>OY728156.1:1125235045-1126506045 GCA_963277665.1 Viscum album | reverse complement strand
ATCTTAAATGTCTCCCATAAATATATGTCCCTTTAGTAAACCTACCTAACATCCTTTATTAATTACCTGTGGAATAGAAACATCATAAAGGGTGATCTTAGATTCCTAGTAAAGGTAAAAAAGGGAGATTCATAAGCTTAATATAATCATAAGGGTATAAAAATATGAGAATAATATTTTAAAAACCATACCCTACATATAAAATATCGTAGACATGAGTCATAGAATAAATATTGGTGGTTCATAATACATTAATCTTAAGGATATAAAATACCATGATCCATCAGATCCAAACATTAGCATAAGAAATATATTTGTGGTATAAACATAAGCATTTAAAATCTTATATCAAGGATACCCACAAGATAATCATATCAAGTTAGGAAAAGTAAGATCACCCACATATCTAATTAGGGATTGAGATAACCACCATTATACCTAATTTAGGCTTTGGTTAACCACTTATGTACTATAAGGCCCCAGCCTTAAACCTTACTTAATCTTGAGTTATTACAAGATTACACATTGAGGATCTTTTCGGGTTTAGAGTTTTAGAGAATTAGATCATAAAACTTGCATTACATTCCACATATAAACAAAGTGGTTACATAAAGATAGTATTCTTCATTCCCATCAATGGAAACACATTTAAAATAAAACATGGATTATTTCTTGACACTTCCTTGACACTATCATCATATCATGTACCTTTCCCTTGACCTGTGAAAAACATTTCAAAAAAACTTTGGATGAGCATAAAAAGATCAGTATGGGTTATAAAAACATGGAAAAGAAACATGAGTTCATATATAAATAAGAATGAAATCATACTTTACCCATAAAACATAGGCACTTTAACATACCTCATAAAATCATGAATAAATCATATAAATCATAAGACATAAAGGTAACTTGAGGCATTCATAACATTCTTACGTAGGGAGTAACCCTCTTGGTTACGTTTGGAATACCCATCATAGTATATTCCCTAAAATCTCTTCGGAGAAACCTTAACGTTTCACTCCTTCGCGTTACCCAATGCATTGGAGAGCTATATCGGGATCACCCGCCCTTAGTTTATCACGGAACCACCCGTTTTCATAATAATGCCCAAGAACCTCAACATAATCATATCACATAAAACATGCATAAAGGAAACATAACATTCCCACCTTTCAATCACAAGATATCAATACAACACATTGATATAAAAACATTATGAAAACCATTTTCGATACCAAAATAAAAGAAAAGTAAAACATGGTATTTATTTTTCTTTTAAAAAGAAGGTATGGCTTGTAGAGGAAGCCGAAACTCAAATAACGGTCACGACGACGGAGAAGTCGTTGTCGCCGCATACGTACGACAAAAACATTCCCTTTTGTCGTTTAGTAAACGCTTCGTATAAAAAAGATTCCTTTTGGATAAACGTAAAATTCAAAGGGGTTTATACACCGTATAAAAGAAGGTTGTGTATAAAACAAAATATGCCTCAATGAAAGGAGATTGAGACGAAGTCCCATACCTCGTATCCGACTTGACCCGACCGTTCTTTAATCTCCTGAATAATAAATTTGAGTTAATCTCTACTTGATTATGAACCTTTTTCAAGTTCATTATTCCTTTTATACCATGTTATGAACATCATGTAATCATTTAAGTTAATAATGTTCATTTTGTCGGTATTTGGTTCTTAAGTCAAAAATAGACTTCTTACACTTACATGTTGTTAATTTGGTCGAAGGTTCATTATATCCAGAATGATATTAGTGATTTGGATAACATATATATCATATATATTCATCATATACATGTATTTATAATATTACATCACATTTAGAGGTAAGAAATGAAATGCACTGTTCATGGAGACGGTAAGCCGTACGTACGCATGAACGCTACTTCCATTTCTATTTCGTATTTTCTGGAATGGAATCATAATGATATAAGAGTATATTATAATTCCAGTATAATAGCATATATAATATCATTAACTTTATCCTTTACACATCCCACATATGGTATTAACAAATCAAATCACTTTCAGGGGGTGGTAGTCCGCACTTCCTAAAATGAAGATATCGTGTTTACCCATAATGGAAACCATAAAGGTATGCCCAAAATGAAAAAAACAGAAGCTTAAGGAAAACATAAACATATTATATATCATATATAAAAATAGTGACATCATAATGGCCACCATTGGATTAAATGGTAAAAATATATTCATATTACACATTAAGACCAATTCAAAAGATAATCTAATCATATAAATAAATTAGATTAAAAAGCAGTTTTGATGTAAAATGCAGTATTTTCACTATTCATTAAAAAATGAACATTGTCAGAAAAATACCAAAAATTCACAAAAAGTAAATTTTGATGTCCCAATCATAAAGAATAAGTTTATTTTGACAAACATAGTTTATAAAATTGTCAAAAGATAGATTTAAAACGGGTTTTCCATCATAAGGCAGTAAAACAATCTTTTAAGAATATTAGTGTATTCCATGCTTAAGATTGGATTTATTTTCATTTTAAGCCTCTAAAACACTATCTTAATCATTAATAGACATAGATAAAAATATCTATTATTCATTACTTACTTGGGATGTTACATGTACCCTATTTTTCAGGCTCGAGCTACCCACCAAGTACCCTCCTTTTGGGCTTGGGAAAACAACCCATGTAATGTCAGATCTCATAGAACATTTATCATTTACCAACACATTAGATGGAGATATATATCACACCCTTAACATTAATAAAATCATAATTATTTATAAAATAATATCATAAAACATTCATTATATCATAACTCATGAAATGATATGTGTTTCATAAGCATTTCATCATATCATAACTTTTGAAAAGATATATGTTCCACAATAATTTCTTTGTAGTATAAACCATGGAAAAAGAAGATAGTTTTATAATAATTTATTCATGGTACAAAACATGGAAAACTAAGTGTGTTTCATAATAATTTCCAAATGGGATAACCCATAGAAAAATAATCTGGTTTCTTAAGCATTTCATTATGTCTTAACCAGTGGAAGAGAAATGGGCTTGATAAAGATCTTGTCATCATAAACATAAACCATTCTTAGAAAGAATAAGAATATTATCCTTGGATCATATCCCCAATAAAGTATAAGTAACCTAAAATGATTTCATCTTTTATGGAAAATGATTTCAAGAGATCGTTTAAAAAATTTCTAGGATAAAATATCATTTCCACTTTAAAAACACTTTTCTTCAAAACATAAAACATTTTGAAAATACATTTCTATGAAAATAACTTTGAAAATTTATAAAGTAATATTTAAAAATAATTTAAAACATTTTTTGAGAAAATAAACATTCTTATTTGTAAAATATTTTTATTATAATAATTATATTTAAAATATTTTTACTTGAAATAGCCTTGAAAACTTATAAAGGAAGATTTAAAATCATTTAAAACATTTATTGAGGAAAATATCCATTCTTTTTATAGAACATATTCAAAAAATAAAATAAAAAAATAAATCCATTTATTTTAAAATAAAATGAAAAACTTACAAATTAAACATTAAAAACATTTAAAATATTTCTTTAGAAAAATACACATTCCACTTTGAGAAATACCTCTGAAAATAATTTAAAAATAATTTTCCCTTAAAAATAATATATTTAAAATTTAAAAAATTTCCAAAATATTAAGGAAAACATTTTATTTTGAAAATAACTTTGAAAACATATAAGGGAATCTAGAAATTATAGAGTGGTCAAGATGGTAAAAAATACTGTTCATGTGGTGCATGTTAAAAACAATGGATCCTTTCATATTTTTGATAAGATCCAAATGGGTATTTTTTGGAAAAGGGAATGAATATTAATTATAAAAAAATTTGTAAAATAAAATGTGAAAAAAAATTAAATTATTCTATAAAAAAATTAAGAAGACATGGTTTTCTAACAAAACTAATTTCTAACCGATGAGAGAGAAAAAGTCAGATTTTCCTATAAACATTTTCCTAATCATTTTAAGAACAAAGGAGTAGAAAATTAGTAAAATTAATTTAAAATATAAAGATTAACCATATGAAAATAAAATTAATTATAAATCATAATATTTATATCATATTATTTCTATATTTGAGACTTAACCATAAACAATCTCGATAAATAATGATATTGGGACATAAAACCTTTACCACTTTGTTAACATTGAAATCATAATCCATATGAAGGAATAATGTAAAATAAAACATAAAATTTAATTAATAGTAATATATTCATTATATTACATGTATATGGGGTCATATATACACCTCATGAAAAATTATAGGTTCATAAAATAACATATGTCTTAAAGAAGGGAAATTGAGACAAAATCCCTTACTGCTTTGGTAACTTTAAAACCATAATCACCATGAAATAGATATCCTAAATTTAATATATAAATCCCATAATATATATTTACAATCATCATAAAATACATTCATGTGATGTATATATACCACAAAAAATGAAAACGTGGTGAATATGGCCTGTGTCTCATGGATGTAAAATAGTGAGACGAAAATCCCTTACCTTAAGTCTTGAATTCCATCATACACGATCAAACCTCCTTTAAAATAAATATACTTTCATTATAAATCTATTAATTAGTCATAAATAAATATATATATATATATCATATTATATATGATTTACTTATGACCTTTAATTACCCTTTTATTAATAATTTCTTTTAATATCACCTTTCAAGTGATAACCGCTTTATTTTTAATATATGTTTTGATTTTTTAATTCTAGTATTCTTAATTTGATCATGTTTACATAATATAAGGAATACTAATTATGAAATAATTATCATAATTATACATAAATTAATATTTTATGACTTATCATAAAATATGGTTTTGCTAAATAAAGTATGTTACTATCATGGAGATGGTAAGGCGTACGTACACATGAGTAATGTTTCCATTTTCTCAACAATCATTATGAAAAGAAGGTAAGTAATATATTATAATTACATAATTATAATAATATCATAAATTCTATATTAATTCTTTAAACATACATATACATATCATCCATGTGGTGTGGTGATGAAAATAGGGTCACATCACTTCGTGAAGGTGGTAGTCCACACTTATGCGAACAATATTATTATCTTTCTGTGAATGAAAAGATAAAAAATAAAATGATATATAATATTTTAATAATGATAAATATGTAATTAATATAATAATTATTTTATTTATATCGCATATATTTGTCCTTATTGTCTTCCATGTAAATAATTATTGAAAAATAAATCAGATCGTTTTTTGAGGCAGTAGTCCTCCATACACACAAGCGACATTATCGTATTCCCAAAAATGGAAATAATAAAGGTATTTGTGATATAATAAATCAAAAAGCATAATAATAACATAAATAAAATAAGTAATCAATAACTATATAATTATTTTCAACCATGAGAGGTGGTAATGAAAAACTGAATGACATCAGTTCACGAGACAGTAGTCAGTTGTACACACAAACGATGATTTCATAAAACATTTGATGGAAACGGAGATGGTTGTAGGGAATTACCTTAAAAAAATATAAATATATATAAGATAATTATGTTATTATATAATCATGTTATAATAATAATTTAATTATGTGAATGAAGATATAAAATAAAAAGTCTCATTGAAGAATGTTTCCTCTTCTTCAAGTATCTTCTTTTGGATTAAACCATATCATTCATAGAATTAATTTATATAAAAAATAAGGATTCTAGAATTATATGAGTGATTTTTTGAAGTTATTTTGGAATTTTTTATCTAAACCAAAGGGGTTTTAAAGTTTGAATAGTATATGAGAGTGGGTGGCCTTTTATAAGTGGGGGAGAAGAAAAACTTTGTCTTTTTTAAAAGAATTGAGTTTCTCCCAAAATTTTCAAAAGTCACAAGTTTCAAAAATTAAACATTATAAAACCATATATGTTTAGTGTTTTAAATATTTCTATAAAATTGTTTTTATTCACATTTTCAGGTCATTTTAACCCTTATCTTTTAAGTTTGACCAGTTGAAAACTCATTTTTACCTTAACCGCGGAAAATAATTTTTAATTATTTTCTCTATAAAATTTGGTAAAACATTAAGTTGAACTTATTATAAATTATAACTTATTATTATTAAAAATATTTAATCCATTTTTATAAATTCAATTCACATAACTAGAAAATTTTAATTTAAAGTTAATCTCATATACGTGATGAGAAAACAAGTTTTTAAAAAAGAGAATGTTCAAAACTTTTCAATTTTTTTAAATAAAATTCAATATAAAAATAATTAAAATGGCCAAAATTATATTAATTTATATAAATTTAAAAAAATATACTTTAAAATCAATTTAAAATATAATTTTTCATTACAAATTATATAAATAAAAAAGAATATTTTAATTAAAATTATGTATTTTTCATTATTAATAATAAAATGACACTTTTCTAAAAAATCCCAAAAATTTACTACAAGATAATTTTTGTATGGTTATTTAAAAGTTGCAGTTTATTTTTTCAAATAATTTTTATAAAGTTTTCAAATTTTATTTTTAAAATAAGGGTGCCATAAAAAGTGACAAAAACTGTTTTTTTAGAAAAAAACAATTTTAAGTGTAAATTAAAATTTTTTTCTCTTGACTAGAAAACATACAAGATGAATGTTAAAAATTATATTGAAAATATAATATATAAATTTAATAATTATAATTCACCAAGACTGATTTTTTTAATTTATTAGTATGAAAATCACTTGTGCACATAAAAATAGTTTTTCATAAAATGATTTTCTTTTTTCAAAAAGGTTATATTTTTTATTTATAATTAATTTATCAAAAAATAAATAATTATATATACATTTTTAAACCATATATTCATTATTTTTTCAGTCCAATTCATATCCATGAATTCAATAGCTAATTGATAACTATAAAATTAAATAGTAATATCTTAATAATGTATTACATTTTCTTTGAACTCCGTGTTGCATGTGATGCAAGCTAAGATAAATATTGTGTGAATCACAGGAAAAAATTAGTGATACGTGTAAAATAGTATAATATTTATATTTCAGGGAATGAAAAATGTAAAAATTATTATGTTTATTTGAAAATATATATTTCACAAATTTTCAGAGTGTTACAGTCTACGACCCTTAAAATGAATTTTTATCTCAAAATTCATCTCAATCATAAAAGGTTTAACATTTAATAATTCCTTCATAGAAAACCACATAATACTAATTAATAAATAAACTTTACATAAAATTGTAAAGTTGGAAACATAATGGTTATAAAAAGTAACTCATATCTAGGTTTCTACAAAGGAGAACATAGGTGGGAAGTGAAGATTTTGTCATGGAATAAAATCAAAAATAATTATATAGAGTGATAGAGATCATTGATCACTAGAAAGTGGGTGATCTAGAGAAAGTTAGAAATCAAAAAACAATAAACCAAAGAGGGAGATATCATAAAAAATAATTATAATAGGACAACATTTTATTTCAATGTCCTTTTCCTAAAGTTAAAGAATTTTGATGAGAATATATACTTACTTGATTTCATCCTATTTCATAAGAAAATATCACCCTTTGGTGGTTACTTATGAATTTCCCCTTCATATCTTACTCTGAATGTTATAACGCCATCCTACCAAAGATATCACAATAAAGGGAGTGCGATAATTACCCTCGGGTCTCATATCTAGTAAACCTCGAGTTGGAGAGTATCACCGAGGGAATAAAAATCTCATAGTATGGGTGGAGTTACCCTCTATAAATGAAATAAGATTTATAGATTTGATAAAAAATCAAAAAAAGTCTCCAATAGATAATATAAAGGTAGAATAAAAACTATCCCACAATGTATGAATAAAAAATGGATACATATAAAATTATCCAATGTAAATAAAAAAATAAAATTCTATGAGAAAAACTCAACTCAAACCCAGATAAAGGGTAACTCCACCCATATTTTCAATATATCTGAGTGTTGGTATGGTTATCCAACCTAGGTGGGGAATGTGTAAAAAAACATAAACCCACATTATATAGATATAGAACACAATACTCAACTTAAGTGTTCATCCACAACACTACTACACACTGAATAACCACCATGTACCATACATCAACCATCACAACTGCTTCCACCACTATATGCAACACACCACATAACCGCTACTCAAGATGCACACTATTTTACACTTTCAGCCAACTAGTTTTACTATGTTTATTCATTAAATTGTTTACCAAGAAACAACTTCCCTACCATTATATTCAATTACCAATCCACTAATTTATTCATTTAATTTAGCATTATAATTTATACCTCTACTACCCAAGAAAATAACACAAACACACCACACAACTCGACCAACACACATAACCACCACCACAACACCAAACATCCACTATCATCATCGCATAACATCACCCAAGACATATCAAATCACAACAAACACTCATATCATCCAATGCACAACAACAACCACCATGTACCAAAACCACCATGTCATAACCATTATGCCCCAACCACTATGCCAAAACCACTGTGCCGCAACCATTTCACCATAAACACTATGCCACAACCTTTACACATCATATTTCACAACTTCCCACAACACATATAAGCCAACCAACCACCGCACTACTACCCCACATACTACAAAAGCTATATGGTCCCAAAAATCATCACCCAAAAACCCAAACCATGCAAAGCATCATAACAAGATCATCCACACACAACAATGACACATCATGGCTTCATATTTATTCAAGGGAATTATCACATGTATTCTGAATTTAGCATGGGTATTATCACACAAACTAGAATCCTATGGAAAAAAATAATTTTTAAAATGTATGTCCTTTAATCTTTTATTATAGTGATATCACACAACAACATAGCAAGGGCCATCAGAACATAATAAATACAGCGCAATCATGGCTCCCAAGAGTTGTTATTTTCATAATTATCAAAAATCATGTATAACAATCCCAACAACACATAACAATGTAGTAAATCATGTGATAACTCTCCATACCCATCAATTTTAGACATTTAAATCAATTATATGATTATTATGACCCCTATTATCCACCTAAAGGTATGAAAAAACTTGTGAATCCCACACATAGCACATAAAAGGGTTACAACGAGGATCCCCTATGTCAAATAATCTTTCCAATATCAATGAACACTATAAGAAAAAGAAATAACTTCCCAAAAACCACTACCATATAAGGAAATCCTGAATAAAACTACAATATACCCAATGATCATAAAAATGGAGCCCAACCCACACTCCAATCCAAAACCACACCACTATAGTAGGTTCCTGAAAGAAGAATAGGATAAAACCACCAAGAAGGGGAGACGAACCAACCATGGATTTTGAACAAACAACCACAATAACCAACAAATTAAAGTGGGAGGAAGGGGGCTTGAAGATCTTTTTAGGGTGCCTAGAGTTCATTAGGAACAAGAGAGAGGAGGTTTTTATCAAAATGTATGAAATTTAGATAGAGAAAATGTATTAAAAACTATAATCACATAGGATTCACATCATGTAACCATTATATGGAATGTAATCCTTGAGTTTTCAAAAATTTATAGCTTTCACCAAAAATGCAATCACCTCATCATTTAATACATTTCATGTATTATACTTACACGACATGAATCTATCTCATGGTTTCCCCCTCTTTCAATTTACAATCCCCGAACCAGCCAAATTCATAAGTCATGAACCACTATTTCACATCATTTAAACAATACAAGGTTCTTATTCCCTGTAGAAACTTTGTTGAACCTCCAGTGTCCATATAAAACTTCTAGAACTACCCCAAGCCTCCTTCAGAACACCACCAACACCCAAAACTGAAAAAGTAACTGACCAAGAATGCATGGATCGTTACACTAAGAGATGAATTTTTTATTCCCAAGGAAATAAAAAAGATCCACAAATGAATGATAAGGAATTACTTCTATCATTAGTTATTTTCAAAACAAAATTGTTAGAACATGTTATATAATATATGTAAATATTCATATGGAGAGGTAATGCATAAATATCTAATGCCTTTTCCAAAGTTCAACTTAAACCATTTCATAAATGGTTAGCCTTATGAACCATCCAAAAGATTAAAATCCAAAACTTTAGAAGTAAGGTCACTAAATTTAAAATATCAAATTACTATTAATCCCCCAAACAACATAAAGTAGCTAATAATTTTCACATACCAAACATTTGAATACCTTTATCATGTATTATCTTGAAATATTGTAATAACCTAAATTACCATAAACCCTTATTAAAAATATTCATAATTTCTAATTCTTTAAATAAAACCATATATTATTGAATATATTCCATAATTATGATAATGTTGTAAACCCCATTAATGGTAACAAAAACCAATTTTTTCACAAATCATTAATCAGTTATAATTCCATTAATACAATCTAGTGTACTAAACTCATATTAAATATCAATTTATCTCAACATTGGGAACATATTAAGGGTAATATTTCCCTTAATCATTCATTTTCCATGAATATCACCTTACTATTAAATCACTTTTCTTGTCTATTAATACCATTTAATGTATTTTTCTAAATCCTTAATGAAAAACTTATATAGAACCATCCTTACTTTGTGTCCTTCTCCAGAAATATAACATCTTCTCAAACCTCGAACACATTACCTAAAGTGCTTCTTCCTATATTATGGACATATATAAAAATGAATCTTCTTTCCCCCATTGTCTCCACTACCTAAACTCTTAGAAAACTCTACCCTTCTCCTCTTTTATGAGTACAAGGGTTTTTAAGGTACACATTGTCAATTATTTTTTGTTATAACTGATTAAGTATAATGAAAATATCCATAACTTTAGCCATCATTCCATTTTTATAATCATTATAAAATTTCTTGTCACATTATATGTTAACCCATTTCATTCGGGTTGGAACCATTGACTAAAACCAAACCACGTATTGTGAGCAACACTAATGAAAGTGGAAAACCACATAATCATGAAAAAATAAATTTTAAGTTGCCTAAATAATGAAACCTTAATTTAAATATATGAAAAATTAGGCTTATAATAAGTCATCCATGATCATCATCTATTTAAATCCAACATTATAGTTCATAATGATTTTGTTATTTTCCAAATAATATCCCTCATAAGTGTAAAATTAGGTGTGCAGTAAGGCCTATATCCATAAACCAGGTGATGATCAAGTCCATATAAATGTGCCCATTTCAAATTTATTACCCCAAGTTACATCTATTATAGATCCACATCCACTTGTATTATCTATAAAGTGATTAAATTTCATAAAAACCACTTCCTCTATCCATCACCAAAATTCCAGGACATTTTCCAATACATTGAATCATCCTTAGTATTAACATTAGATATGTCCCTAGATTATTAGAAATATCCCTTTGTATCCCACTAAAGTTCTCTTATCTTAGTTTTTAAAAGTTAAATAAACATTTCCTTTGATATAAACTATAGCGACCCCAAATTTTCATGAATGGATATTACATCTTTTTAGATGAATATAAATTGCATTGCATAAAAACATGTTCGAGGACTCTAATAGTTCTATGTCATTAGAAACTTGGAACATAGTGTTATTAATTCTTTAATAATCTTTAATTTCTCCCATAAAGTTATTCTCATTTAGGTTACCTACTTAAAAACCTATCTTCATAAATTGGGGAAAGAAAACATAAGAATGTGTGAGCTCATATACTCATTAAGGTTAAACAGGGGAGTTAAATTACTATAACATGAGTATAAGGGTATGATAACAAGATCTTAACATTTAAAAACCATACCCTTCCAGTCAAAGATCATAGAATTGGTCCATGTAATAGAGATTGGTGGTTCATAATACATGAATCATAAGGGTATCAAAGAACATGAGCCAATAAATCATAACATTTGAATAAGACATATATTCTTGGAATACACATAAGTATTGGAAATATTATAGCAAGGCTACCAAAAAAGACAATAATAACATGTTAGGGTTGGGATAAACACCCATGTACCTAATTTGGGATTATCCTAACCACCAATGTACCCTATTTTTTAGCCTTGGACTACCACCCGTGTCCTTTAATGTTGGGACTTAGGATAACCATCCATGTACCCTTTGATCTCATAGAACATTTATCATTACCAAATGAATTGGAGGGAGATATAAATACCACCCATAACATAATTAAAATCATAATTATTTTCTCTAAAAGATCATAAAACATTCCTCATATCATAATGCAATAAATAAAACATATTTCACAAACATTTCATCATATTGTAACCTATAAAAAAGAGATAGGTTTCATATTCATTTTATAATAGCATAACGAAGAGAAAAATAAGAAGGATTCATAATTATTTCCACATGGTATAACCTGTAGATAAATAAGTGGGTTTCAAAATCATTTCCTCATGAAATAACTCGTAAAAAAATAATTAGGATTCAAAATCATTTCCTCATGGTATAACCCATAAAAGAGAAATGGGTTTGATAAAAATATTCTCATCATAAAACTAAAAAAATAAGAGAAATTACAAAATTGGTATCCTTGTATTATATCCCCAATAAATAATAAGTAACATAAAATGATTTCAACTTAGATGGATAATTATTTTGAATGATAATTTAAAACATTTCTTGAGGGAAATATCATTTCCACTTTAAAAAAATTTTTTATTTAAAACATAAAACATTTTGAAAATCTATTTATGTGAAAATAACTTTTAAAACTTATAAATGAATCTTTAAAAACCATTTAAAACATTTCTTGAGTAAAATTTACTTTCTGCTTTGTAAAATAGTTTTAAAACATAAAATATTTTGAAAATATTTTTATTTGAAAATGACATTGTAAACTTATAAAGTAAAATTTAAAAAAACATTTAAAACATTTCTTGATGAAAATATCCTTTCCTGTTAACATAAATCGTTTTTATAATCTTTTTACATAAAAATAACCTCTAATACATATAAAGGAAACTTTAAAATCATTTAAAATGTTTCTTTATGAAAATAGACTTTCTAATTTGAAAACATATTTTAAAACATTTTAAAAATCCTTTTAAATTTGAAATCATTTATCTAAAATATAATAACTTACAAAATATTTAAGAAAAAATTTTATTTTGAAAATAACTTTGAAAATTTTTAAGTGATTCTTGAAATTATAGTGTCCATGACAACGGGAAATATAGTTCATGTCGTGCATGTTAAAAAAAATATTATTTTCACATTTTTGTTAAAATCCAAAGGGGAATTATTTCGAAAAAAATATGAAGGTCCCTTTTGAAACATATTTTAAAAAAATAATTAAAAAAATAATTAAAAAAATTTAAGAGAACATGGTTTTGGAAGAAAACATATTTTCAACCGAAGAGAGAAAAAATCCATATTTTATTAAAAACATTTTCTCAATAATTTTAAGTACCAAAGAGTAGGAAAATATTTATATTAATTATAAATATCACGAATAACCATAGTTGAAGATAATTTTTTATAATTAATGAACGATAAATCATAATATTTACATATTTTTGACTGAACCATAAACAATCCTGATAAATGATGAGATTATGACATAAAACTATTACCACTTTGGTGACATTGAAATCATAATCACCATGAAGGAATAACATAAAGTAAAAAATTAAATATAATGAGTTTTAATAAATTAATTATATAAAATTTCAAATTTTTGTATATACACTTCATGATATAATATAGTTTCATAACATAATTTATGTCTCAAATAGGTAAAATGGAGACAAAAAATCCCTTACGACTTTAGTAACTTTTAAACAGTAATCTCCATGAAAAATAGATCCTAAAATGGATATGTAAATCTAAAAAAATAATGTATAATCATAATAAAATACATTCATTGGAATTATATACACCACAAAAAATAAATAGGTGGTTAATATGTATTTTGTCTCACCGAAGTAAAAATGTGTGACGGAAATCCCTTACCTTAAGACTTGACTTCCATTGTAAAGGTTCAAACCTCCTATATAAAAAATATAATTTTATCATAAATATTTTAAACAAATATAAATATATATAACATCAAATATTATTTACTTATGACCTTTTATTACTCATTTATAAACAATTTCTTATTAAAATTACATTTTAGGTAATAACCGCTTTGTTTTTTGTATATGTTTTGATTTTTCAATTTCATTCTTCTTACTTTGATTGTGCATTCATCGTATCTAGAATATTAATAATGATATATTATTCATATTTATATATCAATTATACTTTTATTACCAATCATTAAATATGGTTTTGATATATGAATTATGTCATGATCATAGAGATGGTAGGTCATACGCATACATGAGTAATGTTTCTATTTTCTCAACACTCATTATATAAAAGAGGTAAGTAATATATTAACATTCATGAATTATAATAATATAAAAAATAACAAATTATTTATCTAAATATACTTATATTTATCATTTATGTGGTGTGGTGATGAAAATAGAGGCACATCGCTTCGTGAAGGCAGTAGTCCACAAGTTTCCGAATAACGTTATCATTTTTCCATGAGTGAAAAGGCGAAAAATAAAATGATATATTTTATTTTGATAATGAATAATATATCACAAATATCATAACTATTTCATGTATATCACATGTATTTATTCTTATTATCTTTCATGTCACGTGATAGTTAAAAATGAATTGCATCACTTTGTGAGGCGGTAATTCGTCACACACACGAGCGACGTTATCACATTCCCATAAAATGAAAAAAATGAATTTATTTGTGATATAATAATTAAAAAATAATAAAAATATTATAAATATCTTATATAAATTATAAGTACATCATTATTTCTAACCTTGAGAGGTGTTAATGGAAAAACGAATGAAATCGGTTTATGAGGCAGTAGTCCTACTTACACACGAACGATGATTTAGTAACACATTTGATGGAATTGGAGATGGTTGTAGGTTATTATTTTAAAATAATAAAATATAGTTATTTTTAAGTCATTAATATTATTATTTCATCATGTTATAATAAAAACCTAAGGAGTTGGGGGAAGAAATGAAATAAAAATTCCCATTGAAGAATGTTACCTTTAAAAAAACTTTCTGATTTCTTTATCATTTTCAAGTACACTATATAATCTATTTTTAAGCCACCATTATTTTTATAAAAACACTCTTTTTATTATAAAAACCTTCTTGGTTCACTCCTTGTTTTATATAAAATATTATGCCATTTTATGTTTTAAATGACCATTGATATTTTCCTTTAACCACAGTAAGATGTTTTAATTATAAAATATTCATAAGTACTCTTTTTACATGTTATTACTTAAAGTTGAAATCAATTTTCATGATATATTACTATTATACCCTTTAATTTTCCATTCATGATCTAATTCCTTTCCTTCATGTACATTTTTATGATACTCCCATTTTTTATAATTTATGACATGATTATAATACCCAATTTTTACCATGGGTAACCCTTTTGTTTATATATGATTGATTATGTATAATTATATATATGGAAAGAATATTCATGAACATGTTATGATGGGTGTACCAAGATAGTGCTCCAATGAATTGGATAAAGTTGAGTCTCATTAGACACTATGTGCAACGGTGTTGGCAGTTAGCCTTGACTCATGCTACCATGTGCAATGGTCTTGGTGGTTAACCTTGACTTATGATCCTCTAAGTGCAATGAGTCTTGAATAATGATAAAGTAATATTTTATGTTGTTTACACATTACTATGACTTTGGGTTTACATGATTCCATGTTTATATATTATGATTCCATATGTTCCATGCTTTTTATGTCATTATTTTATGGTTTCGAACCCATGTTCTTAAGCTTTATTCTTATGTTTATTACCTTACTCAGATTTTTAGCTCATCCATTTGTTCATGTTATCCCCATGTTATCCTATGAAGATGTATGAGCAAAATTGAAGTTAGTTTCAATTTATGAAAACTAAATAAATAAAATTTTAAATTAGTCCCATATTTTAAGTTTTATGTACCTAGTCTTCCAAGAAACTAGACTTTATGATCCTTGGAATGTAATATGATGATTTATTATGGTTAAAATCTTGTAATGATACATGTAAAAGGATAGGGTCACTATACTTGGTATCAGAGGATGGTCTAGTTATTTTTGGAGATTAGGAATAAGTAACTTTAGTAAGAACCTTAATGAGGAGACTAAGTATAATAAAACATCCCACAATTTAGGTAAGTATCGAGTAAGTGTTTTATAAATAAAATACATCCCTGTGTGGATACAAACAAGTGGATATAGATCTAGAACAAATGTATCTAGGGGTAAAACTTGAAAACACCACTTTAAGCTAGTCTTGAATGGTAACTAGTGCACGACAACGAGACTTGCTACACTTTTAGTTTGACACTCCTAAGGGATATTCTTCGGGAAATTCATAAACTTAGTAAGAACCATTATTAAGGGAATAAAAAATGATCCCATAAAATATAAGTTAAGAAATAGATAAAGGATAACCTAGATTTTAACCTAGGGAATCCCAAGTTAGTATATACTTATCTTTTATAAGTTCAAACTTTTATGTTCAGAGTTTCATTTATGCTTATTAGACAAGTATTCAAAACCCCTAATTGTATGTTACTTTTCTTAGTTAATAGAGGTAAATATAAGAACACATTAAAACAATAAATGTTATCAAGAAGGTGTAGATTTCCCTAATGATATTACAAATGTGATGGGAATGGGTGATCAAAACTTCACGATAGTACTTCCTCAGCTGGCTCAAGTTATGAATAATAACTTGAATCATGTGGAACAGCCTCATCCTCCAAGGAAAGAAATTTTTTTCATAGAATCCTTCATGCAGAAAAGGACTCCCATTTTTGGTGGATCTTCTGGTCCCTTTCTCATGAAACAGTGGATTAACTCCATTAAAAAGATATTCTCTATCCTCCAGTGCTCAGAAGAAGAGAAATTAGTTCTAGTGGTTGATCGTTTTTAAGGGGAAGATGATCAGTAGTGGACACTAATCAAGAATACAAAGTCCCATGAGAAAAGTGATTCCATGGATTGGGTGGAATTCAAGAAAAAAAAATCAATAAATATTTTCACTGAACCCTCTATCTCAAGATAGGAATATATTTACTTGAACTTAAGTAGAAGAAAGATGAGTCTATCAGGGCATATGAAGAAAAATTTACAAGGCTTGCAAGATACACCTGCGGATTTTTCATGAACACCAAAAGAAATATAGAATTATTCTTTAGCAGACTAAAGATGAGTCTATAAAAAGCATTGGTGATTCAGGACTTTGACAGTTGTGAGGATATTATTCTTTCTTCCCTTAAGCTTGAAATGGAGATTGGAGACTCTTAGTGGTCTCATGGGAATGCTAACAAAAATTGTAAGATGGAGTCTAATATGGGTGGTTCAAAAAATAAATCCCATGATGGAAGGAAGATAGAACATCCCACATGTCAAAATTGTGGGAAGAAGACTCTTGATAACTTTATAAATGGAACCATGAATTACTTAAAATGTGAAAAGATGGAAAATCTAGAAAAGAAATGTCGAAGGGATATAAATAATTTCACTAATGTGGAAGAAGAAAGGAAGTTTAATATAAACACTCAGCCTATAGTGTAGTGTTACAACTACAAGGATCATGGGTACTATGAGAACAATTTACCTAAGCCCAGGGTTTTCAGAGGAAATAAATAACAACCTCCAAGGAAACAAGGATGGGATTATGCTATCATGACTACTGAGGTAGATTCAGACAATGATGTGGTGACAGGTATGCTATTTATTCATTCAATAATAATGAACACACTATTTGATTCTGGTAATACACATTCTTTATTATCTTGAAAGTTTAGTATAACTACTCAAACACCGCCTCAAAATTTGGAGGTTGAGTTGTTTGTGAGAATAGAAAATGGAGAAATCCAAAGTATATAACTCATCCCCAGTTAATGTTTGTGGATTGTACCTCCTAGAAAATATCAGCATGCTTCCTTTAGTGGAGTTCAATGTTATCTTGAGCATTTATTAGCTATCTTTATAGAAATCCAACATCAACTATAGGGAAAGGGAGATCACTCTTCACATCCCAAAGCATCCTAAAAATCTTTACAAGTGTAAGGAGAAAGATTAATCTCTTTTATAATCATTGTCTCAAGTGTGGATATTAATGCCTTATGAGCAATCATGTCTAGCTCAAATGATTGAGACAAAAGAGATGATACTTCTCAAAGATATTCCCATCATGAGGGATTACACTGATGTATTCCTTGAAGAATTGTATGGTCTTCCTCAGGATTTATAGGTTGATTTCTCCATTGAACTTATTCTTGGATCTCTTCCTATATCAAAGAAACATTATATAATATCCACTATAAATCTGAAAAATCTGAAGAACCAATTATAGGAGAATCTGGAGAAGGGTTTTATACGCACGAGTGCTTCACTGTGGGGTGTGCTAGTTCTCTTCATCAAGAATAAAATGAATCAATGTTCCTCTTCATTGATTATCGTAAACTCAAAAAAATCATGATAAAGAAAAATTAGTCCCTTCCATGGATAGATGACTTGTTCGATTAGCATCGTAGGGCTAGTTATTTCTATAAGGTGGACCTTCGGTCGGGATATCATGAATTAAAGGTGAGGAAGGAAGATATTACCAATACTTCCTTTCAAAAGAGGTATGAAAACTATGAGTTCATAGTGATTCTCTTCAGACTCACTAATGATCGGGAAATATTCATGGATTTAATGAATAGAGTAATTAGAGATTACCTTGACAAATTTGTGGTAGTCTTTATCGATGATATTATGATATACTTCAAGAGAAAGGAGGAACATGAGGATCATTTTAATACTATTTTGAAAACTTTGTGAAGGGATAAACTTCATTCAAAGTACAATATATGTGATTTCTGGATGGAGGAAGTATTATTCATGGGGAATGTTGTCACCAGCAAAAGGATATATATAGACCCTTCCAACATAGAGGTAGTTGAAGAGTGGCCCAAGACAACATCTATAACATTGATCTGTAACATCCTTGGTCTATTTGGGTATTACTGAAGATTTTGAATAAATTTTCATGATTTTAAAACCCAATGAAAAAGATGACACATAAGGGGGTAAAATTTTTCTCGAATTAAGAATATGGAGACTATTTTAAGGATTTGAGAAAGAGGCTTACCACTCTTCCAGTACTCATACTCCCGATAAGTGGAGAACTATTTGTGGTGTATAGTGATGCTTCAAAGAAGGTCTTAGGTTGTTTGTTGATGAAAAATTATAAATTTATAGCATTTGACTCAAGGAAGTTAAAAATTCCATGAGAAAAACTATCCCATGTATGATTTGGAGTTAGATGTTGTGATCTTTGTGTTGAAAATATGGTGGCATTATCTATATAGGGATAAGTGTAAGATATATACTGATCATAAGAGTATCAAATATATATTCACACATAAGGACCTTAATATAAACCATTTAATATGGTTAGATATAATCAAGGATTACGACTTCTCAATCCACTACCATACTGGTAAGGAAAATAAGTTGGTGGATGCTCTAAGTAGAAAGGATACTACATCTTCATCAATGATGATAATTGAAAGATATCCAATATTCTTAGATTTTAAGAGGATGAACATGGGAATCATTAAGGGAGGAACACAATCAATACATTATCAAATTATTTCTCAAGCATCCCTCATGAAGAAAATAAAGGATGCTCAAAGAAATTATGTGGAAATTCAGAAAAGGGTGGAAGCTATCAGAAATGGGAAATCCTCTGAGTTCAATATTAATAACGAAGGATTTGTAATATTTGGTTCACGATTATAATTACTATACATTCCAAAGCTAAAGTAGGATCTTTTTAATGATGCACATAGCTCAACCTTCTCTATTCACCTAAGGAGCATAAAGATGTTTTGTGATCTTTGAGAGAAATTTTGATGGGACAATATGAAGAATTATATTTCTAAATATACATGAAAGTGTGTGATCGGTCAACAAAGAAAGGATTAAATACAAAATTCTAACGGGATGATGAAACCACTATCCATACCAACATTGAAGTGAGAGAACATTACCATAGATTTTGTCATTGGACTTCCAAGGACATCCAGAGGAAACAATGAAATATGGGTCATTATGGATCATCTTACAAAGATAGCTCACATTGTTGCAATTTGAGAGGAATTCTCATTTATGGCATCCCGCCTTTTTATTACATAACTTTTCATTACATTTTACAAACATAGGATCATTAAAGTCTAGTGTCTTGAAAATCAGAAACATAATACATGAAAACAACATAAAAATTACTTCTAAAACACTTTTAAGGCTTCATAATTGGTTCATACTAAGTACAATTACTGCATCTCATAACCTGAAAACATACATCAAAGGAAAGGGTGAGCAGAAGGCTCAGTAAGGAAAACAAGTGAAAGAGTCGACATGGGATCTTGAGAAATATTAATAAGAACATGATCAAAATCATAATGACATGAGAATTAGAAGAATAGGAATATAATGATAAAAATAACATGAATCATAACTTGAATACGTGGCTACAACATTTCATTTAGACATTCATGAACATATCACCAAGGTTTATCCCCGAGGTGTCATAAAAATTACCAAGGTTATTCACCAATGTATCATGAAACTTGTCATCTCTAGAGATTAACTTATTTACCCAATTAATTGGAGATATATCAAGGAACAACCTTAATATGTTTGTATTTACATTTGATTCACACATATCATAATAAAGTTTTTTATAAATAACCCATAGAGAAAAAAGGAAATGTGTTTCATTTCAAAATTGTGACGTTTTAAAAGTTAAAAAAAGATCATTATGTCATTTATAAACCATGGAAAAAGAGTGAGGTTTATATGTATTTCAATTCAAGAATAAAATATATATTTTTTGGTATATCTATAAACACCCATAGAAAAAAATAGGTCTAGTTATTCACATAAATAAAACAAGAGAGAAAGAGAGAGAAATTTTGATGCGAAATTTCTACAGCATAACTGCTATATATCATGGTTTTATAAAATAATAAAAATAGATGGGATAGGGTTCTACCATCCATAAATGAACTATTTTTAATTAGAGGGACATAATAAAAATAAATAAGATCATGGTGTGGACATTTCAATGACACACCACATGAAAATGAAACTTGAAAGGAAAGAAAAAGCGCGATTTCTTTTACGAAAATTTCGGCAGCCTACCGGAAATAATTAAAAATTCAAAAAATAAATTTATGATAGTGGAAATGGTATATAATAATTTAGAAATGAAATGGACAGTAGTAAATATATAGAAGAACAATCCCCATCATAATAAAATGGAACTAAAAGACATAACATAAAGGAAGTCATTACTTAAAATAGGAGGGTGAAAGGTTCCCTTACCTAGAAGAGTAACTTCAAAAGCTTGAAGGTTGGGACCTTGGGAGGCTTGAGGGAACCTTGGGAGTACTTCTTGGGAGTTAAATAGACCACAAATTAGTTGAGGAGGATTTTGGAATGAAATGAATGAGGGAAATGGCTTGGTATTTATAAGAAAAGTGAGGGAATAAATTATTAATTTCAAAGGGACAACTCATCGGTGGTATTTGAAAAACCATGGGATTTACCATGGAATTTTCCCATGGTATTGGACACTTGGGAAACCTAATAGAATATCTCATTATTAATAATTAGACTGTATATCTTACATCATTATTACATCATTAATGATTTCATTAAACACCCGAACTCAAAACTGTTTTTTACTTTAAAGAGGATGGTGCCTCAGTCAAAGACTAAGGCACAATTTATTAAAAAATAGAAAAATATTACATGAGTCTAAAAGAAGGAATATTATTACAATATTTACCTAAAAATGGGATCAAAACACCAGGAAAATCATCCTCCCATGTAATGCCCTGATTGACTCCCTTGTTTGCAAGACCATCTGCAACCATGTTCACTTCATGAAACGTATGAGTGGAAATGTAGTTAATATATTTGAGAAAAGAAAGACAATTTATCCAAAGGGAGGTGAGTGGATAGGAAAGATGCACAACCCCCTTCTAAATAGCTTGAACGATAGTGGTTGAGTCACACCCGAACTCAAAACTATATTTTTACTATTAATCAAAAATTCAATTGTTTCGAAAAAATACCAAAAATTAACCCTAACCTAATATCAATGCTCTAAATTCAAAAATGAACTCCATTTTATGAAAATAAATTTATAAATATTTTTAATTTAATTTTTCAACAAAATCATTATTTATTCCAAAAATACAACTTCAAAACTATAAATCATTTTGTAACACCTTAAAAAGGCAATCAAGGTCCCATAAAATTATCATATAACCATAATACAATAAAGTAAAAATTTATGATTACATTTTATAAAAATATATTTCCATTTTAAAATATTAAATTAATTATAAAATTATAAATAAAACATTTATGACATACGAAAATACCAAAAACTTATACTATGTTCATTTTCTCACTTTTAAGATGTTTAAATTGTATTTATACATTCATTGGTGAAGTTTCTATTTTTTTGGCCAATTTACTATTCATTACTATTCATATGGGTATGATACTATTCATACTTTACAATTCACTAAAAACAAGTTGATCTTATTAGACTATAAATTTCTCACTAAACACAACTGTAGAAGACTATTTTTTGAAAATCATTTCACATTATTAATTATTTAAAGAATACAAAAACATTTTAAAATACCCATTTTTTTCTAAATTCAAAAATAATATGCATCCTATATTTATCCAGCTATTTGAAATTCACAAACTTTTCCATAATAAGAAATAACAATTTTATTTATATAAAAGGATTACACAAAGCATCTAAGGTCTTGTTACATAGCCCCATATAACACCATCATATGACCTAAGTGTAAGGTGTGCTGTGGTGATAGAATCATGGGGTGGCTCGAACAACATTGTCCGACTGGTCATTTCTATCAGCTTTAACTTCTCCCTTAAGTGATTCCGTTCAAGCTTCATATGTTGAAGTTCATCTTGGGCTTGGTCCAAAGTAAATCCTAGTGATGATACCTCCTTCCCAAGCTCCGATAGATGGGCTTCATATGGCCTGAGTCTACTGGATGAGGCCATTCAATCTTCTTTATTTATTAATTAACCAAGATAACTGTATTTATAAAAACATAATGTTACAGTTTCCAATGGTCATGTGGACCAACGGTCATATGAACCTACGGTCATATAACAGTCGAAACCCAATGGTCTCATTTTAATTATACCCACTTCATTAATTAAAGGATATAGTTTGGTTGAGTATAAAATAAAATAACGCACAAATTTAGAAAACAAATATAATTAAAAATTTCAGGTCGTTAAATTATCCCCCCCTTAAGAAATTTCATCCCCGATATTTTATCTTGTCCTCTCTGATGATAAAAGATGAGGGTACTTCTGTCTCATAGAGTCCTCTGATTCTCACGTGGCTTATTCACATTTTTGGTTACTCCACAACACCTTAACAAGGTGGGTAGCCTTGTTGTGTAGAACCTTGTCTCTACGATCCAAGATCTCCACCGGCTGCTCCTCATAAGAGAGGTCATGTTCCAGTTGTACCACCTTTGGATTTAGTACATGTGAAGGGTCAGGTATGTACTACCTCAAGAGGGATACGTGGAAGACATCATGAACTTGTGCTAGATTTGGATAAAGTGCAAGCCGATGGGCCACTACTCCCACATGATCAATGATTTCATAGGGGCCAATATACCAAGAGCTGAGCTTCCCTTTTTCCCCAAACCTTAAGAATCTATTCCAAGGTGAAATCCAAAGAAATACTTTTTCACCAGTATCAAACTCTAAGTCCCTTCGATGGTTGTTGGCATAGCTCTTTTACCGACTCTGAGAATACTTAATGTGTTGCTGGATAGCATGGACCTTTTCTATCATCTCTTGCCCAAGATCAGGCCCAAGAAGATTTCTCTCACTAGATTTATCCCAACAAGTAGGAGTTCTACATCACTTCCCATATAGAGCTTCATAGGGTGACATTTGAATGTTCGAGTGGAATCTATTGTTGTAAGATAACTCAACTAAAAGGAGATGTTGATCCCATCCACATTTAAATTCCATTTAGCATGTTATCAGCATGCCCTCGAGTGTTTGAATAGTCCTTTCAGATTGGACATCAGTTTGGGGTGATAGGTCGTACTGAAATTCAATTCAATGCTCAGAGCTTGTTTAAGACTTCACCATAATTTTGATGTGAACCTTGGATCACGATCAGATACGATAGAAAGTGGAACTCTATGCAGCCTTACCACTTCCTTCACATAAATCCTGGCTAGTTGATCAAGTGAGAAATCTTCCCAAATGGAGATAAAATGGGCAGTCTTGGTAAGACAGTCCACATTAACCCATATCGCATTGTTTCCTTCAGAATTTCTCAAGATACCAGTGACAAAGTCCATAGTGATATTCTCCCACTTCCATGCTAGTATGGGTAGTGGTTGCAATGCCCCTTTAGGAAGTTGTCGCCCCACCTTCACTTGTTGACATACCAGGAACCTTAACGTGTAGTCAGCAATCTCCCTTTTTATATTATCCCACCAATAATGATCACGAAGGTCCCTATACATTTTCATGCTATCAGGATGTATAGAGAAAGTAGAGCTATGAGAATCATCCATCAGCTCCTTCTTTATTTCCAGAATAGATGGAACACATAGCCTTGTACAAAATTTCAGTACACCATCTTGATCAGTATTGAACTCAAGAAACTTCCCATCCTTCATAGCCTAAAACTTCTTCTACAACAAAGGATATCCTTTTTTAGATATCTTGATCTTCTCTAGTAATGATGGTTGAGAATTCATTTGGGTTAGAGTTGATGATGTCCCTTCTTTTATAATTCCCATGTCCAGTTTTACTAGGTCATTGATCAAATGATATCTTTGAATCCTCATAATGGACAGAGCAACTGGGTCTTTCCTGCTTAATGCATCAGTGACTTTGTTTGCACTTCCAAGATGTTGATGAATTTAACAATCATAGTTTTTAAGTAGTTCCAAACATCTCCTTTGTCTCATGTTCAATTTATTTTGTGTGAAAATATACTTCAAACTTCGATGGTCTGTGTGTATATCACATTTCTCCCCATAATGATAGTGCCTCCATATCTTCAGAGCAAAAATGATCACATCCAGCTCTAGATCATGCGTAGGAGTCTTTAACTGTCGAGATGCATAAGCAATGACCTTTTCATTTTTCATGAGGACGCACCGAAGACCTTTTAGATATTCATCGCTAAAAATAATGAATCCTTCTCCACTTGAGGGCAGAGTTAACATGGGTGCAGTAACTAATCTCCTCATCAGCTCTTGGAAACTTTCCTCACACTCCTTTGTACAGATGAACTTGACCCCTTTTCGAGTTAACTTGGTTAATGGATTAGAAGGTTGTGAAAAGTTTTTCACAAAACTCCTACAATATCCCTCTAGTCCAAGGAAACTACAAATATCAGTTATTTTTGTAGGCTGAGGTCACTCCTCTACAACGTTTTTCTTTATAGGGTCAACTGTGATTCCTTTATTGGTAACAATTTTCCCCATGAAAGAAACTTGTTGTAACCAGAATTCACAATTACTGAACTTTCCAAAAAGCCTCTCGTTCCGCAAAGTTTTCAAAATAACCCTTAGATGATCCTAATGAATCTCAAGACTTTTTGAATATATCATAATATCATCAATAAAAACTTCCACAAAGTTATCAAGGTAGTCCTTAAAAACTCTATTCATCAAATCCATAAAAATAGCAGGTGAATTAGTCAGTCAAAAAGGCATAAAAACAAACTCATAATGACCATATCTTGATCTGAAGGCTGTTTTTTGGAATATCCTCTTTCTTCTCCCACAATTGATGATAACCAGATCAAGGATCAATCTTAGAGAAGAATTGAGCCCCACTAAGTTGGTCAAATAAGTCATTAATTCTTGGAAGAGGGTATTTGTTCTTTACTGTGATCCCGTTCAGTTCTTTATAATCAACGCATAGCCGCATCGATCCATCCTTCTTCTTCACAAAGAGAATAGGTGCTCCCCAAGGAGACACACTCGGTCAGATAAACCCCTTCTCCAAAAGATCTTGGAGTTGTTTCTTTAATTCCTCCAGCTCCACATTTTCCATCCTATATGAGGTCTTTGATATAGGATGAGATCCAGGTATGAGTTCAATAGATAACTCTACCTCTCTTTCCATGGGAGGTCTAGGAAAATCCTCAGGAAATACATCAATGTATTCCTAGACGATGGGGTCATTTTCTATCCTAAAACTCTTGTTTCCTTATTCTTATTCACAGATCAATTCCATAAAGAAGAATATAATAGGTTCTTCTAGACAAAGATCATGTTGATATATCTCTCCTTGGAAGATAACTGTAGGTTTTCCATTCAAGACTACTGATATTTCCTTACTTCTGCATTTGATCTAAGTATTATACTTTGAGAGCCAGTCCATCCCTAGTATAATGTCTAATTCCAACATGGGAATGACTACTAGATTTGTGGTAAGATTGTGCTCACAAAAGTAAATACTATAGTTTCTAAACACTGACGATGCTTGGATAATCCCATCAGGAGTATTGATTGATAACTATACTTTTAGAAATTCAGGGGTTGACTCTAAATTCTTTGAAAACTTGGATGAAATAAAGGAATGCGTAGAACCAGAATCAAACAAAGTACTTGCTATATTTGAGAGAAAAACAAGAGTACCTTTTACCACATCATTTGAAGCTTCAACTTCAGATGCTGTGATAGAAAAATCACGACTTTTCTCCCTTGTCCTTTGTTGAGGCTGATGGTGTTTCCCCTCCATTGCCCTCAGATTTGGACAGTGGTTGGAAAAGTGCCCAAGTTGTCCACACTTAAAGCATTGGAGATTAGGTAGGGCATGTACCATCTTCCCCTTGTCGTTAGTGTTTGGAAGTTGAGGTTTCACCTCACTATGGAAATTCCTCTCAATATAGCCATATCTTCCACACTTTTATCATTTCCCTCTTCTGAGTAGGTAGTTCCCTGAATGCTTATTCCCACATTTATTACATGTGGGACATTGCATTTGATTGCCTCCTCTTCCTTGAACAAAGCTCCTCTCTAATCTTGGCTCCATCGATCTCTTCTTGTCATTGGATTTATGAGAACATTGCATCTCACCAAACTCTAATTCGACTTTCATCGCACTTCGCGCGATCTCATTATAGCTATCATAATCTCGGTTGGCTAGATTCTTCCGTAGATGAGGTCTCAGTCCACTGAAGAATCTATCAACCTTACCATTTGGATCCATGAAAAATCTAGAGGTGTAACATGAAAGCCATGTGAAGTTCATCTCATGGCTTCCCACAGATTCATTCTCCTTCTGCTTCAACTCGAGAAACTCCTTCTCTATTCTTGTTCTCATGGAACGAGGGAAATACTTGTTGAAAAACAACCCTATGAACTCTTCCCACTCCATAGATTCAACTTTCACTCTTTTTCTTGTGTTTTTAATCAGTTCCCACCACTAATCATCTTCTCCCTCCAAGCAATAGACAGCCAGAGTTACCTTCTCTTGCTCTGAATAGCGGAGCACAGAAAATATCTTCTCTATAGAGATGATCCACTATTCAGAAATCAATGGGTCGGTCGATCCACTGAAGGTTGGTGGTCATTGATGCATAAAGTACTCAACATAATGTTTTTCCCTTCATGGTGAGATTGTTCTCTTAGCTTGATTCAAGTTATTTACCATAACTTGAGTTAGTTGGTTCATCATTCGCATGAATGTTTCCATTCTGGCTTCCATCAGAGGTCCGTCAGCGCATGGTCCATTTCCATCCCCATTTGCATAGTTCCTCCTATTGCCCTCCATTTTAAAAAGAATAAAACCTTAGTGGGAAAAATTATTTCATTTATGAATCTTTTAACTATAAATGATTTTATGTCTTAAAACTTCATGCTTAAACAATTACATTTCTATATAAATCCTTCATAATGATTCATAAAAAGCTTATGATTAACCAAACATATCTTTCAGGAGTGTCATAACCAAGAGTGCAGCTAAGCCCATTGTCGTGTACCAGGATACCCCGGGTCAAGCCCGAAACTCCTTATCAGAGTTTTCACTCCAAGGTACCTCTGTGCCAGAGCTGCCTCTACCTGCTCGTATCCAGACAGAGAAGTATTTGTTTGATAAACCACTAAGTCAATACTCACCAAAATACTAGGAAGTTTTCCGATATTTAAACTTTTATATAGGATTATTCCTAAAGTTCACATAGCCTAATTTCTATAAATAACTAAACTATCTTTTGATACCAACTATGGCATCTCTCCTTTTTATTACATAACTTTTCCTTGCATTTTGCAAACATAGGATCTTTAAAGTCTAGTGTCTTGGAAATAAAGAAAATAATAAATGAAAAAAACATAAAACATACTTATAAAACACTTTTAAGACTTCATCATAGGTTCATCCTAAGTACAAGTACTGCATCCCATAACCTGGAGACATACATCAAAGGAAAGGGTGAGCAGAAGGCTTAGTAAGGAAAATAAGTGAAACAATCGACATATCATGATAAAAATAATAAAGACATGATCATTGGAAGAATAGAAATATCATGATAAAAAGAACATGAATCATAACTTGAATATGTGACTACAACATTTCATTTAGACATTCATGAACATATCACCAAGGTTTATCCCTGAGGTGTCATAAAAATTACCAAGGTTATTCACCAAGGTATCATGAAACTTGTCATCTCTAGAGATTAATTTCTTTACCCAATGCATTAGAGAGATATCAATACACACCCTTAATATGTATTTATTTACATGTGATCCACATAGATCATAATAATTTTTTTTATAAATAACCCATAGAGAACAAATGAAATGGGTTTCATTTCAAAATTGTGACATTTTAAAAGTTAAAAAAAGATCATTATGTAATTTATAACCCATGGAAAGGGAGTGAGGCTTATATGTATGTCAATTACAGAATAAAATATATATTTTTTGGTATATATATGAACACCCATCGAAAAAAATAGTTTTGGGTATTCACATAAATAAAACAAGAGAGAAAGAGAGATAAAGTTTGAGGCGAAATTTCTGCAGCATAACGGCTATATATCATGGTTTTAGAAAATAATAAAAAGGGAGGGGATAGGGGTCTACCATACATAAATGAACTATTTTGAAGTATAGGGGCATAATAAAAATAAATAAGATCATTTTGTGGACATTTGAATGACACACCACATGAAAAGGAAACTTGAAAGGAAAGGGAAAGTGTGATTTCTTTTACGAAAATTTCAGAAGCTTAACAACATCACTTAAAAATTCAAAAAATAAATTGATGAGAGTGGAAAGGGTATATAATCATTTAGAAATAAAATGGACAGTAGTAAATATATATAAGAACAAGCCCCATCAAAATAAAATAGAACTATAAGACATAACATAAAGTAAGTCATGACTTAAAAGACGAGGGTGAAAGGTTCCCTTACCTTGAAGAGTAACTTCGAAAGCTTGAAGGTAGAGACCTTGGGAGGCTTTAATGTCACACCCCAACCTTTTAAATTATTTAATTTTATTATTTCTTGGCATTGGTTAGTCTCGTCAAGGTGCGGGTTGAGTTTATGTTTAATTTATTTTTGACATTTGATGTTTTTGGTGAGTTTTAGATCGGTGCATGGACACCGCACGGTTGGTGGTAACTGTGTGATCAGCCCGAATGACACTACAATTACCGATTACATAAAATAATAAAACTTAATGAGAATGAAATAAAGTAAATGGTTAAGACATAATAATAATAACATTGTTGTGTGGATAAATTTTTTTTTATTAAAATTGTTAATGATCTTATTATCATTAAAATGGATATAATTATAATTATTATTTGGTTGTCATCAATTTTGTTATTATTTAGAAGAAAATGAATAAAATTATGATTATCATTATGATTATTTTTATTGGTGTTATTATTATTATCATTAATAAAATTAAGGGTGTTGTTATGATTATATAATTTTTAAAATTATTATAAATTTTGACATTACAATTTTTTTATTATTATTGTTATTTTATTTTTTATAATTAGTTTCATTATTATTTTAATAATAATTATTATTAACATATTTTTTTGGTTATGGTTATTGATTTTTTAGGGTTTTAATCATTCCATTTTTTATCCTCCACGCCTCACCCACCCTCTCCCATTTAATTTTCCCCCATTTTTTATCCTACCTCTCTCCACTCATACCTCTCTCCAATCACACCCCACCTTTTTCCTTTACCCATCACGCACCACCCTTCCCCATGTATTCCTTACTTTATTATTTTATTTATTTCCCAATTTTTTTTATCCCTCTCTCCACTCACCCTCTCTCTAATCACGCCTCTCCCATATTTTTTTATACATCACGACTCTCCCCCACTTTATCTCCCTATTACTCATTTTTTTTGTTTTTTTCCCTCATAACTCTCATGCGCTCGCACCCTCTCTCCCCATTTTAATTTTTTTATCCCTCACCCACTCTCCACGCACCACCATATCCCCTATTTATTCCTTCTTTATTTTTACAAATCACAATCACCCCTCTATATACCCCAACATGCTCAACTCTCTATTTTTATCCCTCATGAGGCCCTCTTACCCTTACCCTCTCAAGAAAGCCTCCCTCCCCTCCATCACTCCTTCTGGCCGCTGCTCCTCCTTCCGTCACCCACTCCTCACTCGGGTGATTCCTTCCAGTGAGTTATCTTCCCATTTCTCTCCTCTCCTCACCCTTTTTTTAGGGTTCTCAAGTGTGGTTTATTGTTGGACGAACCCTAAATGTTAGGGTTAATATGTATCTTGGGTTTCTTTTGAATTTAGGGTGTGCGTTTTGTTCGTGGGGCGTCATTCTCCTTATCGTTGAAGTTTCATTACAATCACAGGAGCCTTCGGTAGGTGTTTCCAAGTTTTTCCGAACCGAGTGCGTCTAGGGGTTGTCTAGGGATGTTCAGGATTGCCCATGGCTACAGCTTGTATTGCTTGTTTATTTTCTGCTACATTGGTTTATATACAGCTTTCATTTCTTGTTTATTTTTTGATATATTGGTTTATATACAGTTTGTGTTGATTTTTTATTTTCTACTACATTGGTTTATATATATCTTGTATTGCTTGTTTATTTTCTGATACACTAGTCTATTTTTAGCTTGTATTGTTTACCTGTCTCCCTTTTTCACAGCTCTAATATTACTTGATTGGTTTTGTTTGTAAAATGGAAAACTGTTTTTGAAATAATATATGGTGTGGGTTAGTTCTCATAGTGGGAGAGATGTGTTATTTTGTTTAAATGGGAAAACCTTATTTTTATAATTGTATTTCCAAACTTGTGTCATCAGACAACTTTGGGTTAGAAAACACTTGGATTCAATAGTTTAATTTTGGCATCCCTACTGAGCATTTTTGTGCTCACGCCTATCCTTTACAATTTCTGTTGTAGGTTCAGCTATTGTTCATGATTTTTCTTAGTGGCTGCTCATGTGGGAGTAGTTTTGGGCTTTTGGTTGGAGGTGACCAAGGGGTAACACGGAGATCGTTGCAGCGGGGTCTTGTTTTCAGTTTTCTTCTTCTTAATGATACTTTGTATTTGGATCGGTTCTTTGTTTATTTAAGTTTTATTTGTCATTTTTCTACATGCTCTGTTTGTTCTATTTATTTATCTAGTTATGGTTTTATCTCTTGGGCTTAAATCATTCCCTCATGTTTACTTTGATGCCCGACACTAGTTGCCAGCCAGTGGGGATCGGGAACACCCCTCGGGACATGTCGTGGACCGGCTTGGGTGATTGGTTCGGGGTCGACCCGGGCTGGTTTGTGACATTGAGGGCACCTTGAGAAGACTACTTGGGAGGTAAGGAGACCAGAACTTGGTTGAGGAAGATTTTGGAATGAAATGAATGAGGGAAATGTCTTTGTATTTATAGGAAAAGTGAGATAATAAATTATTAATTTCCAAGGGACACCTCATTAGTGGTATTTTCAAAACCATGGATTTCCCATGGTATTTTCCCATGGTATTGGCCACTTGGGACACCTCATAGCATATTTCACTATTCATAAGTCGACCAGAAATCTTACATCATTATTACATCATTAATCATTCCCTTAAACACCTGAACACAAAATTGTATTTTTACTATTCATCGAAAATTCAACTATTTCATAAAAATACCCAAAATTCACCCTAACCTAATATCAATGCTCTGGATTCCAAAATGAACTCCATTTTATGAAAATAATTTTCTAAATATTTTTAATTTAATTTTTAAATTAAATCATTATTTATTCCAAAAATAGAACTTTAAAACTATAACTCATTTTGTAACACCTTAAAAAAGTAATCAAGGTCCCCTAAAATTATTGTATATCCATAATATAATAAAGTAAAAATTTATGATTACATTTTACAAAAATATATTTCCATTTTAAATTATTAAATTAATTATAAAATTTTAAATAAAATGTTTATTACATACAAAAATACCAAAACTTATACTACGATCGTTTTTCACTTTTAAGATGTTTAAATTGTATTTATACATTCATGGGTGAAGTTTTATTTTTTTGGCCAATTTACTATTCATTACTATTCATACTGGTATGCTACTATTCATACTTTTCTATTCACTAAAAAACAAGTTGATCTTATTAGACTCTAAATTTCTCACTGAGCACAACTCTAGAAGACCATATTTTGAAAATCATTTCACATTATTAATTATTTAAAGAATACAAAAATGTTTTAAAATACCCCATTTTTCCTAAATTCATCAATAATACGCATCCTATATTTATCCGATTATTTTAAATTCACAAAATTTTCCATAATAAGAAATAACAATTTTATTTATATAAAAGGATTACACAAAGCAGCTAAGGTCTCGTTACATATCCCCTTATAACACCAGCATATGACCTAAGTGTAAGGTGTGCTATGGTGATAGAATCTTGGGGTGGATCAAACAACATTTCCTGAGTGGTGATTTATATCGGCTTGAACTTCTCCTTTGGTGATTCCGTTCAAGCTTCATATGTTGATGTTTTTCTTGGGCTTAGTCTAGAGCAAATCCTAGTGATGCTACCTCCTTCCCAAGCTCTGACAGATGGGCTTCGTATGGCCCAAGTCTACTGGATGATTCCATTCAATCTTCTTTCTATATTAATTAACCAAGATAACTTTATTTATAAAAACACAATGTTTTAGTTTTCAATGATCATATTGACCAACATTCATATAACAGTCGAAACCCAACGGTCTCATTTTAATTATACCCACTTCATTAATTAAAGGATATAGTTTTGTTGAGTATAAAATAAAATAACACACAAATTTTGGAAACAAATATAATTAAAAAGTTTGGGTCATTACATCATTGGATCAACTTGCACATATATATGTTAAATAGGTGGTAAGACTGTATAGAGTACCACTATCTATTGTATCTGATAAAGATATGAGATTTACCTCAAAGTTCTAGAAAAGTCAGCAACATGCTCTAATCACTGAACTAAAACTCAGTACGACCTATCATCCCCAAACTAATGGCCAATCTGAGCAAACTATTCATACACCAGAAGACATGTAGAGAGCGTTTTTTATAGACTTTAAAGGAGGGTGGAACCAACATCTTCCACTGGTAAACTTTTATTAAAATAATAGTTTTTACACCAGCATCCAAATGGCACCATATAAATCCCTTTATAGGAAAAGGAACAGAACACCGGCTTGTTGGGATGAAGTCAGTGAGCGTAAGCTTCTAGGAACTAAAATGGTCAATGAAATGGTGAAGATGGTGAAAACCCATTAGTATAACATCAAGGCATCCCAATGTTGATAGAAGAGTTATGAAGACAATCATCTATGGTACCTTGAGTTCAAAGTTTGACACATGGTATTCCTATGCATATCTCTATAGAAGAAGGTCATGAGATTTTGGAAGAAAGGAAAACTAAGTACCAAGTACATCGTCCCCTTTGAGATTCTTGGTCTTGTTAGATATATGGCCCATCGACTAGAACTTCCAACTACCATGTCTAAAGTACATGATGTCTTCCATGTATCCCTCTTAAGGAATTACATACCACATCTTTCACATGTACTGTCTTCGTAGGTGGTACATTTGGAGAATGATCTTTCTTATGAGGAGTAGCTAGTGAAGATCTTGGATCATAGAGATAAATTTCTATGCCACAAGACTACTCACCAGATCAAAGTGTTATTGTGGAACCATAAGTATGAAGAGGAAACGTGGGATCTAGAGGAGGAAATGAAGGAAAAGTACCCACACCTATTTATGGCTTATAATATAAAAAATAAATTTCGCGGGAGAAATTTCATAAGGGGGAAGAATGTAACAACCCAAAGTTTAATAAATGGAAATTATGTTCTTATAATTAGCTCATATAGTATAATCACATGAAATAACAACATAATGAACTAATAAGTACTATGTGAACTTTAAAAATAATATTTTCCTTATGTGATTTGAATTTTGAAAATATTACATACACAATTGCGATCAGTAAGATGTTTAGAGTTTGATAAGACAAACTTAATTTTTAGTGAATAGTATCAGACCCTTATGAATAGTAATGTTACCCTTATGAATAGTAATATGAACCTTATAAATAATAAATATTACAAGTGAATAATTAACCTTACCAATGAAAGTATAAATAAAATTTGTCCATCTTTTAAGTGACAATATGATATAATCATATCATAGCGTTGGTATTTTTGCGAGTCATGTATATTTAATTACAATTTTATGATTAATTTACCGATTTAAAAGAAAATTTATTTTCATAAAATTTATTCATATATAATTATTTTTATGACTTATGATTATATGATAATTTTAAGAGACCTTAATTAATTTTTCAAAGTGTTAGAAAAGGAGTTCTAATTTTGAAATTTTTACTATTTCAAGTAAATTGAGATTTTAATTAAAGATTTAATTTCATATGTTTAGAAAATTATTTTCATAAAATGGAGTTTTTTTTTGAATTCTTCACATTGAAAAATGGTTGGGGTGAATTTTTGGGATTTTTCTAAAATACGTGAATTTTTTGTGAATAGTAAAACAATTTGATGTATATATATATTATATGTTAAATAGACTATTTATTAAGTAATGGATAATGTAAGAACCTTGGGTTTGAACTCACATTCACATATTACTATTTTTTTACAAAAAAACAATATTATTGTTTGTCTTGATTAAAATAATAAAATAATGAATAAAATATTGAGAAGACCCTTATCTCCTCCACTATAAAAACCACCCTCACCCCCCTCTTCTCTTCACTCCTCTCAAGCCTTGTGTCTTCTCTAAATTCTATTCAAATCTCTCTCTAATCCTTTATACCACATCCATCATCCCTTGTTCTCCTCAAAAGACCAAATCCTCTCCCTTAAAGAGGTTCTCAAGGAAGATATAATCAAGCGGTAAATTTCTCTTTTCATTCTTTTTTTTCTTTCAAGTTTCTTTATTTTATTTTTATTTCCCTACCTCATTTAATCCAAATGTTATAGTAAATATATTAACTTAAATTTACTGTAATGTTTTTATGATAATGGAATAATTCAGCATCATCTCTCTTTTCCCCTCCTTTTATACTAGAAATGAAAACACCATCTAAAATGTGTTAATTTCTCACATTCAAGGATGAAGGGTTTTCAATTTCTATTACCATCTTCAATTCTAGTCATTAAACCATTTTTATAGTTTAAACATACTATAATATATTTATTATTTCTAATTTAATGTTCTTGAATCTTTTTTACACATGATATTAGTTTATAAAGCCAAATGTGTTCGATGTGATAAAAAAACTGCCAATTAACCAAAACAGTTATCCTTAAAGTTTTATATATGATTCATATTCACTCCAAATTACCAAATAAATTTTATAACCAATTAATCTAATTTATGGTCACTAATAACATATAAATCCAATTATGTAAAACCATTCTCATCTTACATGTTTATCCTTACATGTATATAAGTAAACCAATCATGAAAAACAATGAAACAAACAATGAAACTGAACCTCTTAACCCATCAAAAATGTCGTGATTGAACTTAATAAGGTTATAATAAATAAATAAAATGAATAATTGGTTGTGGAAATATTAATTAATGAATTTAATTTGGTTATCTAGGAAATTAAGATCAAGTTAAATACACCATCGGACTTAAGGTAAGGGATTCTACCTGAACCTCCATTATTCCTTCAGGTTTCCCTATATTTCTTTTTACCCAGATGAAGTTACATATTAATTTTATGTACATCTTCCAAATGATTTTTATATTATCCAAACTCATGTATCAAGGTCCATTCATTATTCTCTTTTGGGGATATACATGTTTTTAAGTGGTTCCCTCCTCAATACTTCCTTATAAACAAACCCCTTTAAGGGAACTTTCCGAATTCCTACCCATTTTCAATTACACTATATAATTTGTTTTTAAGACACCATTATTTTTATAAAACAACTCTTTTTATTATGAAAAAAGTATTGGTTAACTCCTATTTTTAAATAAAATATTATTCCCTTTTATGTTTTAAATGACCTTTGATATTTTCCTTTTACCGCACTAAAATATATTCATTCTAAAAGTTTCTTAAGTACTCTTTTTACATGTTATTAATTTAATTTGAAATAACTTTTCATGATATATTCTTATTATACCCTATGATTTTCCATGCATGATCTAATTCCTTTCCTAGGTGGACATTTTTATGAAACTTTCATTTTTTATTCTTTATAACATGATTATGATACCCAATTATTACCATGGGTAACCTTTATGTTTATATATGATTGATTTTATATGATTATATATGTGGAAAGAATATTCATGAACATGTTGTGATGGGTTCACCTAGATAATGCTCTAATGCATTGGAAAAAGATTAGTCTCATGAGACATTATGTGCAACGATCTTGGTAGTTAACAATGACTCATGCTATCATGTGCGACGGTATTGGTGGTTAACCTTGAATTGTGATACTCTATGTTAAAAAATCATTGACTCATGCTAAATTCATGTTTTATGTTGCTTCCACATTACTATGACTCCATGTTTACATGATCCCATGTTTATATGTTATGATTCTATATGTTCCATGCTTTCTATATCATTATGTCATGCCTTCTAACCTATGTGTTAAACATTTATTATTATGTTTATTACCTTATTATACTTTTTAGCTCATCCCTTTATTCATGTTATCCTCAGGTTATCCTATGAAGATGTATGAGCACACTGGAAGTTAGGATCTCTTTAGGAATACTAAATAAATAAATGTTTTAATTAGTAACATTTTTTAAGTTTTATGTACATAGTCTTCCAATACACTAGACATTACAATCCTTGGCTTGTAATATGATTATTTATTATGATTAAAATAATGTAATGATATGTGTACAAGTCTAGGGTCTCTATAAATAAAATAATGAGAAATCACTCCTCCCCTCCACTATAAATACCAACACTTATCCTCACACCTTCCTAGATTTGAGACTCATTAAATTTCTACCCAATATTATACCCAAGCCTTTCCCCCACATCCTGGGGGTCTTGGTCTCATCAAAAGGCCAAAACGTCTCCCCTTAAGAAGGTTCTCAAGGTGGAGTATTCAAGAGGTAAAATCTGATTCCTTTTCCTTTTAATTTCTTTTCAAGTTCTTTACCTTTATTATTCTCACCTCAACTCCTATGTCCAAATGAAAATGATAACTCTAGTATCATATATATACTGAAATGATATCATTTTAATGGAATATCCTTCATCAAAATCCTTTTTATCTCTCTTTTATTTTAAAAACGAAATCATTGTCTGTGAGGTGCCGATTTACAACCTTCAAGTGTGACAGATTTTTGTTCATAAATTTATCTTTCAAGGATGGTAATGAAACCATTTTTATGGTTAAAAAAGACAATAATATATTCATTACAACCTTTCTTATGTTTTGGAAGCAACATATTTACATAATACAAAATGATAAAACAAAATGAGTTTGTTATGATCAATAATTGGCGTGATAATGTAAACAATTATCACTAAATGTCTTATCTAATGATTCATCCTCATACTATATAAAAAATAATAAATATAACCATTTACAATTTTTTATGTTCATTAATATCATATAAATTAAATTCTGGAGAATTATACCCATTCTACATGAACTTCTATAGTCATATACAAGTATACTGATCATGAAAACAAAGGAAACGAGAAATCCCGAGCAATAAAATTATATCTTATAACTCATCAAAAAGTCTATAAAAGAACTTAATAAAAGTGTAATAAATAAAATAAATGTATAAAAGGTTCTTAATTAATTAATTAATGTATTTAATTTGATAATATAGGACATTAAGATCAAGTGCAGAACACATTCAGACATAAGGTAAGGGTTTCTCCCCAAACCTCCATTTTTCATTCAGGTTTATGATTTCTATCGCTTTACCCCAATGGAATTATTAATTATTCTTATTTAATCCTAATAAATTATTTTTAAAATTTATATATATATGTACCAATCATAATCCTTCATTATTTGATGGTCGGTTACATGTTTTATAAGGATCTTTCTCAATTCTTCACGATAAGCAAGCCCGATTAAAGGGAACTTCCCGATTTCTTACCAATTTTCAGGTGCACTCTATAATCTGTTTTAATACACCATTATTTTTCTAAATTCAATCATTTTATTATGGAAAAACTTCCTTAGTTAATTTCTGGTTCTATGGAAATATTTTTCCAAAATAACTATTCTTTTAAAAGTAAAAAAGTATATTTATCTCAAGAATTCCTTTATGGTTTTGTAATAGTATTTTCATCTATATCAAAAAACATTTTGATTATTATGTTTAATTGGGAATAATATTTGTTAATATCATCTGCCATATTTTATTTAATGGTTTATTATTAGTTTGATTGTAGATGTGCTATCTTGATACCATTCACCATATTACTCTGAATGGTTAGTGATATGTTTTCTGATTGGGGAAAGTTATTTACATTTCATATGTTAGTTTCAATATGAATGTATATATTGATTATGTTTTACCCATTTCATATGAGGGATGAATTAGACTTAGTAAGTGTCAGGTGGGGCCCTTTATAGACCCTCAGTGCATCAGTAGGTGTCATGAGACAAACCAGTTTGGGTTTTTACCTGTTTATACATGGTCTTGGCATGAGGCCTTGATAGTATGTTTATAATGTATCGAATTATAAATTCTATCATTATAAGATTAGTATTTGATATTCCATGTGATTATTCAACTAGTATAATAACCATGTTTAAGTTTCATTCTTATTTTATCGGTTATAGGGATATATTTAATCTATTTTTGTTCCTTCCATATTATGTTCAAGTTTTTGTTTTAATAACAATTGATTTTAGTTATTCACCATGCCATATGGTTTATTTTTATAATTCTAATTTATTACTTACCCTTACTGAGAATCTTATTTCACCCCTTTCTTATGTTAATTTTCCCCCAGGATGTGAATATGTATATTATGAATGACTATCAAGGATAATCTAGAATTTTATGGGTATTTCCAAAATAGTTACTATGTTGTACTTCATTTCAAGTTATAATGTTGAACTTTTGTATTTATCTTGTTTTCAAAATATACTAAACTATCCATTCCTTCGGAATACGAATTTATTATCTTATGTACCAATATATTAATTTAAGGCACTCAATTTGGGAAACCAGGGTCGAGGTCTTCACAATTACATTATAACCGGGACATGCCCTCTATATAAGCATTTCAACATAACCAGGTCACACCCACTATATAATCATTTTAATAAAACTGGGTTGTGCCCTATATATAATCATTACATCATAATCAGGACAATACCTATATTCATTACATCATGACAGACAAATCAATTAATAATGGAATTAATAACACAACATACATCATAAGGAACAAAGTTCAATTCATCTAGTTACCTTTTATCTTTCAATTCCCTTCCATTCATCAAGTTCCGTCTTAAAAAATTATCTTTCCACCATACAAAACCATGTCATATCAAAGTATCTCCAATCATTTCAATAATAATTAATTCATTTTCAAAATTTATCCTATCACAAGAATCACCAAAGGTCTCATGTCATGTTAATTCATGTTTCAAACCAATAACCAATTCATTTTCATTTAATGGAAGGATCAACTTATAGGTAGCTGCAAGACAAGTATCAACACTATTGGATCCAAATGGATCCAAGGATTAGTCCATAAACATGATTATCATCACCCATTATTCTTTTAGATAATTTATGTGGCATGTCAGTGTGATCACTTGGTATTGCACACACATTGAATGAATAGAAATAGACTATAGGTATTTTTATAAACCACCTAACTTAATCTGAAAATCAAAGTGGAACTCCCCATAGGGAATGAAAATTAAGGAAAAAGGTGAAGAAGATCACAATGAAAACCAAGATCATAAAATTCTTAAGATCAAAACCCAGTTTAACAGTGGTCAATAGATCACACCGCTATAACCGAGGATATTGGAAGAATGGAGAAAACCAAAGTGAAGGAACTCACTCGAGATCAAATTCTAGAGTGAGACATTTAGAAGGGAAGGAATCACTCCAAAATCACTTGGAGTCACCCTAGGGATTAAGAGAGGAGGATTCACTACAAATGAAAATAAAATCATATGTGCAGTAAGGTTTAAAACCACTGGTCCCAAGACATTCATGACATGAAACAATTTCACAACGTGAATTTATTGATTTATAAGATACGCTGAAAAAGGAATTACCTCATGTTAAAAAAAATACCAATCATCCTTTTCATGATGTGAACCATTTTCATAACATGTAAACATTTCACAATCTAAACTAGATAATGGAATATTCCTAGTTAAGGATTCACATTGTTTAAATAGTTCATGATGTGAAAATGTCATGAAAATGGATCATATCCCAGATTCTAAAAAAACTTGAACCAACCCTAAATATTTCCAAACACTTATAGGACCCTTTAAGGCCTTTGAAACATTTATTACTGAACTCCATTTATTAAAACAAACATACATCCCTGAAATTTAAGTCATTTTCCCCAGAAAAATATCTCTATTTACAAAGAAAAGGTTTGGTCACCAAGATTTAAAAGAAGAACCTAACTAAAATAGGTTCAATTAGAACACAAAGAGGGATGTACCTAGAAAAATATGGGATCACACACATCTATTACAAGTATAAACTATCGAATGCGAAAATGATTTTTACTATTAAGATTTCAGTATTCTTTACTAATAGTGAAAATATTTATAAGAATCGATTTATTCCTTTTTTTGGAAACCATTCACCATCAATCCTATCTTATATCTTCTATTTATGTCAGGTTATTCTTTCAAATAGTAAAATCATTTTTCCTATGGTGCTCATTTTCCATTCAGTAGTTTAGTAAGCTCCCAAGTTCCATTGAAATTTAAGTAATTGATTTCCTCTTCCATGGTTATCTCCCACTGCTTTGAGTCACTAAGTGTTACTACCTATTTGGATATTTAGGTTCACTAATATCCATTAAAAGTAATAATTCCATGTTGACCCTATACCATTGGACTGGTCGTCTGAATCTAGAAGATCCTCCCAAAGAATTTTTTGTATTTACCATAACTTTAGTTTATAATGTTTGAGATTTTGGTTATCCTATTATTGATTACTATTCTACCAGATATTTTTCTCAAACTTATACAGCTCTTAAGAATTATGGAACATCTATCGTTGGTTGAATTTCTAGTGGATTCGTACTAACTTTTGGTATCATAGGTATTTTTGATCATTTGGTTCTTTCATCTAGATCTACTTGTACTTTAGTAGTTGATATATTTTCCTCAACTTTTGATTCAACCAAGTTCCTATATTTCAATGAAATCTTCCAATTAAATATTACATATCGACTTCTTGGAATCTTTCATTAATCATCACTCTAAATTTGATATAGGTACTCTTTACCTTCATAGACTATAAATAATAAGCGTTGGATTTTTCATTTCGATTATCTTTTTCCTTAGCATCTATAAGGGAATAAGTAATAAAAATGAATATTTTGTGGTTCGAAACTTCCATTATATTATTGGAATAAAGTTGTTCAAGTAGTATTTGTACTACTATAGTGGTTGGACTTATGTTGACCAAATATGTTGTTATGTTAATTTCTTGTGCCTAGATGGCCTTGATAATATTGGAGTATGCATGCATAAATAATGCCCTCTCTATCAAATTCTAGTTCATCCTCTATATGACCCCATATGATTGTAGAGTTTTGATTATTGTTCTCTCAAGATTGACCCCCTTCTTCTGACAGAAGTTTAATATATTGCTATCATTTTATTAACCACCATTATCGAATTTGGGTTATTTCAATTTCTGAAGACTTTTAAACACTACCATGGATTTAGAATATACAAATTCATCAAAACATCATATTTATTTTTATTAAAATAAATCAATTCCTTACTCCTGTAATCATCAATTAATGTAAAAAGGTATCATGATCCTTCATGATATTGAACTGGGAAAATCCCCATACATCTATGTGAACCATCTCTAGATTATGGGATCTGGACTTCCTTCCATTCAGATTGAATGAAGCCCTATTTTTCTTTCCAAGCACACGGCTCTTACAACTTCAGATAGTTGTATAATTAAGCTTATAATTTCCTTCCCTACTAGAACATTTATGTTCTTCTCACTAAGGTGACCCAGTCTACAATTCCAGATCTATGGATTTTCAAAGAATAAAATTTCATCCATTGAACTCCCATATGAACTTATGATCAGATAAAAGGTCAGTTACTTTACTCCACATGCCATATCCACGGATCCCTAAGTCACTTTCAAAACTCCATTATTGAAATTAGTATCGAAGCATTAATCATCAAACTACCCAAATAAAATGAGATTCCACCTAAGACCTAGAATGTATCTCACTCTACTCAATTAAAGAATTATATAATTTTAAAATTGATGATTCACATCTCCTTTTCCAACCACTTCCAAATCTTAATAATCTTCTAGACATACTTTCCAAAAGTTTCTAGATATGCATCCAATATTTTTCATTGAGTGGAAGGATTCACCGAATTCAACTATCCAAGACTCTACTAGATTATGAATAGTGAGCAGGAGATCACTACTATTTTTTTTCATTAATAGATTTTTAACTTCTGCTAGTCATTCTTCTGATACCTTCCTTATGTTCTTTTAAATTTCTTTAAAGATGTCCTCAATTACCACAATTCCAATAGGTAAGAAATATACAAGTCTATTGGGTTAGAATGACTATGAAGAAGACACAAGAGGGGGGTGAATTGTGATTATTTAAGACTTTCAATAGATTCAATGTATCCCTATTGATATTAAGTGATTAATTCCATTATCTCTTTAAACAAGTGAGTAGTATAAATAAATAAATAAATAAAACAATGTGATGTATATTGTTTTAGGGAACAAAAATCATCTACTCCACTCCACTAATATTCTCCCCATGTGCTTAGTGATTTTCACTAGATAGGTCCTCTTATCACAAGACTTTACAATAAGGCTTTTATAAGGCCTTATGGTTCTTTTTTAAGGAACTACAAATCCACAAATAGTTTAAGAAGATGATACTCCTTAACACCACAACTAAGTTTGAGCATCCAAGACTCCAATAAATCAATAAAGATCAATTTGATTGAGAAAAATAGTTTTTTATCATTATTACAGCATGAAACTGATAGATGTGATTGATAATCAATATCATATAGTAGCATCAAAATAATCTGCAATATTTGCACATGATTTCTTCAAACAATGATAGAGAAAATACTATGTAGATGAATAAACATATATGTCTCCAAAGTTTAACTCAAACAAAAGATTTTTAAAACTTATAGAAGAATATGTATCAATAAGATACAATAGTAATGATAGAAATTTTAGTGAGTTGATCAGATAGATCAAAACATGTATGAATCCAAAGTGTATCTCTAAAGGCAACAACACACTGTTATTTACATGTACACAGTTCTTTCTTTTCTATTCATATATTTCTATTATATATATGAAAATAATCATCTCATTATTTTTACTGTAGTTTGAACAAATCCAAGTCAAAAACTACTTTAGAAATACCGCATAATAAATCATAAATATTTGAATGTAAATATTTCAAAGAGAGTCATAAACTCCCTTTGAAATAGGAACAATTTAATCCATTGAGTATAAGACTTAGAATTAGTCGTAAAAGTTATTTGAAGAGATTTTTACTTCTATAGAAATCATTGTAGAAAATGAAAACAATATATTTAATTTAATTCTCCATCATTGACTAGTCAAATTTAGGGTTCCTTTATATGATGAAAAAATACAAATGTAGGATTGAAAATGTATTGTTTTTTACAAAAGTAGGGTTAATAAACCATATGTTTTTCCCTCAAATATAGGGTTCCTTCCAAACATAGGTTTGTTTATCCATACTTTTCCAAAATCATTGGGTATATGATCCATATATTTTCTTCCAAATGTAGGGTTTCCAAACCATATGTTACACTTACAAATATAGGGTATAAACAGGGTTCTGAGAATATTTTTAAAGACTTTCAGAATACTTAATCAAATATTTTCCTAGGGATCAATGACTTGTGTATGCTTTTAGAATAAAAATAAATATTCTAACAAACATCATCTTCCTAAAATTTACTTAAAATAAACATTATTAGTAACATAAATGTGGGTATTTGTGAGCATCAAAATAAAAAAATAAATTAACAAAAGTGTTTAATCAATACATTCTCAATAATATTACCCTTTTTTATGATCACCAAACCTATAATAAAAAACCATAAAATAAATATTAAAATTATAATGATTTTTTAAAAGAAATTTTCCCAAATATAAATAAAAAATTTATAAGCACATTTCTCCCCTTTCAAATAAATTCTTATATAAACTTATCCTAAATTTATCCCCCTTTGTGACATAAAAAAGTTATTTTTTTTGGAAAAAAATATTCTAAATACATGCAGTAATAAAAAATCTCCCTAAAACATAGCATATTTAGAAAAGATATCCAAGTAATTAAAAATATTTTCAAGGAATAAAAAAAATTAAAATAATTTTTTACAAGTGACATAATTAATTAAAACATTTTAATTTATTAATAGAATTATTTTTACCTACAATAATAGATTTATTTACCATGTATAATGGAACAATAAAACATTATGTGCATACTTACGTAAGATAACAATTTACATAAAATATTAAGAGTATAAAACTTAAAAAGAAATTATGAAACAATTTATAACACTGTTTTTACTAATTATGTTATCTAAAAAGTTTTATAAGATATGGAATAAACTAAAAATATAAATGAAAAAAAGGGTGTTAGGAAGGATTAGATAGATCACCCGAACTTTTCAAAGTTCAAACTTTTTCACTTAAATTTTCTAAAACATTTGATAGTTGTTCTATTATTTTTTTAAACATTTTTAGATCTTTGATACAAAAAATAGGATAATTTTTTTTAACCAATAACTATTTTAGTTTATCAAGATTCATCTTATTAATAGATTTCTTTCTGATTAACTCCATATTTCTTAACATTTATAGTTCAAACACTTCAAAATATTCTTTATAAATCTAACTTTCTTTTACTTTATGATACTCCATTTTTATTGTATCAAAATACATTTTCTTCATAAACACTTTTTGAATCTCTTTAAATAATGTTCTAGACGCATTCAAATCAGTATAAAACTTCACTTTTTCTTCATTAAAAGTACTAACCTTAAATATATGCTCTTCATAAGACATTATACCTTTAGGCATTTGAGAAGATGAAACATATCATTCTTCAAGAACTTCCTTATCTTTTTTAGAATATTTTTCAATGTAATCCTTAACATACAAAACCAACTATTCTCTTAACAAATCAGAAGAAGGTTTACCTTTTTTTCTTTTGATAAATATATTACTATGAACTTTAAGTTCTTGATTGCTTCATTTTTCCCATAATGATTTCAAATTTCTTTGAACATGATATTTTGAAGAATATAGATAAATAATTTAAAATGTTTTGAGAAGAATATTCTAGGGTTTATAAGATAAAATGATATATTTTGTTCTAAAAATATACAGATGAAGCTTCACATTCTTGAGTAAAAAATAAAGAATATTCATTAGAGATTTTAACTTTTGAAAATACATTTTTACATAAAAAATATTTTCTAACTGAAAATGTTACATAAACAAATAATATATCTAAGAATAAAAAATATAAAGATTCCAATAGGTATAAAATATTAAAAAAAGAATATAATTTTTTATAAACCTATTTAGAATTAAATAATTGCTATATTTTCTAAATATTGATTTATTATTATTATTTAAATATAAATATTAGCAATTAATTATTCAATTTTATAGATTATTTTTTAAAAACTTCATTCAAAGTGGAAGGAAGGATTTATCAATTATAAAAGATATATCTTTCCCTGTATAAAATATTTAATGCACTAAAAACATATATATATATATATATATATATATATGAAAATCATATTGAAATACTTCATAGATTATAGATTCCAGTTCTAATAATAGTTTAATAATGAACTACTTAAGAGTTGGATACTCCTTTGGTAAAGGTTTTCCTAAATCACTTAGATGACCACTTTTATAATTTAATGATGTAGTTCAGTGGTGTATTCCTAAAAAACATTAAACAAAAGTACCTTTTGGTACCCATATTATTTTGGTTCTAGAAGTGTTATAAACTAATGTTTTTTGGTAACCAAATATATTTATTTGGTGTAGATATTATACTATTCAAGTTAAATAATTATTTTGAACAATAGATATTATTAACACCAAAAACTTGAGGTTTTATAAAGAAACATTCATTTTCATAATGTCCATTAATACCACAATAGAAATATTTAATATTTGACATACTTTTTCTATTTGAACCATGAAAAAAATAATTTCTATATAATTTTGGTCTTTCACCATTACCACCATTTCTAAGTTTTCCTTTATGAATTTTACTTTTACCAATAATTAGATTTAAAAAAATTCTCCTTTGATAAGAATACTTGAATCTTGTTTTAAATTATGTAATTTACTTAACAATTATTTAATTTGAACTTTATGCCTATCACAAGAAAATTTTTAAGTATTAGATCCAAAATTCTCAAGTTTCTTTGACAAATACTATTTATCTATATAAATAGTATTATAAGATTTTATAAGATTTTTATGATCTGTTTTTAAGGATTTATACTTATCTTGTAGCATGAAACAATATATATTAAGTTCATTATAATTTTTTTTTTGTAATTAGAGTTTTGATAGAAATAATATTGTACCTGATCAGCATAATTCATAAGACATAGATTTACCATTTCATTTTTATGCTCAGGTTTTGAGTTTTTAGTAGTTTCATCATTTGAAAATTTCTTTCATTTACTTTCATAATTATTTGTCCCTTGAGCTTTGATCATTGATAATTTATATTTTGTGTTTCTTTTTTCCTTTATTTCATAGAATATAAATTTATTATCCTTTTTCTTCCTCTTATTGTATAGTTTTTCAACTATTTTAGAAAGATCTGATAAATCTTTGTTTGAATTTGTATAGCTTGAATCAAATGATTCATCTATAGTCGTTTTAAGATCATATTAATCATTTTTTATAGAACTATGATTTTCAGCTTCAGATTGCATCTCAACTTCATACATAATCAATGTACCAATAATTTATTTCATTATTAATTATTTAACTAGTGTGGATTGTCATATAGAAACAGATATACCATTCCATTTTTCATGAGAAACTATAAGTAATTTTAATGCTTGATCTCATTGTGGAATTGAATCACACAAGATAGAAAAACTGTTGACTATTTCAATCAGTCTTCTATTCATTTGAGTGATTCATTCACCATCATTCACTTTAAACGTACCAAATTTCAACTTTTCAGTATTTTAACTTAATTTTCTAGAATTTCCAATTCCTTCATGGCCAATATAAATAGTTTGCCACATTTCATAGGCAGTAGAACTTTGGGATACTCTATTCAACTCATCAGTTATTAATTCATAGAAAATATAATTCATTGATTTTGAATAGAGATTATATTATTTTTCTTGATCACTATCCAATTTTTACAGACCTTCCTTAGGAACTTCATAAGGCTTGACAACTATTAAATAAACTCACATTCTATGATTTTTTCAATATATAATCATGTGAGATTTCTATAATCCATAATAATCACCATTAATGTAAGGATCATGTATCATTGAAATACCTTCTCTAAGATCAATCATTCTAATATTTTACTTTTTCCAAATCATTAACTCAAGCTTGTTAGAACCAAAAAAAATCTTCAAAATTGAACAAGATCCACAAACACTTATATCACATTATTTTATTATTTTTTGATCCTTTGATACCTTTATGGGTATAGGATATAATTATAGACATGACTTGTAGGTATTATATAGAAACAAAAAAATATTCACGTATTTGCAAAAAAATATAAATATAACAATAGATAACTTCTTTTGATACCACTGTTTTTCAGAATGGTTATGAAGAAGACAGAAGAGGGGGTGAATTGTGATTATTTTATACTTTCAATAGATTCAAAGTATCCCTCTTAATATATAGTGATTCTTTTCCTCCTATCTTTAAACAGGTGAGCAATATAAATAAATAAAGAAAAGAACATGGAAATGTATAGTGGTTCAAGGTGCAAAGATCCCCTAGTCCACTCCACCAATGCCCTCTAAATAAGCTTGGTGATTTTCACTAGATAGTTACTCTTATCAAAATATTTTAAGAACTGAGTACATATAGTTTAAATATTTATAATAAGGATTTTACAAGGCCTTTTGGTTCTTTTACAAGGAATTATAAATCCACAGCATAGTATGAGAAGCTGATACTCCTTCACACCACGAATGATTCTGAGTATTTCAAAATCTAATAGATCAATAGAGAATTATTTTATTGAGAAAAATAGGTTTTTTTCACAGTTTCAGCATGAAAATGACATATTTTTGTGATCTTCAATATCATATAGCAGTAGTAAAATAATCTCCATTATATGCACATGATTTCTTCAAACAGTGATAGAAAAAACACCAGATCGATGAATAAATATGTATGTATCCAAAGTGTATCTCTTAAAAATGAATTTTCAAACTTATAGAAGAAGATGTAATAATAAGATACAGTAGTAATGAAAATAATAACAGTGATCCAATCAAATAGATAAAAACATGTATGTGTCCAAAGTGTAGCTTTGAAGGAAATGACACTATTATTTTCAAGAACAACATTCTTTATTTTATATTCATATATTAATATTGTATATATTAATATAACCATCTTAGTATTTATATTATTGGTTGAATATCTCCATATAAAAACCATCTTCATAAATACTGTATAATAAATTTAAAATATTTAAATTTAAATCTTTCAAAGAGAGTTGTAACTTCCCTTAGAAATAGGAACAATTTAATCTGTTGAGTACAAGTATTTGAATAATTCATAAAACATCTTTAAATAGATATTTAATTATGTAGATACAATTGAATAAAATAAAAATAATATCTTTAATTTAAATATTCTTAATTGACTAGTCAAATGTAAGGTTCCTTTATGTAATAAAAAACTCTAAAAGTAGGGTTTACAACATATGTTTATATAAAAATCAGGGCTGATAAACTATACAATTGTTCCTCAAATGTAGGGATCCTTATAAATTTAGGGTTTTTGATCTATACATTTCCAATATCATAGGGCATATGATCTATAAATTTTATTCCAAACGTAGCGTTTCCAAACCATACATTATGCTTATAAACATAGGGTATGAAAAGTGTTTATAAAATACTTTCAAACATTTCTATAATACTAAATCAAATATTTTCCCACTGATCAATGAATTTTTTATATTTCTAGAATAAAAATAAATATAAAAAAATATCATATTCTTGAAATTCACTTAAAAGAAACTTTATGAGTAACATAAATGTGGGTGTTTGTGAGCATCAAAATAAAAAACAAATTAATGAAATTGTTGAATCAACACATGCTCAAACCAGTCAATTTTACATGAATCTCCTCTCTAGTGTTTTATTTTGTTTGTCAATGATTATTTTAACGAGGTGATCATACACTTCTACTATAATTCAACGCACCACCAAAGGTACTTGGGCCTCTCAAATTCTAAAATCCTCATTTTGGATCAAATTTTTTACAACCAAAAACAAAAGTTTTTCTATTCCATGGAAATTTCTTACTATTGTAACCATGTCTTCCCAAGATTATGGTAAGTATATATGTAATATAATAGATCACACATTATCTAAAAAAGTCACTTCCACTGACTTGAGATGACTTCTAATCATGTTAAAATCATTCACATGATCTACCACTCATTATCATTTCAATAACATCAAGCTAAATAAATGCCTCATTAGGAACCCATTTTTTAAGCCTGTTGGTTCTTCATACATCTCCACCAGGGTCATCATAAGTCAACCTATGGTTATCTTCTCTCAAATATTGAAGGTAACATTATGTGACAACATCAAAATAACCGTGCTTAATGATTTTTTATAAAAAATTTATTATTCATATTTCTCCCTCCTATCAGGTTTCTATCCCAATGTAAGTTAAAGATCCTTCTGGATGAGATATTCCTATATATATTTATTCTATAAACCAAAGTTAGTTCAATTGAACTAATTGATTTGAACCACTCCTTCATTTGTTTCCATATAATATGATGACAGTATGAAAAAACTGATATTCAATATGACACTGAGGAAAGTGAGAAAGTTACTTGGGTAGTCGAGTGTCTTAAAACCTAATATCTCTTTGATGGCACTTATTGGTAAGAAGATTCATGAAAAAACAATACTACCACCAGATTATTGACCCTTCAATTCACCATAAATTCATCTCCATTGATAGTTCATCACAACAGAATTTCAACTACTATATATTCCATTTATATCTTAGAACACTTAAATTTGGAAGTTAAACTGCACCTTAATCACCTCTCAAATGAAAAACCACATACACACTAAAACATACACCCAAACATTCAAATAACATGAAATAAATGAAGTAACACTAGTTTTATATGTTTCAGACTTTATCCAATGTCTACAGAAGAACATTGAAAACTCTTTTTATTATAGGAAAAATAATATTTACAAACATTGTATCTAAGTATGGAAGAATTAAACATTTTGTAATATAGTACAGACCAATGACATCATCAGAAGTGGGTATTGAATCCTTATATAAAGGTTCATTATCAGTCAAATAGGTTACACTGACCTCCAACATTTCCAGTCAGTCATTCATTGACTTCACCACTCAATGAGGTCTCCACCAACTCAAACCACCTAGTTAGTACATTTTTCACCATGCTCAGAGATTCGTTTTCACAACATCCATCGAAAGTTTAAAAACTTCTAGTAGTATGGCTTGTATTTTGAAGGTTCCTGATATTACTATTTTGACCATGTTGAAGCATTCTATCAGACTCTAAACTTTATGTGAGTGAACTTTTAATGACATCAATAAACTTCACAATCCCAACATAGATAATCGTTATTTCTAGATATATTTTCTCAACAAGCATTATATCAGGGAATTTTTTTCTTATAATTACTTTTGTAAGGCAGTTAGAAAAAGAATTGATACGTATTTCCACCTGATTTTCATGATATTATTGGAAAAAATTTTATGAAATTTAATAAATAAATTCTTTATACTCTTAAATTTTTCATCATCTATTAATGAAGAAAGTGATAAACATTATTTTGAGTTATATTTGAATTTTTTAGTCCACCATTGATAATGATGTCTTAATGGTAAAAATCTATGATGTCCAAGAAACATAGTATTTATATAATGTTTGAATCAAATTGAGTGTGTGTGTTTTTCTTTTATAAGATAAAAATAATTTTTTTTAATTTTATTTTAACAACTCTAATTTTTCCATGTCTTAATTTAGAACATTATGTAGATTATTTTCAAAGATAGGTGCAGAGACTGTGTGAGACTTTAAGGCCCGATGAGCCCAAAATTAATTTTTGAAATATAATTAAAAGATTAAATATCACACATTCATATTTTTCATAAAAAAGTAATATAAATCTAAAATTGTGGGCTGGATTAGAAATTCTAGGCTTCTTTTGAGTTCAAAGTGTGGGTTTTTTCCTATGAATGACTTAATCTTGGATCATTTCGGACGTTTCGGTTGAGCGCAGTTGTAGGTTGATTATTAAATGAATAAAATTATTTATTTATTTCATTTAATTTTTCACCACAACCTAGAATGGTATATAAATATTATGTTATGACCAATTTACAGGGTTAGCCACATAATCTTGAAAATTGAGAGAGAGTGTTGGAGGGAAGCATTATTGGTGGATGACATCGAATCAGATCAGGATTGAGGATCCTTATGCCATAAGAATTCGAGGATCATGCCAATGATAATGAAATAGATTCATTATTCATCAGTGATTGATCCATCTTAAGGTAGTAAGATTGTTTTATGTATTTTTATCCCTTTTTTATTATCCTATGTTGAATACAGATCAATCAACTAATGGATTGATTCACATATCAATCGTATTGCGGGTTTGGGTTTATTTATGGGGAATTTGTGAGAAATTATTTGTCTATTTTGGATCTTAATTAATCGTTCTAATAGAAATGGATCAAGGATAACCTAAACATGGCTGAGGTTTGTTCATCACTTGTTTTTCTTGGTTTTCCCCCACTATTATTCATTCATTCATTGATGGTGTTTGTTTTGGATTGTGGTTCAAAAAATACTAAATAATCAATATTTTATCACCCATTTCTTGGTGTAATAGATTGAAATCATAGGTATGGGTTTCAATCGATGATAGGATAGAGCTGTGATGATGTTAGTGATAGATCAGAACTATATCAAGGGTGTATGATCATGGTTTTGGGTGTGCGGTGACATCAAAGATTTGGGTGATTCTTGAGCAATCAATATGGCCGTAAATTTGATCTCCAATGAAGATCGATCTTGATTAAGCCAAATATAAAATAAACAGGTGAGAATTGCAGTGGATTTGGTGGTGGCGGCAATAGATTTGGAATCTGTGTGAAGAACCTATGGGTTCTGTGGAATTACGCACTACAGGGCATGTAACTCCTAAAAACACGTTGTGTGTAGTGCTCTAGATATGGTTATAGTGTTACATATATAGTTAAGTATCACCTGGTGTGTGACCCCTATCACATGGTGTGTGATTAAAATTTTTGACTCGACGTGTATCATAGAGGATACATGACCAACCATACATAGACATGGATAGTTTTACATGAACATGACTAGCCATAAACAGACACGATTAAGAGTACACGGGGTTGAAAACACTGTGTACTCAGACACAGACATGAGCATGGTCCATGATACATCGGTATAACCCAATGTCAAAGGGACATGCCATGCACTAACAGTACGTACCATGAACTCTTTCAAATATGGATTGGATCCCTTGTTACCTTCAGTGTGGACAAGTTTTTCTAGGGTGTGTTACCTTTATCCTTTACCTGAGGGGTTAGTATGGACTCATGTACTATGAATTGGATGGTGATACCCTCTAAGGAACTTCAGTCATAGATAGAGTTGTAGAAATTAACCGTGAGGCTCGAAATGATATCCTATATCATCATCATTTCCCTAGGTAGGGTTCTTGGTATCGTTTTGACTAACACTACATAAGAATTGATCCCCTACTTAGCGGGTTAATCCAAATTAGGTTGTTGGTATACCCAATGGCCTTGAGTGTGATACCTATCTATGTGTCAATCTCTTCATACTTTCATCATGTAATTATTCTGGTGAGACCTGATGAACAAGACATTTCGGATGGAAACCATTAGTTTTATCTAAATCATGGAGTGTGTTCTCCCAGATGGGTGTTATACAAAACCTTCAAGTAGAAATCCTAGGTTGGATTTATGGTTGTGATGTTACATTTATACTATGTGTCTACTTTGATTATATATATATGTGCTTGTTATAAATGTTTTTGACATATACTTGTGATGAGATGAATATTATTTATGATGATTTATGATTTGTGATTTCAAGGTGTCCTACTATGTATTGTTATACTAACCCCTATATGGTTTTTTTCCACACATAACATGTCTTATATAGATGATTGAACTTTTTTTGAAGTCCTAGAGGGACTAGGACTGGGTGGATATTAGTGATCTAGATAGACTGATGTGTATTTCATTGGTTTCATTTATAGCATTCCTTACCTACTTCATAGTTTGGACTTATTTTAAATTTGTTTTGTTGGGATTGTATTTATCCCCTTTCTTTTTAATACTTATTTTCATACTCCCGTGATGTGATTCTAGATGTATGAATGCATGGTTATTAGTTGTTTTACATTTCATCAATGTATGGGATTGGAGATGTGTATGTGTGTATAAATACATTAGGATAAGGCCTCCCATGTGTGTGATATGCCTACTCAGTGATGTTGACCATCCCCTGGCCTATTAGAGGCAAGCTTGGGGTAGTTACAGTCTAGGACCCATTAGGTTGGGTCATGATAGAGTGGTTTTATAGGAGTCAGTTCTACCTTCGGACCAAAGTATATGATATTGGTTTGGGACAACGGTGTTAAGTGTTTTGAGTTTGGATCTCAAGATGGGGACTCCAGTGTTGGTGGGGAGTCAATGTATCCATTCACCAGGACTCTAAAAACCTAATTATTTACTTGGTACATGTAGGCATGGGTTTTAAGGAAAACATTGGTACATGTATCATATAGGAATGGGTTGTGGTTTCCATGTCCTTATTGATTCGGCTCTCTAGATATACTTATTGAACATGGTATATCTTGTCTATTTTAGGATTCCTCCATGATGTTTTCTATCTTGGATTTAGAATTAAGATCATGAGGATGATCCCTTCAATGATGAGGCCTTGATATAGGGACCTCTTTAATAGGTGTTACCTCTATGTGGTGCACCAATATTATCACCACCCGTCAAGCATAATATGGTACCAGCATTACCAGGGGATGAAGTGAACATGATGAGAATGATTCATGAGTTTCTATTATAGAAACCCCTCAGGTTCCAAGGGAAGCCTAACCCATAGGTGGATAAGGATCAGTTTGAGGTAGTGACATGAGTTTTCCATATTGTCTTCAGAACAGATGGTGGTCTTGGCAGTGAGACTCCTCTATGGATATTTAGGATAATTATAGGGCTTAGTGACCGAGTCATTTGATGAGGTGTATCTTACATGGTCAAATTTGAAGCACCTTTTCAAAGAGAAGTTTTCTCCATCTATGTGGAGTGTTTTTTATTCTAGGAGATACTATAGATTTAGTAGGGTAGTACAACAATGGTTTAGTATTCATCAAGGTTCACCAACCTCTATCGATACTTGATGTATATGGTGAATGATCAGTTCTTTCATTCTTATACCATTGAGTGAGTAATGTGCAGATATATCTGAGTTGGTATGATACCTCTATGAATTCCTACCTATTATAGGGTACTAGAGTTTGTTTTGGTATTTGCGAGTTTCTTGGCTAAGAATATGTCGACAGTTGGTGTCGACAATGGGCACACAAGATATTAGACTTCAGCGAAAGGGAGTTAATGATAGACATAGAGACCTAGATGTGTGATATGTCTTAGGAAGATATCCTAGGATATAGGTTCTGTGGATCAAGGCTCATGGGATGGATCTAGTCTGCCTTGAGATAGGCGATGATACTCTTGTGACAGTTGGGGACATCTTGTACAAGATTGTCCTACCTGATGTACAAATGATAGAGAGATAGTGGACGGGACACCTAGGTAAATTTGGTGGTAGAATTAGTCAGTTCTATAAGGAAGTGGACATGGTAGAAGAGTTGTGAGAGCAACCAAAGATGGTAGATGTTTTGACTTGTTACCACCACCACCCCCATGTGCTCCTTGTTCGCTTAGGGAGCTGGTGGATAGAGGAAAGGGAAGCTACAATCATTTGAGGCTTATGAACTAGAGGCTATTGGGATGATACAAGGTACAGTATGTGTATTCACTAATTTAGTTGTAGTATTAATAGATATGGGTGTGAGTCACTTATTTATTTCCACTTATCTAGTTTGAGACTTATAGATTCTGGTTGTACCCTTACTCGACCCTTGCGCTTGGAGACTCCTACTGAATGTGGCTAAACGATCACATACTTATGCAGATGGTGTGACCTAAATCTTGGAGTTTATAGTTTCTTTTGGTATCTCTTCATAGTAGTGATGAGGCCTTACGATGACATCTTAAGTATGGACTGGTTATCTATAGTTCATGCCTAGATAGACTATTTTAGATGGAGTATGTGGTGTGTCTATAGTGATGGGATGATGTTTTCCATTCTGGGTGAGAAGGAAACCCTAGTGTATAAGGATAATATTGGGCATAGGATAGTGCGTTCAATTACTCATTAGTTGGATAGAATTACTATAAGGACCCAAACTTTTATCAATGGAATTTCTGCCTTCTTATAGTAATGTCCCATAATATAAATCACATAAAATCACTTAGAGACCAAAATAAAAACTTTATAAATGAATAATTAATGAAATAAGAAGTATTTTTAGAAGTTAAGGAACCAATGTCAGTGAAATATTATCTTGACCTTAATAATAGTAATATGACACTTATGAGTAGTAAACTAGCCAAATGAATAGTATCCTCACCCATGAAAGTATAAATAAAATTTAGAGATCTTATAAGTGAAAATATTATATAATTATATCATATTATAGGTAAATAATTTTTTTAAAAAATTATTAATTAATTTTTTGTATTTTTATAAGCTGTAAATATTTAATTACAATAATATGATTAATTTAATAATTTAAAAGAAAATGTATTTTTATAAAACATATTCATAAATTAATATATTTATTTATTATGATTTTAAGATAATTTTATGATACCTTAAGTAATTTTTCAAAGTGTTATAAAATCATTTATAGTTTTAAAATATTTATTTTCTAAGTAAATGATGATTTTATTTAAAAATTAAATTATTCATATTTAGAAAATATTTTCATAAAATGGAGTTCAATTTTGAATTCTACACATTGAAAAATGGTTAGGGTGAATTTTTGTATTTTTCTAAAATACTTGAATTTTTGGTGAACAGTAAAATATGATAATTTATGATCAATGCTAAAAACCTAAATTTTTGAGTCATGCTTGAGTCATGGATGATGAAAGTAACCATTGGTTCAAAATCACATGTACTAATTACTATATTTAGCCTCAAGAATCAATAATATTTCTTATCTTGAGAAAAATAATAATCTAATTAATTAAATAATGAGAAAACACCCCTCCCCTCCACTATAAATACCACCCCTCACACCTTCTTCTCCTCACACCTCGCAAGATTTTATACCTACCTAAATTCTACCCAATACTATTCCCTATCCCCTCCCCCATGTATAGTATCACTTGGACTTATAAAAATACCAAGCCTTGGTACCTTGATGATTTATCAAGAGGATAATTCAAGTGGTAAATCCTCTCTCATTTTCTTTTAATTTCCTTTCAATTTCAATTTCTTTTTTTATTCTCTCCTCACCTCCCTCCATCAAAATGGCATAATAACTCCACTAACTTACATATACTGGAATTATATCATTTTAATGGAAGATACAACATTAAATTATAGCAATACATCCTTTTCTTACATTACTTTTACATCATTTTAAAGATAAACAACATAAAACATTACACCAAGAGGATCCAAAGGTTTAGTGTCTTGGGAAAACTAGGACCAAACATAACATTTAAAACATCAAGAATAAACATTTATTTAATTCCTTCTTCTCTAGATTATTATTGGAACTTGAACTATCTTTATTACATATATTCACCTGAGGATATACATCAAAAGGGGTGAGATAAAATCCTAGTAAGAGGATAGATAAGAAAAATATAGCATAGGGTGAGCATAATCCTAACATCATTATCAAAATCATGAGAGGAAACATTAATAAAAGACTTGAAATGTGGCAATGAATAAAAATGAAACATTATATCTTAGTGGTAATCTACCACACATAGTTTTGAACAAAACTATCATCATGTTCACGCATCATTTCACATTAACTCATGACTCTATAATTCATGAATTTAACTTATTTAGTAAATTATCCTATTTCACTATTCATAAAAAATTCAAGTATTTCAGAAAAATCCCAAAAAATTTCCCTAACCATTTTTTCAATGTGTAGAATCAAAAAAATGAAGTCCATTTTTTAAAAATAATTTTCTAAATATGATTAATTTAATTTCTAATTAAAATCATAATTTACTTGAAAAATACAGTTTTCAAAACATTTATTTACATATTCCAAAACATAGGTACATCATGCTTTCACTTAAATCCTATATATATACTATCATAGGCGAGGTTACTATTCATAAGGGTGTGTTACTATTAATAAGGGTAACTTTACTATTCATAAGGCTAGGTTACTATTCACCAAAAATTAATTTTTTCCTATCGTACTCCAAACATCTTACTGATCGCATCTGTGTATGTCAGATTTTCAAAATTGAAATCATAGAAGTGGAAAAAATATTCTTAATGGTCACATAGTATTTAGTATCATGATATTTCATTGTGATTCCCAATGTGATTATACTAAAAGGCATAATTATAAGAAGGTAATTCCATTGATAAAAATTTGGGTCATTACATTATTCCCCCCTTATGAAATTTATACCTCAAAATTTTGTTTTACCCAAATAGGTGAGTGTACTTCTCCTTCATCACATCCTCTGGTTCCCAAGTTTCTTCTTCAAACTTATGGTTCCTCCGCAACACTTTTATAAGGTGGGTTGTATTTTTTTGTAGAACCTTATCTCTCTAGTCCAGAATCTTCACTGGTTGGTCCTCATAAGAGAGATCATATTCCAGCTATACCACCCCTGAGTTCAGTACATGTGAGGGATCTGGTATTTACTTCCTTAGGAGTAATACATGCAACACATCATGAACTTGAGCCATATTTGGTGGAAGTTCAAGCCGATAGGCCATAGTTCCTATGTGGTCAATGATCTCAATGGGGCCAATGTACCTTGGGATTAACTTCCCTTTCTTTCCGAACCGCATTACTCTCTTCCATAATGATATTAAATGGAAGACTTTATCTCTAATGTCAAACTCCAAGTCACTTCAACAGTTTTCATCATAGCTCTTTTATAGACTCTGAGCAGCTTTTATGTGTTTCTGGATGACTTGAACCTTCTCTGTCATCTCTTGCACAATATCAGGTCCAAGTAGTTTTCTTTCTCTTTTTTTATCCCAATAGAGTGAAGTTATACATTGCTTTCCATACATAGCTTCATATAGATCCATCTGAATACTCGAGTGGAATATATTTTTGTATAAGAACTTAACCAATTGGAGATGATGATCCCATCCACCTTTGAATTCTAAAGAGAAGGCTCTTAACATGTCTTCAAGCATCTAAATAGTCCTTTCATATTGGCCATTAGTTTGGGGGTGATAGGTTGTGTTGAAATTTAATTCAGTACTCAAATAATGTTGAATACTCCTCTAGAATTTAGATGTGAACCTTGGATCATGATCAGAGACAATCGAGATTTGAACACCATGCGGTCTCACAACTTCCTTCACATATATCTTTTCAAGTTTTTCAAGCGAAAGATATTCCTAAATAGTGATAAAATGGGCAGTCTTGGTGAGTTGGTCAACCACAACCCATATCTCATTATTACCCTTGGATGTCTTCGGGATACCTATGAAAAAGTTCATAGTGAAATTCTCCCATTTCCACATGGGTATAGGCAATGGTTGCATCATCCTTTTAGACTTCTGTCACTCTACTTTTGTTGACAAACCAAGCACCTTGATATATATTCTGCAATCTCCTTCTTCATTTTGTCCCACTAGAAGTGTTCTCAGAGATCACAGTACATCTTGGTACTACCAGGATGGATAGAGAATGTTGAGATCTATGCATTATCTAATAGATCCTTCTTTATCTTAGGTGATGAAGGCACACAAATCTATGTTCCAAACCAAATCACACCATCAATGACGATATGAAACTCTTACAGCTTCCCTTGCTTTACTACATTCACCTTGTTTTCTAACTCCTGATCACCCCTTTATGCATCCTTAATCATATATTAGATTGGTGGTTATGAAATCATTTGGGAAATGTAGGATGTATCCCCTGACTTTATGATTCCCAAATACATCCTTTTCATATCCAATAATATAGGTTCTTTCTCAATCCGTAACATGGATAGAGTAGCAGGTTCTTTTCTGCTTAGAGCATCAGCTACCTTGTTTATCTTTCCTAGATGATAGTGAATAGAGAAATCATAGTCCTTGATTAGATCCAACCATCTCCTTTGATTCATGTTGAGATCCTTCTATGTGAATATATACTCTAGGCTCTTTTGGTCGGTGTATATGTCACACTTCTCACTATAAAGGTAGTGCGGCCAGATTTTTTAGGCAAAAATCATGGCCGCCAGCTCTAGATCATGCATCAGGTAGTTCTGCTCATGGATCTTCAACTACAGTGAGCCTTAGGCTATCACATTATCATTTTTCATGAGTATGCAACCCAAGAATTTATTTGAAGCATCGTTGTATATCACAAAACTTTATCCACATTTCAACAATGTGAGTACAGGTGGAGTGATCAGCTTTATCTTTAGATCTATGAAGCTTCCCTCACAATCTTCCATCTAGAAAAACTTTACCCCTTTCCTTGTTAACTTAGTTAGAGGGCTTGAAAATCATGATAAATTTCTCACAAAATGTCGGTAGTACCCAGCTAATCCAATAAAACTACAGATTTCTATGACACAAGAGGGTCTAGTTCATTCCTTAGTCACCTTTGTTTTTGAAGAGTCCACAGAAATTCCCTCAATTGTGATCACATGTCCCAAGAACTTGACTTGATTCATCTAAAAGTCACACTTTCTAAACTTGGCATACAAATTCTCCTTTCTCAATGTCGCCAACACAAGTCTGAGATGTTCTTCATGTTCCTCCTTGCTCTTAGAGTATATGAGAATATCATCAATAAACACTACCACAAATTTTTTGAGGTAATGTCTAAAGAATCTATTCATCAAATCCATGAAGATTGCAGGGGAATTAGTAAGTCTAAAGGGAATCACCAGAAACTCATAGTTTATGTACCTTGTACAGAAGGAAGACTTATGAATATATTTCTTCTTCACCTTTGGATGATGATATCCAAAATGAAGATCCACCTTTGAGAATTATTGCGCTCCTCTTAACTAGTCGAAAAATTCATCAATCCTTGGAAGGGGATACTTGTTCTTTATGGTGATCTTGTTGATTTTCTGATAATTGATACATAGCTGCATTGTTCCATCCTTCCTCTTCACAAAGAGAACTGGAACACCCTAAGGTGATACACTAGGGCGTATGAACCCTTTGTCCAAATGCTCTTTTAGCTACTTCTTTAGCTCTTCTAGTTCGATTAGAGCCATTCTATAGGGACACTTTGAGATAGGAGTAGCACTAGGTATGAGTTTTATGGATAACCCTACCTCACAATCTGGGGGGAGTCTAGGTAAATCTTCAAGAAATACATCAATATATTCCCTCACGATGGGCATTTCCGCAAGGTTAGAACTTTCCTTTGACTCAACCATTTGGGTGAGTTATGCTTCTTTATAGGGTATCAACACCCACACCGTTGAAGGATTTTTAAAAGGAGATACATGATCTTCCTTGAATTTATAGAGGAGCATGGGATGGTTTGAAATATGAAAGGATATTTACTTTTCCTGATAGTTTATATGTGCTCTATATAACGAGATACAATCCATTCCCATTATAGTGTCGAATTCCACCAAGGGAAGTATTATGAGATTTGTTGGAAGAATCTTCCCACATATGCCAATAGGAGAAGAGTCAAACAGTTGGTTTTAAATTATTTCACCACTTTGTGTTTTTAAAAATATCTCTACATCAAGGTTTTGGGTCTTCAATTCTATAGTTCTAGAAACCTTTCAAGATATAAAGGAATACGTAAAACCAGAATCAAATAATAAATTTTCCATTCTTGAGTGAATAAGAAATGTAACTTGTATGAATTCATTATGTTGATCCACTTATGAAGTAGTTATGGCATAAGCCTTCCTTTGTTCCTTTGTCTTTAGTGGCTGCTAACACTGATTACCCTCAAGGACTCGAGGTTTAGTGCACTGGCTTGCATAGTTCCCTTACTCCCTACAGTTATAGCATTGGAACATGGGTGGTGCTTACCTTTATTCTACTACATTATCCTTCCTTTTCATGTCTTTTCGACACTCTTGAGCCTGGTGGCCTTCTTTCCTAGACTTTAAGCATTTCCCCATACCTTTTAGGCAGTTCCCATTATGAATCTTCCCACATTTTTGGTATGTGGGTCTTTGAGTTTTCTTCCTACCTTTATCATTAGATCCCCTGACTTGAAACTCCTTATTTAATTTCTTATCAACATAGCCATGGGACCATTCTCAAAACTCCATCTCCACTTTGAGATCACATTGAACAACTTCTTCATAACTCCCAAAGTCTCAAATTGCACAATCCTTTTGAAGGTTTTTATTTAATCCACTAAAGAATCTATCATTTTTACTATCATGTTTGATAACAAAACCCAAAGCATACCTTGAAAGCCTTGTGAAATTCACTTCATAAGTCGTGATAGATTCTACTTATTTTTTCTTGAGCTCGATGAATTCTCTCTCCATCTTCTTATGAAGAGTTCGTGGAAAATACTTGTTAAGAAACATTATCTTAAAGTCTTCCCATTCCATATCTTCAATTTCATCACTTGTCTTGGTTTTCTTAATCAAATCCCATCATTGATCAGCCTCTATATCTAGATGATAAATGGATAATGTCACCTTCCCCATCACAGAATAGTGTAGCATAGAAAAAATCTTCTCCATGGAGTTGACCCACTGTTCCATAACTAGTGGATCAGAAGATCCACTAAATGTTGGTGGTCATTACAGCATAAAACACTCGATTTCCAGTTGCTCCCTCTTTAGTGAAGGAGTATATTCCCCATTATTCTAGTTGTTTTTCATAACCTGAGATAGTTGGGTAAGCATTGCCATGAAGTTTTGAACTCTACCTCCCAAAGTAGTGGGGATGTCATTCGGTCAATCATTGCATTGGACCTCACACAAGTTTTTGGCCTGGTTTCTCCTGGTTCCCACCATTTTCTAAAATATAAAAGGTTAGAATAAAACATAATTCAAAACGTCATGAATATCCTATTCATTTTTACAATTTACACTAAAATCATAACTTATAGTATCCCAATGTAAATCTTCTTTTGTGTATATTTGTACTTAGTCTCATGCTAGAGGTTTTCTCCAGGGTTCACTAATCCTAATTCCCAAATTAACTAAACATTGCCTCAGATACCAACTATAGCAACCCAACTTTTTCTTACATTACTTTTACATAATTTTAAACATAAAAAACATAAAAAATTACACAAAGAGGATCCAAATATTTAGTGTCTTGGGAAAACTAGGACCAGGCATAACATTTACAACATCAAGAATAAACATTTATTTAATTCTTTCTTCTCTAGATTCTTATTGGCACTTGATTACTCATCTATAGTTGGGTCCAAAACACCTTTTGTAGGCCTTTTCATAATCGCGATGTAAACTGTGTTTCATGGTCAAAGAAAAATGTCAAGGGTACCTCATAAAGGTGGATGATCTCCTATACTTACAACTTCCTCGAACACTCCACCAAGCTCTACTCCCTGATCGCAATGAAACACATTGATTTCAGGAGTCAGTATATTATCACCCAGATAACGTTAGGGCCCTTCTCTACATGTGGAAGCCCTATGATGAAGTCCATGGATATGCCGTCTCATTTACACTCTGGGATTTCAAGAGGTTGTTACAACCCACTAGAAATCGGTGCTCAGCCTCAACCTTCTGATAGGTGGGGAATCATGAGGCGAACTCATCTATTCTTCGTCTCAAGCCACACCACCAAAACTACCACTAAGGATCCCTATACATCTTTCCCACACCAGGATTTACAACTAAGGGAGAACTATGGAACTCTCGCATCACCTCCTACCACATTGTAATCAGAACCACTATTTTTCCCTAGAATGAGGTCTCCTGATTCCCTCCTTCAGAATATCAAATAGGTAAAACTCCCAAGGATATCTAGTCATGTGAGATCTTATAGTATATGTCTCATAATTGGGACAATATCACATGCTTGAGAAGTGAAGAAGTCGACACCATTGACTAAAGAAAAACTGTACTCTCTTACTCCACTTGGGTCATCTCCCGGGAACCTAATTGCTTCGAAAATTCCTGCACACGGAAAGCCTAAGACTTACAACTAAGGGAATATGGTGTAATTTTTCCCCTTCCCAGAGTGTAGACTATCTTGAATTCATATTCTTTCATTAATTTCAACTAGCATCGCCACCTCAGGTTCAATTTTCTTGAGTGAAGACATACCTGAGACTCTGTTGATTTGTGAAAAGCACAAAGTTCTCTCCCAAAAGGCAGTGTCTCTACATCCTCAAATGGAAGACTGTCACTGTGAGTAGTAGGTAGTGAGTCTTGTAAATATGTTCAAGGGGTCTCCATCAACTCGACTTGTACTTGATAACTATCATATCAAGGTTTATATTGAGCATGTAATGGTACCAATGAACATGGAATGTGAGTAAACTCATCTAACCATAAGAGGCTAGATACAAAAATCACGTGGCATACCCCATATGTCTTTAACTCTCTTTGAAAGAGAGTAACCCCAAACTGCACACTCTTCCGCACCTACTAGTGGCATCCCAAGAGAAAGGAGTTCAAGCAGAAAAACTCCACTAGAAATGTTAGGAACTTCTTTGACACTCCACTGCACAACCCCTCCATGATCGCACAAGTTAGAGGGACTCATCCACCACACCATGATACTATCTGTTTTGGGTAGCACTTAATCACCCTCACATTTTTTCTCATAACACAAAAACATGTCTCAGTGGGGGAAGGACCCCTCTTCCTCATGCATTCAAAGCTATGTCGAACAACACCGACAAAAGCTTACACTGACTCCCCATGCCCCCCCGATAAAACTACAAACAATAAGTAGGGAGGAAAAAGTACCTCACACAGTGTTTAACAAGTTCTACTAGAAAATTTAGAAGATACACAGAGTGTACATCTTATCATCTTGCGCGCTGTAGGATCGTAGACATCTATAACATACAACTGCCTGCGGCCCTAGACACCAACTCCCTGAGCCTTATGTGGACCGCCTAGTAGTGTTTGATGAATATTGTAGTATATTCCACCACCAATAGATCCTATTTCTCATCCACTAGAACCTCCACCCTAGGGTACTCCCTGTCCTCACCTGGGAGATCCTTTATGCCAACACTATCTCTGCCGTGGCGGTTCATTTAATATCTACCTAGGAAATTCAGAATGTATAGTTGGGAAGTCTCATTCCAGGTGACCTCGCCGATAATAAGCATAACAACAGCCCTCCTTGGACTGTATTGGTTCTCTATGTTGTCCTAGATATTGTTCCTGAGTCTGATCATGGGAAGGCCTCTTACAGCGAGGCCCTACCAACTGGCATCTTCTAGACGCTGTAAATATCTCAGCTATGACGTTACCACTTCCAAAACTATCTAATTGGCATTCCAATGAAAACAATATATCTATCACCAATTCCCACTCCATAACGACAGAATAGGTAGGGATGCACAAGGTCACTACGTCAGTACATATCTCTCTTCAGATTCCTTACTCAAACTTTTGTGCTCAGAAGTAGCTGTCACAAATCATGTACCAAGAGTAGCACGTAAGGTCTTAAAACCTAGTCGTGTAATCATCCACTATCATACCTCCCTGATGAATCTCTAAAATATCCTTAATCTAAAAGAAGAGTAATAATGAGGGGTTTCACTCATCATAAAACAGCTACTGGAAGTCATCCCATGAGAGTATGGACTCATCGTGCATCTGAGTAACTTGACTCCACCAATGCTTAGATGCTCCATTTAAAAGACTGGATTTTAAATACACCATATGATATGTCAGTTTCCAAACAAACCTGAAGAGTAAAACCACTAAATATATCCAAACATCCACTGCCTGATGGTAGAGATCACCGCAGAACCTTAGCGGTCTCTAATACTGGAACTCGTGGAGTGTTCTCGGCCTGTGGACATCCTCAACACACTCTACTAAGACTAAATTCTACTCAACATATGGAGGTGATGCTACCTCCGCACCTAGAGGAAGGGGATCACATGATGGACCCTGAACTGAGGCCTCATCACTCAGAGAATATTTGTCACAAACTAGAGCTAGTATCCTGGATGGCTGTCATTTTAGAGACATCCTGAAGATATTTAATGAGTACTGTGATCAAATGAGAATATATATATCAACAAAAATAGGGAGATGAATCAAGAAGGACAATCAAATAATAAATCATATATGATTTATTTACTAATTTTCCCTCAAAACAATTCTCAATATGTCGAGTTGACAAGCGGGTAATCAGGGTCCTGGTGAATGGCTAGGTCAGCCGCCAAAGCATCATTAGACTCCCTGGTCTGAGAGTCACTCTAAAGACATGTTGAAACTGTTTCCCTAAACCAAACCAATACCTTTTTAGGGAAACATCTGAACAACTTCCCAAGGGACTAACCACCTTTGATACCACTTTGTCATGACCCGAACCATGCCAAGGCTCTAGCCCCATGCCCACCTCTATAGGCCAGGGGATGGCGAAAAGTGCTGAAGGCACCAAAAACATAGGGAGGACTTTTATAAAGAACCAGTACACACACACTCATCCAAATCAATTAAAAAGTGTAGAAGAAAAAGGAAAACAATATATAACACTATTATATAAGGAAAACAAACATGCATCACCCACTAAACTGTACAAGTACAAAAATGTAAACTAAAAGGGAAGGGTAAAAAAACACACCCAACCGGAAAAGTGCCACAACTTGGTAGCAACTAAAAAGTAAAACAACTGAGATAGCCCTGCTCCTGGATCCCAATCTACTACCACCATACACAGTCCCAGAAATCGTATCCCTAAGATCCCTGGAAGTCACGATTAACCATTCTATCATCTACATAAGGCATGATACATGCGAGAAAATCCCATGTAGGGGTGAGTATAAACATACTCAGTAGGATGCCCTGAAAAGGTGAAGGAGGAGCAGTAATAGATACAATGAAGAGGAAATCAATATATAGAAGAATGTTCGATAAAATAGAGTACCTCTCAACCCAACAAGATAGTGAAGGAAAACTCATCCCAACACAAGGATCTCTACATGGTGAGAAAATTAAATTATTTTCAATTCTTTGCTAAATATAGTAGGAAAGTAGACTCATCCAACCACGAGAAGCTAAACAAATAAAGCATGTGGAATACCTCACGCGTCTTCACCTTTCCTAGAAGGAGAGTTACCAAAACCCCAAGAGTGGGTATTGAAACATGATTTATATATATATGCTCAGTCATAGAATCCCAAACAAGAGAGTAAGGGGATCAATATCTCCAAGATCAGCCTAGGAAAAGAGTTTCCAACAATTCCAAAAGTAACCACCATCAATTCCCATCATCCCTCACGTCTGCCCTGAACTTCGGGTCAAAGGGGAACAAACATCACACCTTGATACTATTCTCTTTGGGAGGGTCCATCTCACCTTCACGGTTTGAGGTCGCGTCACATGGATGTATCTCAGTGGGTAAAGTGAACCTCTTAATAGTGGGTCCAAAGGCACATCAAACCATGTCTTTTAACTGATTCATATAGTTGATGGATCGTGTCTCAAGGTGGAGGACCCATGCCTAGCCCAGCTGGAGGATGCCACTCAGAATAGGATGAGGACCCTTTTCCTAACCAACATAAGGGTTCCACTCTAATGTCGTTGAGGTCCTATTCCCATCCCAACTAAAGGGTGCTAGTCAGAATAGGTTGAGTACACATTCGCACCCTGGTTGGAGGATTCCACTCTAGTGTCGTCAAGGACCCATGCCCAACCCAGCTGAAGGATGCCACTCTAGTGTTATCGAGGACCCATGCACAACCCAGCTTGATGATTCCACTCTAGTGTTGTCAAGAAACCATTCCCATCCTAGTTTAAGGATGCTTCTCTAGTGTCATTGGGGACCCATGCCTAACCCTAATGTAGGATGACACTTATAAGTCCCTGATGTCATCGCCCAATCACTGTTGTCATCGAAAATTTCCTAAAAGTTATCACACTCGTAACACATCACAATATATCTCGAAAGAAACTACTAAGGAAACCATCACATTCTATGTGAAAAAACACTCAGGATAGGATACTCATAGGCCAAAATCTGAGTTCAGAAGGAGATATGAGAGGTAGAAGATTTGTAATGTGGTACACAGTGCTTGTGGGTCCCACACAATGTGTGACGCCACCTCATCGCCTGGCTATGTACCTATATATACTCAGGTACTAAAATGTGCACTAGTACCCCTAAGCATGCCATGAAACTCACAAAGTACATGTAACATTCTGCCAAAAGGCTGACGAGCACACGATGCTCATCGTTGGTCCAAAAGGGAGAAAATGTAGCTTTATTGACTTGTCTCCTCAGAGGGACCTAGATAACCAAACGAATCATGCCATTGAGATCCTTGCGGAAAAGCGCATAGGATCAACTATTCATTCGCTCGAAATGGAATCCAAGTGAAGAAAATAAATCTTCAACCATCGTAAATGAACAATGCTTCGCAGGGCTCGCACCACAATCCCCAAATATATCATACGAATCAAACCATTGTGATCCTCCAAAAAAAAACACAGAATCAGCTATTCATTCATCCATAAGAGACACTTAGTGAAAAAGTCACATTTCACCGAAAATGCCCAAATAGGGCCTCATGATTCCACACCTAAATTTTGGTTTAAGTGATCAAAATTGGTATTTAAACATCCATCTCAAATTCATAGTCGTGATGACACTGACGATGCGTAGATCAGATGTCCTATGCAGAAGTTATGGCGGTTCAAAGTTGTAATAATAATAACAATATATTATTATTAATTGAGAATTTCGGGGACTTGATCCATGAACCCAAAATATAAAACTCTCAAAATTATCTCAAAATGTCCATCTCAATGATAATAATCAGTGTCCATAGATGACACGTCAAACATATGCACGATTTAGAATTTATTGCGGTTTGAATCCATAACCCGAAGACCCAGCCCACTTCGGCCTGGTCTGACCACCTCAGCCCAACCTAGACATTGCGGCCAGAGCCACTTTGCTGCGACCTCTCCACGCTAGTGTTATGCGCCAATTCTTGGGCGTCCTGCAACGTGCGCTTACCAACAATCCACCGCCTCTCCGTGACACTCCGCCGCCATCTCGTGGTCTGTTGCCGGCAGCCTCACCCGAATCCTTAGATCACAACCTTCACAGATCTATGCTTCACTCAAAAATCATATGTCATTTTGACATGTCAAAAAGTTTATCTCTGAATAATGCAATGAATGATGAAGAACGAATGAATAAAACACAATTAAAGGTCCCCAAAAATAGATCGGTCTATGGTTGTGGTAGTATGACCATTGAAGTTGACAATAAAAGAATTAGAAATGATAGATAAGAAAATTCTACAAAAAAACTTAGATCGGGGAATTTCATAATCCAAAATAAGAATCCTACTTGGATTTTGGATCTTCCGTTGCATTCACTGCACTCTTATATACTCAGATATGAAGTTTCATCGCGATCCTTCAAGGATTCAGTGTCGAATCGCCATCAAAAGGCGAGGACGGAGCTTCTCCAGCCATGGAAGGAAATGATCCAAACCCTTGCTCATTACCTTAAAATTCTATTTATAGGAAATCGATAGTGGTTGCAGAATCTGAACCTCCTACACCCTCTCAATTTAGGTCATGCTTAGGCAAACACCCCATTACGAACTCAACAACGGTCTCATATTTCCAATTTGGGTCCTCATTCAATATTTTTTTGACTTAATGTCCTAGATAAAATAACTTTATTTAATTATTTTGTTTTGAGTGATGTTATCTATGGAATTTTATACAGATAACCTACAACAAAAAAAGTTATGTCCCACCTAGGGTAAACACCATTCTTCGGAACCAACTGTGGCCTGAAATTTATGATCCAAGCTATAGTATAAGAAATATCCTTTTTCTGTCACATACATAGTATAAATATATAATTTATATTTTTATAAAATTTATTCTTGGCACACTGGGCCTCAGAATTACATGCCGTCTCAGCACCTAGATATGGAAATATGTTTAGAAATATTCTGAAGTCTTATACGACAAAAATAGAGTCTTTATAGTGAATCTTTTTTTTATGATAATACAAAAAGTTTTCAGCGTTTTTCTATGGGAATATAATGAAATTATGAACCAAATAAAATTTATGTTCTTTATTTTCTTTCCCAATATTTGAATTATTGTGTGTATGTTTGAGTGTGTATGTGTGATTCATATTTTAAGCAGTGATTGGGGTGTAGCTTGACTTCCGGATTGTGGTGATCTAGGACAGAAAGAGAAGATCTTATAGTTAAATTTTCATTAAGTTGAACTATTTATGGATGTGAATTTCTGGTGAACTAAAGTTTCAACTATATAGTGATAATATCATATTTTTAGGTCTATTCTTCCCAATAATATGTATGTAATCAATTGGGGGATTTAAACTAGAATTGTCGATGCTAACATGACAAGGTTTTTCCTAGAAAATTGGTTTATTCTCACATGGATGACATGGAATAAAAAAAGAATGATTATTTGGACTTAATTGATGCCTTTAAAGAGGGAGATATGGATAAAATGATCATATTAAGGATGTTTTCTAGGTTAACCCTTATTGGTTGAAAACATGAGTGTGCAATTGTTTCAGGTTTTTAACAAGAAGCACCATGTTTGTGATTGGCTGTTTTTGGTGTTCCGTGTGATGCCAATCAACATTCAAAGTGTGAAGAATTTTAGATTTCATGATCATTACATTTTGGGGTGAGTTTTTTATATTTTTTATGGATTATATCTTGTTTCATGAATTACATTTTAGATCAAGAGTTTGAGTATTGAGACATCTTAAGGAGATGTTTTTAGATGAGGAACGAGGCCCAGGTGATGGTTCTAGTGCATGGGATAATGCTAGATTAAGGCTCATAGGCCTCATGAAAATGTTTCTATGGAATTTAGTCACACAATGAACCCTAGTACACACCACTATAGATTACATTAGGGAATCTCACCATAGAAGGCACAAAGGTCATGTCACAATAGAGGTATACTGAGGGATAGACCCTCTATCTAGGGAGCATTGCATCCTAACCCCTGGTTATTCCATGAGAATGTTGAGGTAAAGGTAGGAATCACACCATGTATGACACATAGGTGCCCATTTTTTAATTGAGGAAATACCCCCTTCAGTTTTAGTTTTAGTGAAGATGGGGGAGGTGTTGGAATCGTGGTGTTCTGGGATAAAAATATGGAATTGTGTTTGTTTTCAATTTGATTATAGTATGATCTTTTTGGTTGGTTTTTAAGGAAGTTTATGTATACAAATAATAAGAATTGTTGAAGAAATGATTAATGTTGGATAAAATGGCATTATTTCTCAGTGTTTTCCAAAATTTTGGGCTTAAAATATGGAGGAAAGGATGTCAGTTCATGAAATCATGTAATCCTATACTAATCATGTGATCACATAATATCATATGGTTCTTGAAATCATATAAGATCAATTAGATCATGCGATCTCTTAGGTTCAATAGAATCACATGATAGAGTCTTATGATTAGTTAAGTGAGGACTAATGAGTGAATGATCTCAAATATATCTCATGATGTGCTCATGAGAAGTGCATAAAGGAAGAGATGATGTAAATGATATAAGGCTCATTTGTATGCTCAAAATATTACAATCACATGTGTTTATATTTTTCTCATGGTGGGTTTACAAAATTACATAAGGATATTAGGAAGTTAACATATACTTGTCAAATCACATGGATCACACAACCAAGAAGGGATCATGTGATGGAAGACATGCAATGGTTATCATGAGACCAGTGTAAATAATGATACATTGTTAAAGCCGAAGTGATTAGGTGACCACGTAAGTTGGAAAATGAGTTCATTATGGAAGAATTTCAATGGTGTTCTCCTGAAGATAGTCACATAATAATTTGTGCTGATCGAATTTATGTGATTCAGTTTGGGAGAGTTCATGTGATTGAGTCAATCAAAGATGCCACCAATTTTTAATTATTTTATTACATGTGTTAAGAAAAAATTTAAAATTTTTAGATCTATATAAAGTCCTCTAATCAATTTTTTTAATGAAATTAGGTAATATAATAAGTTTAGGGAGAAAAAACTATAGTTGGGAGATTTTTGAGGTTTTCAATGAATTTTTTCATGCGATGAATGTTCACACAAGAATTTTTCTATGGATTGGTTAAGCGATCGCATAACCAGTGAAGTGATAGTTGACTGATGTCACGTGACATGGTTTATATAGAGTAGGTCTCATGAAGGCAATTCACATCTCGGGTCTCACACATTGGCTCACATGATTAGTTATACACACTAGTAGTCACATGTAGTAGTTATGAATCTAGAGTCTTGTGCTCAGCGTTATGTGGTCTGGTCATGCAATGAGATTGCATAAAACATATTATTTTTTGGATAAATTTGTTTGAACTCTTAAAGAAGTTTTTTCCAATTCTATTATGAAGATTAGGGATATTATTAAAGAATCATATTCTTGATTTAATTTAGAAAAACATTAAACATTAATTTAATGAGGAGAATATTACATTTTGGTCCTTATACTAAGGAAGAATTTATCTTTATAAGTTCACAAGTAGGAGTCAATAGAGGAGATTTAAGGGTGTAAGTGCACTATCCCTAAAGATATTGTAATGGTAGTTCTCCTGGTATGGAGTCTTCATAATCAAACAACGTTAATATACAAATACTAGTGAATCCTAGTGGACTTAGGTATTATTGACACATAATCTTCATACACTCCTTGGATGTATCCCTTTGTGTCGATCCAAGTAAAATTCATTTTTTTATTTACCTTATATTACTTATATGATTGGTGTTTGTATGATATAACCTAACATATTTAACTAGTTCATAAAAATGTTGGAAAAAATCCTTTAATAAATAGAAAAATTTCATACCCTGATTCATCCCCCCCTTATTAGGGTGTCTTGGGGTATAACAAGAGGTATTAGAGCTAGGTTCCCAACGTTTAACCTGATTTTTGAGGAATGATATCACAAATTACATTGTTAATGTTAGAAAAATTTCCCTATTTGATGGGAAAAACTATCATATATAGAAAAATAGGATGAAGTCACATATTAATTCTCTTGGTATGGAAGTGATCATTATTATTTTAAATGAGGTTTAGGTCAGTGATATTATAGGAATCTCTATATATGAAATCTTTAGAAAACTCCTAGATATAAATGCTAAGGATTTATGTGCATTAACTAAAGCTCAATAAGATAAAATATATATCGAATTAATGATCTTCCCTAGGGATAATTTTATGTGGGATAAATTAGAAAATATATATGAAAGGGATAGAAAGTTGAAGCAAGAGAATAACTAAGGGTTTCATAATAGATTCATTGATCTTAAAATATGTCCAAATGAAAATGTAGATAGTTCCTTTAATCGAAACATAGAAGTGGTTAAATATATCTAAGGAATTTAATAAGAAATAAAAGATATAGACATCATTAAAAATATTTTGTGATGTCTTCCACCCTATTATAAACCAAAAGTTTCAACTCTTAATTAAAGTGATTTGATCCAACTTTCCTTGGATGAAATTATAATAAGTTTTTTGGCTTATGAAATGAGAATTAAACCAGAGGATAATTCAACCCATACTAGTAATGAAATTAAATTTAAAGCTATATAAAATATGAACATCAATGAAGATGAAAATGGAGAAGATATGGAATATGATCTTATATCAATAGTGGATATAAAATTTAAAATAGGAAAAAATATATTCAAAATAAAACTACCTATTTCATGATTTCAATGGGGAAAATTTAAGAAAATTTCTATAAAGTGGATGAGGATATTTTATCTTAAATAAAGTAAAAAAAAGTTTCATATAAGACATAAATAAGCTTCCCATCTAAAATTGAGATCTCATCAGGAAATAAATTTCATAAGAAGAGAGTTGTGAGAAAAGAATAAAGTTATGATAAAGAATATCTAGATGAAGTTAAAACATGATCCAAATATGATATTGAATATTCTATGATGGATACTATTGAAAAGAAATAACCTAAATTAGAAAATTTCAATTAACCAAAAGGTGTAGTTGATATTAAGGTGGAACTTTAAATTTTTCTTGAAGAGATTGATATTTAAAGATAGAAAAATTGAAAGATTAATAGATTTCTGAAGGAATCATATAAATATGTAAAATTTATTGATGTAGAGACTGTATAACTATAAAAAGATTTGTATGATTAGATGGCCAGTCAATAAAGTTTAGAATAATTTTTAAACTACAAATTGAAGATATAAGAACCGACTAAGGTAATTGATGAACTTAATTCTTGTACAAAAGAGTGAAAAAATAATGTGGAACCACCAAAAGAAGAGATTATTTCTATGAGAAAAAAATAGATATAGAAATAATGTCAAGTTATCCATATAAAAAACTTTATTAGGGAGGTTCACTGATGGATAAAAAATAGAAAGAGTTAATAGAGGCTCAAAATGTGTCAAAAAATATTCTGAATGAATAAATTTCTAGGCTTTCAGGTATAAGCCGAATTGGATAGTGGTTGTGACATAAAAAGATACAAATTTGATAGAACATGAAAAGGGAAAGAAGAAGGTTGATGGTCTTGTTTTCAATAATAAAACAATAGTTGTTCAGAAAATGGTTACCCTTGTTAAATAAAAAAAGTCAAAGATTCACTAGAAACAAATGAGTGTTATAAAAACTAAAGACATATAAAATAATGGAGGATATAATATTTTTCCTCTTATGATTTTTTTTGACTATGTGGGTTACATTATGTCTTTTTATGATGAAACTAAAATCTATTTGAATGGATAAACACTTGGAAGAAAACAAATTATAATTGGACCATATCTACCATATAGAGTAATTAATTAATTATATATATATTATTTTCATCTTTCTGACTTTGTTAACAAAGTTATTAATTATAAGGAAAATATAAGAGTTTATTGCTATTATAAAAGTCAAATAAAAATTATAGGAATTTAGCACAATAATATTACTTTGAAAAATAGATACTCACCTTTAGATGATAAAGATGAGTATGAACACATCCTATGCTCAAAAAAGTAAGTAAGGGAAGTTTTTTTTCTGCAAATCAATCAAAAATCTCATAAAAATAAAAAAGGAATATTGAAATGGATAATCTTGTCAAATTTTCTCTCAAATAAATAAAGAGTAGCATCACCTAAATTCTTAATAATGGGTTCTCGTCCCATATGTCCCGTAATAAGAATATTTTGAATAATTTAAGTGTAAGATTTGATAGAACATTTTTTTAGAATAATGGGGCCTTGAAAATTGATGGAAGTAGTAATACACTATTGGATAGATATGAACTAAATAAAACTTAAGTTTTGTATGTGGATGGATTATGACACAACATATTGAGTGTGATTCAATAGTTTGTATTTGGAATCAAATTATCAATCAATAATAAATGATGCATTATCAATGGAAAAAATAGGAATTCTATCATGAAATACTGGAGGACCAATGGTAATGTGTACCTGGTGGACAACACAAATAACACCTATCTTCTAACAATTTAAGAGGAAAAAACTTGTGGTATTAAAGGCTTGGTCACATTCACCAATAGAGCATGAAGATATTTTCCAAGTTAAAGGTTGTAGTGGAAGTTCCAAATATGAAATGTGATTGCAAAAAGAATATGTGATACATGAATATAAGAAAAAATGGTCCGAAATCTATATTGACCTAAGATTAAATAAGAATCAAATCTGATTGATATAATTCAAAATGATGTGTGTGGTCTAATGTACATATATGGGGAATATGGTGAAGGATAATTCATTAGATTTATTATTCATTACAACAAAATAAAATGTGTCATATTCATGAAAAGTAAGCAATAGTTCAAGGGATTCATAAAGAGATATCTAAGAGGGGTTGAATATTATAATTGGCATATTTTTAGAACTATATAATCTAATAACGGAATAGAGTACACATCCAATGAGTTTTAGAACTATATCAAGAAGCATGACATTAAACATTAGGTATCATCAATTTAAACCCCATAAAAAATTGGGTTATTAGAAAAAGAAATAAATAGGTAAATAATATAGCCAAAACTTTGATGATTGAGAGTGGAGTTTCTCATCACTACTGGAAAGAGGCTATTTAAGTAATCGTGTACACTCAAAATCCAATAAATATTGAGTCTAGGAGAAGATAGAACACCATATAAAATGTGTCATGTGAGAAAGCCTTCATTAAATGTAGTTGTCTGTGTTTTTAATGCTTGTTCTCTGCACTTTTCTTTTATTTTAATAAATGGTCGGAGACTTTGTCTTCGCCTGAGCTTTCCTGGTATAATAAGTAAGTATTACAAATGCTATAACAATATTCTTAGAAAAATTGTGGAGACAAATGATGTTAAAATCATTGAGAAAACTGTAAAAAACACAAATAAAAAAAATTTATGATGTGTTTAGTGAATAAGAAGATGAATAAAGAAAGAAGATCAGCTCAAATACTGATATAGCATAAGATTCATCAAATGTTCTGGAATCCTCAAATGATAAATTTTTTGTGGATGAATTAGAGGAGGAAACTATTGATGTATAAAGTCAACCTATACCATGAATAAAAAATAGAAGAGTGGAGATTGATCCATATATTATTACTAGAGATCAATTTTCTCCAAATTAGATTAGTTGGATGAAGATATAGAACATGATTCTCTACTATCCATAGTGGAACTAACCACATTTTAATAATTAGAAAAACAATATTCACAGATTAAATTCCTGAATCAAGAGCAAGATCATATTGAAAAAAACAAGACTTGATAATGTATGAAGAATCCAGAACATCATAACATGATTATTAAAAATGAATCTTTAAGAACAAGTATGCTGATAATGGATATGTGATTTGAAATAAGGAACATCTTTTGTGAAAAGTCTATTCACAAATTGAAGGTGTTGATGTTGATGAAATATTTTATCTAGTGGATTTAATTGAGTCCATTCATATCTTATTGAATTTTTTTAATGAGGCTTCAAGTTAACTCAAATAGATATAAAAAATAGTATTCTTGAGTGGAATAATTTAAGATGAATTTTATATCAAAAAACTAGTAGGTTTTGTGATTATAAATTATGAAACCAAAGTGTGCAGATTGAAGCACTTGTATGGTCTAAAAAAAGAACCATGGGAATGATATGCTTAACTTGACTGTTATTTTATATATATATAATTAAAAATAGGTGGAGTATATCATAATATTTATCTAAAAACATCCCAGGAAAAATAATTCATGGTGTTTGTCTCTGTTTATGGTATCATATTTTGTGGAAGTAGGAAAAATCTAGTGGACGAATTTATATGAATGATGAGTAAAAAATTAGAAATGTCTATTATCAGTGAAATATTATATTTTCTTAGGATAAAAGTGATTCAGAAAGAGAGGTACAATTTTGTCCCTCACCAAATGTATGGAAGATATCTAATGAAAAATTTCAACATGAATGAATCCAAACAAATATCAACTTTGATTACGGTTTGAAAAAAACTCAAGAAGCATAATAATGGGAAATATATAGACCCCACCATATATATGAAGATAATTAGAATATTTCTTTACTTGACCACCATATAATCAAATATTATCCTTGAATTTTTTTGACAACTTTTTTTAAGAGTAATATGATGGAATATAATATTATATAAGTCAAACAAATTATGAGATACATCTATGTTACTCTTTGTTTTGGACTACTCCTTGATGTTAGAAAGGATCACGAATGATCTGATTTCTATGATGCATATTGGGAAGAAGATGTGAAATATTGTAAATACAAAAGCAGTAGTTATTTATTAAATTATAATAAAAGTGTGGGATGAATAAGAAATGAGTAATAAAGGATTTCATAGAGTACCAAAGAATTAGAATATATCTCAATAACCAAGGAATGTACTAAACTTCTATGGATGAATAAAAATTTAGAAAAATATCTATGAAGTAGTCAAAAAACCTAGGCTGATATTATATGATAACAAGAGTGAAATTTATCTCCTGAATAATCCTATACAACAATCTCATAAGAAACATATTAAATTATTGTATAATTTTATTAAATAAAATATAGAATAAAGGATTTTCATAGTAGAGCATGCTGAAAAAAATTGGCAAGTGGATGATATCATGAAAAAACCCTTGGCCACTCTTGTGTTCGATAAGTGTTGGTTTAACCTTGGTTTCCAGCCACCTCCTTTATCCTGAGTACATTTAGAGGTTCCCAATTCCTCATTGTATATTCTTCTTTAACTATTTGTTCATTTTTAGTAGGGTCATTCACTTGAGTTTTTTTCAAAGGGGAATAAAGAATCTGTGAAATTCATTGTTTTCTGAGATTAAGGGGGATTTTAGGATGCAAAATTCCGGAGGATATAATATCCATGGGTAATTGATTTATATGTAAGCTATGGAAGTTTCTCAATTCATGGAAATAAGGGGTGTTTTTGGCGCACTTCATGGTAATTATTTATATTGAACTCTTGTTTTTTACATTGAGAATATATCTTATAGAATATAAGAGTTAGAGTGAAATCTATTCCATGAGATATTCTATGACCATATGAAGGGTGTGAAGAAGTGAATTTAAAATTGGATTGTCAACAAAACTAAATGGGTAGAGTGTTTGAACCATGGTGTTATGTTTTAAAAATACAGTGTTGTGTTTATTTTCAATCTTATTCTGGTATGATATTATTGTATGATGCTTAAGGAGGTTGGTATTTGTGAATAATAAGGCCTATTGAGACCATGATTAATGTCAGAGAAAATGGTCTCATAAGATCAAATGGATCTTAAAATCATGTAAGACTATAATGATCATTTATTCTTGCTCAAATTTACCCAAAAGAAGAAGGTAGGACGGTCCTTGTAGTCAAGCTTGGGTTGTCGAATCCTCAGAGACCCAAGAAGTACCTACAGACACGTACATTCTATAGATTGTTTTTGGATCCGAAGTGGCCAACTTGGGTTGATTTTACATGGTTTTAAAGGATAACTAAAATATTTAAGTGAATTCAATTTAAAATAGTGAGTTGATGCTAGGTTATCACTTGGGGTGGATTGAACGTATTTCCTTTTCAATGATTTTAATTTCTTATATTTGAGATGGGTTCATTTAAGAAGATAAAACAACATCATAACTTACTGTATTAATTCCTACACCCTCAAATAATAATCACCTATACACTTTAAGGATAAAATTTTTGGGCACATCAAGGTAAAGGTTCGTATTATCACATGAAGTGTGTGGCCTTAAATTCAACAAGGACGATGGAGTTTAAAAATCATCAAATACAATTCTCAATTAAAGAAGTGATTATACATTAATGTGGAGATAAATAACATCCAATAAATCCCCTTGGTAATCCCTTGGATCAACCCATAAGTGTGTTAGCCCTCCATTGATGCTATGGTTTCAATGGAAGCGGGAAGTAAACTCATGAGGGAGGAATTGAAGAAGTAAAGAAAACAATAAAAAGAAAATGATCACTCCACCATTGTGTGAATAATTTCACAAGGTTTAGTGTGAATAAATTCACACCTTGAACCAATGATATCAAAGTGATATGGAGAACAATAGAATAAGAGGAAAATAAGAGATTTTATTAATAAACTAAAGTGAATTAAACAACTTACATGTGAAAGACAAACTTGAGACAACAAAATCGCAGCATAACATTACAATTGAACAAAGAACCAAAGATGATAAACTCACCCACCAATAATACCTTAAATAGAAATTTTTTAAGCCTTGGGTCGATCATCAAATGGTACAAAGCATCCCACTTGATTATGGTAGGCCTAGGGTGATGGAAATCTTGTGGAACTTGGACTTTTCCACACTTGACCCGAGGTGGCAGCCAGCTTTCATCCACCGAACAGAAGCGCTTGAAGGACCTTATAGATGGAAGAAGAAGAGTGGTACATAGAATAAGAAAATTTATCCCCTGATGTATCCTAACCTCTTATAAAATTTGGGTCCATTTGGAGTATTATATTAGGATATATGATTAGATTAGTGGGCTGTTTTTCTGGGCCACAGAATCTGGACCAGAATTTTATCTCTAACTTGGGCCACCTAAATGACCACAATGGAGGCCGAATTATCACTAGCTCATGAAAACATTCTTGTTACTATATATGTCTTCTATAATCGCAAGAAATTTGGGCTTCATTGGGATTTTATGTTGGGCCCACATTCTCATCAGTGGGCTGGTGTCCAATCTGACTTCTCCAGAATTGTTTCCTTTCATCACAAAATATCCCCATATTCTTCCATGAATTCTCCATTGATACCTAAATGTAACATGATCATATTGAAGTTTTGATAAATTTAACAAAATATCAAATTGAAATATGTATAATTACATTCCTTAAAATCATATGAATCATTGGGTACTTTAAATGATGTTAAAAAATGTACCACATAATAGTGCATTTTAAGAAGGTATTACAATCATAATGTGAAATGATGTTCAAAGTGTAAAATGCACTAAAATAGTGTTTATGAATAATAAATAACATTAATATTATATATATTAAAAATGAACATTAGCCTCATTTATTGTCTAATCACACCCCCAACTTGAGTTTTTCTAGTCCCGAGCAAAATATATCTCAACAATATGAAATTCGAATTCCCTTTTCCAAAAACATTTTAATACACAATTATCACAAAAAAACCTTATACCAAACAATCATGAAACCCATAAAAATATTTTAATACAATATAGTTTCATAAGCAGATCCCAATCCCAATCCCATTCCTTTGTTCAAATTTATTGTCATATTTCATCTAATATCAATTATGTATGAGGATGTGTTGTGTATCACCATAGATATGGGGGTTCATATTTATTAAATGGGGAAATTATGGAAGCGCTAGGTGGAATCATATTTCAATATTAAGATGAGAATTAAATTTTTTTTGTATTAAATTTTTTTTGTTTTTGTTTTTGTTTTTGTTTTTTTGCAATTTTTCCATGGTAATTGAAATTGCACTCAAAAGAGTCAACCCCTGTAGTAAGACATTACCGATGACTCCCAAGCTCAAAGACCTTAGGGAACCAAGTGAATCCCACATACTCGGGCATCATCTCCAGTTAACTCAATCAAAAACAAATTCAAATTACCAAAAATAGAGATAAAATTACTAACTCTGTGCCAGACAACTATGGAGTCATGATTCCCAAGTGCTGAAAGCCACACATTAAGTCATTTCATTTCTCAACGCAAAAATTTATTATTATTATTATTATTATTATTATTTTTATTGAATACTCATATTAAAACTAAAATGATCACCAAACCTATGCTATTTATTTGGGGGACCCCATGAACTCAAACTAATACCCCACTATCCAAAGGACGTGCATTGTGATCTTTTTTTTATTTGGATGAAAATACAATTGATGAAATATCAATTTGGATAGCCACACTTTCCAAAATCTATGCTCATGAAATTATACAAAGATTAAAATTAGAATCAGGGCATGCTAAATTATTATATATTCAGTTTCAAAGTGTGCAATGTGTATTATCATGTTCAAAGTTAAAGGAATTTTTCCTTCCATTTACACATTTTTTCTTCAAATCATTAATTTTTTTGACACAAAAGCATTTTTTATTTTATCTTCCCCCCCAAATTAAAATAACACTGTCCCCAGATTTTAAAGAAAAGAAAATTTAGAAGGGAGTAGAGGTAGAGAATGAAAGTTCAAAAACTAAATTGAAAATGAGGATCATGGAATGAAGTCACATAGTGGTTGAAGTTGAAATTCTTGCTGCTCCCTTTTAATCCTTTGATATCCATGTCACTTGGAGAGTTCCCTAGTAGAAAAAGGGAAAACAAAGCAAACTAAACAAAACAAAACAATATATATATATATATATATAATAAAGAAAGTAAAATATAAGTATATATATAAAAATTATAGAATAAGGAAGCACAAAAAGCCGTAGGTTAGTGGTAAGCGCGTGCCCCTGTCTCCCTTTGGTCCTTGGTTCGAATCCCCACGGCTTCGCCATTTGTGACGGGGTTTAACCCATGACCCACGACGTGTCCCTTATTATTATTATTATTATATTTTTTTTTATTTTAACAAACAAAAACATTAAAATAAAACAAACTGATGATACATTGTCTTCTTTTTACATTTCTGGGAAAGGCATTACTCAAGGATCACACCACATGACACGAATGAATATGGTGCTCCCCTTTCATACCCATCCATAGTTATAATTGAAGAACAGGTCAACAATATATTTTTTTTAAAATATAAAAATGATTAATTAATAGTATTTAAAATATATAGTTGATTAAAACAAAAAAATGATAGGAAACTTGGAAACCATGGGTTTCCTCCCATGCAACGATTTGTTTAAAATCGTTAGCCTGACATGGAACCCTAATTGTTGAAGTATTTTCCTCATCTAAGGTTGGTTCACACAAGTATTAAATAACTTTCTATTTTTGAAATGGATCAATGAATGGTTTTAACCTTTGACCACTGACCTTGAAAATGTAACCACTTATGGGATCTTGAATCTCTACTACCCCATGAGGGTATACATGATGCACTACAAAAGGACCTGTCCATCTAGACCTTAAATTTTCCTGGTGTAAATGAAGTTTTGAACTATTAAAGATAACAAGTTTTCCCGGTTCAAAATGTTTGAACTTGATATTCCTAGATTGGTAGGATTGAACTCTAGCTTTATTGATCCTTGAATTTTCATAAGCCTCCATCCTTCGTTCCTCCAGTTCATTGAGATCTAATTTACTTTTTGTTCCAGCCAATGAGAGATCATATTCCATTTTCTTAATTTCCTAAAAGGCCTTATTCTCAATTTCAACAGGTAAATGACATGCTTTTCCATAAACCAACCTATATGGTGACATTCCTAGGATGGTTTTGTATGCTGTACGATATGCCCAAAGTGCATCCAAGAGTTTCTCAGACCAATATTTCCTAGAAGGATTGACAATTTTCTCAATATTTTTTTTGATTTCACGATTGGCTAACTCAGCTTGACCATTGGTCTGTGGGTGGTAAGCAATGGACACTTTTTGAGAAATTCCATATTTTTTCAAGAGTGATGAGAATAGACAATTGCAAAAATGAGTTCTGCGATCACTAATGATAGCCGTAGGAATTCCAAATCTAGAGAAGATGTTTTCCTTGATAAATCTAATCACAGTTTGATGATCATTGGATTTTGTAGGAATAGCCTCAACCCATTTGGAGACATAATCGATAGATAAGAGAATGTAAAGATATCCCCTAGAGTTTGGGAAGGGACCCATGAAATCAATTCCCCAACAGTCAAAGATTTCAACCACTAAGATGGGAGTGAGTGGCATTTGATTCCTTTTTGTGATGGACCCTACCTGTTGACACTTAGGACAAATTTGACAAAATGTGCAGGAGTCCCTTGAGAGGGTGGGCCAGAAGAGACCACATTGAAGAATCTTAGAAGATGTTTTCTTAGAGGAAAAGTGACCCCCACATGCCTCACTATGACAGAATTTAAGGATGGACTCTTGTTCAGATTCTGAGACACACCTCCTAATGACTTGGTCAGGGCAGAACTTATAGAGGTATGGATCATCAAACACATAGTGTCTAACATCAAAAAAGAATTTCATTCGAGTTTGAGTCCCTAAGAATTTTTTAATGACTCCTGTAACTAAGAAATTGGCTATGTCGACATTCCAAGGGCATTCACTCACATAGTATAGGTGTTCATCAGAAAATGAATCAGACACGAAAAGGTGATTTGAGTTGTCTTTCAATTCCATCCTAGAGAGGTGATCAACTAAAACATTTTAAACGCCCTTTTATCCTACATTGTGAGGTCAAATTCTTGTAAGAGAAGGACCCACCTAATTAGTCTTGCCTTAGTATCTTGTTTTTGGAAGAGGCGTTTTAGTGTAAAATGTTCAGTGAACACAGAGATGGGGGATCCTAAGAGGTAGGACATAAACTTCTCTAAAGTAAACACAATAGAAAGTAACTCATTCTCAGCAGTGTTTTAGTTGATTTGGGCCTCATTTAAGGATTTTATTTCATAAGAAATGACATAAGAAGTTTTATCACAATGTTGTCCTAACATAGATCCAACAGAAAAGTCACTAGCATCACATATAAGTTCGATTGGAAGGTTCCAATTTAGAGATTTTATAATGGGAGGAGAGGTGATAGAATATTTGAGGGTTGAGAATGAACCCTCACAGCTTTCTATCCAAACAAATGGAGCATCCTTTACTAGGAGAGAACAAAAGGGATTGGAGATTGAACTAAATTCCTTGATGAATCTTCTATAGAAACCAATATGTCCTAAGAAAGGCCTCACTTACTTGACAGTTTTGGGTGATGGAAGGTGAAGAATGATGTCAACCTTGGCTTTATCAACTTCAATCCCCCTACTTGAGACCAGATGGCCTAGAAATAGTCCCTCTTTAACCATGAAATGGAATTTTCCCCAGTTTAGGACTAGATTTGTTTCTTCACATCTTAACAAGACTCTCTCCACATTCTGCAGACATCCCCCAAATGTATCCCCAAACACAGAGAATTTATCCATGAAGACCTCTAGAAAATCCCCTACCATGTCTGAGAAGATTCCCATCATGCATCATTGGAAGGTTCCAGGGGCATTGCATAACCCAAAGGGCATGCGTTTGAAAGAAAAGGTTCCAAATGGACATGTGAATATAGTCTTCCCTTGATCTTCTATGGAGACCTCAATTTGATTATACCCTGAGTACAAATCTAAGAAACAGTAGAAGGCATGACCTTACACTCTCTCAAGGACTTGGTCAATGAATGGTAAGGGGAAATGGTCCTTCTTAGTGAATGAGTTTAGCTTCCTATAGTCAATGCAGACCCTCCATCAACTACTCACCCTTGTTAGAAGAATCTCTCAATCCTCATTGGTTATCACTGTGATTCCGGCCTTTTTCGGAACCACTTGGATTGGGCTCACCCATTCACTCTCAGCTATGGGATATATGATACCAGCTTTTGACAATTTTAGAATTTCTTTCCTTACTACCTCCATGAGATTAGGATTGAGTCGCCATTGAGGTTGAAGACATGGCTTTGAATCAGATTCCAGAACAATCCTATGAGTCCCAATAAGTGGTCTAATCCCAGTAATATCAGACAGGGTCCAACCAATGGCTTTCTTATGTTTACTAAGGACATCTAGAAGAATCCTCTCATGATTGTCTTCAAGAGAAGAATAAATGAAAATAGGATGTGTTTGATTGTCCCCTAGGAAAGCATACTTGAGTGAAGCGGGAAGTTCCTTCAATTCAAGCTCAGGTCAGATCATAATTTTAGAAGAATATTGAGACATTGGATCAAGATCAATTTTATTTCCTTAAGTTTTAGATAGGATTGATTCCCCACATGTAGAAGTTTCAGCTACTAGATTGGATTGATGAGTTTTAGGGAAATAAGTTGGTGTGGTCTCAATGAAAGTGGTTTCTTGAAAGGTTTCACTGATTGATGGACCTAAGACTTCATCATAAGAGCAATTTGAAAATGATTCAAGCCAAGGAGATAAACTTCCTTCATTTGAACAAATGAAATCAATCTCATCCTGACTTAAAAATTCATCAAATATTCCTTGATGTTCTATAGATTCATTATCAATGATTCCTATCATGTTTACTTCATGAATTCCCTCGTCATCCCCTATTTGTGAGCTTTCATTATATATGTTCAAGTCTAGACTCATGTTTTCAAAGGTGATGGTCATGTTCCCATTTCGGACTCGGATAACAGAGTTGATTGTTGCAAGGAAGGGACGACCAAGGATAATTGGGGTTTGTTACTTATTTCCTAAGTTTGGATGGTTGTCAAGGAAAATGAAGTCAGCAGGGTAGATGAAGTTTTAAACCTTTACCAAAACGCCCTTTAAAATCTCATTTGGAACCCTAAAGCTACGATCAACAAGTTGAAGTGTGACAGATGTGTTTTGGAGTTCTTCTAGGCCTAACTGGAAGTACACAGCATAGGGAATGAGATTGACACTAGCACCTAGGTCACACAAGGCCTTTATAACTTTGCTCTCTCCTAGTGCAATATTGATGTAAGGGAAACCTGGGTCTTTCAACTTTGGAGGAATGGTTCCTTGAATGGTGGTACTCATATTAGGAGCCAAAGTGACTTGGTTTTTATGTGAAAATTTTCTTTTAAAAGTTCACAAGTCCTTAAGGTACTTTGAGTAGGCAGGTATGGTTTGGATGGCATCGAGAAGGGGAATGTTCAACTTGACTTGTGAGAAGATTTCCCTCAATGTTTCACTCAATTCAGGCTTGGTTTTCCCCCTCATGCGTTGAGGAAATGGTGCAGGTTGTCGGGTTGTTTATTGAAGAGTCGTTTCTTTGACAATGTTATCATGTTTTTCAGTTTGATCATTTGGTTCTTTTGAATTTTCATCCAAGTTTGAATCTTCAAGTGGGTTCTGAGTTAGTTGTTCAGGTTTCTCAATTGATTTCCCACTTCTTAAAACAGTCAAAACCTTTAGTTGTTCATGAGTTGTTTGAGTACAACTTGAATCTCCCCTTCAATTTGAGGATGGCACCACCTGAGTAGGCATGAGTGCCTTTTCAATTTTGATGTTTTGAAGTTATTTTTTAAGGGAATATACTTCTGAGTTCATCCTTTCCATTTGTTTGCACAGTTGTTCTAGTAGGCTTTGTGGAATAGTTTGGGTTTGTGCTTGAGAAGATTGGTTTATCCCAGGGGGATATTTTGGAGGTGGGATGGTTTGTTGAAAATGGACCGGTGGTTGTTAGTATTGGATAGGTTGGGTTTGAAACTGTTTATGGGTTTGATAGTTCTGATGGGGGTAAGGATTTTTTCCCTATGGTTGGCTGGGTTATTGGTTATCTTTCCACCAGAAGCTTGGGTGGTCATTATACCTTGGGTTGAAGTTGTTTTGGTATTGAGGCTTTTGAATGTTTAAAGCATTTACTTCTATTGGGGGTCCTCCTAGAAGAACATCCTTGATGGATGGAATGGTTGGGAAGTTGTCTGTCTTATGATCATGTTTGTCACAAATTTTGCAAACAAGGTCAACAGTTTGGATTTCATGAACTTTCTTAAGGTATATCTCTTCAACCTTCCTAGAGAGTGCTATGAGTTTATCCCTAAGGCTTTCCTATTCTCTAAGTGTATGAATTACAGTAGTTCTTTGTGGCATTTCAGAATAAGGTGAAGTTCCCCATGTTTGGTTTTGTTCAGAATGGATTTCTAGATACTCGTAAGCATCATTTGGGGCTTTGTTTTTAAAGGTTCCATTACACATCATGTCAATGAATTGTTTGTTCCCCGGACCCAACCCTTCATAGAGAATTTTCACTTGTTTAGGAATAGAAAAACCATGGTTTGGAACCATTTTTAGTGCGTCTTTGAACCTCTCCCATGTATTATATAATGACTCTCCCTCTTTTTCAAAATAGTTTCAGATACTCTTTTTAAGTGAAATTGTTTTGTGGCGGGGAAAGTATTTTTTGTAGAATTCTCTTTGTAGTTGCTCCTAAGAGTTTATGGATGATGGTCTCAAAATTTTTAGCCAATTTTTAGCTCGATCCTTTAAATAAAAAGGAAATAACCTCATCTTAGCTGATTCTAGTTGATGTGGGGGACACATGGTTTCTACAATGTCATTGAACTCCTTAATGTGAAGGTAGGGCATCTCAGACTCCATTCCATGGAATGTGGGAAGATGGTTTAGGACATGGGGTTTAAATATGTAGTTGGAATCTCCTAGAGAGTTTTGTCTAATGCATGAGGGGTCATTGGTCCAGGAAGGTGTGAGTTAGTCATTCATGGTTTGATCAATTTCATTCCCCAAGTTTGGGGCTACCTCATTTGGGTTTCCATTTTGGTCCCACCTAGGTTTATGATTTGGTTTCTTTGAAGACCTTACATTGAAATGGAATCAATTTCGGAATCTGGAGTATTAGTAAGATTAGGATCTAATGGAAATAGTTCCCTTGGTGTACTGGACTCCCCAACCCCAGGACTATCCACCCTAACTAGACGGTTTTATTGATCGCGGGTGTAGGCGGACATGCGCCAAAAGAGGAAAAAACAATAAAGGCACAAGATAAGAGAATTTGGATGAGAGAAGAAGAAATTGGGGAGAATAGAATGGGTGTTTAGATGATTTACTTTGATCCCCGGAAACGGTGCCAAAATTTGATTCTCGCTCAAATTTACCCAAAAGAAGAAGGTAGGATGGTCCTTGTAGTCTAGCTTGGGTTGTCTAATCCTCATAGACCTAAGAAGTACCTACAAACACGTACATTCTATGGATTGTTTTTGGATATGAAGTGGCTAACTTGGGTTAATTTTATATGGTTTTAAAGGATAACTAAAAGATTTAAGTGAATTTAATTTAAAAGGGTGAGTTGATCTTAGGTTATGACTTGGGGTGGATTGGACGCATTTCCTTTTCAATGATTTCAATTTCTTATATTTGGGATGGGTTCATTTAAGAAGATAAAAGAACATAATAACTTACTGGTTTAATGCCTACACCCTTTAATACTAATCACCTATACACTTGAAGGATCAAGGTTTTGATAACTTCAAGGTAAAGGTTCGTATTAGCACATGAAGTGTGTGGCCTTAAATTCAACAAGGACGATGGAGTTTAAAAATCAACAAATAAAAATATCAATTAAAGAAGTGATTATACATTAATGGGGTGATAAATAACATCCAATACAACCCCTTGCTACTCCCTTGGATCAAACCATAAGTGGGTTATCCCTCCATTTATGCTATGGTTTCAATGGAGGCGAGAAGTAGACTCATGAGGGAGGAATTGAAGAAGTAAAGAAAAAAATAAAAAGAAAATGATCAATCCACCGTTGTGTGAATAATTTCACAAGGTTTAGTGTGAATAAATTCACACCTTGAACCAACAGTATCAAAGTGATATGAAGAATAAAAGAATAAGAGTAAAAGAAGTGATTTTATTAAGAAACTAAAGTTAATTGAACAACTTACATGTGAAAGACAAACTTGAGACAACAAAATCACAGCATAACATTACAATTGAACAAAGTACCAAAGATGATAAAATCCTCCATGAAAACTACCTTAAATAGAAATTTTGGAAGCCTTGGGTCGAGCCTACAATGGTAAAAATCATCCCACATGATTATGGTAGGCCTAGGGTGGTGGAAATCTTGTGGAACTAGGACTTTTCCGCACTTGACCCGAGGTGGCACCCAACTTTCATCCACCTAACAGACGCGCTTGCGGGACCTTCTAGATGGCTGCATCAGAGTAGGCCATAGAGAAAGAAAATGGATACCCGGATGTCTCCTAACATCCTGTAAAATTTGGGCCCATTTGGAGTTGTAGATTCTGAGATATTATTAGATTAGTGGGCTATGTTTCTGGGCCGCAGAATCTGGCCCAGAATTTTATCTCTAAATTGGGATGCTTAAATGATCATAATGGAAGCTGAATTATCACTGGATCCCGAGAAATGATTTTGTCCTATAGATGTCTTATATCATACCACGAAATTTGGGCTTCATTGGGTTTTTATGTTGGGCCCCACATTCTCATCTGTGGGATGATGTCGAATCTAACTTCTCCAGAATTGTTTCCTATCATCACAAAATATCCCCATCTTTTTCCATGAATTCTCCATTGATACCTAAATGAAAAATGATCATATAGAAGTGTATATAAATTTACCAAAATATCAAATTTAAATATGGATAATTACATTCCTTAAAATCAGATGAATCATTGGGTACTTTAAATGATGTTAAAAAATGTACAACATAATAGTGCATTTTAAGAAGGTATTACAATCATAATGTTAGATGATGTTCAAAGTGTAAAATACACTAAAATGGTGCTTATGAATAATAAATAACATTCATATTATATATATTAACAATGCATATTAGCCTCATTTAGTGTCTAATCACACCCCCAACTTGAGTTTTGCTAGTCCCGAGCAAAATATATCTCAACGATATGAAATTCGAATTCCCTTTTCCAAAAACATTTTAATACAAAATGATAAAAAAACCCTTATACAAAACAATCATGAAACCCATTAAAATATTTTAATAAAAGATAGTTTCATAAGAAGATCCCAATCCCAAGACCATTCCTTTGTTCAAATTCATTGTCATATTTCATCCAATATCAATTAAGTATGAGGATGTGTTTTGTATCACCATAGATATGGGGGTTCATATTTATTCAAGGGGGAAATAATGGAAGTGCTATGTGGAATCACATTTGAATATTAATATGAGTATTAATTTTTTTTTGTATTATATTTTTTTTTGGTTTTGTTATTTTTTGCAATTTTTCCGTGGTAATTGAAATTGCACTCAAAAGAGTCAACCCCTGTAGAGATACTTTGCCGATGACTCCCAGGCTCAAAGATCTTAGGGCACCAAGTGATGCCCACATACTCGAGAATCATCTCGAGTTAACTTAGTCAAAAAAAATTCAAATTACCAAAAATAGAGATAAAACTACTAACTCTGGGCCAGAAAACTATGGAGTCACGATCCCCAAGTGCGGAAAGCCACACATTAGGTTATTTCATTGCTCTACCTGCAAATTTATTATTATTGTTATTTTATTATTATTTTTATTGAATACTCATATTAAAACTAAAATTATCACCAAACCTATTCTATTTATTTGGGGGACCCCATGAACTCAAACTAATACCCCACTATCCAAAGGACGTGCATTGTGATCTTTTTTTTATTTGGATGAAAATATAAACGATTAAATATCACTTTGGATAGCCAAACTTTCCAAAATCTATGCTCATGAAATTATAAAAGGAATAAAATCAGAATGAGGACATGCTAAATTATTTTATATTCAGTTTCAAAGTGTGCAATGTGTATTACCATGTTCAAAGTTAAAGGAATTTTTCCTTCCATTTACACCTTTTTTTCTTTAAATCATTCATTTTTTTGACACAAAATCATTTTTTGTTTTATCTTCCCCCCAAATTAAAATAACTCTATCCCCAGTGTTTAAAGAAAATAAAATTTAGAAGGGGATAGAGGTAGAGAATGAAAGTTAAAAAAGGAAATTGAAAATGAGGATCATGGAATGTTGTCGCATGGTGGTTGAAGTTGAAATTCTTACTACACCCTTTTAATCCTTTGATATCCATGTCACTTTCAGAGTTACCTAGTAGAAAAAGGAAAAACAAAACAAAAAAAACAAAAAAAAAACAATATATATATATATATATATATCTATATATATATTTATATAATAAATAAAGTACAATATAAGTATATATATAAAAATTATAGAATAAGGAAGCACAAAAAGCCGTAGGTCAGTGGTAAGAGCGCAACCCTGTCTCCCTTCGGTCTCGGGTTCGAATCCCCACGGATTTTCTAGTTGTGACGGGGTTTGACCCATGACCCACGACGTGTCCCTTATTATTATTATTATATTATTATTTATTTTTTTATTTTTATTTTAACCTACAAAAACATTAAAATAAAAAAAACCGATGATACATTGTCTTGTTTTTAAATTTTAGGTAAGGCATTACTCAAGGATCACACCACGTGACATGGATGAATATGGTGCTCCCCTTTCATACCCATCCATACTTATAATAGAAGAACAGGTCAAAAGTCTATTTTTTTAAATATCAAAATGATTAATTAATCATATTTAAAAATAAAGTTGATTAAAACAAAAAAATGATAGGAAACTTGAAAACCATGGGTTGCCTCCCATGCATCACTTTGTTTAAAGGTGTTACCCTAACATGGATCCCTAATTGTTTAAGTATTTTCCTCATCTAAGGTTGGTTCACACTTGTCTTCAATAACTTCCTGTTTTTGAAATGGTTCAATGAATGGTTTTAACCTTTGACCATTAACCTTGAAAATGTAACCACTTGTGGGGTCTTGAATGTCTACTGCCCCATGGGGTTATACATGATGCATTACAAAAGGACCTGACCATCTAGACCTTAACTTTCCCAGGTGTAAATGAAGTTTTGAACTATATAAGAGCACAAGTTTTCCCGGTTCACAATGTTTGACCTTGATATTCCTAGATTGGTAGGCTTTAACTCTAGCTTTATTGATCCTTGAATTTTCATAAGCCTCTATCCTTAGTTCCTCCAGTTCATTGAGATCTAATTTCCTTTTTGTTCCGGCCAATGAGAGGTCATAACCCATTTTCTTAATTTCCCAAAAGGCATTATGATAAATTTCAACAGGTAAATGGAATGCTTTTCCATAAACCAACCTATATGGTGACATTCCTAGGATGGTTTTGTATGATGTATGATATTCCCAAAGAGAATCCAAGAGTTTCTTGGAACAATCTTTCCTAGAAGGATTGAAAGTTTTCTCAAGAATTTGTTTGATTTCATGATTGGATAACTCAGCTTGACCATTGGTCTGTGGGTGGTTAGAAGTGGACACTTTGTGAGAAATTCCATATTTTTACATGAGTGATGAGAATTAACAATTGAAAAAAAATGAGTCCCACGATCACTAATGATAGCCCTAGGAATTCCAAATCTAGAGAAGATGTTTTACTTGATAAATCTAATCACAGTTTGATGATCATTGGATTTTTTAGGAATGGACTCCACCCATTTGGAGACATAATTGATAGCTAAGATAACGTAAAGATATCCCCTAGAGTTTGGGAAGGAACCCATGAAATCAATTCCCCAATAGTCATAGATTTCAACCACTAAGATGGGAGTGAGTGGCATTTGATTCCTTTTTGTGATGGACCCTACCTGTTGACACCTAGGATAGCTTTGAAAAAATGTGTAGGAGTACCTTGAGAGGGTGGGCCAGAAGAGACCACATTGAAGAATCTTAGCAGATGCTTTCTTAGAGAAAAAGTGACCCCCACATGCCTTACTATGACAAAATTTATGGATGGACTCTTGTTCAGATTCTGGGACACACCTCCTAATGACTTGGTCAGGGAAGAACTTATAGAGGTATGGATCATCAAACACATAGTGTCTAACATTAGAAAGGAATTTACTTCGAGCTTGAGTCCCTAAGAATTTTGGAATGACTCCTGTAACTAAGAAATTGGCTATGTCGGCATACCAAGGGCAGTCACTCACAGAGTATAGGTGTTCATCAGGAAATGAATCAGACATAGAAAGGTGATTTGAGTTGTATTTCAATTCCATCCTAGAGAGGTGATCATCTACAACATTTTAAAAACCCTTTTTATCCTTGATTGTGAGGTCAAATTCTTGTAAGAGAAGGACCCACCTAATCAGTCTAGCCTTAGAATCTTGTTTTTGGAAGAGGTATTTTAGTGCAGAATGGTCAGTGAACTCAATGATGGGGGATCCTAAGAGGTAGGACCTAAAATTCTCTAAAGAAAACAAAATAGTAAGTACCTCCTTCTCAGTAGTGGTGTAGTTGATTTGGGCATCATTTAAGGATTTTCTTGAATAATCGATGACATAAGGAGTTTTATCACAATGTTGTCCTAATAAAGCTTCAACAACAAAGTCAATGGCATCACACATAAGTTCAAAAGGATGGTTCCAATTCGGAGATTTCATAATGGGAGGAGATGTGAGAGAGGATTTGAGGGTTGTTAATGAACCCTCATAGATTTCTGTCCAAGAAAATAGAGCATCCTTTACTAGGAGAGCACAAAGGGGAAGGGATATTGAACTACAGTCCTTGATGAATCTTCTATAGAAACCAGCATGTCCTAAGAAATTCCTCACTTCCTTGACAGTTTTGGGTGATGGAAGGTGACGAATGCTGTCAACCTTGGATTTATCAACTTCAATCCCCCTACCTGAGACTAGATGACCTAGAACTAGTCTGTCTTTAACCATGAAATGACATTTTTCTCAGTTTAGGACCGGATTTGTTTCTTCACATCTTGACAGGACTCTCTACACATTCTGCAGACATCCCTCAAATGTATCCCCAAACACAGAGAACTCATCCATGAAGAGCTCTAGAAAATCCCCTACCATGTCTGAGAAGATTCCCATCATGCACCGTTGGAAGGCTCTAGGGGCATTGCATAACCCAAAGGACATGCGTTTGAAAGAAAAGGTTTCGAATGGACATGTGAATGTAGTCTTCCCTTGATCTTCTAGGGAGACCTCAATTTGATTATACCCTGAGTACCCATCTAAGAAACAGTAGAAGGAATGACCTTCTAGTCTCTCAAGGACTTGGTCAATTAATGATAACGAGAAATAGTCCTTCTTGGTGAATGAGTTTAGATTCTTATAGTCAATGAAGACCTCCATCCACTACTCACCCTTGTTGGAAGAATCTCTCCATCCTCATTGGTTATCACTATGATTCCAGCCTTTTTTGGAACCACTTGGATTGGGCTTACCCATTCACTCTCACCTATGGGATATATGATACCAACTTTTAACAATTTCCGATGTTCTTTCCTTACTACCTCTATGATATTAGGATTGAGTTGCCATTTTGGTTGAAGACATGGCTTTGAATTAGATTCCAGAACAATCTTATGAGTCCCAATAAGTGGGATAATCCCAAGAATATCAGACAGGGTCCAACCAATGGATTTATTATGTTTTTTAAGGACATATAGAAGAATCCTCTCATGATTGGCTTCAAGAGAAGAAGAAATGGCAATAGGATGTGTTTGATTGTCCCCTAGGAAAGTATACTTGAGTGCAGTGGGAAGTTCCTTAAATTCAAGCTCAGGTCGGTTTAGAATTTCAGCAGAAGATTGGGACATTGGATCAAGATCAATTTTATTTCCTAAAGTTTTATATAGGATTGATTCCCCACATGTAGAATTTTCATCTACTTGATTGGATTGATCAGTTTTAGGGAAGGAAGTTGGAGTGGTTTCCATGAAAGTGGTTTCTTGAAATGTTTCACTGATTGTTAGACCTAAGACTTCATCATAAGAGCAATTTGAAATTGATTCAAGCCAAGGAGATAAACTTCCTTCATATGAAAAAAGTAAATCAATCTCATCCTGACTTAAACATTCATCAAATATTCCTTGATGTTCTATGGATTTATTATCAATGATTCCTATCATGTTTACTTCATGAATGTCCTCGTCATCCCCTATTTGTGAGCTTTCATTATAGATGTTCAAGTCTAGACTCATGTTTCCAAAGGTGATGGTCATGTTCCTATTTCGGACTCAGATAATAGAGTTTATTTTTGCAAGGAAGGGATGCCCAAGGATAATTCGGTTTTGTTCCTTATTTCCTAAGTTTGGATGGTTGTAAAGGACAATGAATACAGAAGGGTAGATGAAGTTTTCAACCTTTACCAGAATGTCCTTTAAAATCTTCTTTGGAACCCTAATGCTACGATCACCAAGTTGAAGTGTGACAGATGTGGTTTGGAGTTATTCTAGGCCTAACTGGTAGTACACAGCATAGGAAATGAGATTGACAATAGCACCTAGGTTACACAAGGCCTTGACAACTTTGCTCTCTCCTAGTTCAACATTGATGTAAGGGCAACCCAGGTCTTTTAACTTAGGATGAATGGTTCTTTGAATGGTGGTACTCACATTAGCAGCCAAAAGGACTTGGTTTTTATGAGAAAATTTTCTTTTTAAAAGTTCAAAAGTCCTTAAGGTACTTTGAGTAGGAAGGTATGGTTTGAATGGCATCGAGAAGGGGAATGTTCAACTTGACTTGTGAGAATATTTCCCTCAATGTTTCACTCAATTCAGGCTTGGTTTTCCCCCCTCATGCATTGAGGAAATGGTGCAGGTTGTGGGGTTGTTTATTGAAGAGTTGTTCTTTGAAAATTTTATCATGTTTTTCAATTTGATCATTTGGTTCATTTGAATTTTCATCCAAGTTTGAATCTTCAGGTGGGTTCTGAATTATTTGTTCAGGTTTCTCAATTGATTTCCCACTTCTTAAAATAGTTACAACCTTTATTTGTTCATGAGTTGTTTGAGTACAACTTGACTCTCCCCTTGAAGTTGAGGATGGAACCGCCTGAGTAGGCATGGGTGCCTTTCCAGTTTTTATGGTTTGAAGTTATTGTTTAAGGGAAGAGACTTCTGAGTTCATCCTTTCCATTTGTTTTCATGGTTGTTTAGTAGGCTTTGTGGAACAGTTTGGGTTGGTGCTTGAGAAGATTGGTTTATCCAAGGGGGATATTTTTGAGGTGGGATGGTTGTTGAAAATGGACCGGTGGATGTTGGTATTGGATAGGTTGTGTTTGGAACTATTTATGGGTTTGGTAGTTCTGATGGGGGTAAGGATTTTGTCCCTGTGGTTGGCTAGTTTGTTGGTTATCTCTCCAGCGGAATCCTGGGTAGTCATTATACCTTGGGTTGAAGTTTTTTTAGTATTGAGGCTTTTGAAAGTTTAAAGCATTTAATTCCATTGGGGGTCCTCCTAAAATAACATCATTTATGGATGGAATGGTTGGGCATTTGTCTATCTTATTATTATGTTTGTCACAAATTGTGAAAACAGGGTCAACAGTTTGGATTTCGTGAACTTTCCTAAGGTCTATCTCTTCAACCTTCCTAGAGAGTGCTGTGAGTTTAGCCCTAAGTCTTTCCTCTTCTCTAAGTGTATGAATTCCAGTAGTTCTTTGTGTCTTTACAGAATAATGTGAAGTTCCCCATGTTTGGTTTTGTTCAAAAAGTATTTCTAGATACTCGTAAGCATCATTTGCGGATTTGTTTTTAAAGGTTTCATTACACATCATGTCAATGAATTGTTTGTTCCCCGGACCCAACACTTCATAGAAAATTCTAATTTGTTCAAGAATATAAAAACCATGGTGTGGAACCATGTTTAGTGTGTCTTTGAACCTCTACCATGTTTCATATAACGACTCCCCCTATTTTTCAAAAAAGTTTTGGATACTCTTTTTAAGTGCAATTGTTTTGTGGTGGGGAAATTATTTTTTGTTAAATTATATTTTTAGTTGGTCCCAAGAGTTTATTAATGATGGTATCAAATTTTTTAGCCAATTTTTAGCTTGATCCTTTAAAGAAAAATGAAATAGCCTCAACTTAGCTGATTCTAGTTGATATGGGGGACACATGGTTTCTACAATATCATTGAACTCTTTAATGTGAAGGTAGGGAATCTCAGACTCCATTCCATGGAATGTGGGAAGATGGTTTAGGACATGGGGTTTAAAGATTTAGTTGGCATATCCTAGGGAGTTGTGTCTAATGTATGAGGGGGTATTGGTCCAGGAAGGTGTGAGGTAGTCATTCATGTTTTGATCAACTGCATTCCCCAAGTTTGGGGCTTCCTTATTTGGGTTTCCATTTTGGTTCCCACTCGGGTTTATGAGTTGGTTTATTTGAAGACCTAAGATTGAAATGGGATAAATTTTGGACTATGGAGTATTAGGAAGATTAGGATATAATGGAAAGAGTTCCCTTGGTGTACTGGACTCCCCCACCCCAGGACTATCAACCCTAACTAGATGGTTTGATTGATCGCAGGTGTAGGCAGACATGTGCCAAAAGAGAAAAAAATGATAAAGGGACAAGATAAGAGAATTTGGATGAGAAAAGAATAAATGGGGGAGAATATAATGGGTTTTTAGATGACTTACTTGGGTCCCGGTAAACGGCGTCAAAATTTTATTCTCGCTCAAATTTACCCAAAAGAAGAAGGTAGGACGGTCCCTGTAGTCTAGCTTGGGTTGTCGAATCCTTAGAGACCTAAGAAGTACCTATAAACATGCACATTATATGGATTGTTTTTGGCTATGAAGTGGAAAACTTGGGTTGATTTTATATGGTTTTAAAGTATAACTAAAATATTTAAGTTAATTCAATTTAAAAGAGTGAGTTGATCCTAGGTTATCACTTGGGGTGGATTGGACATATTTCCTTTTCAATGATTTCAATTTCTTATATTTGAGATGGGTTCATTTAAGAAGATAAAAAAACATCATCACTTACCAGTTTAATTCATAATCCATTTAATACTAATCACATATACACTTGAAGGATCATAGTTTTGAGCACTTCAAGGTAAAGGTTCGTATTAGCACATGAAGTGTGTGGCCATAAATTCAACAAGGACGATGGAGTTTAAAAATCATAAAATAAAAATCTCAATTAAAGAAGTGATTATAAATTAATGGGGTGATAAATAACATCCAATACATCCCCTTGATACTCCCTTGGATCAAACCATAAGTGGGTTATCCCTCCATTTATTCTATGGTTTCAATGGAAGTGGGATGTAGACTCATGAGGGAGGAATTGAAGAAGTAAAGAAAACAATAAAAAGAAAATGATCACTCCACCGTTGTGTGAATAATTTCACAAGGTTTAGTGTGAATAAATTCACACATTGAACCAATGATATAAAATTGATATTAATAACAACAAAATAAGAGGAAAAAAAGAGATTTTATTAAGAAACTAAAGTTAATTGAACAACTTACATGTGAAAGACAAACTTGAGATAACAAAATCGCAGCATAACATTACAATTGAACAAAGCACCAAAGATGATAAAATAATCCACCAACAATACCTTAAATAGGAATTTTGGAAGCCTTTGGGTCGAGCCTCCAATGGTACAAATCATTCCACTTGATTATGGTAGGCCTAGGGTGGTGGACAACTTGTGGAACTTTTACTTTTCCACACTTGACTCGAGGTGCCATCCAGCTTTCATCCACCGAAAAGACATGCTTGTAGGACCTTCTAGATACCCGAATTAGAGTGTGAAATAGAAAAGAAAATGTATAAACATATGGATCCTAACCTCTTGTAAAATTTGGACCCATTTTGAGTTTTAGATTTGGAGATATGATTAGATTAGTGAGATGTTTTTCTGGGCCGCAGAATCTGGACCAGAATTTTATCTCTAACTTGGGCCGCATAAATGACCACAATGGAGGAATAATTATCACTAGCTCCTAAAAACATATTTATTAATATATATGTCTTCTATCATACCATGAAATTTGGGTTTCATTGGGTTTGTATTTTTGGCCCCACATTCTCATCAGTGGGATGGTGTCCAATATGACTTCTCCAGAATTGTTTCATTTCATCACAAAATATCCCCATCTTCTTCCATGAATTCTCCATTGATCCCTAAATAAAAAATGATAATATTTAAGTTTAGATCAATTTCACCAAATATAAAATTGAAATATGTATAATTGAATTTCTTAAAATCAGATGAATCATTGGGTACTTTATATGATGTTAAAAAATGTACCACATAATAGTGCATTTTAAGAAGGTATTACAATCATAATTTGAAATGATGTTCAAAGTGTAAAATGAACTAAAATGGTGTTTATTAATAATAAAGAAAATTAGTATTATATATATTAACAATGAATATTAGTCTCATTTAGTGTCTAATCACACCCCCAACTTGAGTTTTTCTAGTCCCGAGTAAAATATATATCAACAATATGAAATTCGAATTCCATTTTCCAAAAAAAAATTTAATACACAATGATCACAAAAAATCCTTATACCAAAAAATCATGAAACCCATGAAAATATTTTTATACAGGATAGTTTCATAAGCATATCCCAATCCCAAGCCCATTCTTTTGTTCAAATTCATTGTCATATTTCATCCAATATCAATTCAGTATGAGGATGTGTTGTGTATCACCATAGATATGGGGGTTCATATTTATTCAATGGGGAAATTATAGAAGCTCTAGGTGGAATTAAATTTCAATATTAATATGTGTATTCAATTTTTTTTTGTACTATATTTTTTTTGTTTTTGTGTTTTTGTTTTTTTTTCAATTTTTCCATGGTAATTGAAATTGCACTCAAAAGAGTCAACCCCTGTAGCGAGACTTTGCCGATGACTCCCAGGCTCAAATACCTTAGGGCACCAAGTGAAGCCCACATACTTGGGCATCATCTCAAGTTAACTCAGTCAAAAAAAATTCAAATTACCAAAAATAGAGATAAAATTACTAACTCTGGGCCAGACAACTATGGAGTCACGATCCCCAAGTGCCGAAAGCCACACATTAGGTCATTTCATTGATCTACCAGCAAATTTATTATTTTTTTATTTTTTATTGAATACTCATATTAAAACTAAAATGATTACCAAACCTATTCTATTTATTTGGGGGACCCCATGAGCTCAAACTAATACCCCACTATCCAAAGGACGTGCATTGTGATCTTTTTTTATTTGGATGAAAATATAAACGATGAAATATCACTTTGGACAGCCACACTTTCCAAAATCTATGCTCATAAAATTATACAAGGATTAAAATAAGAATCAGGTCATGCTAAATTATTTGATATTCAGTTTCAAAGTGTGTAATGTGTATTACCATTTTCAAAGTTAAAGGAATTTTTCCTTCCATTTACACATTTTTTCTTCTTCAAATCATTCATTTTTTGACACAAAAGCATTTTTTATTTTATCTTCCCCCCAACTTAAAATAACACTGTCTCCAGTGTTTAAAGAAAATAAAATTTAGAAGGGGGTAGAGGTAGAGAATGAAAGTTCAAAAAGGAAATTGAAAATAAGGATCATGGAATGAAGTCAGCTGGTGGTTGAAGTTGAAATTCTTCCTGCACCCTTTTAATCCTTTGATATCTATGTCACTTGTAGAGTTCCCTAGTAGAAAAAGGAAAAACAAAACAAAACAAACAAAACAAAACAAAACAATATATATATATATATATATATTTATATAATAAAGAAAGTAAAATATAAGTATATATATAAAAATTATAGAATAAGGAAGCACAAAAAGAAGTAGGTCAGTGGTAAGCGCGAGCCCCTGTCTCCCTTCGGTCCCAGGCTTGAATCCCTGCGGCTTCATCGGTTGTGACGGGGTTTGACCCACGAGCCATGACGTGTCCCTTTTTTATTATTATTATATTTTTATTTATTTTTTTGTAATTTTATTTTAACCTACAAATACATTAAATAAAAACAAACTGATGATATATTGTCTTCTTTTTAAATTTCTGGGTAAGTTATTACTCAAGGATCACACCACGTGACATGGATGAATATGGTGCTCCACTTTCATACCCATCCATACTTATAATAGAAGAACTGGTCAACAATCTATTTTTTTAAAATATAAAAAATTATTAATTAATCGTATTTAAAATATAAAGTTGATTAAAACAACAAAATGATAGGAAACTTGAAAACCATGGGTTTCCTCCCATGCAGCTCTTTGTTTAACGTTGTTAGCCTGACATGGACCCCTGATTTTTTAAGTATTTTCCTCATCTAAGGTTGGTTCACACAAGTATTCAATAACTTCCTGTTTTTGAAATGGTTCAATGAATGCTTTTAGCCTTTGACCATTAACCTTGAAAATATAACCACTTGTGGGATCTTGAATCTCTACTACCCTATGGGGGTATACATGATGCACTACGAAATGACCTGAACATCTAGAACTTAACTTTACCGAGTGTAAATGAAGTTTTGAACTGTACAAGAGCACAAGTTTTCCCGGTTCAAAATGTTTGCCCTTGATATTCCAAGATTGGTAGGCTTGAACTCTAGCTTTATTGATCCTTGAATTTTGATAAGCCTCCATACCTAGTTCCTCCAGTTCATTGAGATATAATTTCCTTTTTGTTTCTTCCTATGAGAGGCCGTAATCCATTTTCTTAATTGCCCAAAAGGCCTTATGATAAATTTCAACAGGTAAATGACATGCTTTTCCATAAACCAAACTATATGGTGACATTCCTAGGATGGTTTTGTATTCTGTACGATATGCCCAAAAAGCATCCAAGAGTTTCTCGGACCAATCTTTCCTAGAAGGATTGACAGTTTTCTCAAGAATTTGTTTGATTTCATGATTGGCTAACTCAGCTTGACCATTGGTCTGTGGGTGGTAAGCAGTGGACACTTTGTGATAAATTCCATATTTTTCCATGAGTGATGAGAATGGATGATTGAAAAAATGAGTTCCACGATCACTAATGATAGCCCTTGGAATTTCAAATCTAGAGAAGATTTTTTCCTTGAGAAATCTAATCCCAGTTTGATGATCATTGGATTTTGTAGGAATGGACTCAACCCATTTGGAGATATAATTGATAGCTAAGAGAATGTAAAGATATCCCATAGAGTTTGGGAAGAGACCCATGAAATCAATTCCCCAACAGTCAAAGATTTCAACCACTAAGATGGGAGTGAGTGGAATTTGATTTCTCTTTTTGTGATGGACCCTACTTGTTGACTCCTAGGACAACTTTGAAAAAATGTGTAGGAGTCCCTTGAGAGGGTGGGCCAGAAGAGACCACATTGAAGAATCTTAGCAGATGTTTTCTTAGAGGAAAAGTGACACCCACATGCCTCACTATGACAAAATTTAAGGATGGACTCTTGTTCAGATTCTGGGACACACCTCTTAATGACTTGGTCAGGGTAGAACCTATAGAGGTATGGATCATTAAACACATATTTTATAACATCAGAAAGTAATTTCCTTATAACTTGAGTCCCTAAGATTTTTTGAATGACTCATGTAACTAAGAAATTGGCTATGTCGTCATACCAAGGCTAGTCACTCACAGAGTATAGGTGTTCATCAGGAAATGAATCAGACACAGAAAGGTGATTTGAGTTTTCTTTAAATTCCATACTGGAGAGGTGATCAAATAAAACATTTTCAATGCCCTTTTTATCCTTGATTTTGAGGTCAAATTCTTGTAAGAGAAGGACCCACCTAATCAGTCTAGCCTTAGCATCTTGTTTTTTTAAAGAGGTATTTTAGTGCAGAATGGTCAGTGAACATAGTGATGGGGGATCCTAAAGGTTTTAACAATAAATATGGAGTTTAATGTGGTGAAACCTTTTCAACCTCCATTCAGTTAGAATCAATTAAAATTTTATTATAATTCACCTCTCCTAATAATTTAAAATCTTTAAAATGGATGTTAAAAATTAATTTTTAAATTGTTATAGTAAAAAAATGTTTTTGCGGAATAACCTCATGGTTTTGAAGATCATTATTTTAAAAATAATGTTTTCAAATTTACTAAATCTCTTTATTGTTTAAAATAATCCCCTATGTCTTAACATGAATGTTTAAATAATTTTCATTGATCAAATAGTTCTAAAGTTGGAAAACACAATTCAAATATTTTTATAAAATTATCTCAAATGATTTTTTACTTATCCAAATTTACATTGATGATATTATTTTTGGCTCAACCAATTAATCTATTCGTTTTTAATTTTACGATTTAATAGTTTGGGAATTTGAAATGATATTTATGGGTGAAATCAAATTATTTATTGATTTTTAGATTTCTTGAAATAATTATGGTATCTTTCCAAACCAAATAAAACACACTAATGAAATTTTAAAATGATTCAACAAGGATAAAGCTAAGGGAATTAGTATACCCATGAGTACAACTTGTAAGCTAATGTTGGATGAAGTCAATAAGGCATTAGAAAACAAGCTTTATAGAAGCATGATTGGTAGTCTACTTTATCATACTATAACCTAACCTCATATCATGTTCAATGTTTTTCTTTTTGAACATTTTCCATAAAATCGAAATGAATCTCATATTAAATATATGTTTTTTTATTTTTTTAAAGGAACTAAAAATCATGGTTTGTTTTGTACAGAATTTTATTATTTTGAATTAATTAGTTTTTTCAATGCTAATTTTGGTGGATGCTTACCAGATAGGAAATGAAAAATTGGGACATACCACCTACTTATAAAATCTTTCATCTCATTGATTAGTAATAAGTAGAACTTTGTATCACTTTCTACAGATAAATATTAATATATATCCACTAGGAGTTGTTACACCCAAATAATTTGGATGAAACACACACTCTTTGACTTTAGGCTCTCATATAACCACATCCCTATTAGATGTGTTATTGATAGTTTTGTTTTTCAAAGGTTAGTTAAATGTTTTTATCTTGTTTGAAATATTTAATTTTTAATTTCTTTACTTCTTGATCATATTGAATAAATTGTATACAGTGATATTTTGAATACATTTCTGTATCTTTGAATCTTTATTTATACTTTATATTTAATTTTATGTTATGTGTTTGTGATTATCAAAAATGGGAAGATTGTTGTACATATCTATATCTCAGAGTGTATTCATGATAAAAAACACAATTTTTTTGTTTGTAAAATTTTCATTTGAGTGAATTACATTCTCTTTATTATGAATTTTATTGATGTCATTCATTGAATTAATGAAGATATACAAGACTATACAAATGCATCATGATTAATCTTGTTAAAGGCTTAAATTGTATTTTATCATGTTTTAAGATCTTGGAATTAAGTTGGAGGATCAATTGAAGTCATTGATACGAATATAGATAGGTATTCATTAAAATTAAGAGTTATAGAAATCATTGGTTTGCTAGTGGCATGTAGACTGAATAAACAAGTTGCAGAAAGTCCACCAACCAACCGGTGGATTGCTACTGAATAGCTGGTGGTAAGAAGATAGTAGCTCCAAACTATAGCAACACCACCTGGTTTCTGATACTTCCCACCATCAAACTGGTGAATTTTATGCAGAGTAGTTGAGCTCTAGTCATCCCATCAAGTAGCTGCTGAAATTCAAAAAATTTGGTGAAAATATATTTTTTAATGGACCCCCCAAAATTTAACCAATGTTTGACAATGCTTAATGATTCTGAAAAATTATAGATGATTTCTAGACCTATTAGAGCCTATATATAGGTCTCCTTGGTAGATTTGAAGCTCCACCTATTTGACCTGGTTAACAAAAATTCCTTAATTATGAATCAAATCCTAGATTAAAGTTTGGCGCACCAATGATATAGCTCTAGAAGTCTTTATCTAATCTCAATTCCTCTCAAGATCGAATCTTATAATCTCTTCAATATCTTATGATATCTTCTTGTATAATATATCTATATCTCATATTCATTGTATAAATACTTATTAGAGATTAAGGAGCATATTTATAATGGGGTTTCATGAAGAAAACCTTTATATTCACATCTCCTTCTACAATGGGTGCTCACTACCAGAAAAGTGAAGGAAGGGTTCCTTGGATACTAATGAAGTTCAAGAGGGTGATCATAACCATAATTACAAGGGACTTGCTTCCTGATCACCTTTAAGATCAAGGGAGTAACAAAACACTATTCTCAACCAGAGGGGGGGAGACATAGGGGCTTACACTGATCTATTTTCAAATTCGTTTATAGAAAAACGTTTTATATCTCCATGTATTTACACTTTACATCATTAAAACTTGATAATAATTGGATAAAATTAGTATGTCAATTTCTACTGTTCTTACTTGCTCAATTAATATTAAATTTATAATTTTTATATGTATCTAAATTATTAATTTATCATATCAATATTATTTAGTTTTGAATTATTTTTTTTCATTTTATTTATTTTTTTAAATTTAAATTTACCCCCTATTTCCATATTACTCTAAATAATAGTCTTTGAATATGTGTGCCTGTGATATTTGACAGATTTTCGAAAGGGGGTGTGAATATTGAGGTATGGCTCCACCATGAGTGAGATGGAATTGGTTTTATTTCCATGCATGATATAGTGTCTTCATTGTGCATGAAGTATAGGAATACCTTGAGTGAAATGGTATGTATTGAGAATATTTGGCTTCACCTTGAGCAAGAAGGTGTTTTCATGGACCTATCCTTCAGTGAGAAGGATTAGGATGGGATAATGGATAATATTGAGTGAGAATACTTATTTGGTTATGTTATGTTGTGGGATTAGATGATGAGACTACCTTGAGTGAGATGTATAGGTTAAAATGTGATATATGATTAGATAATGGGCCCAACCATGGGTGAAAAGGTAGAGGACATTTATTGGATGTATGGCCATCCCAGAGAGAGGGATGGGTTTAGATCTAGGTAATGGCCCGTGCCCTAAGGTGGTTAGTGGCCAAGATTCAGATGATGAATTACCTTGAATCTTTAGTACGAGATGTTATGTATGAACTGAGGAGATTATGGGATTATAACATGACTCTGAATTAGGTATGTCCTAGTGTCATAGTGGCATTGTTAGCACATGATGACCTAATGTGTGTGTACCTAGTTGAGTGTCATGGTGGTCTAGTTATCAAAAAAAAACTTAGAGAGAATATTTATTTGATTATTTATTTTTCTCATGCATATAAATACATGTAAAAGTGTATATTAGGTGTTCTTGGTGAGATTGTAGTACCCCCGGTTTCGGGTACATAACCCCTTTCCTCACGTTTTTTTAATTTGGTGTGTTTTAAAATAGAGAGTTTCCATAAAATAGAGAATTTCCATAAAATAGAGATTTTCCATAAAATAGAGAGTTTCCATAATATATAGTGTTTCCATTAATTTTGGATGTTTCCATAATGTTGGTAGTTTCCATAAATTTGGATATTTCGATAATGTTGGTTGTTTCCATAAATTTGGATATTTCCATAATGTTCGTTGTTTCCATAAATTGGGGTGTTTCCATAAAGTGTGATGTTTCCATAAAAATTGTGTTTCCATAAAAGGGTAAAGTTGAAGGATGTGAGAGTTTGGGGATTTTATAAGGAGTTTTGGGACAATAATTAATGTTGCACGATCCACACACAGTTGGCACAAACCGTGTGGTCAAATCTTGCACAAAGGTTAAATCTTGATCCTATTTTCTAGGAGCTTGCTCGTTTTTGCTATATTTATTTCTTTTTGGCTTCAAAAATACCCTAATTCAATATTAATCTCCCTAGAAGGCTTGATAACCCTTCCCACACGAGTTGAATCCATTCTAGATCCTTCCCTTGGTGATTTCGAGTCCGATTCTTGACGTATGCCACAATTCTTTATGGATTTGTCATGATTTCTTAGATCTTATTAGATCTAATTCTCCGATTTATCATATCTTAACCTATAGTGGGTATATATAAGTTTTTTTGATTCCAAATATTTCAAATTGGAGTCGTGATCTTTCTAGGATAAGATATCTAAGGATACTCTTGGAGAATCGACCTGCTTTCTCGTGTGTTCTTTGTCTATTGTTAAAGTTTCGTCAAGATCATAGAGGTAGGTAGCTTCTCTCTCAACTCCTCTTGATAGAATTTATTATCTTAGATTCTAATTTGTTTATTGATTGTGAAATTCATGAAAAAATATTCATTTGTGATGATTTATGGTTTTTTTGAAATTGCGTGATCTTGGTGAATAGTTGTGCAAAAGGGGGTTTAATTTAAAATGATGATTTTAAATTATCGATTTTCTAGAATTGATAAATGGATGATGAAAAATGTGTTTTCAATAGAAATTATTTTCAATAAAAATGGAGTTTTATTGAAATGGTTTGGAGTTGAAATGGTTTAGCATTGAAATGGATTTTACGGATATTGTTTTGAATAAAAATGTGTTTTTATTGAAAGGTCTATTTTGTCTTGATCATTGGGAATATGTGTTGTGTGTTCATATTGGATATACAAGGCTTGGTTGAAATATGACCTTGTGATCGGTGCCAAAGGTTTAATGGAAGATTGGAATTAAATATATGGGGCTTGGTTGGAATATGAACCTGTGCTCGGTGCCAAAGGATTGGTGGCACATGGGAAACAATTACCTTGTGACGACTTGGTAGATCGACGAGAAACCAATCATGAGTATGGAACTATCATAACGTAGAATTCATGGTTGGTTACATGGGTTTGAGAAATGGCTGGGAATGATAATATAGGGATATTGGGAAATGGTTGTAAAGATTTTTTAGTTATTTTTTTGGAAAAATATCTTGCTGGAAAATTGGTTTCATTTTCACTTGTTTGGTTTTGGTAATGAACGGTTTTGGAAACTTGTTTATATTTTTTTTATAAACTTCTTTTGAGAAATTGTTTTATATATATTGTTTTATATAATTGTTGATAACTCTTCTATCCTAGTGGCATGAGTAGGGAAGTCATTGGGGAAAACCTACTGAGTTTTATACTCACACCTACTTTGGCACTTTGGTGCTTTTGCAAATGTCGTATTCCGAGACACATGTAAAGGTAAGGCATCTCATTGCAAGTGGTTTGTGGTGATGCTTGGGTGATGTGGTGGTTCTTGGAGCATGGATCTTGGTGTGGATCCATGAAGGGTGTCTTGGTGTCTTTTGATAGTCTTGATTTGTTTATCCACTATTGTGTACTTTGATGTGTTTGACATAAAAGAAGTTGCATATGTATCTTTCAATTGTTCATGCATCATATAGTAAATGTTTGGTTATGGTTGGTTGGTTCATTGGGTTATTCCTTAAAAGGTAAATAGTCCCCCACTTGTATTTGAAACCCTTCGGCATTTGTTTCCAACCTTTGGTGTCTTGGGGATGTCGCTTAAGGCCTAGTAATGACTCGTTGTGCTCTCAATCCAATGAGAATTGGAGGGTCATTACAAATGGTATTAGCTTGTTCAGTCCTTGCCTAACAAGTAGTCATCGATGTTCCTAGTTTTGGAGATGAAACCCCTTCTTGTCTATTCCTTGGGTGGGAATCTTAGAAAGGAGTAGGATTGTAAAAACTTGAAATGTATTGCATAAAAGGACTTCGCTAATCATTTTATGCTGAACTTCAAGTTACCGGGGAGTTGGGTAAATAAGTATTTGAAGACACTTCTAGAATTTTGAATTATCATTGTCCTGGGTTTAGCCAATGAGACGATCATGACATGCATTGTAGAGGAATGACTTACCATTAGGAGTGCATACATTATTTCGTGGAATGATTCATGTTGTGAAAAAAAAAATGTGTTAAATTTTGAAAAAGAATGTAATTGGTTTTCAAATGAATGATTTTAAAAAATCTACTGCTTATTGTATTTTGAAAATGGTTTAATTTTAAAAAGCGTGTTAAGTGTTTTAAAAAAATGGTTGAACATGGGAAAAAGGTTTTTTGGGAAAATAATGTTGTGATAGTTGATGTGATATAATTTGAAATGCTAATCCATCAGTTTCTAGAGAGTGAGACTTATAGAGTTTGTTGTTAGTTTAGAAAATGGCACCTGATAGGCATCATAGGAACTAGTCAGAAGAGGCTGTTGAGAATTTGGTTGCACTCGATCCATAGGTGAGCCAACAATTGGTCCAAAGCATCACTCAGGCTTTTCAAACCTTTGAGTTGGGACTGTAACCGGATACTCCATTTATGATATTTGTTATTTCTGAAAATCCAAGTGGAGGAAGTATGGTTGTCTTCACTATAGAAGCTAAGAACTCTAGTACTAAGATAAAGAATAAGTGGGACACCTATTCTCTATGCTTAAAACATGTGATTATGTCTTCTGTGATAAAACTCCAAACTTATATTAGTGAAATAAAATGTTGTATCTTCATGTGTAGAGATTTTTCTGTAACTATTGATGGAGCTAAGTTAAAATGGGACTTCTCGATGTTAGATATGGATGTCTATGATGTAATCATGGGTATGGATTGGCTGACAACATTCAAGGCTCAAATCTACTGTTATAGGAGAATAGTTAGTTTCATGATTGAAGACGGTATCGAGCATCTCTTTAGAGGAGAGAGGATTGTAAAGAAAGGTGCAAAGAGATTGTTGGCACCAATGGTGGGAACAATATCTTACCAATTAGCAGTGTTGACTTTGGAATCAATGGAAGAGATCAAGGAAAATAGATTTCCAGCTGTTGTGGAACTTTCCCAAGAACTTATCAGGGCTACCACCTCTAAGGGAAGTGGAGTTTACGATCGATCTCCTTCCGGGGACTAGTCTTATTTCCCTTCCATCTTATAGGATGGAACCAAAAGAGTTATGGGAATTTAAAGTGTAGTTTGAGGAGCTAGAAAGCAAGGGTTTCATTCGACCAAGTATGTCTCTATGGGCAGCACCGGTTTTGTTCGTAAAGAAGGAAGATGGAACTCTTCAACTATGTTTTGATTATCATAAGCTTAACCAAGTTATGATAAAGAATATATATCCACTTTCACACATTGATGATCTATTCGATCAGTTAAGGGGAGCTCATTGGTTCTCCAAGATTGACTTTTAATCAGGATATCACCAATTGAGAGTTCGGAAAGAGGATATTCCAAGGACAACTATCAGAAGTAGATATGGACAATATAAATATGTAGTCATGTCTTTCTGTCTAATGAATGCACCGATAGTATTCATGGAATTGATGAATCTAATATTTCAACAATATCTGGATTATTTTGTTATGGTGTTTGTGGATGAAATTTTGGTCTATTCAAAGACAAGGGCTTATCAAAGTGTGAATTTTGGATACAGGAAGTACGTTTCCTTGGCCATGTCATTTCTGAGAAAGGAATTTCTGTTGATCCTGAAATGATAGAAGATGTTATCTCTTAGAAACCACTGAAGAATGTGTTCGAGATATGAAGTTTTCTTGGTCTATCTGGTTACTGCCGATGCTTTGTGCATGATTTCTCACGACTAGCTTCACCAACGACATCTTTGACAAAGAAGAATGCTCCATTACAATGGACATAGGAATTCCAGAAGTCTTTCCATGAACTAAAAGTTTGGCATACATCAGCACCTATCTTGATCTTTCTAGAATCAGGATAGGGATATGAGGTGTACTGTGATGATTCAGGATCAGGGTTGAGTTGTGTTCTCATGCAAAAAGATCATGTGGTTTCTTATGGTTCAAGGAAGTTGAGGGTGCATGAGAAGAATTAACCAACACATTATTTAGAGTTAGCTGCAATCATCCATGCTTTGAAAACATGGAGACATTATCTCTTTGGTGAGAAATTTACTGTGTTTACGGATCACAAAAGCTTGGAACACATTTTCTCACAGTGAGATTTGAATCTGAGGAAAAGGAGGTGGATATATTATCTCCAAATGTTTGACTTTGACTTGATGTAAACACTGGGGAAAGGAAATTCAGTGGAAGATGCATTGAGTTGAAAGTCATATGCTCAGTTGGTGAAAGAATCTTCAGATGAATGGTATTTGATGTCATTTTTAGCTGACATGCACATGGAATGTGAATACTAAGGTGATGTAGCCATTTTCATTTCAGCTATGCTTGTTCCTGATTTATTAAAAATGATCAAAGAGGCACAAAATTCTGATGCAGAATGTCTATTTGTAAGTTCAAAACTCAATGGTGGGGAGACCATTGATGGATGGAAACTTGATTGAGGTTCAATTTTGTGTTTTAGAGATCGGATGGTTGTACCTATGGTTTTTAAGGAACAACTACTTCATGCTTACCACCACTAAATATGGGCTGTACATCCAGGTACACAGAAGATGTATAAGGTGTTGAAGGCGCATTTTTGGTGGAGCGGCATGAAAAGGAAGGTGGCCGAGTTCGTCTCGCAGTGCTTAACTTGTCAGAAGGTTAAAGTAGATCATCATAGACTAGCTGCTATGTTACAATATTTTCCCATCCCAGTGTGTAATTGGGATTAAATAAAAATGGATTTCATTATAGTTCTTCCAAAAATGGTCCGGAAACACGATGCCATTTGGGTGATAGTGGATTGTCTAACTAAGTCGGCCCATTTCATCCCAATTCATGAAACTCATACGGTGGAGGATATTTCAAAAATCTATATCCGAGAAGTGGTAAAGAGGCATGGAGTATAGGTTTCAATAGCCTCATATAGAGATCTGAGTTTCACATCTCATTTTTGTAAATCATTACAGCAATCCATTGGAACTCAGTTGACTATGAGCACCGTGTATCATCATCAAATAGATGGGAAATCGAAGCGGACAATACAAACATTAGAAGAAATGTTTCAGTCTTGTGTAATGGATTTTGGTGGCTCATGGGAGGATCATATACCCTTAGTGTAGTTCTCATACAATAAAATAAATCAACCCTCGATACACATGGATCCGTTTAAAGCATTGTAGGGGCGTCCTTGTCGTTCTCCACTATGTTGGGTGGAAACGGGTGAAACTTCAATAGTTGGGCTAAGCCTTGTCCAAGAAACAACATAGAAGATCCAATTTATTAGAAAGAGGATAGAGACAGCTTAGAGTTCTCAGAAATCTTATGCAGATCACCATTGAAGACTGTTTTCGTTTGTTGTGGGTGATCATGTCTTCTTGAGGATCTCTCCAAGGCTTGGAAATCGTCATTTCAGGAAGTAGAGAAAGTTATCTCCTAGATACATTGTCCCTTTTGAGATACTATAATTGGTTGGAGATGTGGAATATCAGTTGGCATTACCACCACAGTTTAGTTTGGTGCATAATGTGTTCCATGTATCCCAGTTAAAAAAGTATCACCCTGATCCTGACCATGTGATCAGATGGGATCACATTGAGCTATAACCGGATGCATCACTGATACATATTCTAGTACGGATCATGGGTAGACAAGAGAAGTTATTGCATGGGAAAATCATCAGCCTAGTGTAGGTTTTATGGAAACATGGTTCGATTTAGGAAGAAACTTGGGAACGTGAGAAGGAAATGAAAGAGTAGTGACCCGAACTCTTTTTGGCCAGCAGGGGTTGTCTACTTTCCAAGGATATAAAGACCCATGGTGGGGATAATGTAGTACCCCTAGTTTCGGGTACATAACCCCTTTCCTCATGTTTTCTTAATTTGGTGTGTATTAAAATAAAGAGTTTCCATAAAATAGATAGTTACCATAAAATAAAGAGTTTCCATAAAATAGAGTGTTTCCATAAAATAGAGAGTTTCCATAATATAGAATTTTTACATTAATTTGTATGTTTCCATAATGTTGGTTGTTTCCATAAATTTGTATTTTCTATAATGTTGGTTGTTTCCATAAATTTGGATATTTCCATAATGTTGGTTGTTTCCATAAATTGGGGTGTTTCCATAAAGTGTGATGTTTCCATAAAAAATGTGTTTCCATAAAAAGGGTATAGGTGAAGGATTTTAGAGTTTGGGGGGTTTTATAAGAAGTTTTGGCACAATAATTCAGGTCGCATGATCCATACATGGTTGGCACAAACCGTGTGGTCAAATCTTGCGCAGAGGTCAAATCTAGATCCTATTTTCTAGGAACTTTCTCATTTTTGATCTATTTATTTCGTTTTGGATTCAAAACGCCCCTAATTAGATATTACTCTCCCTATATGTCTAGATAACCCTTCCCACATGAGTTTAAGCCATTCCTAAGCCTTCCCTTCGTGATTTTGAGTCCGATTCTTGAGGTTTGTCACCATTCTTTACGGATTTGTCATGATTTCTTAGATCTGCTTAGATCTAATTCTCTGATCTCCATTATTTCCTAGATATGAATATATAGTTGGCATATCTACAATTTTGGATACCAAAAATTTCAATGTTGAGTTGTGATCTTGCTAGGATAAGAGATCTAATTCCTCTCTTGGATAATCGACCAACTTTCTTGTGCGTTCTCCTTCTGTTGTTAAAGTTTTGTCAAGACCTTCAAGGTAGGCGACTTCTATCTCAACTCCCCATGATAGATTTGATTTTATTAGATTAAAATTGGTTTATTTATTGCGAAATTCCTGGAAAAATATTAATTTGTGATGATTTATGTTTTTTGTGAAATTGCGTGATCTTGGTGAATAGTTGTGAAAAATGGGGGTTTAATTTAAAATGATGATTTTAAATTATCGATTTTCTGGAATTGCTAAATGGTTTATGAAAAAGGGGTTTCCAATAGAAATGGTTTTCAATAAAAATGGAGTTTTATTTAAATGTTTTGGAGTTGAAATGGTTTGGTATTTAAATGGATTTAACGGAAATAGTTTTCAATAAAAAGGTGTTTTTATTGAAAGGTTTATTTTTTCTTGATCATTGGGCATATGTGTTGTGTGTTCATAATTCATATATGGGGCTTGGTTGAAATATGACCTTGTGCCTGGTGCCAAAGGTTTAATGGCACATGAGAATTACATATACGGGGCTTGGTTGAAATATGACCCTGTGCTCGGTGCCAAAGGATTGATGGCACATGGGAAACAATTACCTTGTGAGGACTTGGTAGATCAACGAGAAACCTTTCATGAGTATGGAACTGTCATAACGTATCATGCATGGTTGGTTACATGGGTTTGAGAATTGGTTGGGTATGCTGATATAGGGATATTGGGAAATGGTTGTAAAGACTGTTCGATTATTTTTCTGAAAAAATATCTTGCTGGAAAATTGGTTTCAATTGCACTTGTTTGGTTTTGGTAATGAACGGTTTTGGAAACTTGTTTATATTTATTTATAAACTTCTTTTGAGAAATTCTTTTATATAGATTGTTTTATATAATTTTTTATAACTCTCCTATCCTAGTGGAATGATTAGGGAAGTCATTGGGGGGAAAACCTACTAAGTTTTATACTCACCCCTGTTTTGGACTTTGGTGCTTTTACAGATGTTGTATTCCGAGACACAGGTAAAGGTAAGGAATCTCATTTCTAGTGGTTCATAGTGATTCTTGGGTGATGTGGTGGTTCTTGGAGCATGGAGCTTGGTGTAGAGCCATGGATGGTGTCTTGGTGTCTTTTGAGAGTCTTGAGTTGTTTATCCGCTGTTGTGTACTTCGATGTGTTTGACTTTAATGAAGTTGCTTAGCTGTGTTTCATTTGTTCATGCATCATATAGTAAATGTTTAATTAGGGTTGGTTGGTTCATTGGGATTTTCCTTAAAGGGTAAATCGTCCCCAACTTGTATTTGAAACCCTTCAGCATTTATTTCTAGCCTTTAGCATCTTGGGGATGTCGCTTAAGGCCTAGTAATGACTCATTGTGCTCTCAAGCCAATGAGAATTGGAATGTCATTATAGAGACCCTACTGAGTTATATTCTCACAACCTATATAGGAACTCTAGTATGTGTGTGAAACTTATGTTTGTATTTTTGGTTATAGTACAAGATATACAATGGATCAAGATGGTGCAACTCAAGGGTATCAGAAATCTGTGAGTGTAGTGTGGCCTAAGGATGGCTGTATGGTCGGTGTGTGTATTTTGTTATATAAATTAGTTTTTATATGTGATCATCCTAACATTTGATTAGTTATTGTTTTCTTGTATGAATTTCACATATAATTTATTATAGAATTATTTTTTATTAGTTTATATATAATTTGATTATGGTCTATGGAGGTCTGTTTATTTCTACTATTTTATGAATGTGATTTGGAGGCATAGTCTCCACATTATATCAACTAGTGCATCTCTACTAGCCGACGTTATCTGTTATATGGGGAGGTGAAAATGAGGCCATGTAACATCCTTACACTTGGAATTTAGAATTCTTTACATATTATGGAAGTTAAAGTTTTTCCCAATTTTTTTCCTTATTATTTGGGGAGATAGTAGTTGAGTGGTCTAGTAGTGTGTTGAATCTTCTGATGGACCTAAGATTAGTACATCATAAACACCTTTCTATTGAGAAATCCTGGTTACTAGGGTGACAAGATTTATATTCTTGGATTTAACTATTATGATTTAGATGTTTATTCAAATATGATATGGTTTAGAGACTATTATTTATGTTTTTTTATCTTGGACCATTGAAAATAAGTCCTTGTACATGCATCATATTCAACATTTAGGATTAATATTGCAAACATGTACTTATGTATGTTGTTTTACTGATGATAGGTTTAATTATTTAAAGTATAAGCAATATTTTATATGGTATTTTTACATATAACTTTTCCATGAATTATACTCATATATTTATTGATTTTCACTCAGAAGTGGTTTTATGGTGACAGGTCATGTGGATCAATGATGGGTTTTCCTTGGTGATGTCTATATAGTCCCTACATAATATGGATGTATAGAGATACTTAGTGGGTCAGTGCAGTCATTTGATTCCTAAATAATGAAACCTTGGTGGGACAAATTAAAGTATTAAATACCCAAGGGATGATCTGAGGATGGGAACTAATTACCTTAAAGATATGGGTTTGGTTAATTATAGTGTTAACAACAACCTATATAGTTTTTTTCCCATATATCATCTTGGTGGAATTCTATTTAAGCGAATTGGGTAATTTTATAGATAACCATAGTGGTTGAAGAAAGGAATATGAAATTCCTTGTGCATGTTATTGAGGTTGGGTGAGAGGTTTGGACCAGTTAAGTTCCTAGACCTATTGATTCAAGATGTGCATTTAGGTGGTGTGGTGGGAGCATTGATTGAAGATAATGGTTTTCGAAAGATGCCCATGTGTTGGATAATTGAGTGGTAAGACTTTACATGAGAGATATTCCTTGGGATATTGGATGAGCTAATATGAAGTGGGTAAAGATCAATGGGTTTGGATCATGCACCTAGGTTAGATACGACATGACTCCTGGGAGCATGAGTTGGGTTGTGTGATTGGGTTGTACAAGAGAATACAACCATTGGGTTTGGGTGAGACTAAAGTAGATAAAGAATAAGAACTAGTGAGATGGTTCTTGGTGGATTACTCTACTTGAGGAGGAGAGTGATAATTGGTATGAATTTTTAGGGAAAAGTCTTGGTGTGTGAGGGCATGTGTATAATAGTTATGAAATTTTCTCATTGTTTCGTTAATTGGTGAACATTCCATGTGCACGTTCATTGAAAATTTTTTGGGTTGAAAATAAAATTGAGCAGTGATACAGTGATCTCATGTTGGTGAGATATGAGAAGGCATAACATACTAGAGTTTTGATTCTTGTCAAGGGTTTATAGAATGGGTGAAAGTGGTATTGGGAACAATTTGGGTTGGAAATCTTGGAGTGGTGTAATGAAAGGAATATAGTGGAGAGTGCACTATTTTTCATTGGTGGAAATTATTCTTATTGTGGGTGGTTTATTTAATGATGAGGATGGGGTTCTTGGGGAGTTGGTAACAAGTAGTGGTTGATGTTTTTTGGTATCACTCGGGTATAAGATAGATTTCTACGACCAATGATTGCATGCAGTAATAGATGGAGCATTATCCAGGTATATCTGTGCTTTAGTCTAGTTGAGTGATGATAAGAATAATTCATTAGTTTGGACTATTGTTTCAGTCACAGGTTTATGAATCTTGTGTTGTGTGGGTCATGGAGACAGTGAGACTAGTTGATGGAAAGTCGAGGTGGCATCGTGATGCCAGTGTGTAGGGTGACACGATGTGATTTGGTTCCTTAGTGAATACTAGAAACTATATTCATACACATTTTTAGTTGGGGTTTGTGTATCATTATTGGGATTATGATAAAGTTGGCATCGATGGTGTATCATATCAAAGGTGTCCCAATTCTTGGGAAAAAATCATGATGATGGGTGTAGGCGATTAGTGATTCCATAGTGGAACTACATCAAGAGTCATTGTTGGACATCAGTGTGGGAGTTCTTGAAATTTTACAATGCCTCCAGGTGTTAATGCATTATGATCCGACCATGTGAGGATGAGTCAGTGTTTAAGGCCAATTATTTTGGTAGAATTCATACAGGGAGGGATGACTAGTGATTTCTCATGATTCTGGATGTGTTAGGGTGGAACCTACATTGAGAATTCCTATAGACAAGTGGAATAAAATTACTGGTTGGAAATTCCTATAGTTGGGAGCACCATGGCTTATAATTTTCCATTGTGATTAATCTCTTATAGTGGGGAGTAATGTAAGTGTTGGGATGAGTTGGTTAATGAAACCGTATAGTCTCAAGATATAAAAGTGTGGTGAGTTCCCTCTAAGTGTTGGATTTGGTGGCAATAGGGTAGATTTACTTCTTTCGAATAATTCCCTTGGTGGTTGAAGTTTCATAGCTGAAGCACGTTTAAAATTCAAGGAGGGAACATAATGCTATGACCCTCCTAGCCATGCTGTAACTGATTCATGGATTCCTATTTTTAATTGGAGGTAGATCTATCCTTTTAAGGATCCCCCCCTTCAATTTTAGTTATAGAAAATATCCGACAGGTCTATTTGACTTACTTCACTCCATCTCCCCCATGTAACCCCCCCCTCAAAAGGGGAAATTTATTTCCATTTTCATTGATTCTAGATATATATCTCCTTTTATTTCATTCCATTTCATTTTTCCTTTCATAGCCAATAATTTTGGACAAACTGGGTTAGTGTTTCAATGATGATTCCATTAGATCATGATCTAGTTAAGTGACAATGACGGATATTTTATGTTTCTTAGATTGAGGATGTCCTATAAGGTTGATCAGATGCCATTAGAAGTGGTTTTTGTATGATGGTGACGCACAATGAGTTATTACTTCGAAATCGATGGAACCTGGGGCTTATAGAAGAATGTAAAATTGGAATTTAAAAAAATAGGTATGAATTCACGCAAAAACACCAACTACAGATTACCCTTCGAAGATTCTACAATGGATCACATGTAATTTAATTTAAAAATTAAGAAAATATTAGAATGAAACCATAAATCGTACAAGGTTTTTTCATCAATACTGATATGATCTATAGATTTTCAATTTTCCATAACTAAAAGGTTACACGATAGGAATCCTATATATTTTTCACACATTCAAAACAACACTTGGATTATCTTTGTTCGATTCACAGATTCTAGTGTGGAAAATCTCAATGATTTACTATGTCTTCTCATCTATGGGAATTATAGGAACTTGATATGAGGATGTGAGATCAATCCATTCTTGTTCTTCCTTTAGATTATCTCACTAGGAATTGAGAGTGGAGAGAAGGGGATAGAAATTCTTTCGATATTCATGAAAATGGAAGGGAAACTATCAATTTCTCAAAATGAACTTAAATAGTAGGTTAAACATTACAAAATTTCACTTAATCTAGGGGATAATTTTAACTTATTAAATAGGACCATAAAAATATGAAAAGTAAATATGTAGTAAATTTCATGAATATTTCACCACTAAATTTTGATGAATCATGTGCCATTAACTTGGATCATTCCTCCCATTATTATGTAATGAACCTTGACTGTATAATGATTATTTGATGATAATATTTTTTTTCATATTCACTTTTATAAATAAATTATTTTTGATTACATTGGGAAAAAAATTAATTCATTTTTAGTCTAAAAATTAATTACATAATTGAATTAATTTACTTAATATAGTTCATACTCTAACATTAACTGACCCATAAACATGGGGACCACTTCATCATTAACTCATATTTATCCGAAAACTTGAGGATAAACTTTTTGAGTGAACCTTTAGGATCTTATTTCAATAGAAGAAAGTCATAATCATAGAGAAAGAGTAGAATATAGCAAAATATCATGATCCTTATGGAGAAAAGGATAATTTATCACTAAAACTACTTCATATAAACATACACTGTGCATTATGATCGCTTTATATCATGATATCTCATAAGGAAGGTGTAAAAATCCAATATATTTTAAAGGAAATTACTTTCTTATAAATATGTCAGAATCACATTAACTACTAAGTGTAATGGGATCCTTAAAACATAAGTTTGTCACTTCTATGATGTGAATTTCAATAATCCGACATACACAGTCGCGATCAGTAAGTTATTTAGAGTCCAATAAGAAAAACTTAATTTTTAGTGAATAGTAACCTACCCTTATGAATATTGATATACCCTAATTAATAGTAACCTTACCTATGATAATATATAAATATTATTCAAGTTGAAATTATGATATACCTATATTTTAGAATAAGTTAATGGATGTTTTAAAAATGGTTTTTGATAATAAATTATGATTTTAATTAAATATTAAAATAATAATATTTAGAAAATTATTTTTGAAAAATATACTTCATTTTTGGATTCTAAACGTCGAAAAATGGTTAGGGTGAATTTTTGGGATTTTTCAGAAATAAATGATTTTTTTTATGAATAGTAAAATAAGGTAATTTACCGTATATATACATTATAAGCGAAATAGACTATTCCTAGCATCATGGCTGATGTGACCACCCTTAATCCGAATTCACATGATAAAATTATGATTCTCGGTCATGGAATACTTACTATTACTTGTCTTGTGAAGAAATAATAAATTAATGAGTTTTATATTAAGAAATCCCCTCTCTCCTCCACTATAAACCCCCTCTCACCCTCTCTTACAATCACTTCTCTCAAGCCTTGTTCCTTCTCAAAATTCTGGCCAAATACCCTCCCAACCTCCTCTCCCACATCCAGCAAGCTGTGGTCTCATTAAAAGTCCAAAACCTCTCCCTTAAGGAGGTTCTCAAGGAAGTTTGGTTCAATAGGTAAATTCCTCTATTCAATTATTTGTCTTTCTTTTCAAGTTCATTTGTTTTCTTTTTTCAATTACCTCTCTTTTTCCAAATTTTGTGATGATTACAGTACCTTATATTCACTGTAATTTTGTCATTATAGTGGAATAAGTTATCATCATCTCCCCCTTTTTACGTTTTTTAATCTAGTAGCAAGAACACCATCTGAGATGTGTCAATTTTACACATTCAAAGACGATGGACTTTTGATTTCTTTTATCATTCTAAATTGTGGTCATGAAACCATTCTTGTTATGGTTGAACCAGATTATTACATATAATACAACCTATTTAATATTCTGTAATCCCTTTGTTCAAATGGTGTTAGTTTATAAAGAAAAATGAGTTCGTTGTAATAAAAACCCACAAATTAACCAAAACAATTATCATTAAAGTTCTATTTGATAATTCATCCTCGTTACATTTAAACACATTATATAAATGAAAAATAACACCTATTTATGTTCATAAATAATATATAATTTCAATTCTAGAGATTCACATCCATTCCACTTCATTACTTATAAACAAGTGAACCGAATATGAAAATAAGAGAAACGAACACTCTGGAACGACGAAAGTCAATACAATAACTAATCAATAAATACATAAATGAACTAACCAGAATTATGATAAACTAAATACAAGTATAATAGGTTCTGAAATAATTTATTAATAAGTATAATTTCATATTCCAGGAACTTAAGTACAAGAGCAGAACACGTTCGAAGTTAAGGTAAGGGTTTTTCACCCGAACTTCCATTTTCATTCGGGTTACTTTTATTGTATAATTTCCTCGATGAAATTATAATGTATTATTATGTAATCCTCATAAATTCTGTGTGAGTATTATATATATGTACACCAACTATAATCCTTCCCTATTTTCTGGATAGTTACATGTTTTAAAAGAAGCTCTCAAAACTGTTTCCAAAATATGAGCCCGATATAATGGAATTTCTCAAATTCATATATATTTTCAAGGGAAATATATAATCTATTTTTAGAAACCATTATCCATATAAAAACAATCATTTTATCATGAAATACTATCTTACTTTAATTCTGATTTCATACAAATTTTTTTCCAAAAGAACTCTTCTTTCCAAAATAAAAGAGTATTTATCACAAGAATTGCTTAATGATTTTAGAAGATTATATTCATTTGATTCAACACTTTTGTTGATACTTATGTATTGTTGGGGTTAATAATTTATGATTTCATATACCATATTTTATTGAATGGTTTATGACTAACTTTATTGTGGATGATCTATCCTAAAACCATTCACCATATTATTCTGAATGGTTAGTGTTTTATGTTTAATGATTGGGTAAAGTTAGTTACATTTCATATGATAGTTTAAATAAGAATGTATATGTTGTTTATGTTGATCCTCAATCATATGAGGAATTAATTGGACTTATTATGTGATTGGTGGGGCCTGCTATAGACCCTCGATGCATCAGTAGGTCTTTTGAGACAAATAGACCTGGAATTGGCGAGGTCTTTCCCAATGTGATATGGATTTTGGACGAGGCCTTAATCATTATACGTCTTGGCCGAGGCCTTGACAAAATGTTTCAGAATGTCCTGCATTATGCATTACATCATTATGAGTTTATCTATTGATATTCCAGGTGGTTATTCGATTAGTAGAATACCCATGATTATGTTTTATTATGGCCTTATTTACTCATCTCATTTTCCTACAATAATGTGTTCAAGTTTATTATTAAAGGCATTTTTTCAATTATGCACCATATATTATGTTTATACTATCTTCCGCTGTATTGCTTACTCTTACTGAACATTTGACCTCACCCCTTTATTATGTATCCTTTTTTTCAGGACATGAAGAAGTTTATTATAAATGGAATGCTGAAATAACCTAGGAGTTATGGGTGTTGTCTAAGGAGTTTCCATGTTGTATTTATCTTCAAGTTGTAATATTGAACTTATGTATGAATCTTGTTTCCAATAATACTAAACTACTCAGTCCTTTGGGATTCGTATTCCTTGTATTCATTCTAACGTAATCAAACAAGGCACCGGCTTCGGGCAACTGGGGTCAGGTCCTTACAGTTGGCATCAGAGGAAGTTTAGTAGAATACTTGGAAACTAGATTTAGAAAACATAGAATTAGGGAAGATTCCCTAAGTTATTATTTGAGTATATACATACAGAAACGTCCTGGTATTTTGATAAGGAATAGATTATGTGGATCTTTCAAGCAATACATCCCCATCTGGATACGAGCAGGTAGAGGCGGCTCTGGAACAGATGTATCTAGGGGTAAAAGCAGAAAACACCGCTTTGAGCTAGACTCGAACGAGAACTGGTGCACGACAATGGGCCTTGATTCACTCTTGGTTACGACACTCCTTGGGGATATGCTTAGGATAATTCACATTTTCTTTACAAGCCATTATGAAGGATTGAAATGTAAAATATTCCTCAAAGAAACCATATTTGTGAATATGGGATTAACCATTCGTAGGATCTCAAATTTTTTATAATTATTTTGTTAATTTAAGATTATACATTATGATTCATAACCTAATCTAGTGTATGCCATTATCTAGAGATGGCACCAAGTGGGTGGAATGGAAATCGCATGAATACACGTGTCCCCTGTAGGGATTTTCCTCCGACGCAAGACAATGATGTTGGACCTGGTACTGTGACTGGTGCTGAACAACTCATAACTATACTGGGAAAACTTACTCAAGTTATAAATAATAACCTTACCCCAATAGAGAATCCGGATCCACCACGTGGAGGAGCTATGCTAGATCGCTTTATGCGACAACAACCTCCATCGTTCAATGGGACTACAAACCCTTTTGTAGCAGAGCAGTGGATATGTTCCCTCGAGAAGATATCTCTCACTTTGGGATGTAATGAAAGAGAGAATGTTGTCATGGCAGTATATCATCTATCGGGAGATGCAGATCAATGGTGGTCATTAATCCAAAACACAAAAGAGGAGGAAGAGATAGAAGAGATGGAATGGAGGGATTTAAAGGAATTATTCTTAGAAAAATATTTCCCTCGTGAGCAGCGAGCAGCGAGAAGATATGGAGAGACAATTCTTGAATCTGAGGCAGAAGGAGGATTAAAATGTTTCCAAGTATGAAGACAACTTCACAAGGTTAGAAAGACATACTGTGGAATATATATGAAATCCAAGGAGAAAAATTGATCGATTTTTTGATGGATTAAATCCATTCCTCCAGCGAGCACTGGTCTCCCAAAGTTTTTCATCATATGAGGACATAGTTTCATGTGCCATCAATACAGAAAAAGAATTCTATAAGTATTATTACTTTAAGGGAAAGCAAGAAAAGATGAGGGATACTGAAAACCCTGGGAAAGGAAATAAGGAAATGAGGAAGAAGGGAAGAGTCTAATTTCCACCATGTGACAATTGTGGAAGGAAACACCCTGGTGCATGCTTAAAAGGAAAATGTGTATGCTACAAATGTGGTCAGAAAGACCATCTTGTTGGTGATAGCAAAGGAACGAAGTAAGCCAATGATGTTTGATTCTATAATTTTCAAGATATGGGGAACTATACTAATGATTGTCCAAAACGTCGAACAAATATGCAACATAAGAGGCCAAGGGAGCAAGGATAAGCATATGTGATCACAAATGCAGAGGTGGTATAGTTGGAGGATGATCTTTCCTATGAGGAAGAGACGGTGAAAATTTTGGATCGTAGAGACAAAGTTCAACACAAAAATACTACTCATCTGGTCAAGGTACTATCGAGAAACCATAAGTACAAAGAGGAAACTTGGGAACTAGAGGAATCAATGATGGAGAAGTTCCCCCACCTGTTCTTGGCATAGATTGTAAATGAAATTTTGAGGGCGAAATTTTTGTAAGGAGGGGAGAATGTAAGGGCCCAATATTTTTTAAATGAAATTACTTTCTTGTAAATATTTCATAATCACATTAACTACTAAGTGCTATTGGACCCTTAAAACAGAAGTTTTTCACTTCTGTGATGTGAATTTCAAGAATCTGACATACACAGTCACGATCAGTAAGTTATTTAGAGTCCAATAAGAAAAACATAATTTTTGGTTAATAGTAACCTACCCTTATGAATAGTAACATAACCTTAAGAATAGTGATATACCGTAATGAATAGTAACCTTACCTATGATAATATATAAATAATATTAAAGTTGAAATTACGATATACCTATATTTTAGAATAAGTTAATGAATGTTTTAAAACTGGTTTTTTGATAATAAATTATGATTTTAATTAAATATTAAATTAATAATATATAGAAAATTATTTTGGAAAAATGGACTTCATTTTTGGATTCTACACATCAAAAAATGGTTAGGTTATATTTTTGGGATTTTTCTGAAATACTTGATTTTTTGATGAATAGTAAAATACGGTAATTTACCGTATATATACATTATAAGCTAAATAGACTATTCCTAGAATCATGGATGATTTCACCACCTTTAATACGAATTAAAATCATAAAATTACTATTCTTGGTCATGGAATACTTACTATTACTTGTATTGTGAAGAAATAATATATTAATGAGTTTTATATTAAGAAATCCCCTCTCTCCTCCACTATAAAACCCCCCCTCACCCCCTCTTCCAATCACTCCTCTCAAGAATTGTGCCTTCTCCAAATTGTGGCCAAATACCCTCCCAACCTCCTATCCCACATCCATCAAACTTTGGTCTCATTAAAATACCAAAACCTCTCCCTTAAAGAGGTTCTCAAGGAAGTTTGGTTCAAGAGGTAAATTCCTCTTTTCAATTATTTGTCTTTCCTTTCAAGTTCATTTGTTTTCTTTTTATATTACCTCTATTCATCCAAATTTTGTGATGATTCCAATACCTTTTATGAACTTGAATGTTTTCATGATAGTGGAATAAGTTATCATCATCTCCCCCTTTTTACGTTCTTTTATACTAGTAGCAAGAACACCATCCGAGATGTATCAATTTTACACATTCAAGGACGATGGACTTTCAATTTATTTTATCATTCTAAATTCTGGTAATGAAACCATTCTTGTTATGTTTGAACCATATTATTACATATAATATAACCTATTTAAGATTCTGTAATCCCTTTGTTCAAATCGTGTTAGGTTATTAAGAAAAATGAGTTCATTGTAATCAAAACCCACAAATTAACTGAAACGATTATCATTAAAGTTCTATATGATAATTCATTATCTTTCCATGTAACCAAGTTATATAAATGAATAATAACACCTAATTATGTTCATAAATAACATATAATTTCAATTCTGGAGATTTACATCCATTCCACGTCATTACTAGAAAACAAGTGAACCAAATATGAAAATAAGAGAAACGAACACTCTGGAACGTGGAATGTCAATACAATAACTAATAAATAAAGACATAAATGAACTAACAAGAATTATGATAAACTAAATACAAGTATAATAGGTTCTGAAATAATTTTTCAATTCATATAATTTCATTTTCCAGGAACTTAAGTACAAGAGCGGAACACGTTCATAGTTAAGGTAAGGGTTTTTCTCCTGAACTTCCATTTTCATTCAGGTTACTTTTATTGTCTAATTTCCTCGATGAAATTCTAATATATTTTTATGTACTCCTCATAAATTCTGTGTGATTATTATATATATGTACACAAACCAGAATCCTTCCCTATTTTCTAGGTAGTTACATGTTTTAAAAGAAGCTCTCAAAACTGTTTCCAAAATACGACCCCGATATAAGGGATTTTCTCAAATTCATATCTATTTTCAAGGGAAAGATATAATATATTTTTGGAAACCATTATCCATATAAAAACAATAATTTGATCATGAAATAATATCTTACTTTACTTCTGGTTTTATACAATTTGTTTTCCAAAAGAACTCTTCTTTTCAAAATAAAAGAGTATTTATCACAAGAATTGCTTAATGATTTTAGAAGATTATTCTCATTTGATTAAACACACTTGTTGATTCATATGTATTGATGGGGTTAATAATTTATGATTTCATATATCATATTTTATTGAATGGTTTGTGACTAAATTTATTGTGGATGATCTATCCTAAAACCATTCACCATATTATTCTGAATGGTTAGTGTTTTATGTTTAATGATTGGGGAAAGTTAGTTACATTTCATATGATAGTTTAAATAAGAATGTATATGTTGTTTATGTTGATCCCCAATCATATGAGGAATGCATTAGACTTATTATGTGATTTGTGGGGCCCGCTATAGACTCTCGAAGAATCGGAAGGTCTAATGAGACAAATAGACGTGGAATTGGCCGAGGCCTTTCAAATTGTGATATTGATTTTGGCCGAGGCCTTAATCATTAGACGTCTTGGACGAGGCCTGGACAAAATGATTCAGAATGTCCGGAATTATGCATTCCATCGTTATGAGTTTATCTATCGATATTTCATGTGGTTATTCGATTATTAGAATACCCATGATTATGTTTTATTATGGCCTTATTTACTCAGCTCATTTTCCTGTCATAATGTGTTCAAGTTTATTATTAAAGGAATGTTTTTAAATTATGCACCATGTATTATTTTATACTATCTTCTGATATATTTCTTACTCATACTGAGAATTTGATCTCATCCCTTTCTTATGTATCATTTTTTTAGGACATGAAGAAGTTTATTATGAATGACATGCTGAAATAACCTAGGAGTTATGGGTGTTGTATAAGGAGTTTCCATGTTGTATTTATCTTCAAGTTGTAATATTGAACTTATGTATGAATCTAGTTTTCAATAATACTAAACTACTCGGTCCTTTGGGATTCGTATTCCTTGTATGTATGCCAACAAAATCAAACAAGGCACCAGCTCCGGGCAACTGGGGTTGGGTCCATAGAGTTGGTATCAGAGGAAGTTTAGTAGAATACTTGGAAACTAGATTTAGAAAACGTAGAATTAGGGAAGAGTACCTAAGTTGGACTTTGAGGATATACATACAGTAACATCCTGATATTTTGGTATGGAATAGATTATGTGGATATTTCAAGCAATACATCCCTGTATGGATACGAGCAGGTAGATGCGGCTCTGGAACATATGTATCTAGGGGTAAAACCCAAAAATACCGCTTTGAGATAGACTTGAATGGGAAATAGTGCACGACAACGAGCCTTGCTTCACTCTTGGTTACGACACTCCCGGGGGATATGCTTAGGGTAATTTAAATTTTCTTTACAAGCAATTATGAAGGATTGAAATGTAGAATATTCCTCAAAGAAACCATATTTGTGAATATGGGATTATCCATTCGTAGGATCTCAAATTTTTTATAAGTATTTTGTTAATTTAAGATTATACATTATGATTCATAACATAATCTAGTGTGTGACATTATCTAGAGATGGCACCAAGTGGACGGAATGGAAATCGCATGAATTCACATGTCCCCTGTAGGGATTTTCCTCAGACGCAAGACAATGATGTTGGATCTAGTTCTATGACTGGTGCTAAGAAACTCATAACTATACTGGGAAAACTTACTCAGGTTATGAATAATAACCTTACCCATATGGAGAATCTGGATCCACCATGTGGAGGAGCTATGCTAGATCACTTTATGCAACAACAACCTCCATAATTCAATGGGACTACAAAACCTTTTGTAGTAGATCAGTGGATATGTTCCCTCGAGAAGATATTTCTCGCTTTGGGATGTAATGAAAGAGAGAAGGTTGTCATGCCAGTATATAATCTATCGGGAGACACAGATCAATGGTGGTCATTAATCCAAAACAAAAAGGAGTAGGAAGAGATAAAAGATATGGAATAGAGGTATTTTAAAGAAATCTTCTTAGAAAATTTATTCCCTCGTGAGCAGCGAGAAGATATGGAGAGACAATTCTTGAATCTGAGCCAGAAGGAGGATGAAAATGTTGCCTAGTACGAATCCAACTTCACAAGGTTAGAAAGACATGCTTTGGACTATATATGAAATACAAGGATCAAAATTGATCGATTATTTGATGGCTTAAATCCATTCCTCTGGCGGGCACTGGTCTCCCAAAGTTTTTCATCATATGAGGACATAGTTTCACGTGTCATCAAGACAGAAAAAGAATTCTCCAAGTATTATGACTTTAAGGGAAAGAAAGAAAACAAAAGGGCGGCTGAAAACCCTAGGAAAGGAAATAAGGAAATGGGGAAGAAGGGAAGAGTCGAATTTCCACCATGTGACAATTGTGGAAGGAAACACCCTAGTGCATGCTTAAAAGGAAAAGGAGTATGCTAGAAATGTGGTTAGAAAGGCCATGTTGATGGTGATTGTAAAGAAAAGAGGGAATCCAATGATGTTCGATGCTATAATTGTCTGGATATGGGAAACTATGCTAATGATTGTCCAAAATGTCAAGGAAATATGCAACAGAAGAGGCCAAGGGAGCAAGGACAAGCATATGTGATCACAACTGCAGAGGTGGTACAGTTGGAGGATGATCTTTCCTATGAGGAGCAGCCGGTAAAAATTTTGGATTGTAGAGACAAAGTTCTACACAACAAGACTACTCATCTGGTCAAGGTACTATGGAGAAACCATAAGTATGAAGAGGCAACTTGGGAACTCTAGGAATCAATGAAGGAGAAGTACCCCCACCTATTCTTGGCCTAGATTGTAAATGAAATTTCGAGGGCGAAATTTTTGTAAGGAGGGATAATGTAACAACCCAATATTTTTTAAAGTAAATTACTTTCTTATAAATATGTCATAATCACATTAACTAATAAGTGATATGGGACCCTTAAAACATATGTTTTTCACTTCTGTGTTGTGAATTTCAAGAATCCGACATACACAGTCGCGATCAGTAAGTTATTTAGAGTCCAATAAGAAAAACACAATTTTTGGTGAATAGTAACCTACCCTTATGAATAGTAACATACCCTTATGAATAGTGATATAACCTAATGAATAGTAACCTTACCTATGATAATATATAAAAAATATTCAAGTTGAAATTACAATATACCTATATTTTAGAATAAGTTAATGAATGTTTTAAAACTAGTTTTTGATAATAAATTATGATTTTAATTAAATATTAAATTAATAATATTTAGAAAATTATTTTTGAAAAATGGACTTCATTTTTGGATTCTACACATTTAAAAATTGTTAGGGTGAATTTTTTGGATTTTTCTGAAATACTTGATTTTTTGATGAATAGTAAAATACGGTAATTTACCGTATATATACATTTTAAGCTAAATAGACTATTCCTAGAATCATGGTTGATGTCACCACCCTTAATCCTAATTCACATGATTAAATAACAATTCTTGGTCATGGAATACTTACTATTACTTGTCTTGTAAAGAAATAATATATTAATGAGTTTTATATTAAGAAATCCCCTCTCTCCTCCACCATACAACCCCCTCTAACCCCCTCTTCCAATCACTCCTCTCATGCCTTGTGCCTTCTCCAAATTCTGGCCAAATACCCTCCCAACCTCCTCTCCCACTTCCAGAAATCTTTGGTCTCATTAAAAGACCAAAAACTCTCCCTTAAGGAGGTTCTCAAGGAAGTTTAGTTCAAGAGGTAAATTCCTCTTTTCAATTCTTTGTCTTTCCTTTCAAGTTCATTTGTTTTCTTTTTCTATTACCTCTCTTTATCCAAATTTTGTGATGATTCCAGTACCTTATATGTACTTTAATTTTTCATGATAGTAAAATAAGTTATCATCATCTCCCCCATTTTACGTTCTTTTATACTAGTTGCAAGAACACCGTCTGAGATGCGTCAATTTTACACATTCAAGGACGATGGACTTTCGATTTCTTTTATCATTAGAAATTCTGGTCACGAAACCATTATTGTTATGGTTGAACCAGATTATTACATATAATATTACCTATTTAATATTCTTTAATCCCTTTGTTCAAATGGTGTTAGGTTATAAAGAAAGATGAGTTTGTTGTAATCAAAACCCACAAATTAACCAAAACAATTATCATTAAAGTTTTATATGATAATTCATCCTTGTTCCATGTAACCAAGTTATATAAATGAAAAATAACACCAATTTATGTTCATAAATAATATATAATTTCAATTCGGGATATTTACAATCATTCCACTTTATTACTTAAAAATAAGTGAACCGAATATGAAAATAAGAGAAACAAACACTCTAGAACGACGAAAGTCAATACAACAACTAATCAATAAAGACATAAATGAACTAACCAGAATTATGATAAAAAAAATACAAGTATAATAGGTTCTGAAATAAGTTATTAATAAGTAAAATTTCATATTCCAGGAACTTAAGTACAAGAGCGGAACACGTTCGAAGTTAAGGTAAGGGTTTTTCACCCGAACTTCCATTTTCATTCGGGTTAATTTTATTGTCTAATTTCCTCGATGAAATTATAATGTATTGTTATGTACTCCTCATAAATTCTGTGTGAGTATTATATATATTTACACCAACCATAATCCTTCCCTATTTTTTGGATAGTTACATGTTTTTAAAGAAGCTCTCAAAACTGCTTCCAAGAAACGAGCCTGATATAAGGGAATTTCTCAAATTCATATCTATTTTCAAGGGAAAGCTATAATATATTTTTGGAAACCATTATCCATATAAAAAAATAATTTTATCATTAAATAATATCTTACTTTACTTCTAGTTTTATACAATTTTTTTCCAAAAGAACTCTTATTTTCAAAATAAAAGAGTATTTATCACAAGAATTGCTTAATGATTTTAGAAGATTATTCTCATTTGTTTCAACAATCTTGTTGATTATTATGTATTATTAGGGTTAATAATTTATGATGTCATATACCATATTTTATTGAATGGTTTATTTCTAACTTTATTGTGGATGATCTATCCTAAAACCATTCGCCATATTATTCCGAATAGTTAGTGTTTTATGTTTAATGATTGGGGAAAGATAGTTACATTTCTTATGATAGTTTAAATAAGAATGTATATGTTTTTTATGTTGATCCCTGATCATATGAGGAATGCATTGGACTTATTATGTGATTTGTGGGGCCCTTTATATACCTTTGATGCATCGGTAGGTCTCATGAGACAAATAGACGTGGAATTGGCCGAGGCCTTTCCCAATGTAATATGGATTTTGGCCGAGGCCTTAATCATTAGACGTCTTGGATGAGGCCTTGAAAAAATGTTTTAGAATGTCCCAAATTATGAATTCCATAATTATGAGTTTATCTATTGATATTACATGTGGTTATTGGATTAGTAGAATACCCATGATTATGTTTTATTATGCCTTTATTTACTCAGCTCATTTTCCTGCCATAATGTGTTCAAGTTTATTATTAAAGGCATGTTTTTCAATTATGAAACATGTATTATGTTTATACTATATTACACTGTATTTATTGCTCTTACTTAGCATTTTATCTCACCCATTTCTTATGTATCATTTATTTCTGGACATGAAGAAGTTTATTATGAATGACATGCTGAAATAACCTAGGAGTTATGGGTGTTGTCTAAGGAGTTTCCTTGTCGTATTTCTCTTGAAGTTGTAATATTAAACTTATGTATGTATGTTTTTTGAAATAATACTAAACTAATCAGTCCTTTGGGATTCGTATTCCTTGTATATATGCCAACGTAATAAAACTAGGCACCAGATACAGGCAACTGGGGTCGGGTCATTTAAGTTAGTATCAGAGGAAGTTTAATAGAATACTTGGAAACATGATTTAGAAAACATAGAATCAGGGAAGGGTCCCTAAGTTAGTATTTGAGGATATAAATATAGTAACGTCTGGGTATTTTTGTAAGGAATAGATTATGTGGATCTTCCAAGCAATACATCCCTGTCTGGATACGAGCTGGTAGAGACGGCTCTGGCATAGATGTATCTAGGGGTAAAACCCGAAAACACCGCTTTGAGCTAGACTCGAATGGTAAATGGTGAACAAAAATGGGCCTTGATGCACTCTCAGTTACGGAACTCCCAGGGGATATTCTTAGGATAATTCACATTTTCTTTACAAGACATTATGAAGGATTGAAATGTAAAATATTCCTCAAGGAAACCATATTTATGAATATGGGATTATCCATTTATAGGATCTAAATTTTTTTATAAGTATTTTTTTAAGTTAAGATTATACATTATGATTCATAACCTAATCTAATGTATTCCATTATCTCCCCCCTTCTACCTTCTTTTATACTAGTAGCAAGAACACCATCCGAGATGTGTCAATTTTACACATTCAAGGACGATGGACTTTTGATTTATTTTATCATTCTAAATTCTGGTCATGAAACCATTGTTGTTATGGTTCAACCAGATTATTATGTATAATATAATATATTTAAGATTCTATAATACCTTTTTTCAAATTGTTTTAGGTTATAAAGAAAAATGAGTTCGTTGTAATAAAAACCCACAAATTAACCGAAACAATTATCATTAAAGTTCTATATGATAATTCATCCTCGTTCCATGTAACCAAGTTATATAAATGAACAATAACACCTATTTATGTTCATAAATAATATATAATTTCAATTATGGATATTTACATCCATTCCACTTCATTACTTAAAAACAAGTGAACTGAATATGAAAATAAGAGAAACGAACACTCCAGAACGACGAAAGTCAATACAAGAACTAATCAATAAAGAAATAAATGAACTAACCAGAATTATGATAAAATAAATAAAAGTATAATAGGATCTAAAATAATTTCTTAATAAGTATAATTTTATATTCCTGGAACTTTAGTACAATAGCGGAACACGTTCGGAGTTATGGTAAGGGTTTTTCACCCGAACTTCCATTTTCACTCGGGTTACTTTTATTGTCTAATTTCCTCGATTAAATTCTAATGTATTGTTATGTACTCCTCATAAATTCTGTGTGAGTATTTGATATATGTACATCAACTAGAATCCTTCCCTATTTTCTAGATAGTTACATGTTTTAAAAGAGGCTCTCAATACTGTTTCCAAAATACGAGCCCGATATACGAGAATTTCTCTAATTCATATATATTTTCAAGGGAAAGATACAATCTATTTTTGGAAACCATTATCCATATAAAAAAAATAATTTTATCATGAAATAATATCTTACATTACTTCTGGTTTTATAAATTTTTTCCCAAAAGAACTCTTCTTTTTCAAAATAAAAGAGTATTTATCCCAAGAATTGCTTAATGATTTTAAAAGATTATTCTTGTTTGATTCAACAATCTTATTGATTATTATGTATTGTTGGGGTTAATAATTTATGATGTCATATAAAATATTTTATTGAATGGTTTATGAATAACTTTATTGTGGATTATCTATCCTAAAACCATTCACCATATTATTCCGAATGGTTAGTGTTTTATGTTTAATGATTGGGGAAAGTTTGTTACATTTCATATGATAGTTTAAATAAGAATGTATATGTTGTTTATATTGATCCCCGATCATATGTGGAATGAATTAGACTTATCATGTGATGGGTGGGGCACGACATATCCCCTCGATGTATCGGTAGGTCTCATGAGACAAATAGACGTGGAATTGGATGGGGCCTTTCCCAATGTGATATGGATTTTTGCCAAGGCCTTAATCATTAGACATATTGGCCAATGCCTTGAAAAAATGTTTCAGAATGTCCAGAATTAGGAATTCCGTCATTATGAGTTCATCTATTGATATTCCATGTGGTTATTCGATTAGTAGAATACCCATGATTATGTTTTATTATGGAATTATTTACTCAGCTCATTTTTCTGTCATAATGTGTTCATGTTTGTTATTAAAGGCATGTTTCTCTATTATACACCATGTCTTATGTTTATACTATCTTCCACTGTATTTCTTACTCTTACTGTGCACTTGAGATCACCCCTTTCTTTTGTATCATTTTTTTCGGGACATGAAGAAGTTTATTATGTATGACAAGCTGAAATAACCATGGAGTTATGGGTGTTGTCTATGGAGTTTCCATGTTGTATTTCTCTTCAAGTTGTAATATTGAACTTTTTTATAAATCTTGTTTACAATAATACTAAACTACTCGGTCCTTTAGGATTTGTATTCCTTGTTTGTATGCCAACGTAATCAAACAAGGAACTAGATCCAGGCAACTGGGGTCAGGTCCTTACAGCAGGATGCACAATTCATGTCATTATTCTTTTTGAATTTATTTATTCATAACCTTACTTGATATAATTACCTTAAATCATCATGTCCAAGAATTTAATAAAGTTATTATCATCCTTATCAGCTAGGACTAAGATATCTCTTCCTTTTCGAAGTAAAAAAATAAAATCGTGGTCATTCAATCAATTCAACACCACAAATGAAACTCCCAACACAAGATACCTTTACACAACAAAAATATCATGGTTTTGGTCTTTCACAATGTAAGTGATCAAATGATATACACTAATAATGATATGAATTATAGAGACCAATAAAAATTATCTTAGATAGAAATATCTACTGACACATGTAAAATATGGTGTTCCTATTGGAGGGTCTGTACTCATGATCTTCTTTACCCAATATCACCAAGTGTGACTGTCCTGGGAAGAATTCTCAATTATTATGAGCCTCTAGCACTTTATAAACATACACAATATTTTTCTTATCAGTATGATTTATTAATAAAATTATATATATGTTGAATATTACTATTATAGTATCTCAAAGATATCATTTTAGTTGGGGACATCTATAACCAATTGATACAAAAAATAATCTAAGGATATTAACTTATTAATAGTGGCTGTAGAAGTATCAATGAAATTATGGTAATATAACATCATCCACAACTCTCTATTTACATGATATATTAAAAAAATGTACCGTTAAAGTTGGGTATTGGGAACACACTTTCATAACACTCCCACTTACACTAGAGCCAACATGATAACTATTATTGTTGGCGCTCACATGATAAAATCATTCTTATAGTGAGTAATAACTTTAGTTATTGGGTATACCGGGTCTTCCTTCATGGATGCTCTATTATCCCTGACTTTACCAAAATGAGTAAAATATCCCCCCAGAGATGATATCTTCAAATATATCCAATTTTCCCTCTATCATGAACTTAACATCGTGGATAGTAAAATTATTTTTAGTTTATCATAATTAATTTTATGATAATATTTTTCTCCTGAGAAATGACTCTAATAAAAATAAAAAATTTTCACATATTTTATTAACTACTTCAACTATATCAGAAGACACAACATATTTGAATTTTTTAGATATGGTTACCACTACTTTAATGAGATAAAATTTCCCATTACCTTGGTACCACTATGATATTATACCAAATTGATCCATAGGAAGACTACACATACCTTGTACTTTCCCATGTACTATTGTATAGTTTTTACTATTTCTTATGTAGTTATCTTGAACTTATTTAATATTTTCCTACCATAATGTATGTGATTGAAATAAAATATCTAATACATAACATGGAATATGTGATAGATCCATCAGAGAATCATGTAGAGTTTTACTCACCATATTAATCTCTTTTTATGTCATATAAATGTCTTCTTGGAGAGACTTATTCCATTTAACATTGGAAAAAAATCTCTATCAAATTGTTCCAATTATAAATTTTCAATAACTTATCAATATATATAATAAGAGTTAGTCCAAGAAAAATGATCTAACATAGTATATATAATTCCATGTATCTTGGGTTACTGCTTTAATTTGATCTTTGAAGTGTGTGTTTCAATCTAGCATTAACAAAATGTAATAATAATAACTATTTTCTATATCTAATTAACCTATTTTACTTGGAAAACCATGATCCTACTACTAACCTATTACTGTAAGAACCGAACTTCATAATCTCGATTAAGATAATAATTTTACTTTATTTCAAATTGAATATATTTTCTGGTTTATATATTTTGAAAATTAATCCATAACTCATAAATAACGAAACCATAAGAATACAAAGTGGACACTTATAAAAATTATCCTTTTCTTCCTCAAAATGAAACCCTTTTAAAATAAAACATGATTTATTATCAAGAAAAATATTCAATAATTTCATCATGACATTAAAATTATCCTTATAAACTCATGAAACATTTTCACAAAGTTATACTTTTTACCTATAGAACATAAAATATATATCTTACCTCATGAAATCATATAACTCCTATAAAAATCCATATAAATGATAAATTATAATGGTAACTTGTGTCATCTATAAAATTCTTACATTATAGCTTCCACAGGTACACCAGGAGTAACCTTCACGGTTACATTTGGAATACCCATTGTAGTATATTCCCTTATTCTCTTTGGAGAAACCAATCCAGTTAACTCCATCTCATTACCCATTGAATTAGAGAGCTATCACGGGCTCACCCACCCTTTTCTTATCATATAATATCCTCTATTTATAATTTTTCCCAAGTAATATAACATAATCATAACACATAAAATTATCCTAAAAGAAAAATAACATTTCCACTTTGAAATCACATTTTTTTTATAAATATGCACACTCATAAATGAAAACAAATTATTTAAAAATAAAATTATAAACATATAAATAAACATCAAAACATTAAAGAAAAATTAAAATGAGAAATTATTTTTATAAAGTATATGTATAAAAAAACCATCCTTTTGGATTTTTTAAAAATAATTGAAAGAGTAAATTAAAAAGAGGTTTTTAAAATAGAGTCAAACATTCCGCACCAAAAACATAAAAAATTCCTTTTTTAAAAACTTTAAATTGATTTAAAAATATAAATAAAATGTCTTTAATAATACTTCTATATACATATAGATAAATATGTAAAATAATATCAAGAATGTTGACATAGAGAAAAGGATTTAATAATTAAATCCATAGACATTACAGGTGTCTCATACCACTTTGAACATGTAAATTATAATCTCCATGAAATAATATGCTTTACAAAACATTAATTAACATGATTTTAGATACAATATGGATATTAATTATTTTATTAGCTTTATATAAACTTTATAAAATAATAAAGGTGCATGTTAATAGGAAATTCCTCAATAAAAGGAGATTGAGACGAAATCCCTTACTTTGAGTCTGACTTGTCACATACAATATTTATCTTCCTGAATAATATAATTAGGTTAATTATTTAATTACTTTAGAAAATTATTAAAATTTATTATTAATTTTATATCACTTAGTATCATGTTATATAAATTACTTAATTATTTAAGTTCATGTCAGATGTTTTGATGATATTTGGTACTTGAGTCCAAAATCAATTTGGTATGAAGACAATATTAAAAGTGGTAATAATTCCATAATTTATAGAATAATATTCATGGAATAATAATAACTTTTATATATCAATTATAATTTTAAATCCATTCATTAATTATGGATATAAAAAGTGAACAACTTTACAATCATGGAGACGACAGGTCGTACGTAGGCATAAGTAACATTTTTATTTTTCAATGATCATTATGGAAAAATAAGTAAGTATTATATTATCATTAAATAATGATCATAATATCATATTAATAATTTATATATACTTATATATATCATCCATGTGATGTGGTTCTGAAAAATGAATCACATCTCTTCGTGGAAGTGATAGTTCACATGTACGCACGAACAACGTTATCATTTTTATGTGCATGGAAATGTGAGAACAAAATTAGTATATTATTAATTAATAATGATAAATATATCATTAATATTATATATATATATATATTAATTATATCATTTTAACTAGTATTTAGATATGGTAATGGAAAACAAATTATATCGGTTCGTGGAGGTGATATTACACACTTACACACGAAAAATTAATTCTTTTCCCATTTGATGGAAGTAGAGATGGATTTTGATGATGATATTAACATAATAAAATATTATTATATTGAAAATACTTTATGTATTATTTCATCATGTTTGAATAAGATTTTAATGAAATTGATGAAAAAAAACAAAAAAACTTAATTAAAAATGATACCTCTTCCTCAGATGATATCCTTTGATTAACACCTTAAAACCTCTAAGGATGGTGTTATAAATAAAATAAAATATCTATAATTCATTTAGAGATTATAGTAAGGTATTTTTAATGATATTTTCCAAACTGAATAGTTTTTTGGGTGTGATGAATGGAGAAGAATGTGTGCCCTTTTATAGGAGTGGGGAGGGGAACACATGGAAATCTTGAAAGTAATAAATTACTACCAATTTATTTTCTTTTCAAAATGGTCCAAAAATGATTTATTTAGAATATAAGATGATATTTGGTAGAATAAACATCATACATTGAAAATTATATAATTTTTATTAGTTTTTAATCCATATTTTTTGTTTTAACACTTATTAATTTTTACCGTGATATTTGGTAATTTACATTTTAAGGGTTAATATAATTAATATGTCATGAAAAAAAGGCCAATAAATGATACATTTTTGATATTATAAGACTTAAAAAACTAGTTGGATGAATCTTATATTTTTCTAAATTCTATATTATTTAATAAAATATTTTATATTTTAAAATATCATTAGTGTTAATTTTGATACAATTCAATATTTGACTTTTTAAAAATATCATAATTATTCCTTAAAAAACTCCATCAAAACATCCCTAACATGTCAAAGTAATCCATTAAATTCTTGGATGACATAAATTATATCAAATTATATTTATTTTAATATTTTTAATGTGATTTATTTGATTCTTCCAGTAATGAAGCAATTACTACATCATCATTGTGTCGCCATTGAATTCAATTATTTATTTCCTAAAAATTATAAAATAATTAACATGATTTTGGTAATAATTTTATATTTTTAAATAATATTTACAGTCTAATATATCCATTTTATTTCCCCATATTATAAATACTTGTTAAAAACAAAGGTGTGATAAAATTTGTCTTCTCTTTTAATATAATATTATAAATGTTTTTATCATACCCAAGTGACTTAAAAAGGGTATAAATTAAACCCAAGAATAATTTGGGTCAAAAAAATTTATACAATGAAATTTTAAAAATTTTAATGGTAATTTTATATTATTTATAATATTATTTTTACACTTATTTACTCGATTTATCCTTAACCATAGTAAATAAAATACTCAAGTTACTATTCACCAAAAATTAAGTTGATCCTATTAGACCAAAAATTTTATACTAATTAAAGTCATGTATTTCCATTTTTTGAAATTCAATTCATGGAAGTGGAAAAATTAACTTTAACGCTAATCCCGCAGATGTGGCGAGAAAGTGCATTAAAGTTAAAATGTTCAAAAGTTCAATAAGTTTTTTATATCTCATTTATATGTGAAATTGATTCTAATGACCTAAATTGTATTAATTTATAAAAACATTATCTAATTATAATTTAAAACCAAATAAAATAGAATTTAACTATATAAATAAATTATATGAATATGTAGTTTTAAACTAAAATGCAATATTTTTCACTATTCATCAAAAAATGTAACTTCTCAGAAAAATACTAAAAATTAAACCAAAATAAATTTTTATTTTACTATTTCAAATAGGCAGTTTATTTTGGAAAATATAAAATATAAAAGTGTTAAAAAATATATTTAAAATGCGTGGACCATCAAACAGCGGCAAAACTGCTTTTTTTTTGAAAAATACTTCTTTTATTCTAAAATTGGATTTGTTCTTATATCATTACGAGAAAATACATAAGATTAATTTTAAACGTTATATTTAATATTATATATATATTTTTCATTAATATAATCCAGAAAGAGTTATTTATTAACTTATTGGTATAAAACACACTTGTGCACATTTAAATTAAGAGAAAGGGAATAAATCTCCCAAAACAATTGCACATATCTATGAATGAATTACATAGAGGTAGATTCATATGAAATAATTATTTAGAAGTATAATTTTTAGAATGTTTTACATTGTTTAAAATTAGAAAAAAATATTTATATATATGTTGGAAGTTATGAAATTTTTATATTGAGGTCGTATCATTTTTATAATGAAGGTTGATGTGATGAACTTATAATGAATGGAAAATTTTATATGGGTTCCATGAAAACCAATGCACGGAGGCTCTGGTTTAGTATAGATATCATTATTTTCAATTAGATGGTGTCTTATATTAAGGATACTTAGAATTTTATATAGAGTGTGTTTTTTATTTTATTTTATATAAATAGACCCAAAATCATTTCATTAAGTTGAATATAAGCCCTTAAAGGAGGATTAAAGATAATTAATCAATTTTTTTTTTAAAATTTTTGAATTGTATGGAAAAAATAAACAAACCATAATATTTTTCTAAAATAATTAAATTGATTAGACATAAACATGAAAATTTTGATTACACTGATAAGTTACGTTAAGAAATTACTTGGCCAAGAAAAAAATATGAATAATTATTTTATATGGTTTGGTCCCATTATTCGATTTCATATTTTTTTATTATATAATTATTTTATGTTAACATTTTTTTACATTGGGGATTATTGGAAATCCATTTTTAGTTTTTAGATTTGTTCAAAATTTTATTTTAGTTATATACGTCATGATAAATTGTATTATTATTTATTGACCTGATTATTATTTCTAATGATATTTTGTGTTTCGGTTTTATGATAAAAATGAAATGATGGTTGATATAAGAGGGACTTTGATTAGAGAGTCTTTAAAGATATATAATAAATACACTTTATTAATCCATCCATGAGATGATAGTTTCTATGTTGCATACCTTATTGATCCCTGATTGTATATGATTCACCGATTATATGCAGGTTTGATCTAATCAGAGTTAGGAAGTTCATTCGAGTATTTTTAATTGTTGGGTATTTTTGACATTATAGTATGAAATTATAAATTTTAATGTGTTGAAGCCTTTGTGATGATGTTTTATTTATTGTTAATACTTTTTTTAATGGGAGACAGTGTGTTGGCTCTAAAAGTCTAAGTCTAGTAATAATGATGTAAAATTAATTTCTTCAATACTTGATAAAAGTTGGAAGATGCTTCATAAATGTGTATGTTCCATTGGATATAATGATTGATTACACAACTATTACAGAAAGTATTGAGACCATCCATTACCAAGTATGGTTTAGATTATGTTTTATGTTCATGTTATGTATTTTAGAATTCCTTATAATGAGATAATGATTTGATTATTGTGTTTGATTTTTGTCCTGAAAAGATAGAAAATTAATGTTATGTGTAATCATGAATTCTACTAAGTCCCATAAGTCTAAATTTCCTATATGGATCATCTTATCCATTTAATGACGAAGTCTTGTATGGGTGATCACTATTAGGGCCATTCATTTATAAGAATCATTTACCTATCCTATATGGATGAGATTATCACTATAAGGGATAGTTCCAGTATGGATTAATAGTTAAGTAATAATCATCTTTTAAAAATGTTGATCCATATGAACACACAGATCATTATATCCTTTTGATGGTTCTTATAACAATCAAAATTAAAATGAAGAGAATGTTTAAATTAATTCTAATAATGAAATTAGATTTCATTCTTTTTTTAGTAAATATCATGATAAATGTCATGGATGAAGACATCAACTTTGATTAAGGAAGGATAATCTGAGGAGTATGTTAAGATGTTGTGATGGGTTCAATTAAATGGGAAGAATTATCACATCATAATTCATGATCCCATATACTTATAGATTTAAATTTTGAAAGAAATACATGGACAATAATTTGTGGGAATTGGAAGACTTTGATAATTCAAATATAAGGTAAAATAAATATGTTTTATTCATTAAAATAATTAAATGGAGACCTTTATTTGAATAAAAATATTTTAAATTAGTGTTTTCTTCTACCATATAGGATTGTAAATTTTCTTGAGTTTAGTGGAGAAATAATATTCATGAAAATATCACTTGATTATAAAATAATATAAATGAGAAAGATGATTGGAATTTAAAATAGAATTAATTTACAACACTTTGATTATAACCATTGAAGATTATTATAAATATAACTGGAATAATATCATTAATGATGTATGTGTGGAGGCTCAAATTCTAATTATTGATCACCTATCATTGGGAATTATTCTGTATTACTGGTGAAATTTTTTTGTTGGGGGAAAACATATTTTGTACCATGTTTGTTCTCACACCCATGGTTTTATTCCTTTTAATAATTATAAAGTAAAAGTATATCTACAAAATAATGAGGATGCAGTCATCCTAAAATGGAGGCCTACCACATTAAAAATCATACAATGTAATATTATTATTTTCTATATGAGAAACATTATAGAGGTGTGTTAAACATCAATGAAAATTTAAATGGGTTTTGAGAAATTAGGTACATAAATTTATTCCCCCACTTAATATTGTTGATAATTTAATGTAACCTAAAAATTAGTATCATAACTGAACAAAAATATACATATTCTATAAAGTGACATTAATAAATCAAAATAACTTAGTTAAGAAAATAAGTTTACTAACATTTGTGGCAAAATGAATTCATTCCTAAATTGAAAGAATGGTTCCCCACCTTACCTCTCATTAGTATTAATTTATTGATTATTTTTAATATAGATTAAATGTCCCAAATAATACATCATCATGGTATCTGACTGATATGAGGAACACAGAAAATGTTGCAATTTTTTTTATATTCAATATTTTTAAATAATATGAAAATTTTTATGGGATTTTGAACTGGTTATTCAATTTGGAAGAATATTAATTGTCTTTTAAAAGTAAACAAGGTAAAATAAGTAATGTTAAAACTCAATTAAAACAGTTTGAAGGTGTTACAGTACAGAAAGATGAAACTATTAACGAGTTCATTACCTAGGTGAATATGATTGTGCACACAATTATTGGCATTATTGAGAATCTCTAAGGATGTACCATGGAAACAAATTGGTTATAATCCTTCTAGAAACATTTGATAAAATTATTTCATCTCTTATAGGTAGAGACCATGTTCAATTCACTATTATTAAACTCTAGAATAATTTTACAAGCTATGAAATGAAATTATGGACAATAAAAAAAGAAATGAATAAAATTAAAAAGATATTTATTTTAAGGAATTCAAATTAATAATGATATGGAATAATCTGGGATACTTAGAAAAAGAAGAATGAATGGAATATTTCACTGACGTTCATTCTCTCATGCCATAAAATTTCAATAGAAGAGGAATAGGTAATTATAGATTCAAACATCCTTTAAATTATTTTAAAAGTAGAGGGGATGGAAATAATTTTTCCAAATGCACCTTAAAAATTATCTTTCAATTATTTAATCAAACTGAATGGGACATATTTGACAATGATACATAGAAGTAACTTTATAGTAGTTGGAAAAGGTGCCAGTAATTTTTAAAAAAGTGTATATTATGAGAATTTTTCTAGAGGTTTTTCTTAAAGAGTGTATAATGAATAAGAAAAATAAGAAGATAATATATGGAAATATGGGTCACAACACAATAATGGGTAAGTAATATGGGAAGCAGATAACACTAAATAATATAATATGAGATAGGAAATTAAATTGTGGTTGAATGAAATTGGAAGGTTTAGAGAAGACAACATTGGGATAAATAAAGTATTCTATAAAATAATTCAAATACATGTTGGAGAAATAATCAAGTTAATGAAATTTATATGTGAAACCATGATATTGAAAAATGGTAAAAATAATTATATTTAGGAAATCAACTATTATCTTTGAGGATAATAAAATTAGCAAACTTATAAGGTAGTTATCTATGATTGAGGAAAAGGATGAGAAAACTAAGAGAATTTGTGAAAATCTATTAATGGGAAATGTGACGTTTTCAAGAAACCCATTAATAGAAAATTATCCAAAAAATATGTAATACATGGGTTGGGAGGTTTTATTATAAATGAACAACAATTATACTAAATAATAATATGAAATGATGTAATATGAAATATCTTAAAGACATGAATAACATTCAAAATATAATTAAATAAGTCACACTCGACCATAAATTTCTCTATTATTTTATTTATTTTCACTCTTGTGGTTGTTTTATAGCTTTTCGAGGAGTTTTTTTGGAAGAATTTTTTTTAAAGTGAAAAAATTGAGTTTCAAGATTAGTGGATGATTAGGTGAAAATGTGACCAAGACTAATTATAACCATACGAACTAGAATATAGAACTATATAGGGTGAAGTGCTAGACACATGGGAATGAGAGTCTTCCCAATAGATGGTTCAGTCCCTCTCTCCTAAGATAGAGGAAACTGCATGGTAGACACATGGTCTGGAAGGCAATTTGTATAAACATTATGGGCTTCACTAGTTAAAAATAAATAAATAAATAAATGTTAAAAATAAGTACAAATAAAATAATAATAAAAATAATATAATTATTAATATTAAAAACAATATAAATATTTAATTATTATTATTATTATTATTATTATTATGTTGTTTTATTGTTAAATATGAAAAGTGTTAATTCACATCTCCACCTCACTTGCTTGATCACACAACCAAAAACAAAGGGGGACTTCCCTAGCCGTATGCCTTGCCAATATCCTTCCTCAATTTTTCATCACTTTTTCCTAGGATTCATGCCATGATCAACTTAGGTAAGGTTTCCACCATCCACATCATTTTACTTTGAATTTCATTGAACCTTTTCTCTTCCATGTTCAGTGTGTGTGACCTATCAAAATCCTAACCCATTTTTTGGTGTTTTATTTATTGGTTCTCAATTGTTGGGGATCTTATGTCCCATTGAGGTAAATTGTAGCCTTGATCATTATAGATAGTTTTTTTCTCCATAAATTTCAGGAAGTCTTTCCTTCATTATTCAATATTTATGTCTTTTTAGTTAGTAAATTTTGAATTATTAGGGGTCCTATATTGTTCTATAGTATTTGGAACCTCGTTAAGGTGGATTTGTGCTCTCATTATTAAGAATACTTCCTCAAAATATTTGTTATATTATTATTAAGAACAAACTTTTAAGGAATAGTGGGAAACCATTTAAGTACAAAAAACAATCAGTCAACATGATAAGTCATGGCCGATTCTAGGATTTTCAATTTTATCTTGTTAGAGATCGTACCTATGTGAAGACTCTACTGAGGAACGATAGTCTTCTTATCTGAATCCTCTTTGAGTAGGTTTTCTCAATTTTATACCATCTTGTCCTAGGTAAGAATGAGCTCTTTAATAGATATATTATTCCCATTGAATCCACGAGCTATTATTCCAAGTTGTTTTTGATACTAGTCAAGTTTCTCCTTGGAAAGGTTACCCTGAAGGCACCTACCTACCAACCTTTCAAACTCCACTTGTGTTGTGATGACCTGTAATCCTTTGTCAGAGAATTATTCGTTGCCATCGATGATGGTATCCTACTCATCACACTCTATCAGTTCCCTCCCATTTGGGTGGAAATATGATTCAGAAGTCTCCTTTCCAGCACGTGATGGGTCAATGACAGAAGATTCCCCTGCTGATGGATCATGCTCCCCAGTAGACTTTGCCTCCACCTTCTTGGGACCCTCTGTGGGAAGATTACCTTTACTCGAGGATCTAGTTACAAGAGGACTTGGTAAGGAGGAATAGTATTTCCTTCTCCGCGGCCTCCGAGAGTGCTTAAGAAAACCATCTGAATCAATAATGGTGTTCTTACCCTTCCTTGAAGAGGATATAATATAGTCTTATGCAATATAAACTTCCTTGGACTCAACGATGGAGTCCAAATCAGAATCCTTATCCTCCTAAGAATCCTCCACATCATCCCCTTCCTCGGGTGCATGACACTCCTCTCCCAGCACTGTGAATAAATTGTGGGACTCAATAGCCATTCCTCCCAACTTTACTACCTCGAAATAGGATGGTCTTTCCAGTAGTTCCAGTTCAGATAGATTTGAACGTCTGGGCTGCACAAATCCATGTCCCATGAATTGGGCCTGCTGGTTAGTGTCCTCCCAAACTGAACTTTGAAGGTCACCAACACCCGGTGCATTGCAGGCTTCCTTAAACGCCTCATCTAAGACAAGCTTCCTGGTAGGAACAACATCTAAGGTCACTACATGGCCCTAAACTGCAATTGAGGTGGACGGAAAATCCTGGAACTCACAGACCTGCACAGTCTTCCCTATACTGATTGACAAGGGGGGAACACCCAGATCACGCCTCAAATGGGAAAAAACCTTCGCAACCCTCAGCTCTGGGACCTTAGGCTTTGCGCCCTTCACCACACCTGAAAAAATACCCTGACCCGAACCCAATGTTATCTCCGCCGAAGGAATCGAATCCTCACCCGAAGATTTAGGAGCCTCATTGCACGCCCCACTATCCGAAGGCGAAACAATAGCCTTAGACAAACCTTGGGGGACCCTTCCACTATCAGCCGAATGTGAAGGCTTACAAAGCAATGAACGACATTCCTGATGAAGATGACCCAGATGAAAACACAAAGCACAAAATTTTTACCAGTTCTCAAAAACCACTAGCTGGAGGCATACGAGTTCATCTTCAACCTCAATCCATACTTCTTTAATAGGGGTTTTGGAGACATTGACTTCCACGCAAATCCGGGGTTCAACTGGATGGCACAAAGTCCTCGAACACTCGTCGAAATCCAAAAACCTTCTGACCATATTGCCTAAAAATTGAAGTATAGATGGATTTTGAAAGGGTAGGGGAAGTCCCAGAAAGCTTACCCAGATCATCACGGATGGGGAATCCCTCTTCCAATAGAAATCATAGCTCCATCGCATAAGAAAGAAGTGGTACCCTTCACAGGAACGAAGCCCTTTGAACCAAACAGTGGCGAGATCGTCATCATTGGAGAACCACATAAGGAAGTGCCGAGTTTCGAGGAGCCTGATGGTTACACGATCCTCCAGGGACAAAGAATCCTTGATGAAACATGAAAAAGTATCAAGAGAAGGACATCTTCGGTTTAACCAAGCTATTAGAGATAGCCCATAGAGAGAAGACTCTACTGAGAACTCATGGACGGAGAGGGGGAGAGAGGGGGGCCCTCAGTGGAGTTCCAAGATTTTAGGGAAAAGATGAATCGAGGGAAAGTTAGGGAGAAGGGTTGGATCAGAGAACAGGGAGCAGCACTACTAGAGAAGGACGGAGGGCAAGATGGCCATTGCCGCCATCCAAACGAGTGAGCCACCGCTAGGGTTCCATGGGGGAGCGTGCAATCAATTCCGTTATTAAGGACACTTAAATTTATATTCATTGGTAGGTATGTACATATATAATTTCCTCCTTTATATATATAATCACTAATGGAACTATGAATGTATTCATTCGGGCATGGTGTGATTATATGTATATATATTAAAAATAAATAAATGTTTAATTGTAAAGGGGTATATGCAATTATAAGAATACATGTAAGGACCCCATTTTCTATATTCATGGCCATGAGAATTTTTACATATTGGATAACTATCCTTATAAATATATTTGAAGGTGAATATGCATGTAACTAGAAATGGGAAGACTTGTGTTTTCGTGTCCATGTGCATTGCGTTTTTGGTACATTTCCCTATGCACTGGAAATTAAATTTAAGACTCATTTATTACTTGATGTTTATATGATGTTTTTTATAATTAGTAATATATTATGTTTTGAATAATTATTAGCAATGTTTCATTTGAAATTGTATTATATGGAATTGTGCATCCAATCCTAAATGAAATTCCTAGTTGAACATTATAATTGGTTTGCGGTTTAAAAATGATGTTTTGGATTTTCAATCATTTTTGAAATGATTCATGAAATTATAAGTGTTGTTCTTAGGTATATTTGAAATGGGTTTTCACAAAAGGAATATATGAGTCCCAGTTGGAACTTCAAGAAATGAGTTCTATTTGAAAAAATCTCCATGTGTTGTGTCTTATTCCTTACTGTTGTTAGAGGAATAAGAACATCCTCAGTATGGAACATCCCTCATGCATTGATGGATTAAGGGAAATGGGAATTACTTGGATTGGTATTTGAGGGTGATGTTTGTGTTCATGTGTCTTTTGTGGGATTATATTAATTCCTTATATATTATTGATTGATTGATACACTTTTTCTCACCCTAATTTTAGAAATAACATGGGAACCTAACATAGCTATATGATTATCCAAGAACACATATTGACCTTGTTTTGGATTATGATATATCTAGTGGCCCCTTAGTATGGAAACTCTCTTCTTTGAGTATGATGCTATTCAATTAGGCTTTAAAGGGTGTTCCTGAGTGTTAGGGGCTAGCGACTAGCACCAAGGCGTAAATCCCGGTAAAAAGGGAAGGAATTTCCTTTGTAAAGTAAACAAACACCACTGAGCAAATAAGTAGTAAGAGTAAACAGTAAGTAAAAGCTGGTACAAGAGTAAGTGCGGAAAAGTATGTGGGCCAGTATACAAACCCAAACTGAAAGTAAAGTACAACTGGAAGAGGAAAACAAAAACTGTAAAGTAAAGCCGCAACATCGAGTTGTCCACTAGAAATCCATCCTGAAGAGTGAGAACAGATAGCCTCCTCTACTCCTCGGGTCCAGCCGACTGCTCTGAGTACGTCCCGTCCAGTGGTCCACCTCCAGGTACCGTCCTGCTCCGCAAGCCTCAACCACGATCAGCGCCGTCCGTCATCTGCAACCAAAACAACGTAGTGTGGGCATAGCCCATGCAGGGGTGAGTATAAGATACTCAGTAGGGACCTCGAGACCCCCGAAGGTCTCCAGGAATCCACAAAGGATAATCCAAAAAGGAAAGATACAATCACGAAGTAACATCCGACTCTTCTTAGGTATATGACCATACATATACCTAAGTCATCAATTCTCATTCGGCTCCAACATATGAACCCAAGTACAACCCAGTCCACACAGGAAAGAAAAACGTAAATCCACACAAGATAGCACAACAAAATCCACATAGGAAAGTAAAACAGGATTCCGCTCACACAGGTATACATCTTCGTATGATGATAGAGATGAACAGGTATATCCACTGATTCATCTAAGTCATCGGACCCACAAAGGATCGATAGGTACTAACCCCCGCAATGACCCATGAAGGGTCTTACCCACACATTATTGATAGGTAACTAACCCCCACAATGACCCAGGAAGGGTCTGACCCACACAGGATCGATAGGTAACTAACCCCCGCAAAGACCTACACATGATCAGACCCACATATGATCTGTAGGCGTTGGCTCACACAGAATCGCTGAGCGCTGACCCACACAGGATCAGACCCACACAGGATCAGTAGCACTGATCCACGTAGGATCACTGAGTGCTGTAGTCGTCACCGTCAAATCCACTAAGGATCTATTTACAGTCGTCGTCGTCGTCACAGTCACAAACGCAGCCAACTCTAGGGTTCCTGCACACAGCAAGCTCGTTCGGGAGGGTCCGCTCCACGAGCCGAGAGGATGATACATCAACTGACACATAGTCCAGAGTTGATGTATCCAAAAGTTCCGTTTCGTCAACAGGAACTCAACGTCGTAGACGACGCGTCAATCGGACGCCCAGTCTGAGAGTTATTATCTTTTTCGTCCCAGGTTCCCGGTTGGTTTTTAAGGCAAAACCAACCTGACCATACTCCACCTGCATCCAAACCTCGGGTGGAGTACGAAAAAAGATCCGTCTCACTTAGAGGAATCCAACAAAGTCGACGACATGTCATTCGGATGTCTGGAGCTTAAGATATGAGCGTTTCCGCTCCGAGGGCCCGATTGGTTTCGTGTACGAACCAACCCGGCTGAACTCAAAGTATTCCGAAACCTTGAGCACGATATACCGAAACGACTGTCTCGATCCAAGGATCGCATCGCTACTGACTGCGCGTCGATCGAAGGTCTGTAGCTCGAGATATTGGCAAAAGACCAAAAAGGTTACGAAAATGGGGGTTTCGGGCCCGGACCAACCCGACCCATGACTCCCTGGGTCGGCCCAAACCGGGTCGGCCCGGTGGGGCGCGGCCCGGCCCGACTGCCGGCCTGGCGGTCCGGCGCGCGGCGCCAGCGGGCTCGGCCGAACGGCCGAGCCGTTCGGTTTAGCGGGGGGGGGGGGGGGGGGGGGGGCGCTGCCCCCCGCGATTTGTAACCGCGAACCCCCTTAATGGGGGCTGGTTGCTGGCCGACCGGGGGTTTGAACCCCCGGCTGTTCTCCTGTCCGGCCGGACCACCCCGGACGATCGGTTTCTGCCACCACGGGACCGGCGACGGCCGGTCCCCTCCCTGATCCGACACCGGCGGCCCGGAACAGGCCGCCGGTCACCCTGCTCAGCCACGGCCTGGAACCAACCTCGACTTGGTTCATCTGGCACGGCGCGACGGCGCCGCACCCCTCTGCCGCGGCCCCGCTCTGGCTGCGGTGTCTTCGGTTCTCTTCGACGTGGCGCGACGGCGTCGCGTCCTTGTTCGATTTCACGGCGCCGCGCGATGGGGCCGCGCATTCTTTACCGCATGATTCCACGTGGTGCACCGGCACCACACCATTCCGTTCCAATCCACAAAAGAACCAACAAGGATAAAGGAGGTGGGTCGGCCGTGTTTGTGCGGTCCGGACCCCATATCGTTAATCGATAGCATTTGGTCTTATTACACAATGAACGTCAAAGTATTATTCACGAATCAAAAATAAAATAAACAAACCCCTACCTCGTGCGAGCTTGAACGGAGGTTCTTCGAATGAGTATTCATCATGGAAAAACCGTCGCGGAAAGAGACGTCATGGAAGGAGGAAGTCGCGTCAGCATTGTGGTACATTGCATCGCGTATTCGGTTTCCGAGAACTTGGCGTTCTTTGTCGGAGACCGATGTGTTCTTCGCGTTCTCCGTCGAAGACGAATAAGTTCCTCAAGTCCTTAGTATTTTCTCCCAAAATCTCCACCACAAGGTTCCAACCCCAAATAAAATAATCTCACCTCTTATTTTATTAACATAACATAACTTTTGAATTTCAAGAGTTTGAAATTCAAACATCCACACTTAACTCACTTAATTAATAACATAAGTTGTCAAAAATTAATGGTGAGTTGAGGGGGTTTAAGAATATGAAGGGGTGGGGTTCATGTGGGCCCCACCACCCTCATAACCTATCTTGGGAAGTTGGGTAGTTACCCAAATTCCACCCAAAGCCTTAAACCACTTAAAGAAAAATAAAATTTTTTTTTTGTTAAATTATAAATTAAACTTCCACAATTTTTATCATCTTCTCTCGTGAAAACGAAACTCCGAAATAGGTGTTTCTAAGCAATTACCGGCACTGCGGTTCCATCGGTGCCCTCGAAATTCGATTCCGAGCACCGGTTCAAAAGATAGGAATTCCCGCTCATTCGTTCACTAAACGTACCCGAGCTAAACTTCGGATAGAAATTCCAGGCACACCGGGCCTCGGAATCAAGTGCCGTCAGAAACTGCGTTCTTGTAAAATCCCAAAGAAAATTAAGAAAAAATTTTCCTTGAATTTTATGGGTCTTTACATTACTACCACCTCAGGGCTTTGCGTCCCCGTAAAGATACATCTAAGACTAGGGAAAAAAATGTGGGTACTGAGTACGCATCTGAGCCTCCCGTTCCCAAGTGCTCTCCTGGAGGTTCTCATGCTTTCATCTGATGCGCACCAGAGGAATTGAACGTCCACATAGGACCTGCTCCTATCGATCCTCGATTCCCACCGGAACCTCCGCGAAGGTCGCCCTATCATCAACGCCTAGCTCCCCATGGTCAATGATATGCGTCGGGTCGTGCACGTATCTCCTCAGCTGAGATACGTGGAAGATGTCGTGCACCCGGTGCAACTGAAGTGGTAGAGCCAGGAAATAAACCACCTCTCCAATCCTGCTGAGGACCTGGAATGGTCCGATGAAGCATGGAGACAACTTGGCTCCTCGGCCAAATCTCCGTAAACCACGTCAAGGTGAGACACGTAAAAAGATGTTGTCTCCATACTCGAACTCTAGTGGCCTACGCCTCTTGTCAGAATAAGACTTTTGCCGGCTTTGAGCTATCCTTATCCACTCCTGGATGACCTGGACCTTCTCTGTCATGGCCCGGACCATTTCTGGTCCCACGAGTGCTAACTCCCCAGGGTCTGTCCAGCAAAAAGGAGATCTTCAAGGTCGACCGTGCAACACCTCATACGGTGCCATCCCGATGGTGGAGTTGTAGCTATTGTTGTACACAAACTCCAATAAGGGTAGGTGGTCCTCCCAGCTACGACCAAAGTCAAGGAAACATGCGCGGAGCATGTCCTCGAGAGTTTGACTAGTTCTCTCCGTGTGGCCATCCTTCTGAGGGTGAAAGGCGGTGCTCAGACGTAGCTGCATCCCGAACGCCTCCTGCAACCCCTTCCAAAGACAGGAAGTAAAGAGAGCATCTCAATTGGAGATGATAGATGATTGCACACCATGAATCCGCACAATCTCCTGAACGTAAAGTCTCCCCAAGCTCTCCACTGATCCCTTCTCTCTGATGGTTAAGAAGTGTGCCGACTTGGTGAGTCGGTCGACAATCACCCAGATGGAGTCGTGACCTCTAGAAGTGTGTGGAAGTCCAGTCACGAAGTCCATAAATATGCTGTCCCACTTCCACTCCGGGACCTCAGAAGGCTATACCAAGCCGGCTGGTACTTGGTGCTCTGCCTTCACCTGCTGGAAGGTGAGGCATCGAGAAACGAACTCCGCCATAGCCTTCTTCATGCCCGGTCACCAGTGTTGTCGTCTGAGATCCTGGTACATCTTCGCCACTCCAGGATGTACTGCCAAAGGGGAAGTGTGAAACTCTCTCAGCACTTCCTCCTGTAAAGCAACTGGTACCAAGGTACGTCCTCTGAAAAGGACGTCGTACTCTGCTCCAAAGGAGAAACCATCAAGAACCTGTCCTGAGGATATCTGTGTACGCCGCGTCTCACAGTCAGCGTCCCCACACTTTGCCTCTCTGACCCGCTGCAGTAGTGGAGGGGTGACTGTGAGAGACTAAAGGAAGGCTGCTCCATCTCTATCCACGAAGGATATCTGCAAAGAGGCTAGCTGCTCTGTCGCCTCCTCAAGTAGCTAAATGCCCGTCATTCTGCTGAGAGCATCGGCTACCACGTTCCCCTTCCCAGGAGTATAGACTATCTCAAAGTCATAGTCCTGGAGGAACTCAAGCCATCGCCGCTGTCTCAGATTCAGGTCCTTTTGAGAGAAGATGTATCTGAGACTCTGATGGTCAGAAAAGATTGTAAAGTGCTTGCCCATCAGGTAGTGTCTCCATGTCTTCAGAGAAAAGACCACTGCTGCTAACTCCAGGTCATGGGTAGCGTAGTTCTGCTCACGCGGCCTCAACTGGCGTGATCCATAGGCGATCACGGCCTGCTCCTGCATCAGGACACATCCGAGTCCGGTCCCTAATGCATCGCAGTAGACTACATACCCTACTCCCTCCTCAGGAAACCTCAAGATAGGTGTGCTGGTCAATCTCTGTCTCAACTCCTGGAAGCTCTACTGACAACTTTCTGACCACAAAAAGGGTTTCCACTTCTTAGTCAAAGCTGAGAGTGGTGCCATAACTCTGGAGAAGTCTGGCACAAATCTCCGGTAGTATCCAACTAGTCCCAAGAAACTCCGCACCTCAGTCATGCTCCTGGGTGGCTCCCAAGCTAGAACTGCCTCAATCTTCACAGGATCCACTGCAACTCCCGCCTCAGAGATGATGTGTCCCAAGAAGTGGACCTCGCATATCCAGAACTGACACTTCAAGAGCTTTCCATAAATCTGGTGCTCTCAGAGTGTGTCTAGCACAACCCGCAAATGGTAGGCGTGCTCCTCCTCAGTCGTCGAGTAAATCAAAATGTCGTCGATGAAGACCACGACAAATCGATTGAGGTATGGCTGAAAGATCCTGTTCATGAGGGCCATGAACACTGCTGGAGGATTGGTTATGCCGAATAGCATAACCAAGAACTCATAGTGGCCATACCAACACCTAAAGGCCGTCTTCTGCACGTCCTCGTCTCGAACTCTGAGATGATGATAGCCTGACCTGAGGTCTATCTTTGAGAACCACCATGCTCCCTTGAGCTGATCGAAGAGTTCATCAATCCTCGGTAGTGGATACTTATTCCTCAATGTCACTTGGTTCAGGTGACGATAGTCGATACAAAGTCACAAGTTCTCGTATACCTTCTTGGAAAACAAAATCGGGGAAGCCCAGGGTGAAACACTGGGTCGGATGAACCCTTTTCCCTGCAAGTCCTCTAACTATACCCGTAGCTCTAGAAGCTCGGCGGGGGCCATCCGATATGCTGGAGTCAATATCGGGGCTGTCCCGGGGTACAGGTCGATATAAAAGTCTACCTCTCTACTAGGAGGCAGCCCTGGAATGTCGTCGGGAAAGACGTCCGCATACTGATGCACCACTGCAGGAAAACCAGGACTCCGTACTTCAACTGCTCCTAGGATGAGGCTAGCCAACTGATGAGTGATGGGCTGTCCTCTCCTCTGCGAGAGTCCATCCTGTCCTGCAAAGGCTCCCTTCTCGCCGGTGAAGGTGATCCTGCTCCCGTCGGTGCGTACACATCACACCTTGCGCCTAATACAGTCAATCTGGGCATGGACTGTAGACAACCAATCCATGCCCAAGATGACGTCGTAAGGCCTCGACGCCGCTACAATAAGATCCCAACCGAAGCTCTCTCCTCCTAGAGTAAGATCACACTGCCGGCACCAGTGCGTAATCGTCGAGTCTGCTCCCGTAGGAGTCTCTAGCCGTAAGGATCGAGCCAACGGCTCTTTCAGAATCTCCGAGATCCGAACAAGGGCAGTGGCTATGAAAGAGTGACTCGCTCCTATGTCTATAAGAACTGAAGAAAGGGTGGAATAGACACATATAGCACCTCAAATCATCTCGGGCGCACTGTGGTCATAGGCCTCCGCTGCCTGGAGCTGTGCCTGTCTCTGCTCGCCAGCTCCCTGCGGACCGCCACGGTCGACCCTCTGCCTCTGCCTGGGTGGCCCCTCAACCGTCTGCTGCACCTCGGCACGACGGGTCGGGCAGTCACAAGCCATGTGGCCCTGCCCGCCGCATGAGTAGCACTGCATGCCTCTCGAAAGACTGGCTCCGCGCTGTGTGCCCCACACTGCTGAGCCAGTGTCCGGAGGTCGTCTGCCTGAGGGTCTGTTCTGCCTAGACCCATGAGTCATCCGTCGACTGCCTGCTGCAGAAGACTCTGCTACGTACCTCCCCACGGTAGGTCTTGCTGCTAAAGAAGGCTCAGCAAGAAAACTCTGGATCAAAAGGGCTCGCTCCAGTACTCCTGCCTGAGTCGGAATGATGAGGGAGATCAGCGATGCCCTGATCTCGTGCCTCAATCCCTGCTCAAAGGTCTGGACCTGGAAGAATGGGTCCCGTACCATGTCTGTTGAGTAGCGCGAGAGATCGGTAAATCTCGCCGAGTACTGGGCTACTGTCAAGATGCCCTGCTGTAGCTGAAGAAGCTCCTGGATGCGCACCGCACGGAGGGTGGCTGGGACGAACTCCGAGCGAAAGAGTTTCTCAAAGTCCGTCCAGAGGAGAGATGCCTCATCGTGCACCTAGAGCATCAAGCTCCACCATCTGCCTGCTGCTGCGTGCAGTTGGCTCGCTGCGAGGATCACCATAAGGTCTGCTGATGTCCTCACTAACCTGAAAACTATCACCACTGCCTCCAGCCAGTCCTCGGCTGCCTGGGGGTCTGTCTCCCTGTGGAAACTGGGTGGTCACTGGCGCTGGAACTCATGCAGTGCACTAAGGTGACGTGCATCGTTAGCGGCTGGGGCTGGAAGCATCGGTGGCTCGGCGGGTAGAGCTACCGCCGATGCCTCTACTGACAAAGGGCCTTACACCGAGGCCTAATCGCTCAGTGGGCTGTCCTCACGTACAAGTCTCGGAACCCTAGCTGGCTTCTGTCGTGGGGCAATCCTGAAAATAAATAGGTGCGCCACGGTCAAAACAATATACCTGGTGAGATAACACAAAGTAATCACATAGAAAACTTGAAACACACATGTAATCAATGTTTTCATGCATTAAGTCGGAAATCAGAAGTCAGGGTCCTAGTGTACGGATACGTCGGATACCGCACCAACACTGGACTCCTTGGACTGATAACCACACCCAATACGCTTAACACTATTGCTTCACATAGAAAAAGATCAGAGTCCCAAGTTCTGTGGTAGAACCGATCTCCTATGATACCAATTCGTCACGCCCCGTCCTCGGGGCCTGTGCCGTGACTACCCCAAGCCCGCCTTCCATAGGCCAGGGGCTGGCGACTAGCACCAAGGCGTAAATCCCAGTAAAAAGGGAAGGCATTGCCTTTGAAATATAAACAAACACCACAGAGAAAACAAGCAGTAGAAGTAAACACTAAGTAAAAGCTGGTACAAGAGTAAGTGAGGAAAAGTAAGTGGGCCAGTATACAAACCCAAACTGAAAGTAAAGTACGACTGGAAGGGGAAAATAGAAACTGTAAAGTAAAGCCGCAATGCCGAGTTGCCCACTAGAAATCCCTCATGAAGGGTGAGAACAGATATCCTCCTCTGCTCCTCAGGTCTAGCCGACTGCTCCGAGTACGTCCCGTCCAGTGGTCCACCTCCAGGTACCGTCCTGCTCCGCAAGCCTCAACCACGATCAGCACTGTCCGTCGTCTACAACCAACACAAAATAGTGTGGGCATAGCCCGTGCAGGGGTGAGTATAAGCTACACAGTAGGGACCCCGAGACCCCTGAAGGTCTCCCAGAATCTACAAAGGATAATCCACAAAGGAAAGATACAATCACGAAGTAACATCCATCACTGCTTAGGTATATGCCCATACATATATCTAAGTCATCAATTGTCGTTCGGCTCCAACATCCGAACCCAAGTACAACCCAGTACACACAGGAAAGAAAATCGTAAATCCACACAGGATAGCACAACACAATCCACATAGGAAAGTAAAATAGGATTCATCTCACACAGGTATACTTCTTCGTATGACGATAGAGATGATCAGGTATATCCACTGATTCATCTAAGTCGTCGGACCCACAAAGGATCGATAGGTACTAACCCCCGCAATGACCCAGGAATGGTATGACCCACATAGGATCGATAGGTAACTAACCCCCGAAATGACCCAGGAAGGGTCTGACCCACACAGGATCGATATGTAACTAACCCCCGCAAAGACCCACATTGGATCGGACCCACACAAGATCTGTAGGCGCTGGCTCACACAGAACCTCTGAGCGCTGACCCACACAGGATCAGACCCACACATGATCGGTAACACTGATCCATGTAGGATCGCTGAGTGTTGTAGTCGTCACCGTTGAATTCACTGAGGATCTCTGTATAGTCGTCGTCGTCGTCACAGTCGCAAACGCAGCCAGCTCTAGGGTTCCCGCACACAGCAAGCTCGATCGGGAGGGTCCGCTCCATGAGCCAAGAGGCTGATACATCAAATGACACATATTCTAGAGTTGATGTATCCAAAAGTTTCGTATCATCAACAGGAACTCAACGTCGCAGACGGCGCGTCAATCGGACGCCCGGTCTGAGAGTTATTGGCTTTTTCGTCCCAGGGGTCCAGTTGGTTTTTAAGGAAAAACCAATCCGACCATACTACACCTGCGTCCAAACCTCGGGTGGAGTATGCCAAAATATCACTCTCACTTAGAGGAATCCAACAAAGTTGACGACACGTCATTCGGACGTCCGGAGCTTAAGATATGAGCATTTCCGCTCCGAGGGCCCGGTTGGTTTCGTGTACAAACCAACCGGGCCGAACACAAAGTATTCCGAAACCTTGAGAGTGATATACCGAAATGACCGTTTCGATCCAAGGATCGCATCTCCGCTGATGGCGCGTCGATCGGAGGTCCGTAGCCCGAGATATGAGAAAAATACCAAAAAGGTTCCGAAAACGGGGGTTTCAAGCCCGGACCGACCCGGCCCAAACCGGGTCGACCCGACCCGGCTTTGGGTCGGCCCGGCGGTCCGGCGCGCAGCGTCAGCTGGCTCGGCCGAACGGCCGAGCCGTTCGGTTTAGCGGGGGGGGGGGGGGGGGTGGGGGGGGGGGTGGGGGGGGGGGGGGTGGGGGGGGTGGGGGGGGGGGGGGGAGGGGCGCTGCCCCCCGCGATTTGTAACCGCGGCCCCCCTTAATGGGGGCCGCTTGCTGGCCGGCCGGGGGTTTGAACCCCCTTCTATTCTCCTATCTAGCCGGCCCGCCCCAGCCGGCTGGTTTTTGCCACCACAGGACCAGTGACGGCCGATCCCCTCTCTGCTCCGACACCGGCGACCCAGAACCGGCCGCTGGTCACCCTACTAAGCCGTGGCCCAGAACCAACCTCGGCTTGGTTCGTCCGGCGTGGCGCGACGACACCTCGCCCCTCCACCGTGGCCCCACTCCGGCCGCGGTGTCTTTGTTTCTCTTCAACGCAGCGCGACAGCGTCACGTCCTTGTTCGATTTCACGGTGCGGCGCGACGGCGCCACACATTCTTTACCGCACGATTCCGCGTGGTGTGTCGGCACCACGCCATTCTGTTCCAATCCACAAAAGAACCAACAAGGATAAAGAAGGTGGGTCGGCCGTGTTTGTGTGGTCTGGCCCCCCTCTCGTTAATCGATAGCATTTGGTCTTATTACACGAAGAACGTCAAAGTAGTATTCACTAATCAAAAATAAAATAAAAAAACCCCTACCTCATGCGAGCATGAAAGGAGGTTCGTCGAACGAGGATTCGTCGTGGAAAAACCATCGCGGAAAGAGACGTCGCAGAAGGAGGAAGTCACGTCGGCCTCGCGGTACATGGCATCGCATAATCAGTTTCCGAGAACTCGGCGTTCTTCTTCGGAGACCGATGTGTTCTTCGCGTTCTTCATCGAAGACGAAGAAGTTCCTCAAGTCCTTAGTCTTTTCTCCCAAAAACTCCACCACAAGGTTCCAACCCCAAATAAAATAAGCTCACCTCTTATTTTATTAACATAACATAACATTTGAATTTCAAGAGTTTGAAATTCAAACATCCACACTTAACTCACTTAATTAATAACATAAGTTGTCAAAAATTAATGGTGAGTTGAGGGGGTTTAAGAATATGAAGGGGTGGGGTTCGTGTGGGCCCCACCACTCTCATAACCTCTCTTGGGAAGTTGGGTAGTTACCCAACTTCCACCCAAATCCTTAAACCACTTAAAGAAAAATAAAAAAAATTGTAGTTTAATTATAAATTAAACTTCCACAATTTTTATCATCTTCTCTCGTGAAAACGCAACTTCGGAACAGGTGTTCCTAAGAAATTACCGGTGCTGCAGTTCCATCGGTGCCCTCGGAATTCGATTCCGAGCACTGGTTCAAAAGATAGGAATTCCCGCTCGTTCGTTCACTGAACGTACCAGAGGTAAACTTCAGATAGAAATTCCGGGCACACCGGGCCTCGGAATCTAGTGCCGTTAGATACAGCGTTCTTGTAAAATCCCAAAGAAAATTTAAAAAAAATTCCTTGAATTTTACAGGTCTTTAAAATATGGAAAACTTATGATTATTTATTATATTTCAAAATAGAAGTAATTATATTTTTTATTTAAACAAATATCATTGGTAATAGTTTATTCAAGTACACATACTGAGATTTAATACTCAAATATATATATATATATATAATTATTATTTTCTTTTGGTTCTCCTGCCAACTCGGACTCAATCATCATGGAGCGATATCGATTTAGTGGTTAGTGGTGATCCACAAAAAGACATGGAGTTTTGTCTAGTTTTATTTCACTTCATTTATAGTGTTTATTTATATTGTTTAGTTTATATTTAATATTTTTTCTATTGTTTATTTGCTAAAACACTCCCACATGAGTATATTTGATGACCTGAACTAGTTTATATATAGGGATAATTTGGAACCCATATCGGGCCTTGTTTTGTGCCAACTAGGTTGACATGTTAGGAGTTGACCTGGTTTGGTGCTTTAGAAAATGGTATCATAGCCAACCCTTATTATTTTGGATTTATGGTAGATTAGAGTTAATATTTCCCTAGGTAAGGATGTAGTACAATAGTTTATTCTTGACCATGACCACTCGTGATAAGTCCTAAATAAGCAAGGGTATTTGGGTTTTTGTGTATTCATTTTTTGGGTTGGGTTTATGTTGTTAGTATCTACTTAGTTCAATCAGATTTTGTATGTTGGGGTATAATAGTGGTAGTGAATTAGTAATATACAATGATATTACAAGGAATGTCCAACCACATGGAGCCCGCATGCAAGGTTCATTATGCTTCCAGGTGTTCCTACATTCTCATCACATGGTCTAAAAAACAATGTGTCCAGGGTTGGTAAGACCACTAGTTCCCTACTTAAATTATTTTGGTATTGTTAATTCCTTGGTATAATTTTTTTGGTTTAATTGGGTTTTGAAAGGAAAATGATTTTTAAAAGGGTTTTTGGAATATAAAAATGGGGTTTTGAAGGGAAACCCCTTCTTTTATAATGTGAATATTTTTCAAAGAGGAATTTGAAAAAGATATTAAATTTTGAAAGGGCAAAATTGAATAATAAAAATGGTGGATTTAGAAATTGTGGTTTTTTTAGAAGTGGTTAATTAGATTATTTAATGATTTTTTGGTTTTATTTATGTTGCGATTTGATTTGGTTTTTATTTTAATTTTTGATGTATTAGTTTTTGAGCTTGTTGTTGGTTTTAAATTTTTATTGGAAGATATTTATATTGATATTTTTTTATTGTTTTGGTTATTCAAATTATTCATAGTATACCTTCCAAAAAGAAATAAAAGGTTTCTAAGGATTCTCTTATAGTTATCAGCCCTACCCAGAATCTAAATAGAGTAGTGTAGCTAAGATCCTCTCCATTGATTCCTATTTTATATAGTTATTAGGGTTCATTATATAAAGTGGAGTGCCTTGAGGAATTTGATGTAGTATTTAGGTTTTTGGGAATCCCAGATTCTGTGAGAGTGTGAGTTGTCTTGGGTATGTTTGAAGAACTAGAACTATAATAGTGAAGGGTGACTGTCATGTCCTCATTGGAGTTGAGATTTGTCAAGAAATATTAAATAATACTTTAATATATTTGATTATGCATTGGGTAGGGAAGGAGATTAAATTTCTATATATCATGGACAGTGGACAAGGTCAACTGATGATGAAGGGGAAGGTTGACTATTTCAATGATATGGTCTCCTTTTCCCCAGTGATAGTGTAGTGTGATCCAAAATAATTTCTTCTTTTTTGTGTGGCATCTCTTTCCAGGGTTCAAGGATCATGTCCTTTCAACTAGGAAATTATCATAGGAAAGCCCATGGTAGTTTATGGTCTTATTTCTTTTGGTTATCATTATGTTTTCTTATTCGAAAAGGAGTGTGAACTGGAGGAAACTATTCTAGAAAAGTTTCCTTTCATATTCTTATATTTCATTTGTTAGACCTTGTTTATATTTCCTCCCAGTGTGGCCAGTGTGTGAACTATAAAAAATTATTCCATAATCTTATAAAGTATTCTCATTGGTGTTGACATTTGTGATCCTTGAATATTTTTTGTAAGTTTTGTATCTAAAGGAAGAAGTTTTAAATGGGAAATATCATCTCCAGACTACAGTGAAATAGATGATTCTAGACATTGAGTATCCAAAAATTGGGCTTAGAGTGAATACTTTTCTATAGTGAATGAGTTTCTAGGTGTGGGGGATGTACATCCTGAATTTGTTTCTCCAATTTCAATGAGGTGGCCCTTAATGTTTTCCATAATTATGGTTTTCTTGTTTGAAGTAGAGAATTGTTTCGGGGATCATGGTGGATTTATTCCTAAAATTTATTTTGTTATGCATTGTGGATGAGACATCATTAATAGTTAGTAATCATTTTAAATGGTTTCTATTTTGAGTGGTTCTAATTTAGTGATAATATTACTTGAGTATTAGGAATTGGGGATTGGAGAAGTGTTATATTTTGGTTTCTCTGGTTGAACCCCTGTCGTGTTGTTGCGTGGTTTCGTTGAACGTTCATCTTAGTTTGACTGATATAATAGTCAATTCCATAATGGGGGAGTGACTACTCTATTTCCATCATGTATATCATTATCTTACCATTAGAGTTTATCATGTGTGACTTGTGGGGTTGAATGGATACATCAGCTTTGGCTATTTTATTTGGTCATGATTAGTTTTGAGTCCTTATTTTTTCCACGGTTCTCTGGGTTACATTATGTGTGAAGAAAGTGTTAATTATTGGAAGAATTTTCATGAAAGACACAAAATTTCACTATTATTTTATTTTATTTTGGCCTTGATTTAATTTTATGGACTTACCAAGTGTTTTTAAGGAAGAATTTTAGTTTTTGATTGAAAAGAAATATGCACACAGTTAGGGCATGGTTAGGAGAAGCCGTGTTCCAGCCTAGTGCTATCATTATGTCCTAGACACTTGCACTATCCATGGTAAATTTACAAGTTACTCTCCCTATTATCCCATATAGTAACTGCCATTTAAAATATATGAACCCACATGATTAGTGCATGGTTTGGTAGACTATGTGTCCAAACAAGGTGGTCTAAGGGTGTTTTAAACATTAAAAATATTTAAATAATAAAATGGTAAAATGAAAATAAAAATAAAATAAAATGAATGTGAAATTTAATTCAAAATAATAATAATAATAGAATTTTTTTTATTGTTATTATGATTATGATTTTGATGCTGATGATTATTATTATAAAATTTTATAATTAAAAACCCAATAAGGGTTCATTCCCCACTCCCCTACCTTACTCGATCATGTGATCAAACCTAAAGGGGGATATCCCTAGCCATGTGGCACTCCCCCTATCCTCCCACGATTATTCATGATTTCATCTGCTGATTCTCATTGTGGTCACCTTATGTAAGGTCCATCCTGCTCTTCACTTTCCTTCCATTTTTCTGTCACATTTTCTCTTCCCTATGTGGTGAATGTTACTCATCCAAACCCGAACCCATTTTTTTGGTTTTAATTTATTATTTCTTGAGGTCTAAGGATATTAGGTCCCATTGAGGATGATACTGGTCTTGATCATTAATGGATGTTGGTTCCCAATCAATTCCTAGAATATTTTCTTCCAATCTTCAATATTGCTCAATTTTTAATTGGGGATTTTTTAATTTTTGGGTTTGTCATATTTTTCAAGATAATGTGGAACCTTATTGAGGGGGATTCAAGCCATTGTTGTCAAAGGAAAATTACATGTGTATGCATAGTAGGAATATACATATATATGCTCACCCATTATATATATATATATATATTCACACATGGAATTATGAATATATATATATATATATATTGGGGATGGGTTAGCTTATATGTATATATGAAAATTTAATATATTTTTAAGTGTGTATGGTTATATGAAAGGATAATAATATATGTAAGGACCCCTTTCTACATATTCATGTCCAGTGAATATGTTAATTGGGGATATGTGTCGTAAAATATATGTGAATCTGTATATACATGTAAATAGAAAAGGGGAGACTATGTTTTTCAGGTACATGAAACTTGTGTTTGAGGTTTGTTTTCCTATGCATTGAAATTTAATTTTAAGAATAATTAATTTCAAGATTTTTATATCATGTTTTATTCCTATTAATAATATATAACATTTTCCATAATTATTTAGATTTTTTCTTTTGAATTTTTTTTCTATTTTCTTGTGCATCAAGTGTTCAATGAAATTCCTAATTGGCCTTCAAATGTGGTTTGTGTTTTCTAAATGTTGTTTCTTATTTTGAAATGTGTTTCAAAATATTTCTTGAAATTCTATGTGTTGTGGTTTCTTCTCATTGAAACTTTTTTTTTCAGTCAGAAAATATGTGCGGCCAAATTTTCATTTTGAGAAAGGGGTTTCCCTTGAAATATCTCCTTGGTATGCATACCTTGACAAACAATTTTTAAGGGAATGGTAACATCCATAGTATGAGACCTCCCTCATGCATTGATATCTTAAGGGAAAGAGCACTTCCTTGGTATGGTTTTTGGATGATTCTTGTTTTTTTGGATTGTGTTTGTTTTTTTTATTTTTTATATATGGTTGAATGCTTGATAATCTTATTCTCACCCCATTTTAGACATAACATTGGAACCTAACATAGCTAGCGTATTATATGAGAACACTATCTACAATTTATGATTTCACACTTTCTAGAGTCCCCTTATTATAGAAACACTCTTCTTTGGGTTTGATTATCCCCACTTAGTCTGAGTAGGGTATTTGTGAGTGTTAATACAGTTTTTGTTACATTAGGCACACTAACACAGTGGACCAGGTCACATTATTTTTTGTATTTACCCTTGAACTCTTATGTACCTTTGTGTTCTTTAGAAACTTCTTATCTATAATAGATAATATATGTACCACATCTGGTAAGGTTAGTTGAGTATTATTTCCCTTTTCCCTTAATTATGTTGTTAGTTATCTTATTCCCTATATGTGATGTGTCTATTTGTTAAAAGTGAATGCTTGATTTTTAAATGTTAACATGAATAATGGATTGAAATTGGTTTTCACTATTTATCACTTTTCTCTTTAATTAATATTTTTAAAATAAATGTTTTATAAGTAAACCATTATATCCTTTCTAAAAGTGATTTCAAGAACAATTTTCCCAAAGTGTCCAAACCCATTTAATTGAGTTAAATTAATTTAAATAAATGTGGGAAATGTACTGTGACTATTTTTGAAAAGTAAAGTATTGAAAACCTATTTTGATTTGTTGTATTTCAAACTTATAGTTATTTTTTTAAATAAATTTCATATCAAATAGTTTATTATGGATTGACTACTAAGTCTTAATACCCACTCCTATAGCTCTACTTTTTTCTTCTAGTGTGGATTCCAACTCCGAATTAGTGGCCGTGGAAAGACATTAGATTAGTGGTTTCTGGTAAACCACACGGTCACAACAAGGTATGTGCAGTTTTTTCCATTGTGCTGCTAGTGTTTATTTTTATTCTTCTGTTAATGTTTATTTATTTATCTTTAAAAATTTGGATAAATTATTCCCACTTAAGTATATTGGATGCCTGACTCTTGTTTTCAACCTAGGAGGATCATGAATTCCTCTTGGGCCTTATTGATGGCTAGCTCAGGTGACTGGTTTTGGATTTACATGACTTGGTTAAAGAAAAAAAATGAAGAAAAAAATTCATAAAATGATTATTCATTAGTCACAAATTTTTAAAGAATAACCTCACAAATATTTTATGATATATATTCAGTTTTTTATTTCTAGAAATAGATTTATACAATATCCCATTCAGTAATATAATTATTGTCAAAACAGTAAATTTTAGGTATACTATGGGTGACGTGGTATGTTTGTTTACATATGTGAAATCATTTAGAAAAATTTTTCTATTCCTAAATTAGTAGAGATATGTAATTTAGGGGGATTTATAAAAAACTAATGAGATATGAAGAGAAACACAAATTGGTTGAAGAAAAACATTAACTTGAAAATTAATCTAAATTTAGGCATGTGGGGTGTTGTAGATGTGATCAAGAGAGGAATATATAAAATGAATGTTTTGAGTTTATTTCATCATATATTAATATTTTTAAAACTATTGTAAATGATAAAATATGTGTAAAGTAATAATATAATGTTATTGTGGTTGGATTAAAAACATATAAATCTAAAAAACCTTGGATAATGTACGGCAGGTATTCTATTTAATTGATAGGTGATCTAAATAACATGAAAAATGATAGAAAATATTTTTTAGGTGTTAAATTTGGAAATTATTTCTCTCTAAAAGTAAAAGGGATTGGAATTTATTTTATCGATAAGAATCAATGTTTACCTAAATTTTTTTATTTTATTGATGTATTATAGAATAATTTGTTACTGTATTAAAACCATGAATTTAATGAAATGTGGTTATCTTCAAGAAAAATGGATACTTTATCAAGTGGTTTATAGTTGGATTAGTTGTTAAATAGGGGTTAATAACTTCGTGATATTTATTTCAAGATTGAGAGGTAAGTAATTTCTATTGTCTTTGTGAATAAATAGAATTCAATTTAGAGAATAAGATATTTTTCTACCTTGTATTAAATATAATGAATAAACTAATTAAAGAAGAATCTTTAAGTTATATTCCCATTATAAAAGAAGACAAAACATTAGTTTCAGAATTTTTAGGGGGGTGGTGGTGGTAAAAGAATTAAAAAAAGGAGGAAAGATTAAAACAACAACAAATATGGAACAAATATATTATAAAATGTGTGGAACTATGGAAAATAAGTCTACCAATAATGAATGGTTCTTTATTACATTCATAGATAAAATTATAATGAGAAAATTTAATGTGACCCATTATTTTGGTAAATTTATTTTATAATTTATTTGATGAAAATCCAATATTTTTAACGAATACACACTTGAAGACTATAACTGTTTAGTTTCATGGAAGATTAGATACGAAATATTCTAAATTTTCAAAATATCATTAAATTCTAAAAAATATATTTTCTTATATAATATTATTATTTGACATTCCCTACATAAATGTTTTTTTCATAACCTAGGTAAGGAATCTTATAAAAGGGTAAAAATTGATGCTGAGTAGGGTGAAACCACATCAATGATCACTTCATAATAACAGGAGGATAAGGGTCTGAGGACATAAGATTAAAAGATGAAATACTTATAATATATATCATAGATTATAATCTCGAGTCATTAAATAAATATTTTCTATTCATGAGTCCTGAATAATAAATGAATCAAACAAAATGATCTATGATACATTAACATAGATAATGGAATGCAGTAAAAAAAATCTTATAAAATTGTGAAAATATATAAATAGAAACACGTTCACTTATTAAGATATGGAAATGAAATTATTCCATTGAATAAATATACAAACAAGAAATTTGGACAATATATAATATTACAGACATGAAATCCAGGTTCATGTAAAAACATATTCACATGAAAACTAGGCCCACATAAAATATTATAAACATGAAAACCAGATCTACATATAAACATTTGAACATGATTTTTTGTGCTTAATATTTTTACCATAAGGTTAAACCACATTCAACCAATATAGTGGTCAGATATATAATTCCTAGAACACCCATCATATAATTATAATCCATTCATATGTGTGCTAGAATATCATAAATCATTTATCATATATATTAACTTGTGAAATATAAATAGCTTTAATAATCACATCAACATTTCATCTTATCATAAAACACGGAAAATGAATTAGTTTAATAAATATGTCATCATATTAATAATAAAACATCCCAAGAAAGGATAATTATTTTGTCCTTAAATCATATACCATATAGAGCATTAGTTACTTCAATGTATGATATCATAAATAATTTTTTTTAAAAGATCACATAGAATATCTCTTGAAAAAAATACCTTTTTCATTTTGAGAACACCTATTTGAGATCTAATAAATTACTAAATATTAAAGATTTTTTTTCAAAATAATTATTGAAAATTTTAAAGGATGATTCAATGAATTTATTAGTCAGGATAATGAGAAATTTGGTTTAAGATTTGTATGTAAAAATAAATATTCCTTTCATATATTCAATAAAAGGCTAAATTATATTATTCAGTAAATGAAAATAATAATTATTTGAAATAATTTTATAAAAATAATATCTTTGGTAAAAATGAATTTTGACAATCATTGGATAATATTATAAACAATGTTGAAAATATTTTTAGAAAATATCGACATGAAAGAGAATGTATTTTCAACCAAAGAGAGTTATAAAGTCGATCTTCCTCATATATATTCATTCATCCTCTTGAGAACAAAAATAAAAAAAAATGAATAGATGAAAATAAAATCAGGAAACAAACATATTATAATAATTTCATGATTTTATTGAGATTTATATCATAAAATTTCATCAAAATAAATGTAATCACAAATAATCAAAGAAAACAGTGAGATAGTTACATAAAACCCTTATAACTTTAGTAAATCTGAATCGTAAGCACAAGGAAAGAATAACATTAATTGAAAATTTATATATAATTAATATAATGATAATAATGATATAACATGTAAAATGTTAGTATATACCCCTCATAAACATGAATAGGTATATTACATAAAACATTTCACAATGAAATAATATTGATACGAATGACCCTTACTGCTTTGGTTATCTCTAATTCAAATGTCTGGAAAGTGATAAAAGTATCTTTAATTTTAAATATTTTTAATTTTTATGAAAATAATTATAAAATAAATTATTTTATAATTTATACACCACATAATGGAAACAATTGGTGAATATGGTGTGTGTCTCACTGAAATAAAAGTGAGATGAGAATCCCTATACCTCAAGTGAAAATTGATTTAAATTTGATATAACCTCACGTATAATTAATTTAATTTTATTATAATTATATAAAAAATCAACAAAAAAATTATAATGTCATATATTAACCAATTATATAAATTTACAAATAATTTATTAATAGCTCACTTTTAAAATTTTCATTTTAGTGTGTTTGAAGTTTTGTTTTGCAAGGGAATTTTGGATTGATAGTTTTGTTCCTTGTATACTGATCATGTTCTCATAATCTAAATAACATTAATAATTATATAAAGATCATATATATTAACTATATATATATATAGATAGAGAGGAATTAATAAAAGATAATGATAGAAAAATTAAATACACTGTTCAGGGAGACGATAAGAAGCACATATGCGTGAATGTTGTTTTCACATATCAACGAATGTGAAAAAAGTAAGGTAAATAATAATATATCTCCAAAAAACAATTATGATATAATAAATAACATGTATATTTATTAAATAAATCATTATAACCATCAATTTAAGGTATGGATGAAAGAATAATTTTATAGCTACATGTAGGTGATTAGCCAACATAGGAATGAATATTGTAGTAACCATCTATAGGATGAAAAGAATATAGATAATGGTTTCAAGAAATAATAATTATTATGTTTATTTAAGATAAAAAATTATTTTTTTACAACGCATACCATTTATCTTTGGGTGGTAGAAGATGAAATAAAATTGAGAATGAACTGTTATGAATTTGGTCATTTCGTTGAAAAACATCTTTTGAGATACATCTTAATCCTTGAAGAGATACAATTTTTTAAATAAAATAACACATATAACAATGTGAATGAATATAAGAAGATATAATGTAATTTAATGGAAAATATAGACTGCTCAAAATGTTGGAGGAAGAGAGGATAAGAGATTCCCTTTTATAAATGAGAGGCAAGGTACTCTTGTAATTACTTAAAGTATTAAAATAATCTAAATTACTTTGGATAAACAAGTGGATAAAAATTGATAAATTTTATATATAAGATGAATATAAGTGTAAATTTTCTCATATAATAAAATTTGGATGGTTTAGGTTATATTTTCCCTAATATCTTAGTTTTAACGCCATTAACCCCTTTGAAAATTACCACAATATCAATAATTTGTTATTTTTAAGAGAGAATAATGTTATCATATAAGAAAAAGTGACACATAAATGGAATTTGGTTGATTTTTATTCCATATCCCATTCAAGTTTCAAATTTTTTAAATTATCAATAATTTAACAAAACATTATATTCATAAAATAACAGTAATGTCAATTTTGACACTATTATTTTAATTTTTCATTAAAGAGATCATGAAAATGATGAAATTAAAATATAAACCTTATAAACATACCCAAAAAGTTTTATTAATCTATAAAATTCATGGAACATAATATTACATTCTTATTGTACAACTTTTTATATTTTTAAAAATCATTTATTTTTTTCTGTTAATTGAATAAATACTCAGTCGACATTGCATAAGAATGTAATGTAATTATTTAATAAATAAAAAATAAAAATAAATTAATAGGACAAAAAATTAATTCATATTTCAAATAACCATTTAAAATCGAACTCACCCACATTTACCAGTATGAATTTTTTTATAGATATTAATGTCTAGAGGGTGACATAATTTATTTATTTTTTTCTCTAAATAATAGATTATTCATAGTAATTGGAAAAAGGTACCAAGTGGCCATTAATTAGAGACTTTGAAGAATAATTAACAACTAAATACATTTAACATGATAAAATAATGTGTTAGATAAATTTTAAATCATTATCGTAATGTTTTATTCTTATTTTACCTATTTTACCCTTATAAAGTTGTAAACGATTTTCCAACATTACTATTCATAATGAAAAAAATGATAAGGAAATATTTAAAAAATTTAATCCTAGAGATTCCAAATATTTATCTAATTTTATCAAATTCAATTCCAAGATGTTGATGACTTTAATTTAAAAAACCCACAAAATGAGCCAAAAGCGGTTTTGCATAATTTTTTTCTTATGTATAAAATGTTTTTATAGAAAGATGCAACATTAAATTGATTCTGGTGAAAATAGTTATATTATTAATAATATAAATGAATGACCATTTTTTAAGAAACATTTTTAAACAGAAGAATTTTTTTAATTATTTAAATTAATTTATAATGTTTAAAAAATGTATTTTTCACCATTAATTGAAAAAATAAGACTTTTTTATAAAATTATAAATAATTCACACAAATATAATTTTACTATTATAGTATAAGTAATTATATGAATTTTATAATATATAATTTTAAAAAAGTTCTAGAAATTAATTAAAATTTTCATTCCCAATATATAACATATAATATTTTTAAATAAATTTCCCTTTGAAGTTTATAATTAATTTACAAAGAAATAGTGCTTATTTTTGAAGAAATAGTCAAAAAATTTCACTGAGTAATACCATTATGCCAATATTTCACAATTTTGATACTCATATTCATACTTTTTAATTAAACAACTATGTTATAGTGACTACATTTAAATAATAATATTTTTATAATATATATCATTTCATTTAAACATCATTGTTGCCTCTTAAGAAAGTAATCATGATAATTGTCCTTTTAAACTAATTTTTTAGGATTTCACATTCTTCCCCCTTAAATAAAATTTTCCATTTCAATTTGTTCTTTGTGGTCAAAGTTTCAATATTTTAAAATAACTTTATTCAAAACCCACATCATACAAATATGAAATAAAAATTATTTTTAAAACTTAAATTGAGAAACATAAAGGTTACCAGAAATAGAGCATAATCATGATCCCAGATAATGAGAAAATTTGTTCGTTGTTCAATTATATACATGAAGGAAGAAATTGTCTTCCAAGGTCTAGTATATAGTCAAAGAGAACATGATAATGGGAATGCGATTTTCCGGAAAACCATAAATATTTTATGGGTGAAAAGGCAATAAATTCATCAGAAATAATGGAAAAATATAGAATTTTAATTAATGATACATTAACTAATGTTTATGGATTCATTTACTATCAATATAGACTACGCAGAAAAATGTAGTTACCTAATTTATTTACATTTCATATACACAATTTCAACCATTGGTTATCATTTGATAAATTTTTTACTTCATCTCTTACACAGAGTAATGAATACTCGAGATGTATATTTTTCGATGAATTAGTAAAATTTAATTTTAGTTTATTATAATATCCATAAATAATTATTAGTCATTAATTATATCTCTATTTATCACCAAAACTAGAAATTTTAGTTCATGGTATCCATTATAGATAAAAAGAATAATATAATTTATAAAACACGAACAATGAAAACAAAATTTCAACATAATCCAATTGATCAATAATTAACCTTAAGACACCTCCAAAATTTTACAAATTTAAAACCCAAATGTATAAAAAATTTGATGAAATTTCTTTACAAGGTCCACTGTAGCATTTTTCCCCACATAACATGATATATCTCATAATTTCACATCCCAATAAAGTGAATTACCTGGAAGTTAATTTTATTAAAATTAACTAATAAACATAGTCACTATTAAAAATTAATGAAAAAATATATTATTCAAAAATTAATACAATAATAATTCTTAAAATATCCAACACTATTTAATATATTCCATTAATGTAAAATTAATTTTTTTAGATGACCTAAATAACTTTTTTGTCAAATCACTCACCAATGTCACAATCACTAAAACTATTTTATTTTCTTTAGTAATTTATATAATATATTTATCTCAACTAAAAATTATTATATTATCTTTTGGATCATATTAAGGGTAATATTTTCCTCACTAATGTGTTTTTTAAGAAGAAGTATCACCTTACAATTAAATCACTTCCCAAAGATATTGTTACAATTTGACATATTCTTGAATATCATTATAGTGAAAATAATTCATAAAAATTCGTTTATGTTTCATGATTCTTATAACAATAATATATTTGATAAAAAACTTGTACAATATTTTTTTTAATCCTAACATATAAAAAATTTATCATTCAATTTCAACAATCGACATAATAGAATCCCTTCATTGCTCTATGTGTTAACCCATGGATTAGAGAATTAAATCAGATAATTCCCATGTTACCCACACATAATACATTTATTTCTTAATAAATTAATTTCTATATTACATTATATTATACCTTAAAAATATATTACCCTTTCTTTTAATAATTATTCTAGGCTTCCCCTTTCACATTCTTCAAATGAAGAAAATTGAAAATTCTTTCCTCTATGTTCGTATAAACTTTCATAAAAGAATATCTTACTCTTATTTGAGGTATTGGAAATCTCACAAAAGTTTTCATTATTAGTCATATATTGTAATGCCCCTATAATAGAAGCTGAGAGTCGGTGCATTATTTTAATACATTGGTATGATTATAAGGAATCAAGTCCCGAATGACTGTTCAGTTTAGTAGTCTTGGAAAATAGATTACATATATGAACGTTACATGACACATTAGAAAATATAACACAAAAAAATGATCAATTGAGAATGAAATTAATCCCCTAGCTTAATCCTTCATATCAATCGTAATACACTTCTTGGAATTCTGGGAAAATAAAACATAAGAAAAGGGAGAGCTCAAACGCTCAGTAAGTATAACAATATAGGGGAAACTTTCACAAATAGGCATAAAAATTTAAGGTTATGTATAAAACTAAAATAAAATCCTTTTAAAATAAAACTTCAGCATAATATGGAAAAGATAAATCAAATAATTCCATTTACTTATCCACATGGATAGTTTACTAGTCTAATAATCACATGCAATATCAATAGCCAATTTAATAATGATGGAATGCATAATTCTAGACTTTATAACCATGTAGTGACGACCCTGTGCTAATACTACAAATAAGATTTGGTCAAGGCCTTAGGCTAGGAAACTAGTTTGTCTCATGAGACCTACTGATGCATCGAGGAGATATAGTGGGCTCCACAAATCACTTACTATGTCCATTGCATTCCTCATATGGAACAGTTTAAACATAACATAAACATTCGTATTAAAACTATCATAATAAATGTCTATTCTTTATCAATAAACCATGAATGGTATAAAAATAACACATACATAGTAAAACATATCACAAAACCTTTAATACAATATGTAAGATTTGTATCATAATAAATCAACCTCGATTAAGAATAATACCCCATAAAAGATGTTGACATAGTTAAAAATTATCAGTAAACATATTTGAGAGAAATATCATTTTTCATGAAATCATAAAAAAGTAACATAATTTATAAAGTAAGTCATTTAAAATATATTTTTTAATAAAAGTGGCCCATACCACTTTGAAACCTTTGAAAGGAATTAACATTTTAAAACATTCATGTCTATATAAATAAATCCTTAAAACCATTTTGAAAACATGGTAATTAATGGGAAATGTTTAGAAGAATAAATCATTAAAACATTTAAAATTATGTTTTAGGAAATAATTCTCTTAAAAATAATCCATTTGAAAACTCTTTTATGAAACATGGACATGGATAATAAATATATCCCAGTAGATACTTATGTAAAAACAACCTCAGATAATAAATATATTGTGAAATTAACCCTTACCATGCAATTTACTTTGGTCGAGGGTAAGTTAAACCTCCTATATAATGACCATAGTATGTTATTAAATTATAATAGAACTATATTCATATTTATTATATCATACATGATTCATTTATAAATTTATACTACCTATTTAATAATGAATTCCATGTTAAATTATCATTTCAGGTAATAATCACTTTATTTATTGTACGTGTTTAAACTTATTATTCATGATCGTATCATTTAGATCATGATTTACATACCCCTAGAATATAAAAAATGATTTATATATCATATATATTTATAATATATATATATATATAATAGATATTAACAGGAAATGGAAAACACCTTTTATGGAGATAGTAGGTCGTACGTACGGATAAACGATGTTTCTGTTTTCATATCTTATTGAATGAAAGTATGTGAATAAGATATATGTTAGTATGCACACACACAAAAACACAGATATATATATATTCAGTAGCATTATTATGTCTTATATTACATACTTATTAATAATATATATTTTTATAATCATTGTTGAATGGTGAATGTGGAAATGAATCTTATCGCATTGTGGGGACTGTAAGCCGTACATACACACGGGGGACGATTCCAATTCCTTATTGATTAAAAGGTGTGGAATTAGATGGAATATTAATTTTACAGATAATTTAGCATGTTATTTGCATTATTTATATACATATTACTTATCATTATATCTATCCGAATAACACAATGTTGAATAACAAATTACACCACAACGTAAAGACGGTAAGCCGTACGTACGCACGCATGGTGACATTATCATTCATAGGATGGAAATAATAATTAATATGGTTGTACCATATTTATAATAACATCAAAGCATGTATAAGGTACTAGAGTTATTATTTTGGAATGTAAATAACAAAGAAAGAGAAAGTGGAAGAAGAAGATAACATTGAAAGAGGTGATGAAATTATTATCACTTCTTAACGTGCTTCCTTTTGATTTGAACAAAAGGGATCCTTAGGATGGATTTTGGCTGAAGGTAAGGATTCTAAGTTGAAGTGAGGATATTTGGGAGGATATTTGGGCTGGGGTTGGCCGAGCCAAATGGCTTTGGAGGTGTGATTTTTAGAGAAGGGGAAGTTCCCATTTTATAAGAGGGGTGAGGGTCACTTTACCAAAAGATTAAAATATTTATTTATTATACAATCATATTCGGTTTATAATGGATCAAAATGAATTTATTTCGAGACTTAGGTGGTTATGGGTCGAAATAATCTCAACCAATAGGTTTTAGACAACTTTAGGTATCCATTTTAACCATATCTTTCGGATTTAACTCTTAGTTAAATAGTTTAACTTTTATCGTGTCTTCTTGTATTCTTACACTATATGGTTAATAAAATTACTCTAAACTTATAAGATAACCACAAGTGGTTCATTAATGACATATATAATATTATTTAATGCCATTGTCTGAACCTTATATTTTTAGGAATTTTATATCAACCAATAATATAGTATTTTTTTTAAAAATTAATTTATAGAAATTTTGACACTATTTTTTTATTTTATTTTTGTGAAAGTAATTACAACCTTATAAATTTGAATTGTTATTATCTAATAAACCCTAACAAGTCATATTGACCTAAAAAATTCTTTTATGGAATCAAAACTTTTAAATTCTATATATTTTAATATTTATAGTATAAACTATTTTAATATTTCATTAAGAAGGAAATTACTACATCATCATTGTGTCGTAAATAAATTTAATTATTTAATGTAAAAAAACTATAAATAAAATACCATGATGTAGGAAATCTGTTTATATTTCTAATTAATATTTATAGTTTAATTTATCTTTTGTATAACCTTATATTAAAAACGGTTTAGTTATTAAACTTTGAATTTAACACTTTTAACTCCTCTTTAAATAAAATAATAATAAATGTCCTAATATAATCCAGGTGGACCTAAAGGATCATATTTTATTCATAAGGTTTTTTTTGGTTGAATTAAACTTATACAATAGAATTTGGATATGTGTTTGTGTAATTATAACATCATTTTTACCTTTAATTACCCAATTTACTTTTAACCGTGGTAAATAAAAGTCAAAAGTTACTATTCAACAAAAATTATTTTCATATTAATGATCCAAATTTTACTTAATGATGTCAACTGTGTCTCTTGGATTTTTTAAATTCAACCCATAGAAGTGGTAGAATTATGTTTTATGCAAATTTGAAAATGCTCCTAGAAGGTGGGTAAAAAAACGTTAAAAAGCTTAATAAAATTTTATACATCTAATTTTATTATAAAATGGATCAAATGAATTAAATTGAAATTATATAGGTACTATATATCTATTTTTACTTAAAATAAATTTAAATAAAATAAGTAATTATTTAAATAACAAGTCGGTTTTAAATAATAACGTAGTTTTTTTTCACTATTCATCAAAAATTGAATGTTTTCAGAAAAATACAAAAAATTCTCCCAAAGATGATTTTGGTATTATGAATTCAAAAATTAAGTATATTTTACCAAATTCAAAACATAGAAGTTTAATTTACTAATTTAAAATTAATTCTCGTTGTCAAAACCAAAAATCGGGTTTTTAAAAAAAGTAAAAACTATTAAAAGATTAACATGTGTTTATGTCAAATTTATATGTAAAATTAAATAGAATGGACTAAATTGTATTAAATGATAAAAATATAATCTAATTATACTTAAAAATAATTCAAATTTATATTTGAACACAATAAATTATTTTGATTAAATTTTTTTTTCAATTAAAATTTAGTATTTTTCATTATTCACCCAAATATAAAAGTTATCAGAAAAACACCAAAAATTTATCGAAACTAAATTTTTATTTCCTAATTCTAAATAATAAGTTTATTTTGTCAAATGGAATATATAAAAGTGTCAAATATTCGATTTAAAATGGGTTCCCCATTAAAAGGTGGTGGAATTGCATTTTTGAAAAAATACATCTTTTATCTGAAAAATTGAATTATTCATTTTATTATATATAAAAAACAAAAAATATGAATGTTAAAATTATATAGTATATATATATAATTCAAAATTAAATTAATACTATTCATAACTACTTTTTGAACGACTAGTTTGGTAAGTTGTGGCGCGCTCGAACTCGTTGTTGCGTGTAGTGCAAGTTATTGAATTAATTTGAAGAGATAACATACTATGAAATATTGGGGTGTTACATTATACCCTCCTTCAATAAATTTCATTCTCACAATTTGAAATTTTTTATCGAAAAAAGGTTAAAAATAAAAAAATACCTTTGTGGAAATCCCACATCAAAAATTGGTTTAATAAAATTTAGTCTGAATAAGAGGGAAAGGGAAATGAAAAATTCACCACAAAATTATGATCTCAATTAGAAGAACGTTGGTGGAAATTAGTGACACATAATTGGGGGAAAACCTAAATATTTATAGGGATTGATTGAGGTCGTCAATCACAAACAAGTGTACAATTGATAGCCTCAAATCCATTAATCTATGATAATTTAAAATATCATCGGTTCAACAAAACATATGGTATTAGCATAACACATTTTTGTTTTAAGATATATTCACTAAAATTTAAGAATTAATTTATTCATAGAATAAGAGGAAAAAATATACTTGACAAGTAGTGTTTCATCTTTAACTAGTTCCTACCAAAAACTCATCTTTCACTCCAAAATATAATAGAATTCAAAAATATTCTATTTTTCCTAATCATATAGGGTTCCAAAAATAATTAATTTATAATTAATTTTTCAGAATATTTAAATAAAACTACATTATACAAACTAGGACATCAATTAGGCCAGTGGTAGGTGATGCACCCTTGTCTCCCTTCAATTACATGTTCAAGTCTCGCGGCCTTGCCGGATGCGATGGGTTGTCGCTCGACCTACGAGTTGTCCTTTTTATAACAATCCAAAAAATAATATTAAGAAGTTTTTTAACCATAAACAATATTATCCAATGTTTAATTTAATCCATTCCAACATTTAGACTTATCCAAAATACTTCTGTCCAAACTCACAGTCCAAAATTTATAAGGAAGGTAAACATAATGAAGATCCTTTTTGCCATGTAATAACATGTGAATACCTTTATCATGTATTCTTTTAAAACACTGTAACACACTAAATTACCATAAAACCTTATTGATTACATTCATGATCCTTTATTACTTATAGAATACTAGATATACTTCTTATATCCAAAAATTTTGTAAACTTAAACAATAATGGAATATAAAAATCATTAATCAATTTTATGGTAGTCAAGAATATCGAATATAATTTATCTAAAATCATTCATCTCTTATTCCAAAATCAATGCCACAGTATCCGGACCATATTAAAGTTTATCTTTCCTTCAACCATGTATTTTTCAAAAATTTTAACTTGCTATTGAGTCACTTTTCATTGTACCATACAATCTCAAATCCTTAATGAAATAATATTACAGTACAATCCTTATATACTCCATAATTATTATAACCAATAAACCATTGATACAACACTCAAATGAAATAATTATTTAATATCAACCTAAGAACTCTAGTCATTACTCTTCATCTGTGGTAATATCATTACTTTATTATTATCCAAAAACATCATTTGCGGTATACTCTGATGATTGAGACATTGATTCGCGTAGTGTCCCAACTCCTTATAGATGAAGCATTGTACATTTGAAATCTTTTTTTACCCTTAAAATCAAGTACATGGTGTTCTTTTTCTACAAACTTATAAAAACTCCCATTCCCTTCAAGCATTTACCTAGGTGATTCTTTCCACAATTATATCATATTGGAAAATCCTTTTTTCCCCTCTTCACTTTTTCCAAATTTCTCTCATCCATCCCTTTCTTCTCTTCATTTAAAATCCATAAAACTTAGATATTTCTTTACTTATCTTATTAAAACATGATACTATTTCTTTATATAATGAGAATATGTGGGAGAATATTTCACTTTTAAATGTTGGATTAATACCATGAAAGATATGATCCTTCTTAATCTTTTGATCATGCGTACTGTTGGAATTCTCATTCCTTCTACTTGGTTCCATTTCTAAACAATGGCATACACAAGGTTAGTTCATGAATCACAATGCATAATTTCAAACATGTAAAATACATAACATAAACCAGGATACCCCAGGTCAAGCCTGAAACTCCTTGTTGGAGTTTTTACTCCTAGGTACATCTGTGTCAGAGCCGCCTATACCTTCTCGTACCCATACAAGGATGTATTGCTTGGAAAATACACAAATTCTATACATTACCAAAATTCTAGGAAGTTATTCTATACTAATCCTCAAAGTATTTCTTAGGGTAAGGTTATCTATTCAGATTTTATCTAAATCTATTTCTAGTTTTTGTTTCTAAAGTTCCTCTGATACCAACTGTGATTCCCCGACCCCAAAAGCCCAAATTCAGTCCATTATTTTAATACATTATCATGATTACAAGGAATCAATCCCAAAAGGACGATTAGTTTAGCATCCTTGGAAAATAGATTAAATACATAAAAATTACAATACACATTAGAAAATATAGCACAACATAAATGATCCTTTGAGATTGACATTAATCCCCCAGCTTAACCCTGCATATCAATCATATTACACTTCTTGGAATCCTGGAAAAATAAAACATAAGAAAAGGGTGAGCTCAAATGCTCAGTAAGGATACCAATATAGAAAAAACTTTCACAAATAAGCATAAAAATTTAAGGTAATGTATAAAACTAAAACAAAATCCTTTTAAACATAAACTTAAGCATAATATGGTAAAGATAAATCAAATAATTCCATTTACTTATTCAAATGGATATTCTACTAGTCGAAAAATCACATGCAATATCAATAGCCAATTTCATAATGATGGAATACGTAATGGCATACTTCAAGACCACATAGTCTAGGCCTTGTGACAAGACTACAAATAATATTTTGTCAAGGCCTTGTGCCAAGACACTAGTTTGCCTCATGAGACCTACCGATGCACTGAGGATATATAGAAAGCTCCACCAGCCAGTTACTAAGTCCAATTCATTCCTCATATGAAAAGTTTTAAACATAACATAAACATTCGTATTAAAACTACCACACGAAATATCAATAATTTATCCATAAACCATGAATGGTATAAAAATAACACATCCACAGTCAAACATATCACAAAAATTTCAATACAATATGAAATATTTTTTCATAATAAATCATCCTCGATGAAGAATAATACCCCATAAAAGATATTGACATAGTTGAAAATGATCAGTAAAAATCTTTGAGAGAAATATACCGTTTTTATGAAATCATTTAAAAGTCACATAATTTATCAAGGAAGTCATTTAAAAGATAGTTTTGAATCAAATATTACCATACCACTTTTAAACTTTTTAAAGGAATTAATATTTTATAACATTCATGTCTATATAAATAAATCCATAAAACCATTTTGAAAACATGGACATTAATGAGAAAGGTTTAGAAGAATAAATCTTTAAAACATTTAAAATGATGTTTTAGAAAAGAATTCCCTTAAAAATAATCCCTTTGAAAACTCTTTTATGAAACATGTAAACAGATAATAAATATGTCCCAGTAGATACTTATGTATAAACATCTTCAGATAATAAAGAGATTGAGAAATTAACCCTTACATTGCACTTTCCTTTGGTCAAGGGTATGTTTAACCTCCTTTATAATGACAATAATATGTTATTAAATTATACCAGAACCATATTCATATTTATTATATCATACACAATTCATTTATGACTTTATACTTCCCATTTAATAATGATTTCGATGTTAAATTAATATTTCAGGTAATAATTGCTTTCTTTATCGTGTGTGTTTTAACTTGTTATTCTTGATCGTATCATTTAGATCGCGATTTATATACTTCCAGAATATAACACATGATTTATATATCATATATATTTATAATATAAATATGTATAATAGATAGATACATGAAATGGAAAACACCGTATATGGAGACAGTAGGCTGTTTGTACGCATAAACGTTGTTTTCGTTTTCATATCATATTGAATTGAAGTAAGTGAATAAGGTATATATAAGTGTGTGTGTATATATATATATATATTCAGTAGAATTATTATGTCATATATTGCATACTTATTAATAATATATATTTTTATAATCATCGTTGAATGGTGAATTTGGAAATGATTCTCATCACGTCGTGGAGATAGTAAGTCGTACGTACACACGAGTGACGATGCCAATTCCTTATTGATTAAAAGGTGTGGAATTGGATGGCCTATTAATTTTTCAGAGACATTATCATTTTATTTTCATTATTTATATACATATTACTCATCATTATATCCATCCAAATAACAGAATGTTGAATAACAAATTACACCACGACGTGGAGACGGTAAGCCGTACGTACGCACGAATAGTGACATTATCATTCATAGGATGGATAGAATAATTAATATGTTTGTACCATATTTATAATAGCATCCCAGTATGTACAAGGTACTTGATTTATTATTTTGGTATGTAAAAAACAAATAAATATAAAGTGGAAGAAGAAGATAACTTTGAAAGAGGTGATGAAATTATTACCTCTTCTTCAGGTGCTTCCTTTTGATTTGAAAAAAATGGAACCTTATGTTGGATTTATGCTAAAGGAAGGGCATATAGGTTCATGTGAGGATAGTTGGGATGATATTTGGGTAGGTTTTGTCCGATCCAAATGGATTTGGAGGTGTGATTTTGAGAGAAGGGGAAGTGCCCATTTATAAGAGGGGTGGGGGTCACTTTAGAAAAGATTCAAATATTAATTTATTGTACAATAATATTCGGTTTATAATGGCTGAAAAGGAATTTATTTAGAGACTTATGTGGTTATGGGTCGAAATACTCTCAACCAATAGGTTTTATACAAGTTTAGGGTACCATTTTAACCTTATCTTTTAGATTTAACTCTTAGTTAAATAGTTTAACTTTTACCGTGTCTTCTTGTATTCTTACACTATATGGATAATAAAATTTCTATAAACTTATAAGAGAACCTAAAGTGGGTCATTAATGACATATATAATATTCTTTAATCCCTTTGTATGAACCTTATATTTTTTTTAATATTATATCAACCAATAATATAGTATTTGTTTTTAAAATTAATTTATGACTGTTTTGAAACTATTTGGTATTTTGTTTTTTCGAAAGTCATTACAACCTTATAACATTGAAAAAAATTTATCTAATTAACCTTAACATGTAATATTAACCAAGAAAATTCGTGTATGGCATCAAAAAATTTATATTTTTTTTTTAATATTTATAATATAAACTATTTTAATATTTCATTAAGAAGGTAATTTCTACGCCATCATTGTGTCGTAAATAAATTTAATTATTTTATCACTAAAAATTATAAATAAAATACCATGATATATTAAATCTTTTTATATTTATAATTAATATTTATAGTTTAATTTATCTTATGTATAACCCTATATTAATTTTTTTAGTTATTAAACTTTGAATTTAAAACTTTTAACTCTTCTTCAAATAAAATAATAGTAAAAGCCCCAATCTAATCCAAGTGGACATAAAGGATCATATTTTATTCATAAGGTTGTTTTGTGTCAAAGTAATCTTATCCAATATAATTAGGACATGTTTCAGGGTAGTTATAATATCATTTTTACCTTTAATTACCGTATTTACTTTTAACTGTGGTAAATAAAAGTCAAAAGATACTATTCAAAAAAAATTATTTTCATCTTATTGATCCAAATTTACTTACTGATGTCAACCGTGTCTCTTATTTTTCTTGAAATTAAACTCATAGAAGCAGTAAAATAATGTTTTATGCAAATTTACAAATGCTTCTAGAAGGTGGGTAAAAAAATGTTAAAAAGGTCAATAAAATTTTATACATCTAATTTTATTGTAAAATGACTCCAATGAATTAAATTTAACTTATATAGGTACTATATATCTATTTTTAATTAAAATAAATTTAAATAAAATAAATAATAATTTAAAAAAATGTCAGTTTTAAATAATAACGCAGTGTTTTTCACTATTCATCAAAAATTGAAATTTTTCAGAAAAATACCAAAAATTCACTCTAATCTAATTTTGATATTCTAAATTAAAAAATAAATTATATTTTACTAAATTAAAAAAATAAAAGTTTTATTCATTAATTTTAAATTAATTCTTGTTGTCAGAACCAAAAAAGCGGGTTTTGTAAAAAGTAAAAACTATCAAAAGATTGGCATGTGTTTTTGTTAAATTTAAATGTGAAATCACTTATAATGGAATAAATTGTATAAAATGATAAAAATATAATCTAGTTACACTTCCAAACCATTCAAATTTATAATTTAACACTATAAATTATTTTGATTAAAAAAGTGGTTTTCAATTAAAATTTAGTATTTTTCACTATTCACCCAAATATGAAAGTTATCAGAAAACACAAAAAATTTATCAAATATACATTTTTATTTCTCAATTATAAATAATAAGTTTATTTTTTCAAATATAATATATAAAAGTTTCAAATATGGGATTTAAAAAGGAATCTCCATTAAAAGGCGGTAAAATTGCATTTTTTGAAAAATACTTCTTTTACTTGAAAAATTGAATTTGTCCTTATATTTTGTCTAAGAAACACAAAATATGAATGTTAAAAATGTATATGATATATATAGAATTCAAAATTCAGTTAATTCTATTCATAACCACTTTTTGAACGGCTAGTTTGATAAGTCATGGTGCACTCGAACTCGTTGTTGCGTGTAGCGCAAGTTATTGAATCACTTTGAATAGATAACATAATATGGAATATTGGGGTGTTACATATATAATGATAGATGTTTCTGAATAAACATAAGTTTTCTCTACCTAGATACCATTTCATTTAGTTCTTTTTAAGGATAATCATTTCATTTTCGATTACATTCAATGTTTACATGAATCCCCCAAGTTCTAAGTATTGTATAAATCTCAAAACCATTATATGAGAGACAATAATTATAGATGGAGATCATGATAAATCATTTATATAATATCTAATCTCTAAAACATTTTTTTTCTATGAAACAATGGGTTTAACCTTAGCCATCATTTTAATCATCAATACAAATCCTTCGTAATGGTTCGTAATAAAAATGTGAAAAAAAATCCTAAAATACCATCGAGAGTTTCAAACATGGTGTGTAGAAAAGGAACACTTAATGTAAATAGAATGATAGTTGATATATAATCAAACAGATAATTTTGAGTTTATTACCCCTATATTATTCTAATCCAAAACCATATCCACAAGTATCATATATCCCATGATGTAATCTTACACAAACTAGATAAACTCTTCCATACCAAAACATTAGTATGTTATCCGGTAAATATAATAATCCATTGGGGTTATACAAATTATCAATAATCCAAATATATAATGATTAACTAAATTAATACTATAATACCATCTATAAATTCCCAAGATTTTAAAACATTTATATCACATATTAATATATAAATATCCAATAGTTTTTTATAAATAATCACTTGATGAAAAAAATGTTTTAGTTTCTTTTGAGACTAGATACACAATATTCTCATTTATTGAAATAATAATAACCATATACCATCAATATATTCTCACACACTACTATTATTATAAACAACCTACCTAAAACCATTATTCATGACAAGGGGAAGGGAAACATAAGAAAGGATGAGCTCAGATGCTCAATAATATAAAAAAATATCAGTTCAAACTTAATTATAACATGTGAATTAGGGGATGAGAAAATGGTCTTGAAATTTTAAAACCACTTTATATACATAAAATATAATAATCATATATATTGAAATATTGTTTGGAATTTCATAAGTCAATGATCATAAAGGAATCAAATAACACAAGTGAATAGAGAATAACATTCAAATAAAAATATTGAAAAACATAATCCTAAAAGAAATTAATGTGAATAAATAGAAATATGTTCAATCATTATGTTAAGGACATGAAATTAGGACCTCACATAAATTTATGAACCTAAAAACAGTTACATTCACAATCAAATGGATGTGAAATAGAGGTCTATTCCTAAACTTATGAACATGACAACTAGCACCCCAAATAATCTTATGGACATGAAAACTGGTTCCGCACATAAAATTGAAAACATAAAATCGAGTTCCCACATAACTTTATTACCTCAGGGGTCAACCAAATTTACCTAATAATCTAGAGGGATACATAATATAACGCTTTACCATTATATAATCACAATCATTTCATATATGTTCAACAAATCCATAAATCAGACATCATATATCATATCCCAAGGAAAAGAAATGATTATCATAAAAATTTTATCATTTTTCATAGAATAAACCTTGTAAAATAAATGGTATTCCTAACTATATTTTCATTATGATCAAAATCCCTGAAGAGAAATAATAAGTATGGTATCCTGTGATTATTTCCATAGTAAATAATAAGTTGTATCAATGAATGGTAGCATAAATGAAAGGAATAATCCCATTTTCATTCATGAAGTTACCCAATATACAGTTCCTCAATTAAAGAGATAATGGGGGGTACTCATCCTATTAGAGTGAGCCTTTTAATGAATTCACAAAAAATATATCCTATTTTGAAATTCTACTATTCCTAAAGGAATAAAATGAAACCACAAGACCCTAAACACCATACTAGAAGGCCTGATAGACAATGAATTCACTAGTTGTAGTGAAATTATCCCCACATTTAAAGATAATTCTAGATTTCCATTTTCTTAGAAAAATCTACACACACCTTATACACCCAAAAAATATCAGAAAATTCAACTCTAACACTAGTAGTGCTTTAAAGAATAAAACTATTTGGAATCCACATAATTTTACTTAACATCTCAAGCCTAAAAAAAATACGTAACAATATTAATCGCTTGAGACTAAAAGGTGGTATAGGTATTCTTCTAGAGCCTCAAACTTCCATAAAATCCCCCATACACATCCTAATCCTCATTAGGTTTTGAAATCCCCAACGATAATATCTTGTTAGTATTATCATATCTCTTTTTAAAAATCCACTAAGGGACACCATAAAAAACAATAACCCCAATAAACCAATGTACATCACACCACTAACTTTTTAGTGGCTCAATAAAAAAAATATATAAAGAAAATTTTACCATTTAGATGACCTGGATCTGTTAAAACTATACCCCAAGACAACACCTACCCAAGAAACTCAAATAAAAAACCTCTACCTGCACCATGTAACAAGTGTTTTTATGAAACGATTGCACCCAAAAATAACAATAGGATGATAATATAATTGGGTAATAATTTTCAAGTGTAGTATACACTCATTACATACATTCAAATACCTAGAAAATAAATTAAATGAAAATACACCATCTACTTGGGGGATCAGTTTATATGATGACAATATCTAGGGAAAACCATTAGATCCATATCATGGGAATTCCCTATCCAACATGACCACTAGTTTTGAACCAAAAATATAGACCCCCTCCTATAATTCAGGGAATTATTATGGGGTGTTCTCTATTTATCTAGGTTCAGTAACATCTCCCTCTTCACACAAAACACAACTTCCTCCAAACTAGCTTCTTATACACCTCCTTTAACACTAACACACAAATATCTCATCCAAATGAGTCATCCATTACAAATCTATCATGATACTCTTATCTAATCAACCACTATATTCCCAACCTAAGGATGTAAACTACCAATCCATGAATCCATATTATATACTATAATAGTTTTTTACAAACCAAGATATATTATATTAATTATTATGAACCTATCTTGATTTCCTCTAAATATATATCATAAACCAATAAGAAGAAATGTTTATTCTATATTTTATAAAACCATTTCAAGGCAATCATCATTATTCCCAAAGGTAATAAAATTTTCTCCTTATAATTCATGATGATTCATATGCTATCCTTTTAAAAAGGGTCAACCATGGGTTACCCCCAAAAAAGTAGTGCCATCATTAAAACCCAAAGGATGTGAAGTATAAATCTGACACATTGTGCACCGGTACATGATATCCACTTAGAAAGGTAGTTCATCTCAAATACTAATAGGTTTTCCAAGCTTTAATCACCATGGGGCTCAAACACTATTGAATAAATGACCCACATTATCATCCCAAAACCAACTCCTCATGACACAAAAAAACCTACCATTATGGAGGTAGTTACCCCTACATCCTATATCAACCTAGAATAATTTATCTTAATATATCACTTTCTCCAAAAAAATAAAATCTCACTTTACCATAAGTTGGGAGTGAATAAAATTCAAAACCATAGTAAACTATGTAGCTAACCTAGTTATAGATTTTGTTTAAACTACATTTTCTAAGACTTAATAATATATTGTAGGATGATTAACTCATGTCGGAATTGACTAGTATAGGGGTACATGAATAATGAAAATGAAAATTCCCCATAATATAACCCACCGATTCTTGACAATAACAACCCACCACACACAAAAACCCTAATCTCTAAAAACTATCATTCTAATACAATAAATACTTTTTAAACGTGGCATTTATGGTACTCGATTGATGCATAGTTCACCTTATAATTATCCCACACCATGGGATGATCCCCCAAATAACTTCTCCACCAAATATACTCGCATATAGTATACTACGTGCTGTATAAAGATATCATATTTCAATAATATTTTCTAGGATGATAGTGTATGAATAAAAAAACTAACATCTATCAGATGATGTAGTATACAACCTCTAATAATGGGTGAATATATCAAAAAATATCACTCTTCCAAAAATCACTTGATTTAATCCATCAATGGTTGTGTTTGATGGATACAAATCCATAGCTCCGAAAAATTTCTTTCAGATACTATAGTCGAACTACATAGCTTTTACAATTTCACTACAAAACAAAATTAGAAAAATATATTGTGGATCATGGTCCTTCATATATGATCAGGGATGGTCGTGATACACTACAGAGGGATTAAGATCCTCTTTAGAACTCCAATACAAAAAAATACTCAAGATTTATCCATTTTATAACATACCAATCATGATTTTTAGAAATTAAAAACTATCCTAAATGGATCATAATCTGACACACTAGGTTCGATTGAAGAATTTTCATCTAGTCTAAAAAAGGAATAACCAAACTAAAATGTGATTCTCAAACCCTAGAGAACCCAAAATTTCATAGGGACCAGGTTCCATTGAAAAATACAATGGCCCTTATTGTCAATGACACATATTTTTTCAATTAATTTGAAATCAGAATAAGACTCAATATGAATGAAAACATTCCCTATATAAGATTATATTTTCACTAAGATTGATGCGGTGATAAAAATTTTCAAATCATACAATAAAAATATCAACAATTGATTATAAAAGCAGTACTTCATTACACACTAATTGGTTGGGGGGAATCCTGACTATAGAAAAAATCCTATAAAAATCTAGCCTCATCAAATAAGCTAGCTACCATTGTTTAGCACCCTTATTTAGATCAGGTTTACCCTCTTGAGAAATGGATACTTCATCTTCCCCACATATTTTAGATTTCTTTTTTGATAATAAATTTAAATACCCCATTAACATTCATTACGTATATTAGATTTTTTTTTTCACAACCATTATTCAAATATTACACTAATTGACCCTCACTATCAATTCTTGATCCATATTTCAGAAAAGTGGCCAATCCTAAAGGAACCTCCAATAGTTTTGTGGTGGGTGACAAGAACTGAGTTAGAATGTCTCAAAACATAGTAGGTCTTAACCTATAAAAACATATAGAAAAATCTTAAAAAATAATATAAATGAAAAAAGACTAGGGATATATATATATAATAAACTAAAAATTACAAAAAAATGCATGAGAGTACTTCTAATATTAATATAGTAAATAGTACAAAAAACATTATATGAAATATAAAAAAACACCCAAAAACATAAGTGTAAAACATACTTATGTAGATGATAAGAAGTTTTACACATGAAATAATGGATCTAAACATTAATATGTATCACTACCATCAGCTCTTGGTACCACCAAGCTATAGTAACCCCACACCTACTGTGGTTTATAGGCATCAACTCTAAAAAAGAAACATAATTATATGTCCATAAGACCATCCCCTACCTATTTTCCATCTTCATAGACACATTATATGTTGGATAAATTACTATATAGGGGTGAGTATAAACATACCCAAATTGATTCCTGTAAGACTATAATGAAAATAAAAAATAAAAAATCAACTCTACCTTAAGTTATATAGGTGACCAAGAGGAAGTTGGATAAGAAAACTATAATACCTTGATATCCCAAACCTACAAGTAATAAAAAGGAACCACATTAATGATAAGGTAGAATAATATAGATATATTATAAGATAATAATTATCATGTATTCTTGAAGTGTACCAATCATCATTACTCCAATATTTGACAAGATGCTCCTCCTGAGCAACTAGTGATGCCCAGAGCTATAAATTGTCCACACCATCTAATGTGACCATCCCCCCATAAGTCACACCTATGATAAAATCTAGGCAATCACGGGGAATCATATTTCATGAATCATTCATTCTACTCATACATAAATGTATCTCCTGACATGAAACCTCTAGTGGGATGTTTACCTCAATCAAGGATTGAAACTAGTTAAGGGAGTACTGGCCCCTTTTATCATTACTATATAGCTATGAGAAATCAAACATAACCTCTCTAAAATTGTAATGTAGGATCCAATAATCTAAAATATGAGGGGGATACCAATTAAAATGATGGATCCCACACTAAAAACGAGGTATTTGATGATTGGAATAAATATATCCATAGATAAATAGTCTTAAACCCCGTTTTTATAAGGGTAATACTAGCCATATAATATCCATATTTAGAGAAACCCACACCATAAATAAATGGGGGGAATTGGGAATGCTTACATTTAATATCTAGAGACCCATGCCTTGACATATTAACACTACATGAGGGTTTTAATCCCTGAAAACACTCTGGTCATCATTTTTTATTCTTGTTAATGACATTATAAACATTAAGATATTAAATTGATCATAAAAAAATGCATTTCATTTTAGATATCAAATATGAAGGCTCCATTATATTCTATATAGAAAACAATCAGTATGGATATATTACACACCCACATATGATTCATGATTAAAGAGATACAAAATAATTCATGAAGGATATAATAGTAAACAATGTAATCTAATGGGGCATGAAAAGTGTTCCTCCTCATATTTCATCTCCCCATGTACTATATCAATATATGGGATGTGAGGATTTATGTACATGGCATAAGGATTTTCCTATATGACATGTTAGTCCAAATAATTCCTTGGGTGTGTACTCCCTATATAAACTAATAAGGATGTCTAGAGGTTCATGAAATATGGGGTAAGTCACATAACATTCTTTCAAAAATGAAATCTCAGTTATGTACTCCCTGAACACATCGTTTTAGCTAGATTTGGGTGTATGATGTGTGAGACATTCAACATGGTGTGTGATAAATAATATAATTGAATATATAGATTTCACACCACCAGATTTATATGATGTGTTTTCTTTTTAACCACATGACATGTAGTTTGGATTTTTTTATAAACTCTTCTGGTCACCAATATTCTATCTTTTTTCCCTGATTCAACCAAAAATCACACTTCAATTACCATTGAATTACTTGATTCTAGTAGGGAATTCACTAGAAGTAAATTTCTATAAATCATTCATTAAATCTAAATACAAACACAAAATTCATTCTTTCACAGATGTTTCCATTAAAAAATCAGCATCCATCATCCAAAAAACCCAATCCACCTTATAGTTTATGAATATATCATGTAACACCACCTCCACTATTGTTTGAAACATTGAAACATCAATCAAATGGTTTGGCCATGATTAAGAATAGGTTGACAATACTTGAAATTCTAGATGAATTATATATGAATAAAATGAATGTGTATTATGTGTAGTAAAACCATAAATCAAAAAGAGTACAATGTGAAAATTGTCGTCTATTTTCAGTGTAGAAATTTTTATATTGGGGTAGAATAATGTAGGTTGATGTTCCAAGGAACCCAATTAATATTTTTTGAATCAAATAAAATACTAGGTCCATGCTCTGATGGAGGCACTAGAGAACCGTCATTGATCTTTCCCCATAAAATCATATTGAATAGTGATAACACATAATTATTATTCCATATCATTATAGATAATTATCTACACATTAATTTTTTTTAAATTATATGAAATATTTGATCCTCAAAAATATTTTAGATTTTATTTGATCATACAATCCATTTCATCCACCCAGATCAGATTTCCACAACTTATTCCACTCCATATTGGGTTCACATTTGGAAAAAATGATAAACCTAGGGAGCACCCATAATAATGTTTTTGAAGGAATATTTCTTGGGATTATCCATAATTAAATCAATTAATAAACTAATTACATTAACTAATATAATCTACAATCATGGGAGAATACATGGAAACTTTGATCAAAATGTAACCAACACTACTTAGGGGTAAATATCCCATCCTAAACTCAAACATAATATCCCCTTTTTCATCCAAAAAAAACATTAAGATGTATAAGTGGTGGGGCACCTTAGATCCAATTTACTAGGTCCATATCTACAAATGATCATTTAAACATTTTATTTGATACAATGTGAGATAATCCCATCCAAACATAACATAATTTTACATCTCTTATATAAGTTAATAATTTTGTCTCATAATAATCACACAATACTAAGAATTGAAGCTTTTGTGTCTTTGAGTATCAGATACATAAGCTACTTATTTTATGACACATAATTGAGATACAATAAACTCCTTAGATATTTATCCTCATTTATACTTATCTAATAAAAAATGATACGGGAACATAAGAAATGGGTGAGCTCAAATTATTTTTAAGGCAAAAACTCATATATATATTATCGAGTGATGGATTATAAACATGTGATAAAACCTAATAAAAAGAAAAATACATTATTAAAAAGTGCAAGGAATAAAAAAAGTTTTGTATAATTCATGATAAAAGTCCATGTGAACTGATGTAATCAAACCTATACTATGGAATAGAGGTATAGAATCAAGATGCACTAATCATGAGATGTGATATATTGAAAATTCACACAACATCGATAAGTTTCAGAAAAATAAGAATAGTAAATAATAACATTATAATTACATAAATACCAATTATTCCCAATAGAACATTGAAAATAATTAAAATAATGGTATGTTCCATTCATAATAATGTGAAAAATTATATATCATATTATATTAACAAACCATTTAATAAACAAATCGATATCTGATAATATCCATATACCATCATGTGAAAACCAATATGTGATCCTTTAAACATAAAAACTTATAAAAAAGTATAATTCATTTATTTCCTAACATGATGTTGTGATATAAGAATAATTTTATCATGTCTATTGACAACATAGTGAGTATAGCTTTACCGTAATTACACCCATGCATAAAATCAACTTCTCATTAGATTTTCAACTTTACTTAATTAATTAGACGTTTATTGTGGACCCATCCATCATTTAGTAAAAATATGTATATATGAGTTCCAAAAGATCATAAAAAATCATATTCTCAATATCACTTAATTGACCCATGAAAATAGAAAAATTTCAAGAAAACATCAATATAACATTTCATAGGCCATTTAGAGGAAGAAGGTTGATGGTACAAAAGAAGTTACCCTTAGTTAAATATGTGGGGTGTAAAATATTATTACATAGATGAAAAACACCATTCTATAATTACTTGAAAAATAAATTTTAAAAATAAGATGAATTAAAAATTATGAAATGCTTGAAAACTGATTAAAAATACTATTTTTAGAACAAAATATTTTGATCTTGATAATGAAATTAAAAATTATCCTTTCAAACCAAAAAATTATTTTCATAAAATTTTATAAAATTGAATTAAAAATATTGTATCCAAAATACAAAATATATTATTAATAATTTTATCTTAAAAATAATTAAAATAACTTATAAAATCTATAATTATTTTTTAATATAAAACTATTAGTTTTAAAAAATATAAAAATTCATCATTTTAATTTCAAAATAAATAAGAACTAATATTATTTGGTAAAATATTATAAATCTAGGAATGTAATATTCATGAAGAAGGATTATTCTAACAATGAATGAAACTACAAAAGTGTTTTGAGATATTTTATTTACAAAAATAATAAACGATGAAGTTATAGGTCATATTCCAAATTCATTTTCTAAAAGGAGATGTTAAAAGAGTCTAAAACATTTACATTTAAAAATAATCATCGATAACAAGGTCTTGAAAAATAAAAAAATGTTTTGCAAGGAAATGTTGTGTTAGAGATAAAACATGTGATTTTGAAATAGTATAAACCACTTTAAATATTTTTAAATGCTGGAATTGCATGCCTAAATCCTTAAAAGGGGCTATAAAACATACCTTTGCATTGTGGAAATGGATAATATAACGGAAAACTATGTTAAAACATATTTGGATTTCTAAATAAGTAAGGAATACATCTTTTGGAATAGAAAACATATAAATAGGGTGAAAATCTATATTTAAATGATATGTGATATTACCATAAAAATGTTCAATTTTATGAGAAAGAATTTCATCAAGTTAGAATATTTGAGTTAAAAATGTAATTTTACCCAATGATAAAAGTGGAGATATTTAATGAAATAATATATAGAATATCATACCTACCACAAAATTCTGATGCTGTAGAAATAGTATTTTAACTTAATTAAAAGAAATTAGAGTTATCTAGATCGACTATAAATATAACTATTCATAAAAAATAGAAATTTTGAATGGGATTTTATGTGATAAAATTATAAATGTACCTAAAAAAGATGAAATTATAAATAATATAGTCTTTGGGAAATATTTACCCATAACATATGAAATATGTTCAGGATTACCATCATGGATCAAAAAAAGAGTTGAGTTAACAAAATACCATAATTTATTATTATATTATAAATTGAATACAAATGAAAGGTAAAAAATGATATGGAATTATATATCCCAATTATATCATTAAAAATGTTATAAAATAAATACCTGGAAAATATATTCACAACAAAAAAGGAAATGGGTGGAAAATATACAACATATGTCAACAGAAAAAAACTGATATGAAAAAATCATTAAAAATATCACAATCACTGAATAATTAATCATTTATGAAGGATTTCATGAGAAATAATTAGAAATATATAAAAAATTAATTTAGAATATAAATTTAAATAATCTTATGGTAAACTAAATTAACATATAGTAATGGGGTTGAAGAATAATCAATATAACTCAAAGAAAGGATTTTCTGTTATGATAAACCCATACATTAGGTCTTGATTCATTTTCTACCCATACCGAACTTCTTAAATAACGTAATTTAGTTCATTAGAAAATTTCTTATGAACACTATAAATATCTATATACTTCATTTTATGGACTATTTATTATAATATGTTATTTATTTATTAAATGGGTTTCATTTATGGTGGTTACTTGAGGCGGTTCATTCGATTTCTCTAAAACATATTTTTTATATTGAATTTGATAAAGTCTATTTTAAAATAGATCAATAATCTCTAAAATTTTATAAGTTTATTTATTTCATTATTTATTTAGTAATAAATTTATACAAGTCAACATTTTTTATAAGGATGAATTAAAATTATGAAAGGGTTCCTAATATGTTAATTTTAAGTAGTTAAGTTTATTATTCTTATTTATTATTAATATCAGATATATAATTTCCAATATTATCAATAAATAATTCCAATTTTATTTATATTTCCCTAGTATACAGAAAATAAAATTTTAAATTCATCTATGTTATGCGGTAATGGAAAATAAAATATATCGGTACGTGGAGGTGGTAGTATAAACACCATCACATATGACACTCATTTTTCAAAGAATTAGTGTTAGGTAAAAAATAATATAATTTATAATTTTAGGATATTAAAAGTTTTATAATTAATATCTTATTTCATTAATATTTTCTTTGGAACCATCCATGTGGTATGCTATAAGAAATATAACACTTTGATCATAGAGGTTGTAGTTCGCACATATACATGACTACTTTTAATTTTTAATATGTTTTTGTGGGAAGGTGGAAAAGTTTTATTCAGTTGGTATATTAATATTTATAAATATCAATAATACTTATTATACCATAATTTAATTGATTATTGTGGATCTGATCTGGGTAAAGGATGAACATAATTCCGAGAGCTAGGTCGAAAACATTATCTCTTCCTTTATATGTTCACCATTGAGTTAAAGATAAAATATCCCTAGATTGGTATTTTGGAAATCTAAAGGAATGATGGAAATGTGTATAGGGGTTTTGAGATAAAAAATAAGGGTTATTAATTAGATAAATCTTTGGAATGGGTGGATAAATGTGCTGGATGTGATGAAATTTTACCAATGAAGAAAATAGAATTCTTGAAATTACTAATATCATCACAAGAATTTCATGATCATATTTTAAGGTAAAATGATTCACAATGGATATTAATTGAGTGGATTTATAGTGTGTAATAAGTTACGTCAGAAAATCTTCTCATTCATTCATTTTCATTCCATTTTTAAAACATGTTTTCAGCTATTTATTGTTACCTTTTTTACTTATACATTTTCGTTTTTTATGTTGTAATGTGTTTTAACCTAATTAATTTTTATCTTAATAAAGATATAATGTAACCTATTTAATAAATTTTTTATGTTATAAAACTATTTTTAATCTACATATAATTCAATTCAGTTCCTATATTATATTAACTTTTTCTTTAATTTATAACATTTAATATATTGAAAAACTGTTTTATAGAAAAATGTTGTTTTGACCATTGATTGTTCTTAATTTTATTATAAATGAATTACCAATTAAATTTATGATAATATATTTTAATACATGATGAAAAATAATATCAATTTAATTATATAAATTATTTCAAATAAATTGGTTAGATAAAAATTACACAACATTGAAAAAATTGTTTTAAAATAAATTTCTTTCCATTATCATGGTCATGAACATTAATATCAGTAATAAAAAATATATACCCAAAATTATATTGAACATATTAATTAACATGAATATGTTTATGTAAATTTTGAAATTCATTCTATTTTATTTAACATCTACATGTGATGGAAAATAATATTTATTATAGGTGAATAAAAAGAGTTCTTTGAGTAAACTAATACATATGTTTTCCAATACTTAAATGTGGGTTTTATAAATTCAACATGGTATTTTAAAATTCATTTTTGAATTAAAAAATATATAATTTATTGAGAAATTGTTTAAAAAATTGTTAAGTAAATCTTTTTATGATATTTTATTGAATGTTATAGTTTTAGGAAAATCATTATTTTTCACTAGTCACCAAAAAATTAAATTTATTTATAAAAATCTCAATAAATATACAATGAAAAATTTAAAATATTTAATTTAAAAATTAAAATTATTATAATGAGTTTAAATTTTATTTTTTATTAATGTATATTTTTAATTAAAATGAAATTTATAAAGAAAATTTTTTTTATTATATTATTCAGTTTTAAAATATTCAGTGGTATTAATTTTATTTTGTATGAATTTATAAGTATTTAAAATCATTTTATTTTTTATCAGTTTTATTCTAAGGTCCCAAACTAAAATAAGATATATTCATGTGGCATTAAATGAGGGTTTACTTTATTTACCCAATGATCCTTTAATTTAATTATTTTTTATAATTAGGTAAAAACTCAAACATATAATTAATATATGTTGAAAAGTGTAAACTTTCAATTAAAATCTATTATTCACAAAATGGAAATCTTTTAAAATAAGTCATGATTTATTTTAATGAAAATTATTCATGATTTTCAAATTGATTTAATACTTTACCTTACCCAAACATAATCCATATGAAAGACATATTAAAAACATGGGATCACCCCAAAAATCTTAGTTAGCAACACTAAAATAAAAAATCAATTAGTATAGTGAAAATAAAAAAAATAAATGAGAAACATTTTCTTCAAGACTTACCTTCATACCAAAGAGGGAATTATTTATAAGCTAAAAAGATCATTATATTACCATTAAAAATTAAATTATTCCCATCAAAATGCATTAGAGAACATATAAAATTCATTTAGGTGCCTTGGTACATAATCATCATAGAAAAATTATAGAAACGTTAAAATTGGAATAAACATAAGACCGCCATCCTATATAATTATTCAGAGAATATAATAATTAAAAAATTATCTAGAGAACAATCTATGTGATCCCTTCATATATGATATATTATGATCACCCATGAGTTATATTGGGGACCAGAACATTCTATAATCAATGTTAATAGACCATAACATGAATAAAACCATTTAATATTTCATGTTTTCATCACAAAATACTTGAAATAATATTTTAAACCCATATTCCAAACTATTTCAAATATCTAAGTACCCTATTATTTTAAGACCCAATTTCTAATACAAAAATATCCATAAAAATATTAGGGGGGTTTATTTGAATAAAATATGAAACATTTTAATTGAATTAACAATTAAAATAATGGTTTCAATAGTGGGAAAAATAAGTTTCACCATATCTATGAAAATAAAACATTACGTTTTTATTTTCTTTTAGATGACCATCATTACATAAATGAATACTTTTTGAAAACACATAAAATTAAGTCAAAAAAGATAAAAAATGATATTGATAAATGTTTTATGACTATATAAAATCATCCATAAAATAAATTTTAAAATATTGGCATGTCGGGAAACTATTTATAAAATAAGTCATTAAGAAATTTTAATTGAGGTTTTATGTTAAAGTTTCCCATACCGTGAGTCTAAAAAAATATCATATTATTTATAATTCTGAATAATAATCTTATGTTAATCATTAAATTTCTTGACAACATTTTTCTAGTTTATTTCTCCTTTTTTTCTCAAACCATGTTATAAAAAATTTGTTTATCATTTTAGCTCCCTCTAAAATAAAGGAAATATTTGTATTATATGTCAAAAAAGACTTTCTAGGTTGAATGTAGTAAAAAATTTTCATTATTTAAACATATACATAATAATAATAAAAACATATTTACCATATTTAAATATTTGTTATACTTTATAAACCAACCATGGGATATTTTTATGAAAAATTAACAATGTTACAATCGTGGATATGGTAGGGCATATGTACGCATGGGCATCATTTCCATTTTTCCATGATCATTATAGAAAGAGTTGAAATAATATTTTATCATTAAATAATGATAAAAATATTATAAATACCATACTATTTCTTTAAATATACATATATTTACCATCCATGTGATGTGGTGACGAAAAAATAATCACATCGCTTCGTGGAGGTGTTAGTCCACACATATACATGAAAGATGGACTTCTTTACAATTTTATGGAAGATTAAATGGATATAGGTTTTTTAATTATCATAATAAAATTTCAGTTTATGTTATATTCTGATGAAATTTTATCTGCCTAGTTAAAGAATATTTTTAGGTGGGGGAAGAATAATTAAAACAAATGTCTTAGTTAAGAATGATATATATTCTTCAGACCAATTTTGTTTTCTCCAAAATCATTCATAGGATAGATTTATAAACAAAATATGTCTTCTTCTAAATAAGGAGGAAAGTGGGGAATGTATTTGGGTAGGTCATGTTAGAACCAAAACACTTTGTATGTTGAAGTGGAGTGGATAAGGTGTCACATTTTTTATGTCGGTAATAGTGGATTATTTGTAATGGACCAAATATATTAAATAATGAGGAGTCACTCTAAAACCTATTCCTTCAAATATTATAAAATATTGGATTTTGGGGGAGTAAATTTTGATCATAACCTCTATCAAATAATAAACATATTTTAAACATGTTATTCCTTAACCACTAGGGCTACACACATTTACCATTTTAGTTTTCACCTATAGTGACTATTTTTTTTCACTTTAGGTGTAAGGGAGATACTATAATATAAAAATTATTACATAATTTGAAAATGAGATATATTTGGAATAATATCCGAATCATGTAAATAATTTAAATCATTTAATAAAATATTAAAAATTATAAATTATTATGAATTTAAATTTTCATAATAATTAATTAATTTTTCTTTTAAAAAATATCTATATTAAGATAGAATTCAAATATATACCCCAAAACTTCCTCTAGATTCTATAAATATCAAAAAATTTCATGTAACTAAATTATTCATTCAATTTATATGGTTTTTAATATTTTTAATATCATTTGCGGTAGTTTCGATTCAATTAAATAATCACCACATCAATATTGCACAAGCATTTGATGAAATTATTTAATAAATAAAAACATTATATAAATTAGCATGACGAATAAAAATATTTTTATTTAAAATTAATATTTTGAACTAAAAATTGGTTGTTTTAATAGCTATTAGAAAATATTATGGAAGTTAAAAGCGAAAAGTTGACATTTTATACTTTTTTTATAAAATGTAATATAAAGATCATAATAAAGGGCATATGATATAAAATGTCATATATTTGATTCTTTGATGAAGATGGAATAAATATAAATAAAAAAAATTATTTATGGGTTCTTATTATTTTTTCCCTTATCATATTATTCTAACCTTTATCAATCTTATTTTACTTTTACATTGGTAAGAAATATTTATGATGGTTAACATTCCACATACAAAAAATAATACTTAACATATAACAGAAATGTAATCAATGTGATTCCAAATATTTAATATATTTTATTAAATTATATTCGTATTTTTTCAATAATTTTATATAAGAATAAACCTGCATGGGTGATGAATTAGCGAATATTGAGGAAATGTATTTTTGAACCATAATATGATTATATATTAACTCTTTTACTAGTAATTATCCTAATATTAATTTAAATATATTTATTGATATATGATATATATATTTAATTTAAAAATTTCTTCATTATGGGTTGTTTTAATTAGTTAAAATGGGGAGAAATTATTAACATTAAAACTATTTTAATAAAAATGTGTTTTTAATCCCAAAAATAAAAATATACTATAAAATTGAATAAAGGTGATAAAAATTTTATTAATTGGATGAAATATAGATAAATAAAATTTATGTTAATGTAAATAAAATTCATATCATAATGGTTCCTTTTAATTTCATTATTTATTGAAAATAAATGATTGAATTTGAAAATTCACAATTTCTACCGATTGAGTGAAAAATTGATTTTTTCAGAAAAATACAATAGTTCTACACTAATTTAACATTGATAACCTGGTTGAAAAAATTATGTTCATGATATCAAATATATTTTCTAAAAATTACAAATTAATTATAATATTTTTCATATAAATTTAATATCAATTATTTTTTAGGAAAATATATTTTTATAGAATAAAATCACATTTCTTAAAATTAATTAATTATTTAATACGAATTTATCAAAAAAATTATATCGAGTAGGAAATATATATATATATATATATATATCATAATTTCATTAATACTAGTCATACTCACAAATTAACGAGTTGGTTCTAAAATTCATATTTAAATAGTAATATCTCATGGTTGGTTTAATTTGGAATTTCATATCTTGTATTCTATTTAACATAGTTTTCTTTTCAAAAAAATAACGTGTCACATATTTATCTATTTAACAAATTTCAACCACGCAATTTTAAAACTAACTCGATATAAAAGGGTTTTATAATTGATAAAAACTTGATTGAAGTCCAACACCATAAAAATAATTAATGAAACCTCTTATTGATAAGTGAGGAAAGAAATTTTGGAGGTTAACTATAACAACATATAAGAATGATTCCATGGAGGAATTAATTAGTGGTATATGAACATATTTTCATTGGTAAAAGATTATTTCCAAAATAATGATTGAGTATGATAGATATCATTGATCATAAGAAAGTGAATGATGATGAGAAAGTTAATGACCACAAAACCATAAACTAAAGGGGTCTGAAAAGACCATCAATTTCATTTGAAATGATGGTTATAAGACAAAATTATGTTTTATGGAACTTTTAATATAGTTTAGAAATTCCATCACTACATAGAATAAAAACATAATGAAATATACTTACATGATAAGTTTAATTTCATCATTTAATAAATTTACACAAAAATCTAATCATGTTCTCCAAACGATGAGTATTCAAGATGAATTGTTTTTATGCCTTAAGAAATAAAATCCACTTTTAATGGGTGACATAATTAAAAAAATTTATAAGAACCTATTTCTCATATTTTTATACACTAAAAAACCAAAATGTTTATAAAAAGGAAATATAATTTAAAAAATGACTAAAAATTCATATCATTAATCTTCTAAATTGAAGAGTGTTATGAAAAGTTCAAAATAAATAAATCAATAAATAACTATCCTTAAAATTCGTCAATATTTTTCTTTATGAATATTAAATCCCAAAAATTAGATGGCATTGATCACATATTCTTTTATTATTGATTTAACATTTATCTCTTCATAAATAAAATTACTTTTAAATTATCTTTCCAAAAAAATGTGTATTCTATAATCAAATAAAGTCCATGATATACTAATAATTTCCATAAATCACATTAATCATCATAATCCCACTATAAAATAATATATTATTCAAAATATATTTCATAATTTATTCCACAAATAAAATCCCATAATTATGAATCTACCTTATTCATATAATTATATCAAATTCATGAAATTATTGTTAAATATCATTAATCACATTATTACCAAATGACTTTTAAATCCCATGGTTATATATATGTTGAAACATGTTTTCCTAAAATCAAATTAATCATTATATTTAAAGATGATTAAGTGAAAAATTGGTTCCATATTGACCTAAACATCACATAAGTAGACACCTAACTCTTGTCGCCCATTAGTTGTGTTTGAATCCAAATAGACTGATTGGATGCGATATATTGTATTTTTTATAAAACATTAATAATAACAATCTTATAAAATTCCAAAAAATAGTATAAAAATCCTCAAAAAATTCCTAATAATAAATGATCACATAAATCCTAAATTTTAGTAATTATATTAAACTTATGACAACAGAAATTAAGTATTACCCCTAAAATTTCATTTTTACATGTTAAACATAGGGTTAAATATACCTTAAAAATGTATCAAAACTAAATTAATGTCACCAAAATCACCATCATCATAAAACATAAAAAATTTAATGCATTTAGTGTTTTTATCATCCTTAAATCTATTAATACATAAAAACTCTTTAATCCCTATATAATGAAAACATAATAACTCAATGTTATTCATAATACACTAACCATGATTTTACATACTATTCATTAATAATTCATTAATACAAGAAAATATATGAATCATGTCCTAATATTCAATAATTTCAAAATAAAATACTTGATATAATCAATAATGTTTATATGTTTTTTGCAGATACCTCATCCTCAACAATGATTTAATTGGACATTGAAGGAAATTTTTCTTCAGTGTCTTACTAATATCATTCCAAATATTCCCCCTCAGACATGTATTGGCATAATTATAAAACTCCCTAAATTTAAAAAATTCAATTCATACCTTCTGAATATTTGTATCCCACTTTATGGATTTAACTAAATACTTTCTTTTTCCATTATAGATTATTGCATTGGTCTCTTCTTTACTACTTCCAAAACATCATCCAATCCTTTTAATACATTTTTCTTAGTAATTATTCCCATATTCATAACACATATAACCTTGAATATTTTTACTATTTTTATTAAAAACCTTAATTTATATCTTATTTTGTGTGTTTGGAAACTCACCAAGGTGCATGTTTGTTAATAATAAATTCTGATGACATGTCAAAAAAACATCATGAATATTAATAGTAGATTCAATATAGTTCGTTTTTTCATTAAAAAAACTAAATTATTTTCCATCATAGTCATTATTAATATTAATAATGCTGGATATATCCATTTATTAAAAATGGATAGTGTGATTATACTAAACAAACCATAAAAAACCATCATATTTTTAGAATAAAAAATGTAAAATTTTTAACCATGAGACCCCCTATTCAACTCTTCATAATTAAAACAATTTAACCATATTTTTTCTTTAGCATAACAAAAATTGTGGTTATAGATGAGTTTTATCATAAGATCAAATTTCATCATAGCCATAATATTTATCTAAACCATACTCTGATTCCATCTCTAAAGAACTGACTATGAAACCCATATATGAAAAACTTGACACTTCCAATAATTATCCATTTTCATATAATGTAATATTTTAAAATATGACATGATTTATTTTCAGGAAAAATCTTTATGATGTTCAAATTGATTTTATCATTTCCATTACTCATTCGTAATCCATATAAAAATATTTTTAAAAACATGGGACAAAAAATCATCGTAATTGAAATGAAAAAAAGAAATCTATTAATCAAGGGAAGCACCATAAATCTCATATAAATCCATTTCGTCAATACATTCCTTTTTACCAAAGGAGAATCATTTTTATATTAAAAATATCATTTTATTACATTTTGAAATGAACTTATTTACATTAAGTCTCATTAGAAAATAGAGATTTTTCATGTATATTACTTTTTAATCATCTTTATAGAACCTATATAGAACCGCTACAAATTGTAATAACCATATTGATCACTTTAAATATAATTCAACTGCGAACATAATCATTTCCCAAATAATCTGAACTCTAAAGAGGCACACCCAGTGTATAAGCTATATCTTGCTCACCCATGAGGTATAATGTGTCTCAATACATCATATAAACAATTTACATAGACTATAGAATGAATATAACTATTCAATCATGCATATTTTCATATAAAAAACAATTTAAAAAATATTTCAAACTCATATGAAAAACAATTTTAGGTATCAAAATAACATTTTCATTTAAAACCAGATTTTGATTTCAAAAATAAACATTAAAGGGGAAGAGGGGTTTTATTTGAATAAAACATGAAATATTTTAGGGTAATAAAAACATTGAATAATTGTTTTGATGAAAGGTAAAGTCGCTGTCGTTGTGTATGTCAAAACAGAACATTCCTTTTGTCATGCATAAAAAATCCGAATATTTCATAAAAGTTATATTTTTTTGAAAATAAATAATATAAAGTAAAATGAGGCATAAAATTATCATTATAAATATTTTATGTCCATATAAAAACATCAAAAAAAATAATTTTAAATAATATTTTCATGGAGGAAAAATATTTAAGAAACAAATCATTAAAACATAAAAGATGAGGTTTTATGTAAATATTTTCCTTACCATTAATCCAAATAAAGTGTCATGTTATTTATATTACTAAATAAAAAACTTATGTTTATTATTTAACTTTAGGATAATAATTTTCTATTTTGTTTTTCCTTTTATTTTATATCTTAACATGATATTCATAATTTGTTAACCATTCAAATTCACTTCCGCAATTTTGATAGCATTTGTATTATTTATAAATGGTGACATCGGTAGGTTGACGATGGTAAAAATGGTCATTATTTAAACATCAAAAGAATAATAATAACTAAATATTTATCATATTTATACACAAATTATATATTTAAAACTAATAATGAATGAATGTTATAAAAAATGAACTATATTAAACTTATGGTGATGGTATGCCATACATACACATTACTACAATTTCAAATATTCAATTACCATTTTTGAATGTTTGTAGAAAATATTTTAAATTTACATAATGATAATAATATAATATATACCATACTTTTTATTTAAATACTATTATATATATATAATCTATGTTATTTGGAGATTAAAAAAGAATCACATCACTTTGCGTAGGTGGTAGTCCACACGCACACACAAATGACATGATCATTTTTAAGTGAACATAAAGGAAATTTTTTAATGATACATGATATTTTAATATTTATATATTTTCCATTAATTTCATATTAAAAAATTAATTACAACATTATAAACGACTGTGATAGGTGATTTTGGAAAACAAATTACTTTTTTATTTGAGGTAGTATTTTTTCATACACAAGAATGATGGTTTTATTTCCCATTTTATAGAAGAGAAGATGGATCTTGGTTATGAAATTAACCTCAAAAAATTTTAGTGTATATGATATAATTAAATTATTTTTTGTTGTGGTTGATGATGATTTAAAAGAGGTGAAAGAAGAAATAAAACAAATTCTCAGTTAAGAATGACACCTCTTGTCTGAACGACCTCTTTAGGTTTGACCCAAAATCCATTATAGGTGGGGGTTCTATGAAAAAAATGTATTATAAGTCATTGGGATGGAATATATGTAGGGATATAAATATTTATTGTTCAAAAAAAGGCTTTGTATATTTTATTTTGAGAAGAGAGTGTAATTTTTTTATAAGTGGGTATGAGTGGAATATTTTTAAATACCCAATACTATTCAATAATGGAGAGTCAATCTCAAACATAGACTGAAAAAATTTAAAAAATAATAAAATTTAGGAAATATATGGTCTATCAAAACTTCAATCACAAAAAAAGAAACATTTTTTAAACATTATATTCTATAACCATAAAGGTTATAAATTTTTATGATTTTATTTTTTTCCTATGGTAACATGGTTTTCTACTCCTTAGGGATCAAGATAGTTACTATAAAAGAAAAATATAGAAATAATGGAAATTTTATTAGTATTTTAATACATATCATAATCAATTTTATAAATATATTATTTTTATAAATTGTTATCATTTAATAAAATATTTGTAATTATAAATAATATGTAATTTCATATTTGACACTATTTATTTATTTTAATATTAATAATTATCAAGATAAGGTTATAATTATAAATATAAACTTCAAAAAATTCTAAAAATATCATAAATATCTACCAAATTCATAAATCAAAATAACTCTGTCAACTTATGTTACCTTAAATATATATAAAATCATTTATTTTATTTACCATATAATTAAATAATCACTGTATCGAGGTTTTATAATCATTTAAGAAAATTATTAAATAATTAAAAATTATAAACATAGTACCTTATAGAAGAGACATAATATATATTTAAAATTTATATAAATAAATAAATATTGGGGGTTTTTTCAGTGTCATAAATTATTATAGAAAGTAAAAATAAGAATGTGACATTTTTCACTTTTCTAGATATAATGTGATATACATGTCAAAATCAAAGAAATGTGAACAAGGATCATATATTATATTCTATAAATAATATGGATGAATTATAATCAATAAATAAAAATCATTCACATGTTATTGTAATTTTTATCCCTTAACATTTAATTTTTTACCATAATTAAACTATTATAGTTTTACTATGGTAACAAATACTTACCATGGTTTCTATTCATAAATACCAAAAATTATGTTTAACTTATCACCCAATATTTTTTATTTTTATTCAAAATATTTTATATAATTAATCAAATTTAATTCACTTATGTTGTAGGAATTGATATTAAATTAATCCTACAAATGTGATGGAAAAGATGTTTTTCATGAAATTTATTTTTGAAGCATAAGAAGAATATATATGAACTATATGAATAGTAATTATACTTATATGAATATGGATATATATATATATATAATCAATAAACTTCATTTATATAAATCCACTATTATTTTTTAAATTCATTAAAATAGAAAAACATCTTGATATTTAAAACAATTTAAAAAATTTTCCTTTTCAGGCACAAAAATATACTTATAAAAAAATCTTGATTAAAAATGATTAAAATGCAATTAATTGAATTAATTATAATATTTTTATCTAAAAATAAGTAAAAATCATTTTAAATGAAACAATTTTTTAAGAATAAGATTAATTAACTAAAAATTAATTCATTATTTATAAAAATTTACTAAAAAATATATATTGAGTAAGTCATATAAATGTATATTCTATGAAGTTTTTAATACTATTAATACCCACTAATTTAACTACTAGGTTATAACATTCTTATTTAAATAATAATATTTCGTGGTACATTTATTTTTTGTGTTTCTTATCTTATATTTTATCTAAAGTAGTATTTTTTGTAAAATAATGGGGTGTCACTTTTTTAGTAAAAATTTTTTAGAATAATAATATAATATGTCATGGATATTTTTATTTTGGGTTTTATTATGTAGAATTTTATCAAACATAGTGTTATTATAGAAAAAAATATAATCCAAAATATCTGAGTGGTATATTCTCCCGCCACTCAAATTAAGTTGCATCCTCATAATTATAATTATCACTTAATTTTAAAAAAATAATTGAGGTATATAAAATATAATCATGACTCCAGATATTGAACCTAAATTGATGAAAACCTAACTTCCATAGTGAATACAATGTAATAGATCAATTTCCTCATAATATACATATAGTATTATACTCAGCCATAGTATTCCTATATAGCTATGTCTTCATAGTTTATTAAGACATAAATTCTATAGAAAGCTTTTTAAGATCTAATTTCCAACTAAATACTAAATCCAATATTATTATGATGATATCCAATAAAGTAATAGTAAATTATCATATGAATATTAAAACTCATTCCTAATATGTCTTCTCAAAAATCACATTAATTTCAACATATAACACATTTACTTAAAAAGTGAAATAATTTTTAACACCCTCTTTCCTTATTTATGATACTTCTTGAGTATTGTTTTGATTCTATTTTGGTTGGGTATGTTTTGTGATTTTCAAGGATGATGATTATTTTTTGGTAAAATGACATATATTTTAAGGATATATTATTGTTTGAATTAATTTTTTCAGGGTATGGATGTGTAAATGGTATTAGGGGTTTCCCATTTTAGATTTGAGGTATATTGAATGTTTTTGTGAGTTTCAGATGTATTTTTTAAGAGCGATGTCTATATATTTAATTTATGTCACACATCAGTGATTTATGTTGTAAATTTTCTTATAGAAGCAAGTTATGAGAATATATTATAGAAAAAACTAATTTATAGTATACAAGATGATCTTCCGTCTTAAATATGTTACTTGGTGTGTTTTAACCTAACGCAACACCTTTTTTGTATATCTTTAACTTGATGTATTTATAATGTAAATGTTTTTTTGTCCTTAATTTATCTTTTCCAGTGGGTTTATTTCTGCTAGATACCAAATTTAATTACACATTTTACAATTTCTCCTCCAGATAACCATTCCCCCCCTCACATTCTCAATGATAAATTTCTTCTATTTTGAATATCTCACTTTGGAGTTTGATATAGGGTCAGTTTCCTCACTATGGATTCCCACCTATCCATTATCCCTCATTAGGAGTGACAAGATCCCATCTTTTCTATTGAATAGATATTTATCTTGATGCATCAGATCTAAGATTTATTTTTTTATTCACCTTAATTCCTTAGTTGAGTTTCCACTTTAAAGGTATTTATTTCATATTAAATTAATAAAGTGGTTTTCCTATATTATTTTTCCCAATTTTTAAAAAAATAAATTGATTATTTTAATTGAAATGAGTTTTTAAGTGATATAGAAACAAAATTTTGAGATGATCGATAGATGATTTTGAAAAAGGAAAGAAGATTTTGAGAAACCCCCAATTTCAGTGTAGTTGAAATTATTTGAGGGATTAGAGAAAAATAAATGGAATTATTTAAAGACTTACTTTGAGTTAAATGACATACATATAAATATTATTCAAATATTCAGGAATTAATGTCAACCTATGTTTTTATTTTGAAAGGAGAAAGGTGTTTTGAACACTGAATGTTGGAAATTTAATTTTGAACTAATTTTAATTGATTAATTTTTACATGATTGATTTTCTAACATAAGAACCTGTGAGCCTAGGTAGTTAGTGGTTATATAGTACAATAATTATATGATTTCACCCCATAGAACACTTTTAACATAAAAACTATAAAATAAACTTACCAGAGAAGTAAATTGTTCTTTTATGGGGATTTGAGACCCAAATACTTATGTTGTGCGATGCGTTCACACATTGAGTTGAGATCACTAACTAAATAGTGTGAAAATCCAATTACCAAAAACTGAGATACGATAGGGATTTATACATGGTATAATGATATACATTATTTAATGATTATAGGAAATATATTTACAGAACAATTTTAGTCAAGAAAACCTATTTATATAAATGTTTAATATAAAATATTTAGTTTACGAAATTTTGTTATATCTTCAATCACAAGATTATGAAAGCATATTCTGTTGAAAATATTTTAATTTTTTTTGATTCATTGTTTCATTTAAGGTGAATGGATTTTTTTAATTGTAATGGAATTGATTCAGGAATATTTGATGAGACCCTATTAGGATATATAGCTCCCACCCTACCATTTACTTTATGTGTTAGTAGATTAGCTTATACCAGGTCCAAGAAAGGGAAAATCAACACTTGGAGGTGGTGAATATTTTTAATTCCTAGGACCTAGAGTGATGGGGTTGATCTGGGGATATGTGATAAAATTATTTTATGGGACATGTCTGTAATTTTATCTTGGATGATATTGTATCTTTTGACACTTTGGATATTTTCTGACTTGTTTTATTTGGAACATTCTCCCTTATGATTATTGGGAATACTAAGCTATATCTTTTATATTTGGATTAATTGTGGGAAAATAGTACCTTCGTGATTCTTGTATCATTCCAGGTTCTAGTCACCAACCCAATGCTACCAAAAATTCCCCTTGGGTTATGTTATAGCTATCCCAACAATCCTCACACCAGGTTATCAAGGATGGATCCCAAAAAAAGGATATACAATGATCTCGGTTATGTTGAGTGCATTAACATGACTTCTGTATAATGTTGGGTTGTCCTAGTAGATATGTCGAAAGAGTTATTATATTTAAGAGGTATTTGTGAGTGAATTGCTAGATATCTCTCATCAAAACGATCATGAAGTCATGAATATTATTTGGGAAAAGTGTCTTGAGGAATTTTTGATCTGATTCAATAATTTTCCCTACTTATGGTCTGAGTATATTGAAGCCCCATAAATGAATTCACTTGGTTGAATTGATATTCTTATGAATCTTGTTTGATTTGATGATATATGTTTCCTTACTAATTCATTTACTATTGTTCATAGATGTTGTGCAATATCATTCCTCCGATAAGAAGTTTGAATAAGACGTAGGACGAATCTCTTAGAGAACCACATAATGGGAATCATACGATCAACCAGAATCTTGTTGATTTAGTGGTGTGTGTAGTCTTTAATTTTGGAAAGGCTCATGAAAATTTTCTCATTTAGGATCTGGTAATAGAACATCAGAAGGATTAATCTATGGATAATTCATAAATGATTCTTCATTACTATTCACCATTGTTACAAGGTTTAAATGATCTCAATAAGTTGAGGAATATTTGAAAAATATTGATTTTATTTTTGAGTACTTAAAAACAACACTTGCTAGAAATGTGAAATGTGTGAAATTTATGCTTGAGGTGACTAGAAAGAGATGTTTGGATTTGATAGTGATGGATAAGAATCATGACATTCTCAAGTTGAAAGACATAATAGACCTTTTCCATGATAATTTATATCCAGGTACTATGGTCTTGAAAAAGTCCATGAGGTTTCTCATCCTTAAGAAAAGTGAGAGGGATATGACTCTATATGTGAACTATTTTTCTGAGAATTTTTAGATTTCAAATTAGGTTTTATATAATTAGAAAATGAGGATCAAAAGTTTTATATGAGTTTCTCAACTGATATCCAGTCAATTTGTTTCTTACTGATTCTCACATCTTATGCTAATGTGTTGGATAATGCCTTGATGATTGATCTTGATGTGGTTAGTAAGTTATATTTAATAAGGGTTTCTTTTACTTCCAACCAAAATTTTTTGTGTTCTTATAAAGGAAATAAGAAATTACATGGGTCCCATGGTTGTTCTAAATATCATCCCTTTTCTATACTACATGATGTTCATTAATAATTCCCATTGTTTTGCTTCATTTGTGGAAATAATGATAATTTGAAATGTTTTTTCCCTGTGTGACCCAAGATCATTAGTTTAAGAGATCACTCTAGAAACCTACATAAGTTCTTCCACTTATTTTCTTATTTGTGTAGTGGAATGAGTTCATTAGAACCTAAATATACAAGAATGAAATTAGATGCTCGATGAACAAAGGGGTTCCAGTCACATACACCTAAGGAAACAATTTCTCACAATGTTGAAGAGACTCAATATATTTGGGTCTAGTGAATGTGAGAGGTACCATCACCATAGAAATTTGAATAGTGATTGTTTCATCTAAAACTAGTCCATGCCACTCATTTAAATCTACCCATGCTGTGAATTTGAGGAATATACCTACTAATATTTTATCTTATGTGATGGATATTATTTTGCCCCTTGGAATGATGAGAGAAAAGTTTCTTCGGTGTACTGCATATGCATTATCTTTATCAAAGATTTAACTTAACATGAGTTTTCTAGTTATTAACATCAATCATCTTGAAATCATTTTAGGTATTGATTGAAAAATTTCTCATAAGTATTTGATTGAATGTTATCTTCAAAAGCTCTATATTACTGTTAATGATGGAGTGTGTCATCTCTTTTTGGGATAATGAGACCCATGGTTGAGAAGATCCAAAAATAATTTTCTAGGGTTGGGTTGGGTGATATTTGTGTTTAATTTCAATTTCGACCCATATTCATTTAGTTAAAATATTCCTCTAGCTATTGTTAATTTTCATGATGTTTTCCTTATAATTTATTTGGATTCAAACTGATATAGGAGTTGGACTTCTACATTGTTTTTGTACTACGTACACAAACAATATCTATTTTGTAGTATTTTATGGAACTAACATGTTTGAGAGAGTTGAATAATCAGTTGGATGGTCTTCTTGAGAAAGGATTTATATGCCAAAGTGTATCACCTCAGAGAAACCAATTCTCTTTGAAAAGAACGATAGTGGAACACTTCACCTTTTATTTGATTACTTGAAACTCAATCGAGTCATGGTAAAGAATGAAGATAATGTTCTAGGGATCAATGATCTGGTTGATCATTTGAATGGGGATAATTAGTTCTCAATGTTTAATTATTGATCTCAGTATCACTAGTTGAGAAAAAAATATTATGACATTCAGAATATAGTCTTCAAAATTTGGTGGGGCCATTATGAATATCTTATTATGCCATATCATCGATCCAATGATCCTATATTATTTTACTGAAATTGTGAATAGGATATTTAATGAGTATTGTGACTTGTTCACATTTGTATTTTTGGATGACATCCTAGTTTAATCTCTGGTTGAGGAGGACCATGTGCATTATTTGAGAGTAGTTGTGCATGCCTTGAGAAATCAAAAACATTAAATTAAACTTCGATGATGTAATTTCAGGATTTGAGTACTGATGTTCATGAGACTTGTGGCCTCAGAATAAGGAATTTAAGTTGACCCGAAGAAGGTTAAATATGTTACGACATGGGAATAACTACATAAGGTTTCCGAGATTTAGATATTCTTTTATTTGGAAGGATATTATCATATATTCCAGGGATATTTTCCATGGTTGGATTATCCAATGATCTCTATAACTCAAAAGGAGTGACGTTAATATTGAATGAATTATAGTTTAAAATTTGAAATTTATGTAAAAACGAAAACTTATGTAGTTAAGAAAACTAGACCTAGAATTTTTTTAATGATTAGAGTGGTGGCACTAGATTTATAATTTCGTCAATAAATGAATGATATTAATTATTCTCATAGATATTCCTACAAAATAGTTATTAGAAAGATTAGTAAAAAAATTTAAATCTAAATGCACAGTTGAATGTAAAACTTTTAGAAACAATTAATACGAATGTATATAACAAAGTAGAAATGAAATACATGCTTTATAAAAGTAGTTATAAACATTAATATTAAGAGTTATGGAAGTTATAAATACTGATTTATGATATCTGTAGTTTTAAAACAAACTGTAAAGGTCTTTATTTATATAATAATAAATCTATCAATAAGATGTTGAATATCTCTAACTTCTAAAATCATAGAGTCCTATAATATGATGATTAAATTCATAACTATTTTCCCATACCAGAATTCCTCTAATCCAATGGATATGATTCATGTAACTTCTTATCATTTGAATCCCTCAATCTAAAATATTATTATAAAAACTGAATACACAAGAAAAAATTCCTAAGGAAATTAAAATCCTTAAATAGATTTCTTATAACTACAACTAAAAAAAAATACAAAGCATAAGAAGAAGATGTTCTGAAATGGAAAAATCACAGAAGAAGATATTTGTAAATGCATCATCTCCTAACTCATCAAATCCACTATTATTTATATGAATTCATCCAGAATATCTGTCACGACCCAACCCAACGGGGCTCGAGCCGTGACTCCCCAAGCCCGCCTCCAATAGGCCAGGGGCTGGCGACCAGCGCCGAGTAGGCTATCACACACATGAGAGGAATTTGCCTAAGGTACCTGTACACACGCACCCACAAACACCTCCATGCAACAGTGCAGAGATAAGGAAAATGAAAAGTAAATGCATGCATACAATCTATCCCAAACTAGAGTGCAACAGCAAAAGCACAAGGGCAAAACAGGGCCCACCAAAAGAAAACTACAAAGCGCGTCCAACCTGCTCTGAAGAAGGGAAACGCTGCCACAATCACCTGCTGGAAACCTCCCTCGGCACAGCTCCGGTAAACACCCGGGTCAACTCGCTCACTAAGCTCCGCCTGCTCCGGGTCCTCCTGGGACTCCGTCAAAAGGCATGTGGTCTGCACAAGACACAAACATGTGCAGGCAAAGCCCGTGCAGGGGTGAGTATAAACATACTCAGTAGGCACCCCAAAAACCCAAAACCCAAGGGAGCAACTGAAAGGCAACAGTCCGCTCAACCCAGCCAGAGGGAACCCAGATGAGAGAGGAACTCCATCTCGTGACCATCCTCGGTTAAACACATCAAGTCAGCTCAGCTCAGCTCAGGTGGCCAACGGGGCTCGAGCCGTGACTCCCTAAGCCCGCCTCCAATAGGCCAGGGGCTGGCGACTAGCGTCGAGTAGGCTATCACACACATGGGAGGCATTAGCCTAAGGTACCTGTACACACGCACCCACAAACACCTCCATGCAACAGTGCAGAGATAAGGAAACTGAAAAGTAAATGCATGCATACAATCTATCCCAAACCAGAGTGCAACTGCAAAAGTACAAGGTCAAAACAGGGCCCACCAAAAGAAAACTACAAAGCACGTCCAACCTGCTCTGAAGAAGGGAAACGCTGCCACAATCACCTGCCGGAAACCTCCCTCGGCATAGCTCCAGTAAACACCCGGGTCAACTCGCTCACTAAGCTCCTCCTGCTCCGGGTCCTCCTGGGACTCCGTCAAAAGGCCTGTGGTCTGCAAAAGACACAAACATGTGCGGGCAAAGCCCGTGCAGGGGTGAGTATAAACATACTCAGTAGGCACCCCAAAAACTCAAAACCCAAGGGAGAAACTGAAAGGCACTAGTCCGCTCAACCCAGCCAGAGGGAACCCAGACGAGAGAGGAACTCCATCTCGTGACCATCCTCGGCTAAACACATCAAGTCAGCTCAGCTCAGCTCAGGTGTATGCCCATACATACACCTTGAACAATCCAGATATACACAGCTCACGCCACAAAGCCACAAGAGGTACCGACCTCATCACCAGCAACTGTCCACAACCAGGAGAGTACACCACGAACACTGTCACACCAGATGACACTCATCCGAGAGATACACTCCATCGGGATACTCACAAACATCACAGGCGCTCAGCCGAGAGACCACGCTCATCGGATAGCATCACTGAGGAAACATCGCTGAAACAACATAACCACCAAACTCCTCGGAGAGGGGATCGCCGCTAGGGTCCGCTAGGGGATACCAAGACCCACTCCAGTATACGTAACTCACAGATAGGGGATCACTCCCAGGGTCCGCTGGGGGATACCACGACCCGATCTGGCATACGTAGTTCTCACAGTTGGGGGATCACACCCAGGATCTGCTGGGGGATACCACAACCCGATCTGCACTCGACAGAAGCTTTACACTCAGATAGAGGATCATCGTCCATATAAAGATGGTCACGACGATACCGGAACCCTATCTGGGATAACTCGCGATGGAGGGGATCGAACCGACAATGCCACAACCCTACCGAAACCACGCGCTGAGTAGGGGATCGCATAACCAACGATACCGCAACCCTACCGACACCAAACGCTGAGTAGGGGATCGTATAACCAACGATGCCGCAACCCTACTATATACATCCTGCTGAGTAGGGGATCGTAAACCCGACGATGCCACAACCCTACTGTGCACGACCCACCGCGTAAGGGATCATATTCCCGATGATGCCACAAACCCTACGGGGTTAACCTGCTAGATAGGGGATCGCTGCCCGTGAATAAGTGGTCACAGCGATACCAAGAACCCGATCTAGGGTAAAGATGCTAGAGGATCCACTCCGGACCCTCCGGAGGGATACCACAACTCTAACAGTTTAAACATCCCATCGAGAGGATCACAAACCCATACGAAGGTTGTGATACCACACGAACCCTCGTAGGAATGAACCAAGGGAGAACCCTCAACCACTGCTGGTCCAAACGTCGCTAACCCAAGCGACTCGCCCCAAAGCCACACTGCGCACCCCGAAGCCAAAACCGAGGCCATCATCGCGTTCCACGCGGAAAAACACGCAGGATAGGCTGTTTACTCGCCCGAAACAAAGCACCGGTGAAAACGACACTATTCACCGTAGCTAGCTCGTGCGGGGCCCACACAACGATCCCGAAACCCATCGGGCGGATCACACTACGGCGATCCCCTCAGAAAAACAAGCGGAATCGACTACTCGCTCGGCCAAAACGGACACCCGGTGAAAAAGGTACTATTCACCGAAGGCCGGCTCGGGTGGGGCCCACGCCTGGATTCCGAAACTCATCGAACGGATCGCACCATTGCGATCCTCTCGGAAAAACACACAGGATCGACTATTCATCCGCCAAAATCGGACTCCTGGTGCAAAAGCTGCGTTTCTCCGCAAACGCCAAAACCCGGCCTCGTGGGGCCCACACCCCGTTCTCAGTCCCAACACCCAGAAACCATCTCAAAAAGTCCGTCGTACCATCAGGGTCTCAACGCCACTGACGGCACGTCAATCGGACGCTCTGGGTAGAAGTTACAACGGCCCGAAGTCGTAAAATAATAAAATAATATTATTTTATACGACATTTCTAGCTCCCGGGCCACGATACCGAACCTTTAAACCCTCAAAGTAAGTTCAAAAGGTCTGTCTCGACGCAAGGAGCGCGTCTCCGCAAACGGCTCGCAAATCGGAGTTACGGTTTGCGAGTTACGGGGGTTTAAAGAACCCCCGGAAAATCCTGGCCGGACCACCGCCAGCCTCGCCGGAAACCACCGCGGCGCCGCCGGATTCTGCCGCGCCGCCGCCGCCGTTGCCGGAAACCACCGCGCCGCCGCCGCGCCGCCGCCCTGCCTCGCCGGATTCCGCCATGGCCGCCGCGGGTCTCGCCGGAAAACCGGTTTTTTCGCCGGAAAACTTCCGGGAGCCACCGGGAGCACCCCGGTGCTCCAAATTCAGATCCGAAACATGTTTCGGAAACCTCAGGACCCAAACTATACAAATCTTATGAAAATTTGAAGGAAAACAACACAAAAACGGGATCCGGGATTGTAAAACTCAAACCGCCTACCTCGCGGGCGAAACGCCGACGTTCTGCCTCAGATCCGCGCTCCCGAGCTTCCGCTGCGTGCTCCTGGAACGTCCGCCGTCGAATTCTGAGCTCGTGGACGCTCCATTTGCTCGATTTGGCGGAGTGGCGGCGAAGAACGACGAAGAATGGCGAAGAACGATAAAGGGGGGGGGGGGGGGGGGCGCTGATATTTAGATCAGCCGCCCGCCGGCGCCAAACCAGCCTCGGGCCCGACGCCCGATGCGAACAAAAGTAAGGTCACCCCTAGGGTAAACGCGCCGTTCTGAACGCAACGGCGGTCTCAGATTTTCCATCCGAGACTCCGTTCAGAAGTTATTTGAGCCGACGCTCGCACACAAACTTGCCACTTATTTACGGAAACGCCCCTGGTGGCGTTTCTCACCGCAGGCCCGCGCCCGCAAAGTTTACACCCCGCCTAGGGTAAACGGCATGTTCCGGACGCAACCGTGCCCTCAGATTCCCGTTCTGAGCTACCGTTTAGAAGATATCACACCCCCGCCACGTGCATAGTATAAAAAAACTTAATATTTTTATAAAATTAATTCCGGGCACACCGGGCCTCGGAATCGCACGCCGTCTTCGCGCCTAGCTCTGGAATTATTCGTAGAAATATTCCAAAGTCTAACAGGGCAAAAAACCCAAGTCGCTACATCCTCCCCCCATTAGAACTTTTCGTCCCCGAAAAGCCCCAAGCACAAGGAAAGCGACTGAACTCTCAACTGGGTCTCACACACCAGCGAGCTCACCAACAACAACCACTCAGGGTCTTACCAACGCCCTGAACAAAACTCGAGCAAGCAAAAAAAGGAAAGAGTACCGCTAAACAGTGTCTGACAAACTACTGCAGTAAGTAGAAAAGACACAAGGTGTACCTCTATCCATCCGCGGTGTCTCTGGGTCAACAGCCTCCAGGGCATGCAGCTGTCCTCGCCCTCGACCACCAGCTCCCTGAGCTTGGCGTGGACCACCTGGGGGTGGGGGTGGTGGCAACTGGTACTGTCTACCACCGCCTCCCGCTGCACCAGCTCCGACGCCACGTCCGCCGCCATGCGGACCTCCTTGCTCGAGACGCTGCCTCTGCCAAGGCAGCCCATCGACCGGCTCCCTTTCATCAGCACGTCGGGTCGGACAATCTCTAGCAAGATGTCCCTGACCATCGAAAGCATAACACCGCCTCTCCTGCGGCTGACCAAAACTGGCCTGCGAGCCCTGTGAGCTCCGAGGCTCAGATCCCCCATCCTGGGGTCGCCTCCTGAAACGTCGGCCACGTCCAGACCCCTGAGTCTGACGTCGGCTACCAGATGCCGATCCGACCGACGAAGTCTCCGCTCTCAAGTGCCCAGCACTAACAGGCGAGATCTGCTCGGCCAAAAAGCTCTCCACCACCAGCGCTCGCACCAGCACTCCATCATAGGTGGGCAGGCACAAGGAAACCACACCTCCTCGGATATCCCTGCGTAAGCCCTGCTCGAAGGTCCGAGCCCTAAAGAACGGGTCTCGAACCATATCCAGGGAGTAGCGCGACAGGTCTGTAAACCTCGATGAGTACTCCGACACAGTCAGGATCTCCTGTCGAAGCTGTAGAAGCTCTTGGATCCGCACTGACCTCAGCGTCACCGGATAGAACTCCTCCCGGAAGAGATGCTCAAACTCTGCCCACGTGAGCGTCTCCTCGTCATGGGACTGCATCACCAAACTCCACCATCGCCCAGCAGAACCATGCAGAAGGCTCGCCGCTAGGACCACCATCTGATCTGGAGGTGTCCTCACTAGGCGGAAAACTCAGGTGACTGCCTCAAGCCAGTCATCAGCTGCCTGGGGGTCTGGATCACCCTGGAACCTCAGAGGTCGCCGCCTCTGGAACTCGTGCAGCGCACTCAGCCTGCGCGCAACCTCGTCCTGCCCCGCCGGCACAACCAGCTGCTCGACAGGTGGTGGCTCAACTGGCAGACCACCTGGAGGTGCAACCTCAGAACCTGCGCCCTGCTCCACAGCCACTACACGGGGCGGGTCATCAGCACAATCCTGCTGCGGAACCCTCACTGGCTGTCGTCGTGGAGGCATCCTAAAATACATTCAAAACACACCACAGTCAAAGACTATATCTGGAGAGCTGACTCAAGAAGGACAAGGAAAACCCAAAACCCAGTCTTACATGATGCATGTACCATTATGTCCCCGCGACCAGTGTACGAATGTCCCGAGTCAAAAGGCAGGTTATCAGAGTCCTGGTGTATGGATATGTCGGCCGCCGCACCAACACTGGAGTCCCTGGCCTGAAAGTCGAACTCGAAACATCCTAACACTGCCGCTATGAAACCCAAACCAAGCTCACAGCTAGACCAGCTAGGCTCTGAGATCCCAAAGGTGGAACCTCCTTTGATACCACTCTGTCACGACCCGACCCAACGGGGCTCGAGCCGTGACTCCCCAAGCATGCCTCCAATAGGCCAGGGGCTGGCGACCAGCGCCGAGTAGGCTATCACACACATGGGAGGCATTAGCCTAAGGTACCTGTACACACGCACCCACAAACACCTCCATGCAACAGTGCATAGATAAGGAAACTGAAAAGTAAATGCATGCATACAATCTATCCCAAACCAGAGTGCAACAGCAAAAGTACAAGGGCAAAACAGGGCCCACCAAAAGAAAACTACAAAGCGCGTCCAACCTGCTCTGAAGAAGGGAAACACTGCCACAATCACCAGCCGAAAACCTCCCTCGGCACAGCTCCGGTAAACACCCGGGTCAACTCGCTCACTAAGCTCCGCCTGCTCCGGGTCCTCCTGGGACTCCGTCAAAAGGCCTCTGGTCTGCACAAGACACAAACATGTGCGGGCAAAGCCCGTGCAGGGGTGATTATAAACATACTCAGTAGGCACCCCAAAAACCCAAAACCCAAGGGAGCAACTGAAAGGCAACAGTCCGCTCAACCCAGCCAGAGGGAACCCAGACGAGAGAGGAACTCCATCTCGTGACCATCCTCGGCTAAACACATCAAGTCAGCTCAGCTCAACTCAGGTGTATGCCCATACATACACCTTGAACAATCCAGATATACATAGCTCACGCCACAAAGCCACAAGAGGTACCGACCTCATCACCAGCAACTGTCCACAACCAAGAGAGTACACCACGAACACTGTCATACCAGATGACACTCATCCGAGAGATACACTCCATCGGGATACTCGCAAACATCACAGACGCTCACCCGAGAGACCACGCTCATCGGATAGCATCACTGAGGAAACATCGCTGAAACAACATATCCACCAAACTCCTCGGAGAGGGGATCGCCGCTAGGGTCTGCTAGGGGATACCAAGACCCACTCCGGTATACGCAACTCACAGATAGGGGATCACTCCCAGGGTCTGTTGGGGGATACCACGACCCGATCTGGCATACGTAGTTCTCACAGATGGGGGATCACACCCAGGATCCGCTGGGGGATACCACAACCCGATCTGCACTCAATAGAAGCTTCACACTCAGATAGAGGATCATCGTCCATATAAAGATGGTCACGACGATACCGGAACCCTATCTGGGATAACTCGCGATGGAGGGGATCGAACCGACAATGCCACAACCCTACCGAAACCACGCGCTGAGTAGGGGATCACATAACCAACGATACCGCAACCCTACCGACACCAAACGCTGAGTAGAGGATCGTATAACCAACGATGCCGCAACCCTACTATATACATCATGCGGAGTAGGGGATCGTAAACCCGACGATTCCACAACCCTACTATGCACGACCCACCGCGTAGGGGATCATATTCCCGATGATGCCACAAACCCTATGGGGTTAACCTACTAGATAGGGGATCGCTGCCCATGAATAAGTGGTCACATCGATACCAAGAACCCGATCTAGGGTAAAGATGCTAGAGGATCCACTCCGGGCCCTCCGGAGGGATACCACAACTCTAACAGTTTAAACATCCCATCGAGAGGATCACAAACCCATACGAAGGTTGTGATACCACACGAACCCTCGTAGGAACGAACCAAGGGAGAACCTTCAACCACTGCTGGTCCAAACGTCGCTAACCCGAGCGACTCGCCCCAAAGCCACACTGCGCACCCCGAAGCCAAAACTGAGGCCATCATCGCGTTCCACGCGGAAAAACACGCTGGATAGGCTGTTTACTCGCCCGAAACGGAGCACCGGTGAAAACGACACTATTCACAGTAGCTAGCTCGTGCGGGGCCCACACAACGATCCCGAAACCCATCAGGCGGATCACACCACGACGATCCCCTCGGAAAAACAAGCGGAATCGACTACTCGCTCGGCCAAAACGGACACCCGGTGAAAAAGGTACTATTCACCGAAGGCCGGCTCGGGTGGGGCCCACGCCTGGATTCCGAAACTCATCGAACGGATCACACCATTGCGATCCTCTCGGAAAAACACACAGGATCGACTATTCATCCGCCAAAATCAGACTCCTGGTGCAAAAGCTGCGTTTCTCCGCAAACTCCAAAACCCGGCCTCATGGGGCCCGCACCCCGTTCTCAGTCCCAACACCTAGAAACCATCTCAAAAAGTCCGTCGTACCATCAGGGTCTCAATGCCACTGACGACACGTCAATCGGACGCTTTGGGTAGAAGTTACAACGGCCCGAAGTCGTAAAATAATAAAATAATATTATTTTATACGACGTTTCTAGCTCCCAGGACACGATAACGAACCTTTAAACCCTCAAAGTAAGTTCAAAAGGTCTGTCTCGACGCAAGGAGCGCATTTCCGCAAACGGCTCGCAAATCGGAGTTACGGTTTGCGAGTTACGGGGGTTTAAAGAACCCCCGGAAAATCCTGGCCGGACCACCGCCAGCCTCTCCGGAAACCACCGCGGCGCCGCCGGATTCCACCGCGCCGCCGCCGCCATCGCCGGAAACCGCCGCGCCGCCGCCGCCATCGCCGGAAACCGCCGCGCCGCCGCGCCGGATTCCGCCATGGCCGCCGCGGGTCTCGCCGGAAAACCGGTTTTTTCGCCGGAAAACTTCCGGGAGCCACCGGGAGCACCCCGGTGCTCCAAATTCAGATCCGAAACATGTTTCGGAAACCTCAGGACCCAAACTATACAAATCTTATGAAAATTTGAAGGAAAACAACACAAAAACGGGATCCGGGATTGTAAAACTCAAACCGCCTACCTCGCGGGCGAAACACCGACGTTCTGCCTCAGATCCGCGCTCCCGAGCTTCCGCTGCGTGCTCCTGGAACGTCCGCCGTCGAATTCTGAGCTCGTGGGCACTCCGTTTGCTCGATTTGGCGGAGTGGCGGGGAAGAACGACGAAGAACGGCGAAGAACGATAAAAAGGGGGGGGGGGGGCTGATATTTATATCAGCCGCCCGCCGGCGCCAAACCAGCCTCGGACCCGACGCCCGATGCGAACAAAAGTAAGGTCACCCCTAGGGTAAACGCGCCGTTCTGAACGCAACGGCGGTCTCATATTTTCCATCCGAGACTCCGTTCAGAAGTTATTTGAGCCAACGCTCGCACACAAACTTGCCACTTATTTACGGAAACACCCCTGGTGGCGTTTCTCACCGCAGGCCTGCGCCCGCAAAGTTTACACCCCGCTTAGGGTAAACGGCACGTTTCGGATGCAACCGTGCCCTAAGATTCCCGTTTTGAGCTAGCGTTTAGGAGATATCACACCCCCTCCATGTGCATAGTATAAAAAAAACTTAATATTTTTATAAAATTAATTCCGGGCACACCGGGCCTCGGAATCGTACGCCGTCTTCGCGCCTAGCTCTGGAATTATTCGTAGAAATATTCAAAAGTCTGACAGGGCCAAAAACCCGAGTCGCTACAATATCTATTCTTTGATTCCATCTAACATGGCGATCGGCGAAGGCTCCTGGCGATGGCAACCAGCGACGACCTCTGGAGGCAAACCCAAACCCATGCCCACGGATGGTTTCCCCCCCTTATTGGAGGTGGGAGGGGGTGGAGGATCTCCCTCAGCCTCCGATTCCACGAGTGGCTTTTGTTCCCTTTTCTAACCCTAGTTATCTTCCAGAATTTCCATTTATTTCCCTGAGTCCAAAGGTTCCAGACCTGCATCTCAGAATCCCTCAGCTTGCGATCTCTGATTTGGAGTTCTCTAAGGCTTCGAATTTCCTGAACATAACCATGGTGGATCGATTCAACCATCGAAGACCCTCAGTTGATGAGTTCGACAGATTCGTATTTAAAATGTCGGATTTGCAAGATCACGCGGTGGTGGGTTTGATCGACAATCACCATATGATGGTACACTTTTCATCAGAGTAAGACTTAATCCGTGATTGGTCTAGGGCTCCTTGGCGCTGTGGTGTTTGCATATTCTTTCTCTTCTGAAGGTCATTTGATTTCTACATGAATCGGGACTCGCCCTCCATCGTCAACTCGGTAAGTTTTCTTCATCTTCCCTTACCCTTCCAGAATCCCGCGATTATCTGTATGTTTGGGAACCTGGTGGGGCAATTTTTGTGCTCTGATGATCGCACGTCGTCGGTGAGTCATCCTATCAACCCATGACTTTTCTTTGAGGTAGATTCTTCGAAGCCTCCAGTTGATCAGATCTGGATTACGGTTGGGGATGAGTTTTGCTGGAAACAGGCGGTTATTTTTGAATCCTGGGTTGATTACTACTCGGGATGCAATCACCTGGGTCACTGTGATGAGCAATGTAACACTCGGGGAAATTCATCTCCAGCAAAGAGAAACTATACCACTGGTTAGGGGCTGCTGACTGCTGCTACTACAAAGGCTGGGAATGGAGTGGCTGGTTCGGACTTGAGAAACCCAAAGTTCTCTGTGGTGATTGGGAGGCTGATGCAGGATATCAAGGTTGGTGTGAGCTATGATGGAGGTGGTTCGGATTCTGCAGTGGCAGGTCCTGAAGGAAGGAGCGATGCTAATGCTGGGAAGAGGACCGGTGGGACTAAGAAATGGGTGGATGATGCTGGGCACAATCCTACTGGTCTGGAGGGGGGGGGGGAGGATGAATTTGAATTCGGAGGGGGAGAGGATGAATGTCAGTCGCTACCTGCAAGCTCAATCTGAGGCATTAGAGAGTGATGCTGGATTTGGTAGTCGGTTCCATGTCTTGGCATCTAGTGAATCTTGTCAAATAGAAATGGGTGAGTTTATTCAAGAAGGCACTGCAATACAGTATGTTGCAGCTGATGCAGGGAAAGGAATGGAGTCTAGGTTGGAGACTGAGGGGAAAAATGAAGATCAGGTGGAGGTGGGAGCTGCAAATAATGCTTTGCAGATTGTCTTGCGTGATGAACCAGTGAAGATGGATGCTGGACAAGAGCATGGAGGGTAGCCAACATGTTTGGCACTGATTGACTGCAAAAGGTGTAATGTTCAGGATGGAGGAGTGGGGGATGGCTTCCAGGATGCTCAGATTAATGGAAAGTGGGGGAATGTCTTGGGCAGTGACAAGGAAAATGTGATGGTGATACCTTCCCATTGTGAGGTTCTCAAGGATGGGAAGAGGGAATATAGAAACCAGGTGGCCAGTCGAAGGATGAGGAAGGACTACTCTGAATTGCCGAAGCCGCTGTCCACTAGGTCCTCGTTCAAACAATCACCACAGGAGCTGATCTCATTAGATAAATTGAACCTTAGAAGGAAGTATGCCAAGATCTTACGACACAATGAAATCTCAGAATGGAAGACGACCACTGTGGAAGGAGCCTCAAATATGAGATACGATGAGTATGATTCTTATGATATGTAATCGACCTCGGTTTTGTGGTTTGTGTACTTCTGGGATTTTCTTTTTATTTAATAAATAGTCAGGGGACTACCCCTGATGGACTTTCCTGGTATATGAATTCATCCAGTGGTAATATTTATTCTATTCGCAAAGTAGATCGCAATGACATCATATTTTATTCACATGATAGCTCAAAATATGTATACACATGATTCAATTACATTAGAACCGTTATAATTTTGTAATAAATTTCATATGAGAAAAATAATTCCAATACGTCAATTATAAAATTTTGATACATTGAAAGAATATAATATTTTCCAATATTATGAACTGAACTGTGGAGACTATGATTAATCCAAAATACTGTTAGTCTGATGGATATGAATTATGTCAATATAATAGACATAACATTGGTCTATCCAATGAACATAAAATTAATTAGTGTGATGGACTGGAAAATTGGCCAGTCTAATGAATCATATTAAAGAATAAAGTATGAATCACTTATCTTATAACTCTTTCTATGTTCATTATAAAAATAGTTTTTCTATAAAAAACATTATAAAATACTTGGAATATATAAAGATATTAAATTTAGTTTTTATGAAAGTGTTTTTGATTTTAAAAACTAAGGAAATGAATAGTATAAAGTATAACGGTTGACTCAACAATCTACCCCTCTTTAGAAACCACAAAACACAATAACATAAAAAAATATTAACAATGAAAAATAGACAACTATTTTTTATTTTAAGAAAATAAATGACTTTATTCATAATAAAATATATCCATTTTGCTAAATATTGACTCCCACAAAGTTGATTAATTCTATTAGTTCCTCCTTTGGATCTTATATAAATTATAATAACTTTATATTCTCCTGATCAATCAATTATCCCCTTGGATAAATTTATTTCTTTTAGATTATTTCCCCCACATATACTGTTTCACCCCCTTTACAGAATTTTTCCCCCTTAAAAAATTTCTCACCATTTTATTTTGAAAATAGGAACAGGTAAAGTAATATTCTCAAAAAATGTTAGAAAGAATAAACTGAAACAATTTTGATTTAATAACTATTCATCCGTAATAAAAAAAAGTAATCCAAATGAAATTTTTAAACAAATAAAATAATATATTTATATAACAATTCATTCAATTTAAATTTCATTGAAAAATATTTCAATACTTCAAGTGGTCAATAGAAACTCATTTTTACCATACTACTACTTGATAATGGACTTTAACATTTTCCCAATCCTTATGGTGCTACTTAGATTCATCTCAAAAAGTTTCAATATTAGAAATATTTTCTTCCATGAGTGAGTGCCCTTGATTAATTACCTTCAAGCTGTCATCGTCCTATTTAAGAAAACTAATTTTTTTTTATTTCCAACTTTAATCATATAATGTATTCTTCAAAATAACATATCCTAATATTCTATTTTTTCAACTTATGGGTCTATTTTTAAAATTTATAATATCTTCATTCTAATAATCTAACATGTTTCTATAATATTTTACAAATCTCACTCTATTAGATACATCAAATTAAACCCTCTAAAAAGAATCAGATATATCCAATGGTACTTTCTTGACCTCCACAAGTTGGCTATCATGTTCCTTTAAGTCAATATCGACATCTCTCAACCACTTTACAATCTGACTGAATTTTCTTTTATGTTCCCTAGACTACTATTTTAATGTTTTTATGTCAGCCTCATTATAAATCATCGATCCTTTCAAAAATTTATTGTAATAGTATTCTAATATTTGAATTCCCTTATCCATAAACTCATTAACCTTGTAAAACATTTTCAACATCATATTATCCATCTTCATCATCCTTCTATGATAAATTGGTATGGGAATGTTGTGATTCAACACCCCCTTCTGTGATGGTGAATAAAAATCCCCCAAAACATCAAGAACCAGGTTGTTATCCATCTTTATAGATATTATAATTGAGGATGGAGATGAATCAAATGATATTTATTCTTATTTTGTGTCTTCCTCTTATTATTATTATTGTTATTATTATTCTTATTCTTATTCATATTCATCATATTATTTTTATAAATTCTTTGTAATTCATGAATCTCTTTTACCAACTTCCTAAAATGATTTTTATTTCTTATTCCCAACATAATTTACTATGTGTGGAACTGATTCTTGAACTCTATTATGAAAATTGGTTTTGATTTCAAATTATTGTAAAAAAAATATACTTTTTTCCTTACTAATAGTTACTAGAATGATATATTTGTAGAAAAATTCTAAAACTAATGGTGGAAATGGATATAGAAGTTTCTTAATGGTAGTATAAAATATTCTAGATTGAGGAACATGTTAGGTTATAGATAAAGGGGGTTCTGCAATAGGTTGATCAATTATTTATCTTTCAACACCTTTTATAAAACTCTCCGCTATCATATTGTCATCAGTACATGTATTGTTTTTCTATTTATTCCATATTTATTTTATTTAATTTCCTATTTAGATCTTTAATTAGAAATCCTTTACATTTTTAAGTCTTAAGGTAGGGCCTCTTTGATTATTTTGAGGATTATGTGCTAGAATCTTATTAAATTTTTTATTGGACATCTCTTGGTGTTTATTATGATCTTTTTTAGTAAATAACATTTATTTACTTTTCATTGTACATGTAACATCCCAGTTCTGGGTGTCACCCAAAGGTGCCCCATACCCGATTGGTCAGATGGCCTCATGCGCATTTCCCCAAATACCAGAGGCTATTGGCTAGCAGCGAGGGCCTTGGGAGTTATAGTGGTGAAACTATGACCCCATTAGAAGATTAACATAGAAGAGTAACAATAATATACAATAGAGGAAGCTGCAACACCATAAAATAATCAAACAACAGAATAATGAAAGTAAATAAACAACTAGAGTACATATATAAATGATGCATATCACATATGTCTAGGAAAGCATGAAAACAAGTCAAAATGCTGAAAATAAGGTACTAAACTAAAGTACAAAGAAAACAAATAAACTCGAGAAACATTATAGACCTCATCTTGGTCCCAATATCTCTATATCCACAGTGATCAGGTACCTGAAGTTGAATGTTGCTTGACCTTATCTATATCTGCAATAATATAGTCTGTTTTAGCCCAAAACCATGAAACAAATAGTGTGTGATATGAATCCCAGTAGAAACAACCCAATGATTTGTACCTAAAAATCAGTGAATATACATAGCATGAAAAATGAAAATTAATTAATAAACCAGGAAGTACACAAAAGTAAACAATCCTACAGTTGCAAACAACATTCATTTACATTTATTAAAGATTCAACCAATAATTCACAAGAAACACTCTGGGAACATTCTCACCATCTAAACCCTATTGTTAAATTTATTATTTAAATCATTTAAGATATAATGAAACTTTGGGAAATCTCACACAGTCTAAACCCTTTGGTCTCATGCAAACAAAGACTCTTTGAGGAAGCACTCACGGTCAATTCCTCCTATGATCTTTTAACGATAAACTATAGACTTTATAAGGAAAATATCAATGTCAATTCCCCACGTGGACACATAATGGTATACCATATACACTCTGAGGGAGTACTCATTGTCAATCCCCCCTATGGAATCACAATGTGAAAGTATAACATGCACTTTAGGGAATCCATCAATGTGAATTCCTCATATAGTCCAACTACACCAGGTTCTCACGACCCTATGTAATATAATCGAGAAAAAATGATATCCAGTAGACAAAGTAAATCTCAAACACTACTTGGCTAAACTACTACAATGCATATCACAAGCATGTCATATAATATCATCTCCATCCTAACAACACTAGGCATGGAAAACAAAACGACCTAGCATGTAGTTATAGACCCAATGGTCAATATCAAAATAACATGGGAAAATACATCCATGAAAGGTAATAAACCTATTAATAATCAAAATCTCATTCTCAAGTAGAAAAATTAATGAATTCAAATAGAATGGATAAATTTACTAAACACGCAATTCACTAAACTAGGGTATCGATCAATTCTTGCACATATAATCCAAAGACAACTACAAAAAACCACAAACCAACAACATCAACATTGTATGATCGATATAGTTGAACCTAATCATTTGAAGAAACCTAGAATGTTATAGATCTAAAAAATGTCAACAACACTCAACCTCGAATAACCCAAGAAATAAGAGAATTCAATTGGAGAGACTCTAGGAGAAGGAAGAACTCACAGATGTAATTACAACACAACCGACGAAGCTTGATTTGGAGAGTGGAAAATAGGTCAGTGGATCAGAGAAGAATCATTTGCCACGGTCTCTCCTGGATGAGATGAGGATAGATAAATATGTTCCTGGAAATTAGAGGTGATGCTAGTCTGATTTAACAATTAAAATGAAAATTACACGATGTGTTATTTTATTTTACACTCCATGTACATGCCTAAACTTTCCTACGCTTTGGGGAGTATCAAGGTCACCCTATACATCCTTGTACAGGGCTATTACACGACCTGTACACGGCTACCCATAGCAACTGGGTACACGATGTGTAGTCTTTAAATTTCCAAAACTCTCCTTTTTCTCAAAACACCTGAAATATAGATCCCTACCTGAAATTAAGATCTAGGTTCTTAAAAACATCACCCCATAAATAAATTATCCCCAAAATTTCCTTAATAAATAGGTGTAGAAGAAGATTCCTAGAATGATGTGTCCACCTCCAACCCCACCTCCTCGGGTTGGAAAACATGAGATGAGTCTGAGAAGTAACGCCACAGCTGAGAAATGTGGAAGATGTCATGCATAGCCCATTAAATCTGAGTTAACTACAATCATTAAGAAAGCGTCATGACTCTCTTTAAAACCTCAAATGACCCAACGTATCTCGTTTAATGCTTACCCTATATCCTGATCCTCTTGTGTCCCAAAATCGGTGTGACATGTAGGAGAACCTGATCTCTGACCTTGAACTCTAGAGGTCATTTCCATCTATCAGCATAAGACTTCTACAGTGACTGTATAGTAGCCATCCTCTTTCGAAATCAATAACACATGCTATGTGGTCTCCTGGACAAGACGAGATCCCAGCATTAGTTGCATCTCTTGCCTCCAGCCAACATAGGGGTGATCGATATGACCTACCATACGAAGCCTCATAAGGTGCCATTAAATAGTATCCTGAAAACAATTATTGTAGGAAAGATCCACCAAAGGCATGTGATTCTCCCAATAACCTCCAAAATCAAGGATTATTTCTCAAATAATGTCCTCAATCACCTAAATCCTACGCTCGGAATGGCCATCCATCTGGGGGTGGTAAGCTGTACTCAGAATTACCTGTGTACCCAAATCCCTCTTTAGTTCCTGCCAGACCTGAAAAGTAAAACATGCATCCCTATCTGAAATGATGGAGTGAAAAATCCCATGTAAATGACAATCTATCGGATGTAAAACACTACCAACTGATCAACACTTAAGGTCTACTTGATTTGAAATAAGTGTGCAACCTTAGTGAGTCTATCAATGATAACCCAAACCGAGTCATTCCCTCATGGTGATCTCGGTAACTTTGTTACAAAATTCATCATGACATCATTCCACATCTACTCAAGAACGGGTAACTGCTACAAAATCCCCGATGGTCACTGATGCTCTGACTTCACCTACTGATTGGTGGAACACCTCATGACAAAACCAGAAACATCTTTTTTCATACCGGACCACCAATACTGACGGTGTATATCTTGATACATATTGATGAAACTAGGAAGAGCTTCCCAAACCGAGGAACTAAAATCTTTCAAAACCTCCTTGTGTATGCCACCTGCCCCAACACATTCCCATGAAAATTCAATATCTCATCCTCACCTATGGTCCATTAGGGAATAAAGTCCTTTACTGACACACTATCCCATATAAGTAGGTATTTAAAATCTGATAATTTCCTCATTCTAAATAGATCAAGTAGAGTATAGGTAACAACTACAGATGAAAGAAACTTCTGCCCCTATCTGTTGTGCACCTCCAAATCCATCTTAGAGATTAGATCCCTAAGATTCCACTCACTACTGGCCTCTTGAACATCCAATATATGAGTACTCCTATTCAATACTTTAGCCACTATGTTGCCTATACCATGTGTATAGTCAAGATCAAATTCAAAGGACTAAAGTTACTCAACCCACATTCACTGTCTCAAATTCAGATCATGCAGAGTAATGATATACTTGATACTTTTTTTGTTAGTGAAAACCACTCAATTATCTCCCAACAGATAATGTCTCCAACATCACAAGGCATGAAGAACTAAAGCCAACATGAGATCATGTGTTAGGAAATTCTTCTCATGTGGCCTAGCCTCAACTGCCGAGACCCGTATGCAATGACTTTTTCCCCCTGTATAATCACTACTCCCAGCCTAATTCCTAAAGCACCACATTTAACTGTATAACTCTTTCCCAGATCTGGAAAACTAGTATTGATGTTGAAGTAAATATCACTTTCAGCTTCTGAAAGGCTAAATCACAAAAATCTTCCCACAAGTACTTCACACCCTTCTTAGTCCGGACCTCCAGTGGCATTGATATGAATGAAATGTTATGTTCAAAACTTCTTTAGTATCCATCCAGCCCTTGAAACCTCAATACCTCAAATACGTTCTTTTGATGATCTTAGGACACTACTTCTCTCACTTTCTCTAGGTCAAGTGCTACTCCTATATCTGAGATAAAATGACCCAAGAAGTGAGTCTGGTCCATCCAAATGTGGAATTTTGAGAGCTTATCATATAAAAGATACTCCCTCAGTGTACCCAAAATGATCCCAATATGGATATCAGGGTCGTGTCGAGTGTGATAGTACAATACGATAACATCCACAAAAACCACTAAAAAGGAGTCCAAGTATGGATGGAACACTCAGTTCCTCAATTCCATAAACAAATCAGGTGCATTTTTGAGAATGAACGGCTTGACCACATACTCGTATAGACAATACCTCCTCCGAAAGGATACAAGAGTTCTATCTGATTGTATAACACACAACTAATGATAACGGGATCCTAAGTAGATCATTGAGAATACCCGGGATCATCGAATAAGATCAGAGAGATCATCGATCCTCGTTAAGTGATATTAGTTCTTGAGAAAAAAATGGCTTAATACCTCATAATACACACAAAGTCTTAGGTTACCTTCGGATTCTTCGCAAACAGGACAGGCGAACCCCAAGGAGAAGTGTTGGGTGATCTGAAACCATTTACCTGTAACTACTCTCACTGCTTCTTGAACTCCTGTAACTCGGGTGTAACCATCCTATAATGAGTAATGGACATAGAGGCCTCTCCTGGACCAATCTCAATAGATAAATCTGCCTCTCACTCCAATGGTAACCCTAAAAGGTATTCTGGAATGATATCCATGAAATGATCCAGCACTGGTGGAAAGTCTATCTATGAAGTCCTATAGTCATCTAGATACAAAATAGTGATTTGGGTTGTAACTCATATGAACCCATGATGATGGAGTCCCACTCTTCTCTCATGGACATCCCATTTTCGCTTATGTAGAAATTAACCACCCTCTGGTGACGTGAAAATCAACCTACGATGATAGAAATTCAAAACATCCCAGAAGGGATCTAACCAGTACATTATAAGAATGAAATCATATCCTATCATCTCTATCATATTAAGGTTCTATAATATGTGATAGCCACCATCCTCAAGAGAGAAATCCTTGCACTGATGTACACTAGTTGTTCTAGTCCCCTACGGAGTGTCCAATGTCAAGATATCAACAAAAGTAAAGATACAGAGCCCAAGGATCTCCACAATAGGGAGAAGTATGAATCTATGGGATTATCTTATGTCAAAAAGAGAAGAATCTAAAACTAAGGAAACCAATATCCTACCTCTAAACATACAGGGTCCGAGATCCTGCTCCTGCTAGGTCTACTCCAGTGCAAAATCCTAACCTACCCCGCAGCCCTGTGAAGATGTCTGAGATACCTGAGTTGAACCACTCTGCAGTTGTTGATGGAAACCTATAACCTGATTCCCATAGACATGGAATCCTCCTTATAATGAACTTCCTGAAAAACCATAGTTCCCAGACTGATGAGAAATTAGTGGTCCTCGTCCCGAATGTGGAGTCATACCAGAACTCCTATCACTAGTTGTAGCTGAGAAAACAAAAAAATCATTGAAGATGACCCATTTTGCCACAAGATCGGCACTCGACAGGGTCTCATGGGAAATGTGGCCTCATATTCTTTCTCTTCACACTCTGGTAGCATACCACCACGATACCTGAAGGATTATCCTACCTATTCGGATCTCTGTGCATAGACTCCCTGCGGTGCTTACTGTTGTCAGTCAGAAGGTTTCCGACTCTGGATGGTGAACTGCCTTAGCCCACAGCTCCAAAAACCCTCAAATTGTGCTCAGTGATCAGTTATTGATTGACTATATTTTATATAGAAGTCAATGAGAATATGTTAACCTGATATCATATTTTGTGCCTCAGACCATCCTCAATCTTCCTCACCAGAAACAACTCATCACCCCCTTGAATGGGTGTGAAGTGCTGAAAATCTATGAAGTGATAATATTACTCAATGAATGAGAGTGTAACCTACTCCAAACCCATGAAATCTCAGGCTCACTCAGCCATCAAATTCTATGAGTAGAAGGTATGTTGTAACTCTTCCCAATCCATAACCTGTTGGTGTCTATCTTGTGAAATCACATCCCAACAGCTCTTTGTGGAACCTCGAAACATGTATATTGCGAGCTTCAACCTTCTCTCTGGAGGTACCTCTAGATGCTTTAAGATAGATATAATGGCTTCTAACCATTAATCTATATCCTGAGGACCTCCATCCCTTGAGAAAGTGGGAGGATACTGCTTCTGAAAACCCCATGTCAACTCTGCCATAGACGGGGCCAGATGCGGTGTTCCCTGGAAGGTCTGAATAAACCTTAGTAATCATTCTCTGAATTGTGCATCGACACCTATATCTGTAATGATGTCTAGTTCCAAGATAAGAACAATGGGAGGATCTAATGGTATTACCTGATCTACCATGTCCGGTGTCTGATCATTGCCATGTATCTGGAAAATAATAGGGGGACATCTCTGTGAAATGACTCTACAAGGTCAAGCGCACACCTCAGTTCAAGATTACCAAGGACTAAAACTTATAAGTTAAAGAAAAGAGCAAGAGAAAGAAAAAATTATTGTTTTTCAAAACATGCATGCATGACATGTATGACCCACACACGACGAGTTCCCTTAAGCCTTTACATGGGTGTGTTCTTCTAAAATCACTAATTGTGTAACACCCCATACACATGGCGTGTTCCTCCCAAGGACACAACATGTACTTGAATCTTTCCTCCCAGGATGAGTTCCTCTACATGGATAAACCACATGGTTATTTTAGAAAAAAAACTACAATGTGTGTTTATGCCAGAAACGACGCGTACTTGAAGGATTTTGTCGACCCATGTTGTTGGTCACATGGTTGGATGCACGATCGACTCCACACGACGTATTCAATATGGACATAGCATGTACTACCTGAGTTTCATCCATCTGTTTCATTAGTCACACAGATGGACACATAGCCTCTAAAACATGGCGTGTACGTCCGATACATAGCATGCTCCACCAATGATTTCCCAACCTCATGTCTCTGACCACACAATCAATCACATGATCAAAGATTACATGGCGTGTACATATAGTACACGACGCATACTAAAGAAAACATTTACTTTCAGAACATAAGGGTACATGGCATGTACTCATCATCAAACTTCGTGTATTCTAGGGTTTTCCAGACAGTAAGTCTCAGAAACTACTTCAGAACCCCCTAAAAACACTTAAACAAGCACTAAAGTTCTAAATTTTGATCTGTTGGAGCCCAAACTCCATGCGAATCAAAGCATGGAATCATATACATGTATATCAAAAGTATAAAAGTGCAATCAATTATATGATATACCAAATTCTGATCCATGAGGTCCCATAACACCTAAGGGACCAATATTTGGCACCCATTCAAATGAAACATTAAATATTATAAATACCCTTTCAAATAGCTATTATTATATCAAGAAATATTTCACGACAACATGAATATCTATCAAAACATGTATCACAACAACATATAATCGGTAATGCACCCTAAATGGCAAGGAAAGAATGCATGACATGTGATCTTTAGTAAGTGACAATATGATGCATGATATGGAATACCCTCATCTCATTGGGTTGAAACAGAAATAGAACCTCAAATATCAATGATAACAACACAAATAATGTGAATCACATAATGGTGAAATCAAATCAACTGCAACAATTGAAAACCCAGAAAAATTCCAATAATCTATGAAAATTATCTTTTACCTATACACAGGTCAGCTACTCCTAGGCACAACTTATTACCAACTACCCATTACTTCTTATACTTGTCTATAGGCTCCAAAAAGTAAGAAAAAGTATAAAATAACCTTACTTTGATACCACTTTGTAATGTCCTGGTTCTGGGTGCTGCACAAGGCTGCCCCGTACTAGGTTGGTCACAACGTCTCAAGCACATTTCTCCGAATGCCAGAGGTTACTAATTAGAGGTGTGGTACATGGGTGTGATAGTGGGGAAAACATGTCTTCCTTGGAATATTAACACAGTTTAATAACAATAATATTCAATAGTGAAAATAGTAATACCATACAACAAGAAAATAGCAGAAGATTGAAAGTAAATAAAAAACTAGAGTACATATATAAATGAGAAATGTCACATATGTCTAGGAAAGAATCCAAAAAAGTTACAATGATAGAAATACAGTACTAAAACAAGGTAGAAAGAAAAAAATAAACTCTAGCAGCATTTCAAGCCTCAGCTTGGTCCCATGCTCTCCAAATCCACAACGATCAACTACCTGAAGTGGAAGGGCGGTTTACCTTACCTATACCCACAACAATATAATCTTTTTGGGGCCCAAAAGCATGAACAAAATAGGGTGTGGGATGAATCGCATAAGAAAACCACCCAAAGATCTATGCTTAACTATCAATGAATATACATAGCAGGAAAAATGAAAATGAAGTAATAAAAAAGGAGGTACTCAAAAGAAAACAGTCCCACAGTTTCAAACTATATTCATTTAAATTTATTATAGATTCAACAAGTAATTCACAATAAAACCTATTGGAAAGTTATCACAATCTAACCCTTCTTGTTGAACTTATCAATTAAATCATTTAAGATATAACAAACCTCTAGGAAAGCTCACACAGTCTATCCCCTTTGGTCTCATGAAAACAAGGACTCTTCGAGGAAGTACTCACTGTCAATTCCTCATGTGGTATTTTAACGATAAGATACAGACTCTCTGAGGAAGCACTCACCATCAATTCCCCATGTGGTCTTGTAACGGTATACTGTGGACACTCTAAGGTAACACTCATCATCAATCTCTAATATGGTCTCGCAATGTGAAATTATAACAGTCACTCTAGGGAAGCCCTCAATATCAATTTACCATATTTTCTAACTACACTAGGTTCTCACATCCCTGTGTAATATTATCGAGATAAAATGATATCCAATAGCCAAAGTAAATCTCATATATTACTTGGATAAATAGGTATAATTAATATTACAAGATTGTCATATAATATCAACTTCATCCTAACAACACTAGCCAAGGAAAACAAAACTGACTAACTAGAAGATCTAGACCTAACGGCCAATAACAAACAAACATGGGAAAATAAATCCATTGCAAGGTAACAACCCTATTCATAATCAAAATCCATTTCTCAAACAAAAAAATCATAACAGGCAAACAAAATGGTTAGATTTTCTAAACACACAATACCCTAAACTAGGGTATTGGGTACATTTTTCACATATAATATAATAACCACTACAGAAAGGCACAAGCCACCTACCTTGACATTACACAATCGATATAGTTGAACCTCAGCCTTTGAATCATCCTAGAATGCCATAAGTCTACAAAACAGTCAAAAATACTCTACCTCGAATTACATAAAAAAGACGAAAAATCAAGAGGAGAGTCTTTAGAATAAGGAAGAAATCACTGATGTGATTACAACACAACTGATAGGGTTTGATCCAGAGAGAGGATGACAGGTTGGTGGCTCGGAGATGAATTGTTTCCCTCAAGCACTCTAGGATGATATGAGGAAACAAGTAGTTTTTTTTTGGCCATTAGACATGACCCTGACATGATTTAACAAAAAAAGAAAAAGACAAGTGAACAACATGTTATTTTAATGTACACGCTATGTGCATGCCTTAAACGCCCTCTTCTTTAGGCGGTCTCCATGTCACCACACACAACCATGAACTGGGTCATTACACGACAAGTACATGAATACTTGAGGTAACCAGGTACACAGTGTGCACTCCTATGTACACGAAATGTACTCCTTAAATTTCCAAAAACACTACTTTTTCTAAAAAAACTTGGAATCAAGATCCATAAAAGAAATGAAGATCCATGTTCTTAAAGTACATATTATTTTTCTGTCACTTATTCTTTGTCAAATTCTGGAATGTTCAATTTATTTATAATTTCTTTAACCATGGTTTAAATACATACTTCATCCTCTCCATTATTTCCTCTCTAATAAGAGAAACATTTTCAATGAAACAATATAACTTATTATTATTCTAAAAAGACTCAATATAGTTGACCAACATTTGGTTTATAAAACAAGGAGTTTTTAGAATAATTTAATTTAGGTATTACTTCATAATAGCTTCAGTCGACATAAAATAAATTGAGATGATTTCTCAACCTCATATTGATTAGAATGTACAATACGAAAGTGTCAGGGACTTTCATAGTATTTTTATCAACATTCCTAATAATCATGTATCCTTGCATCAATAAGGTTATAACTCCCAAATATAACGTGAGTTGAAGTAAATTTATTACATTTTCATAAGTATTAAATAAATTATATTCAAAATTTTCCTTTTCAAAACTACTAATAATCTATGGCAGCTTGTGTGAAGGAATACATGATTCACCTTCCAGGTTAACTTCATCAATATTAGAAACTTATTGATTTTTATCTTACAAATTTTAGGGAAAAGTGTAAAAATAATTGCATTCATTTCATATTTTTTATTTAATTATACTAAAGAATAAAATTATTTTATGATTTCTAGATATTTTATATGAATATTATCTATTTCACAAAAACTCCTATCCCAATATTGAAATTTAAAATTTATTTTAAAAAAAGAGTCATATTTTTCATGCCATTTTTCCCTATAATTTTTTCTCTTATAACTTCTCTATTTGAAAAATCACCATCTAAATCAATATGAATAAAACTGAATTTGAAGGAAAACTAAAGAGGTTTATTTTATGAATTGAAAATATTTACACTGAGCTTAAATCAAAGATTCCGAGGTCATGAACTAGTGTAAATATTTACTGTATCATAGGGGTGACCCACCCCATATATATATATACATGGAGAGGAACAATCATATTTTATCTTCTACATATTTAGATTCTGAAATAAATATGGATGTTGAGCGTTGTTTCTTTCAGGAATAAGAAACTAGAGCTTCTCTAAATAAATGAAAAGTTATAAAATTAATTTTTATACCAATTCTATATCCAAAAAATCTAGAATTCAGGAATATTTTTAATTAAAAATCATATTCCAGGAGATTAAAATAAGCCCAAATCATTTTCCCCTTAGGATTACAAAAAATTCATGTTTCTGAGTAATTGTCTGAGTCTTTTAGTTCTTTTGATATCTATCATATAATCACATAGAAACCATTATTTCTAAAGGAGTAGTAGGTAAATAATGTTAAAATATTATCATTCATATTAATTTTTTTGATCTTATATTTACCAGCTTCATCAATATCTAATGTTATTGAGGTCTATGTAAGAGTAATAATAATTTTTGTGTTTCCATATTTTAATTTATTAAGAATATATTTTATAAATATATGATCATATATAAATTTTTCTTCTTATTTTTCTGAAATTTTAAGATTTAGAAAATAATTAAGATCACCCATTATGTTGTTTTCAAACATTGAACTCCTACGATCTGTAAAGGAATCTGTTAATGATTTTTTATTTCAACCAAATATAATTTCATCAATATAAATTTCAAAAATGATGATGTTTCTAGAAAATTATATTACAAAAAGTGTGGCATTCTTATCTCCCTTAACAATTGTTTTGTTTTAAAAAAATCTAGTTAACATATCAAAGTTGGAAATATGGGATTTTTCAATCCTTAAAGTTTCTTAGTAAGTTTAAAAACAAGTTCTAGATGTTTTTTATTTTCACAACTAGGGAATTGTTCTATATAGACAACCTCATGTACATGTCCATTAAGGAATTAAAACATCGCTACCATTTTAAATAGTTTGAAATTCAAAAATTCTCTATATTCTTAAAGTATATGAATATCTTTTTCTTTAGATAATGGTGCATAAGTTTATTTATATTATATTTCTTCCTTCTGGTTATAAAATTTAGTAAAAATTCTATATATATTTTTAACTATTATTAAATTTTTATAACATTTGTTTTAAAAACACATTTTAATATTATTATAGAATTATCTTTAAGTCATTCAACCAAAGTACAAACTTCATTTATTTTAAACTAATTGAGTTCCTCATGAATTCATTTTTTGCAATCCTCATCACATAAATCCTCATTATGAGTCTTATAATTCAACTAAGATAATAAAGAAATACCTTATATTTCATTTCCCAACGTGGTTCTAGTTTTTAATGGTTGATCTACACCACTAATGGTATTATGAATAGGATGATTCCTATGAGGAAAACTAATATCTTGAGTTTATAAATCTATGTTCTTTAAAAAAATGATGAAAATTTTATTAAGGAATAATTTCTAAAATATATTCTATTGTTGTTTTCTCATGAGAAGACAATTTAACATATGTTGAAAATTAGTTTTTGAAATAACATCTGAAGATTTAGTAATCGGTTGTTTGAAAAAAATGTATTAAATACATCAAATTTTAGAAGTAATATTTAAACAATAGTAGTTTTTTTAAACACTATATAAATTATAAGTTATAAAATAACCTAAGAATATTACTTCATTGTATTATGGAGGATATTTATATAAGATTTCTTCAGTATTAAAAATGAATAATTTTCACCCAAAACCTTTTATGTAAGAATGTTTTGGGTTCCATCCGACCCATTATTTATATGGTGTTTAATTAAGAAAAGGTCTTATTAAAACCCAATTTATGTTATAGTATAATGTACTAAGTGCTCCATCTAAAATATTTCTATAAATTGAGCCTTCACTGATCATGGTTCAAGTAATCACATGAAGAATTCTATTTCTTTTTTTTACTACCCCATTTTTCTATAGTGCTCCACTTGAAAAAAGTTTATATAAAACACCTTTTTACTAATAAAGTTTCAAAATAAAAAATCACAAATTCTCCACAAAAAAATAGTTATAATGGAGAGTCTGTTCACATTTTTAAAATTTGATAAAATTGTTCGAAAACAACAGAAGGTTTCTAATGTATTTTCCTGAAAATAAAGCCTAGAATTTTTATAATAATTATCAAATAAAACATATGAACTGTATTTTTCTCCAATACTTCATGTTTTTATAGGACCAAATATGTCCATGTGAAATAAATTTAATCCATTAGAATCATAGAAATCACCAATAAATTTAAAACATGATTTATTTTTCTTTCAAAATTGATTAGGATCCCAAAATTTATAAGTATCAAACCTATGTTTTGTTAGATCCTTTTCAAGTTATTTATTTGATATGTTAGATAAAGTTAGAATATAATAGTGTCATAATCATCTATTTCATAACCATGATTTCTTCCAATTTAAAAAGGAATAGTTGATCTTGGTTTCTATGGTCTTCTATGTTTACTGTGTAGACATTATCATATGGACTGGTAAAAAGAATAAAATCATATTTTTAATAATGAAAAATACATTTATAATTCTATATTTTCAAAAGATAACCCTAATCACTTAATTGGAATATTTTAATTAGATTGTTCTTAAGTCAAACAGTAAAATAAATATTTGAAATTAATGTTTTCCAGGAAGATAAAAACTAAATATACTGATATTTTCCCCTAGATAATTATCTCTTAAAGTGTTTTTTTAACTTTAATATATCATTAATGAAGTATTTGTTTCTAGGAATGGGTCTAGAGAACCCAATATTAGTGTAAAAAATTGGTTTTTTTTTGTTTTGGTAAACTCATTAAGTTTATGAGAACAAAATTATTACTATTCTATAACCCAAAACATCATTGTCTTAGTAATATTTGAAAGTAATAATTATGAATCAAAAATATTCCAACATTATTATATTGATAAAATGTTGACATTTTCAAAAAATATTCTCTATGAAATAATAATGATTTAATCCTCTAAGAATTTATATCAGTATATCATTCCTTTTATCCTTTATTTTATGCTTAATAAAATATTGTTTTATATGTCCTAAAAACTTAAACTAATAACATATCACTTATATAAAATCCTCCTTATCCATTTTATCCTAGTGAATTTTCTTATATCTATAATAGAAATCCTATTCCTAAAAGAAGTTTTCACCAGTTTTTCAAGATTATCAATGTTGTTTATAGTCTGTTCTAATGAATTTCTTTCTGAACCAATTACACTCTTATTTCTTACAATAATTCATGACTTTCCTTGTAGATTTTACATTAATAGGAATATTTATATAATTTAAAAATAAAATAATACTTTATTCTTTTTTATTTAATATATATCACTCCTAAACCATCCCTCATAATATAAATGTTTTTTCCAATAAGATCATCAAGAGTTATATTATTAATCTTTATTTCATCATAAAATGCATTTCTCATTGATTCCCATTCATCATGCATTATTTCAATAATCTTTTCCACTAAGATTCCATCTATAATGTCTTTCTCACCAAGATAATGTAAACAATTTAATATTGTCATAAACCCTCATTTCATTTATTTCAATAGTATCTCTAGGTATAAAATCAAGTTCTTGATAATCTATTCTATGCATAACACTTCTAGTCACAATGAATTCTGAATTTCCAAAACGTGTTACCTCAAATTTATTCCATGAACCATTTTAATCATGACACAAATATATCTAACTATTGGAATTTCTAGTTATAAAAAAGTAGTGTATTATTAATTATGTAATTCAACTGATATTCCAATATTTCTTGATTATAAATAGTTGTAACTTATTTACTTAGAATCACTCTATTTCCAATCAACATCAAAAATTTTTCAATTTCCGTGTTTATAATTTTTTTTTCATAATGTATCTCTATTATTGAAAATAAATACAATAAATGATGGGTGGTATAGTATGTTTAAAATTATCATTCATAACAAAATTTATCAATTCTATGTTATATAAATATAAAATATGTCTACAATACATGTAATTGTAATTATAGTTTATAAAAAATATTTTATAAAATCCTAATATCTTAGGGAATATAATTAAATTAATAACTCAGAATGTATTGAAATAAAACCTCAATAGATACTAATTAACGAATAGTATTATTTCATGATGTCTACAAGAGGGTGTGTGTGTTTTAGTTTCAAAATATAACCTAACAAAGATACCAAAATATGATTAGTAAAAAATATCCGACATAGAAATCATTATATTATTAGATTGTATGTATAGGATTACAAATTCATCTCATACATAAATTCTATTAATCAGTCTCATAGATATTTAGATAAAAAGTTATTAGAGATATTAGTAGAAAAAACATTCTAATGTAGGTGAACAATATAATTTAATAATTTTTAAAACAAGAAATTTAGAATATTATAACAAAGTAAGAATGACTTATAATGTTTGAAAAGGTAATTATACTATTTAACCTTAAGAGATATAGAATTCATAAATCATGACCTAAGATATCAACATTTTAAGACCAAACTATGAAGGAGTATCTTTCCACACTATGAAATACCTCAATAAGAATATCATAATATCCATTTCTTCAAAAAACATGGAATTCATCGATATGATGATCAATGTCAACTATTTATTATTATCCCCACAATATATCTATCTGATGGATGAGATTCACCTATCTTCAAATCCTCAAAAGTCTTGGACCTAAACATAAATTTATAAAATTGATTACAAAATAGAAATGACCTAATGAATTCACCATCATCATACAAGTTCCTTAGAACTGAAACTCTCTAAAAATTAAAATTTTCTAGAAACAGATGATTAAGTAGATAGAAATATCAGATGCATAGATTTTATAAGTCATCATATTACAGCTCCTATAATTCACTTTTTTTTATATTTATTCCTTTGACAGTCATATTTTTATGATTATTAGAGTTTTTTGAAACAACCTTATATGTTCTTCATGTGATAAATTTGAAAAATTTATTCATATGATGTCATTTTGATTAGAATAATTAAAATTATATAATAAAATTTTTCTATAAAAATTATTCCAATACTCCAACTATAATATTTTTAGATTCCGAAGGACTATATTATTTCTCAATCTAATGAACTAAACTATGGTCATTCATATGAATCAAAACTACTATTAGTATGATGGATATGTATCTGTTCAGTCTAATAGAAATAATACTAGTATATCATACGGAAATGACAATAGTTAGTCAGATAAGCTACAATCTAGGTTAGTCCAATGGATCACATTAAAGAATATTGTTAATATTCATTTATATTAGAACACATTTTATGTTCACTAGAATTTTTTTTTAAAAAACATTCTAAAACACTTTGGATATATAATATTAGGAAATTAATGTTATAAGAAAGTGTTTTTTATTTTATAAACTAAGGAATTTAAAAGTATAACGTATTAAATTGGCATCAAGAGTTATTTTATTGAGGTGAAACGTATTTTTAATTATGCTATAGTGTTAAATATTCTAGAGGTTGGGTAGGGATATACGGTTATCTACGATTCATCAATAATAGGATTTTTTTTTGTGTTTTTATGAATGAGTATCATTTAGTAGACTATGGTTCTAGATATCTTATGAGACAAGATAAGAATTATCCATCCCATGATCTCAAAATAATTTCTCTGATGCATGTTCGTTAGAGTTGGAGGCATTTTTTATTTGGTGAATGGTTTAACATCATTTATGACCACAAAATATTGAGTTATATCTTATTTGAAAAATATTTTAATATCTAATACAATAATTTGGTTAAGGAATTATGATTTAGACATTTCCCACACCACTAGTAATTGAACATCATTATTGATGCTTTGAGCAAGAAACATCTAAACTATTCCATGAATGTATCATTGTAAGTGTAGAATATAATGGTTATCTTTTCTCAGTTACATTAGGGAGTGTGGGATAATGAATCTATGGTTGTTTAGGTGAGTGTGTATTTTACCTCCTTTATTTTTTGAGATGGTAATTTCAGACTAACATATTGATGATGAATTTCATGTAATTACGGACTATTTATAGTAGGGAGACAATTTGTGAGTGGTTTTTCTCATTAGAGAGTATCTTATGTTTCCAGAACTGGTTCATTAAAACTTTTCCTTTTATAATGGATATAATGTGCGATTAGGATAATTCTCATTGGGGAATTGTTTGAGAAATATAGAGGCAACACCTCTTTTGTTAAAAACATGAAAAATATACGAGTCCAATAGAGTATGGAAAAACAAAATAGAAACCGAAGAAAAAAATTCTTGAATCCAATATTTTTCTTAAATATTTTAGTCAGCTTCATTTCCTCTTCATCAATTTCATCCAAGCCAATTATTCCATGACCATGAATATGTCCCCAAACTCTTGATCTCACAATGGGTAGTATACCCTAGATCAAAAAAATGTTCTATGATATGCGTCAAAAATTATGGTGGCCATTTATGAGATGAGACATCAGTAAATTTGTATCTCATTGTTATACCTTAAAATATGTCAAATACATGCACTATAGACTTTCATGCTATCCTCAGACACATCTAGTGACAACTTGGTACTGGGTTCATATTTCTATAGAATTTATATTTGGGATTCCATGTACCTTTCATTGGATCAATGTGATATGGGTTTTGATCGATAGGATAAGAAAATCATCTCATTTTATAGCCATTCAAAATTTATCAAGTGTCGATGAAATGTGACATATTTATTTATAAAATATTTTAAAATTTCATGGTGTTCCATATTCTATTGAATTTAATATGTATCCCCTTTTTTAAATCACAGTTATGAAATCACCTTCGAGAGGTCATGGGACACCATGTATGTTTGTACAAGACGTATCATCTGTAGATGGATGGCTAGATGGAGAAAGCTATTTAGATTCTTGTGGACATGATACATTATTTAATCTAGAAATTGTTGGAGTATCAAATTAGAATTTATGAATAATTTTTATTTTCAACAATAAAAAATATTATTATTATATCAGAATTTAATATTTTATGACCTTTTATGGACAGACTTTTCGATCTCTATTGTTTTGGTTAGAGATTGGTGAATGTTTCTTAGTCAGACTATATTTCATCCAAGAGAGGATGTTGACAATTCAGTTGCATCATGAGAATATATTAATGACACAATGACTATACAAATCCTATAATAATCATCATTTATAGAAATTATAGTTTATTGTTGGTGGCCTAGTGTTTTTAGTGTTTCACCTTTGTTGGGTTACTAACGTATTGGAAAATATGGAATGCATTCCCAAGGGTTGGAGGGTCTTGTCAATATTTTATTACTGTGTGGGAAAAGTGGCATAACTTTTTTCAGTTCCACCATAGTTGAATTAAATACATAGTGTGTTTCATTTATCACTACATCATAATTATATTTGTGAATCTTCTCATGTTTAAATCTATAAATATCTTGATGTTACACCTAATTTATAATTGAATGAGAATCCACTATGAATTGTTCAAACACATAAAAATATTGTTCATTGGATGGAAAGACCTTTTGTTCACTGGAAATGGTAAAATGGTTTTGATTATCATGATATATTGGAGTGTGAGTAAATAATGAGATACCAGTAGAATCAACTATTTGGTACGGAATCATCACAATTTTATTTCCTAGTATAATATATATTTATTGTGATGAAGTTTTAATATAAAATTACCTTATTTAAGGTATATATTGACTCTGGTTTTGATTCCATTTTTTGGGTTGGGTTTAATTTGGGCCTTTTGAGAATGGAGATAATTTTTTAGGAAAATGAAATTACGTTCAGGGTTTTATATTTTTAAAATTAATGGATTCTATGTACGAATTTATCAATGGTTTTAGAGGGTTATTTTTTTATATCTGGGCTAAGTTTGAAGTTGTTAGTTTATTCAATAGGATTCTATTTCTGGGTACTAGATATATAATATATTTTTTTCCAAAATTTGTGATTTATGTTGTAAATTGTCTGTTGTCCATAATTCATGTGAATTACTTACATTGAAAACGTACTAACACAATAAAACTTAAACATACAATATAAATTCATTTCGTGTTGTGTTACAATTTGAGGAAATTCCTTTTTCTTCATGTGTAAATAAATATGAATTTACGCCATAAATGATGATTTTTGAGGTAAATTCCTTATTGTTAGGAGTTTCATTTTATTAATGGATAATTTACATAGTCATTCTACAAGATTTCCTCTCAATAACCCTAAGACTCCTCCCATATATTGTGAGCTATTTCATCGCTTTCGAATTTCTCAGTTTGAAATCTGATCCCTGGTGAGTTACCTTGATATAGGTTTATCCTTATATCCAATTACCCTAATTTTTTTGTGGTTTGATATCATGTTTGATAATTAAACCAATGTTTTATCTCAATGCTTCTGAACATGTTCTCCCTTGTTGGTCTTCTTGCCCTTGTTCATCTTTGAAAATTTCTATTGCGGGTGTTGATTTGATCACTGACTAAAAGGTAAGTGGTTTCATATGATATTTTCATAAAATATAAACATAAAATTTATTAATTTAATTAAAATGGGGTTATAAATGATTTTATAAACCATATTTGAGATTATTGATAGATTATTTTGATAAAGGATTGGTTATTGTTGAAATACCCCAATTTCAATGGAATCGAAATTGTTGGGAGGATTTGAGAAAAATAGACTACTTTATTTGGAAACTGACATGGAGATAAATTGATAAAATTGAAATATGATTTGATAGTGAATGTTTTAAAGAATAAATAAGTTTTGGTAATGTAATGAGAAATGAATAATGGAAACTGAATGTAGGAAATTATATTTTTAAATGATTGGAAATGATTTATTTTCCCTTTAATAAATGAATGATTTATTTATTGATTGAAGGACATGTGAGATTAGGTATTTAATGTGTAATTAGGATAGGAATGTGAAGATTGACCATCAATAACTAGATTTATGATGAAAATAGTGTCATAAATATAATGCAATATGATTTTTCCCTAATGGGGAGTCGTTACTCGATGACCTGAGTTTTGGTACATGTGAGAACATTTTTATGGGATTGCTATTGGAGAAGATTGATGATCTTATTACATGAAAATAATTTTTCATAGGAATGGATACATGGTTCTACGATATAATTGATTTTATTATTATATTCCATTGATATATAGAACTATTTTATAAATATCAACCAATTTATTTAAAGTTTTTACAAAAAAAAACATTTAAAACTATTCTGATATATCTACTATCTATTGATTATGAAATCATGTTTTTCTAAAAATAAGTAAATGTCATTCCATGCCCTTTTTTATTTAAATTTAAATAATATTTAGTTTAATTGTTATTGAAATGATCAGACCTCACTCTATGGGACCCTACTTGTCCTTATAGATCCCAAACTACCTTTTCCATTGGGAAATTGTAGATTGTCATTTTATATTTTCAAGAAATGTAAAATATCCACATAGAGGTGGTGGATGTTCTTAATCATTGGGACCCATTCCGATGGGGGAGAGTAGTGCTGATGTGATCCAATTTTTTCAAGGGATGAATGTTAATTTTTATATTGGCATCCATTTTGTCTTTGGATGATGTACATTTTTCATACTTCCATAAGAATATGTTTCTAGTGGATTATCCCTTTAGAGTTTTGATCACACTAACTTGTATCTTTCATTATCAACATTATTGTAGAAAAATTATTACCTCATGATTCTTGTATGATGCAAGGTGACTGTAGCTAACCCATGGGAATCAAGAGTACCCTTCAGGCCATGTCAGATTCCACTTAGCAATCTGTGTACCAGGGTATCTGGGGAGGTTTATGACATAACTATATCAAACTGTCATTCATTCAGTTGTGCTTGGTTTTTCTATGGTCATTATTCTACTAGGTTCTTTAACAAATTCAAATCCAATATAATGACACATAAAAAGATAGTGAATTTACAAATCATATCCTTGAGAAGTTTCTCACTAGGTGTCTTATTTTTATACCTCTCTTCTATAACTGAGTCAGGATCATGTTGATAATCAACCATTACTCTTCACAGTGACTGCACCAAGGTATATCAGTTCCACAACCACATCCACTTTCCAATACCCAAATAGGGGTGTAATTGTTATGAAACCACACAATATCTACTTTACCAAATAATTATGATGTAATCTTATACTTTGTATTACCTCATAGTCTTATCCATATGGGTTTCACTAAAGTTGTATTATCCAAATTCATAAAATTAAATAAAATAATCCCTCAAAATAAGTAACCATTTCTCTAATACTAATTGATGCACCCCAGGCCCACCCTCAATAGTATGGTGCTAAAAAGAATTCCTAAAATTATTGATTTGATATAAAGTTAGATGAAAAAATATTAAAATATCATTACATAATGTATTTTAAATATGTTAATTATTTAATCCAAAAATAATTCAACAACGAAATTACCCCATATTTCTCTTTTATATTTTTCTTTAAGAGAATGTGTCCAAAAGCACGTTTCACTCACATCACTAAACCAAAATGATACGGTGATATATTTTGAGAAAATATTTTCATATAATTATGACTATTAAAACCATAAATCAGAATTAGATGTAGTGATTTTGAGTAACCATTTTTATGAAATATTTATAGAAGTAAAATCAATGCTACTTTTCATTTGAATGAAATTTAATTGGTATAAATAAAATAACTAATACAACCAATTTAACCTCAAAAATGAATTTTTACAAATATTTCATTTTATTGAGATATACTTTTATATTCTAAAAACATGTGATTAATGATAAAAAAATATATCTTATATTATTAATTGGTTAATAATAATTTAATTATTAAATGATAGAAAATATTATTAATAATGGTTTATATTTGAAAAATTTCTCTTCCCATAATATAGGTTTTTCTAATTTTCTTTGGATTTATTAAAAATTTAAAATATTAACTTTTAGAATTTTAATTATTTAATTTGAAATATATTTGTATAAGAAATATTTTAATTATAGATAATGATAAATATTTCTTATTTTTTTCCAAAAAATTTATATTTTTAGATAGATTGTGAAAAAATACCCTTATTTTCCAGACCATCACTTTTATGACATTATCAAAGTATTAAAATTGCATAATTATTTTTAAAACATTTTTATATAAAAATAATATAAATTTAAAAGTAAAAAAAATATTTTAAAATAAATGTGTAGAATTTCATAAGCCCACATATTTCATTATTGTAGCATAAAGTATATTTAACTCTAAAAATGGTTTTATTAACCCATATTAAATAAAATATCATTTATAATATGTCAAAATTAAATAAAAAATGGAGTTTATATATTAGATCAATATGTTTATATTAATAAATATTGTATATTTTATTTTTGGGACTACAATTATGATTACAATGGTTAATGTTAATGTCCATTATAGAGGTCAACCATATATTTTTAATGAATTATTCTATTTATATTGTATGATTTTTATCTATTCAATGAATTTAATACATTTTAAATTTACAAATTTATATTTTTTTAAAGACATATTTAATTATATTTAAGTACATATAATTAGAATTTAATTCTATAAAATATGTGGAACACATAAGTGTTAAAAAACTATTTTCCTATAAAAATGCGTTTTTGTATATAAAATGATTAAATTTAAAAATTTAACTTATATTATATGAAGATTGAATTAGACTAAATGGATATTAAATCTAGGTTAATAAAATCAGAATTTTATAATAGGTTTTATTTTATATGTTTAGTAAATAAATGATACTTCGGTAGAAACTAGTTACCCCTATAAAAAAGACAAAAGAGAATATATATGAACAAATGAATTAAAATTTGTTAAAACAAGTTTAGAAATATATTTTTTCCAATTTATCAATCCAATCACAGAAAACACACTATTATTTTGAATTTTTTGATTTATCTAATATTGAATAACATAATTACATCCTTTAAAATTAAATAGTATACATACAATTACCATTTTATTCACTTATAAAAGGGGACACTTATTTCAAATCATACCACAAACTGCCTTTCAAATTTATTCCTAAAATAATATAAATTTTCCCCTCCTATATTATTATCTAATTTTCCTAAGAACTTGGTCCGCATACGTTTGGTTATGCCCTTAATTTCCAATGTGTCTTTCAAGACACTTTTCGAGGAACCATTGAAATTATTACTAAAACATTCTATTTCTTCTTAATTTTCCTTTTCAAAGCCTATCATAAAAATATGTATATAATGAAATAGTAATAATTTGAATAAATATTTTTTATATATTAATTTAATAAATAATATTCATTCATTTCCGACCACTTATAAAAGAAAGAACGTTATCCGTGCGTTGTATGGACTACCACCTCTAAGAAGAAGTGTTTTTTCATTTTGATTAAATTTTTATATCCAAAAATCTTTAAATATGATTTAAAAAATTTATAAATTCTAAATAACATCATTATTATTCTACTATAAAATTATTATTAACTTCCTCATCAATACTCACCAATCTCGATATAATATGTTCATGTTTGGGGGTTAGTTTAACCACATACTTGAATAATTCTATATTACCATATCATGGATTACTTTGGAAACTAAAATTATAATTTTCTTACTTGTTAATTATAAAATAATAATAATTTTTGGTCTATTATTTTTTAAAAGATTTTAAAATAATATTATTATATCATTTTTGATAGTTAAAATTACAAAAACAAGCTAGCTTTGGTACAACATTCACCTAAAATTAAATATATAATAATAAATATTATAACAAGGTATCTCATAAAATTAATTTAATTATTTGAGACATTAAAAAAATTTGTAGAACAAAAATGGAACAAGATAAGGGGTCCATTGTATCAAATTTGAATTCGTTGAGACATGTTTATGTTGCAAAACATGTTTTATTTTTCATGTTGAAAATACATAAATTGTATAATTATTTCATATGATTCCATTATATATCATTATTTTCACTAATTATTCCATCTTAATAATCTGATTTGTCTTTGACTAAAACATTACAAAAGTTTTAAGGATATTTGTCTCAAAATATTATCATTGAGACATGTATCGTATTATGAAAATAAATAATTTTATGTGGTGTATATCCTTCATAATTGAGTTATAATACCATGAGATACCATTTATTCATATTAATTTTAGATTAATATATATCTATCCCTTTTAATGTGTTTTGATTTAAACTTCATTTAGGTGTAAGGGGTTTTGATTACTCAATTCGTGTTTATTGAGTTATAATTATTCTGCCAGAAAAAATTTCATATTAGTGGGTAAATAATTTTATATGATTTTATTATGTGGTATTTAATTTGGAAGTCTAGGAATTACATTTTTACTATATAATATCCCTTTTCAAAATTTTGTTAGTTAATGAACTATGTTGTCCATAAGGGACTATGTAAACTCAAAATTATTTCTTAGAGATAAATGGATTCATTTAAACTTATTCATTCAATATTCATTTTTAAATTTTTATTAATTTATTTTATGTTATATTATATCATTATAGGTAGAATGTATATTTTAATTATAAGAATCCCATATGATTGTTCTTTCACATAAAAGTACAACGCTATCAATAATAAACCACCATATATTAATTTAATCCTTGATTCAAGTACATATTATACTTACCAATGATTTTATCCTCTATATTTGAGAAATCTAATATTTTTTTTATGAATTTAATTATTTTATTTTCACATTTAAAAGGAAAATGTAATACTGTTTTTATATTTTGGTTTTAACAACAATGGTATCCCAAAATTTCTTCCACCCCATATTTCTTTTAATAATATTTATACTCTTTCAAGGAATCATTTATTAATGTTTATTTTTCAATGATAAATGTTTTCTAATGTTTCATTTCACATTTTTATAAATATACATTAACATTTACCTATAACATATCTATTTTACGAATTTGTTGAAAATAATCAGTTTGAATATGTCCCATCGAAAGACAACTTAAAACCACTATTTCAATTTAATTTGAAACATGATCTCTATGTCCTTATGGTTTCTAAAAGTATATTTATTTTAATAAATTATTTAAATATAACTATTGTAAAATTATTTCAAAATATGAATGATATTTCTTTTTTTCAAAGAGGTTTTTCCAAAACTAGTAGACATTATTTATTTATCAAATTAATTTTCCTTAAAAATATATTATGTTTAATCAATGATTTTTTTGAAATGAAACCATCCCATTTATTTATGTTTATGTATTATTTAGTATCCATGTATTTTTGAGAAATTATCACCCATCCCATTGTCTTACCTATGATTTTTCATAGTATAAGCAAAATTTATATTCGGTTTTTTTTCTTCTATGAATACCATATTATTGATTCCATTGATTTAAATTTGTTCATCTAGATTCCATATATTGATTCAATGGGGGTGTTTTTTTCTTAATCATATACTGTTAATATATACTGTGTAAATTTATTAATATTTATTATCTGTATCTAATTGATTCACATAGATTCTATAAATGGATCGATAGGGGAATATTGTTTCCTTAATCGTACAACTTTTATAAATATTGTGTAAATAATATATGCATTATTATCTTGATCAGAATTAATATGCATATATTATTACTCAATGTCATTAGAAACCCATTTTTTTTCAACGTGTATATCTAGATATGATTATTTATAGAATTACGAATGACTTCCTTATGTGAATAAATTTTAAGAGGATATAAAACCCATTTCATTCCATGTGTGGTTTGTTACATATTGAATGAAACAAATTTTCTTTCGCTAGTTTATTTATGATATGATGAATGATTGATTTTATAATAGAACTCATATTTATGGATAAAGGATTGGTGGGGTCCTAAATTGCACAAACATTAATTTGTTATGGTTATATATCTCTTGAGATAATGATTTTGTGTGTGGGTTTAATTATGATTTTGTTTATCTCACAAGTTTTTTTATGGGTATAATTGTGGTTAATCTATTATTACATGATTGTGCATGGGTGAAAATTTGGTTTATCTATTATCACAATGTTTTTTAGGTGTATGATTTCAATTATCTATACTCCTATTGCAACGCTATAATTAGAGTTGTTATGATCACAAGTTTGTGCATTGGTATAATTTTGGTTAATATATTCTCATAAGGCTATGAATTGGTATAATAATGGTTAGGTTATACTCACAAGTATTTTTGTTGAAAATATTGTGGTTAAGATTCATTAAAAATGATCTATTTTCATGTTACATGTTTTATTTCACACTATTATACATATTCTTATTCCTATATTTTGATTTCATAATACATGTTTATTGACTAATGAATCCAAAAGTTTTTGATTCAAAATTTATATTCTAACATGAATTTTTCATTAGATCATTATTTATTTAAATAAAATTAATATTATTTTTGGAATCATCATGTCAAAATAGTCTAACGGTGAGTTTTTCATAATTTTCTGAGAGAGACCAATTTTTGGGTAAACATTAAATACCATTTAAATATATAATGTGTTTTATGACATCATAATGACCTAATAGTGATGTAATAAAATACAATAAACATTATTTTTGTCCAATATATGTTTTATAATTAATATAATGTGATTTTAGATTTGTTGGATTTATTTTACAAATATTTAGTGGACGCTTCAAAGCTTATAAAACATTTTATCTTTTTAAATTGTTTTCCTTGAGAGTGTGACTCAACTCCACATAAGCAACCCTATTATTTTAAGAATTTCGGCCATTGGGCATATAACATATATTTTTCCACTCCCCTTTGGAGAAAACCATGGGCAAAAACCATGGCATGGTTTGTGGTTTTGATTAGTTTAATGTGAGGTGTCCCAAACCTAAATAATAAAGAATTCCCTCTCCTTTCCTATATAAACCCACCTAAGCTCCCACTTATTCTTCACTCAAATCCTTTAGAGTTCGACCAAACCCTGGCCTCCTCTCTCTATAATACTCCCAAGGTGCCCCAATCGCCCAATAAGCCTCCATCAAGCCTCTACCAAGCCTTTGGGATCACACTTCCAAGTAAGGTATTTTTTCCTTTCAATTTTTTTTTTCTAATTTTCATTAAGTTGTTTTCCCTTTTTTCAATTACAAGTGTTGGGGTATGATTTCTCACCTCCCCCATACTTTAATATTTATGTTTGGATTTTGGGATACCCCGTTCTCTCTCATTAATTCCTCCCATGTACACCCGTTACCATGCCGAAATTCTTTGAGGGATTTCTCTCTCCTCTTTTACATCCAAGTAATTATTTTGAATTATGCATCTAAATTCCATTAAGTTTGTTGGGATATGTATATATATGACCCCCTTACTTTCGATTTAATTTACATATAATGATACACCCTTTTCTCTTTCATCAACTATTTCCATGAATCCTTATGTCACGTCATTATGCAGCCGAAATTGCACTTCATTTTTCTATGCCAAGATCTTTGTGCAGTGAATACCATACCCATGTATCTATCAAGGGTATTCAAATTTATGCACATATAAATATTGAACGGTAATTTCATGTATTTATTCCAAATTATTTAATCATGGAATAACTTATGATATTGATTGATTCCATGTCATATGATCCATGTGGCACAATTATGCATGAAATGAAATGTTTTAAAAGGGTGCACCCTGATAGCACTTCAATGCATTGGGTAAAGTATATTATCATGATACGGCATGCGAGATGAGTGTTGACTCATGCTAATTCAAGTGAAATGAGGGTTTACCCATTCTTCAAGTGCAATGAGGATTTACTCATGATTTATGTGCAATGAGGGTCTACTCACGCTCCATGTGCAATGGGCCTTGGCTCATGCTAATTCCAAGTTAAGTGTTGTTGCCACATTTCCATGTTATGATTATCATGCTTTATCATGCCTTTATGTTCATGTTTCTCTTGTGCTACATTAATATGCCAATTATATAACATTTATTGTATTCTTCATGTTATTCCATGTTTATTCCCTTACTGGGCTTTATAGATCACCATTTTCTTATGCATATCCACAGGTTATCTCATACAATTCTAAGTACAAGGTAATTTAGTGGTCATTTAAATGTAGTTTTCAATAAAGATGTCACGTGTTTTATGTTCTAAGCTGTTATGTAATGTTCCTAATCCCCAAATACACTAGGCCTCTTGATATTCTATATTGTGTCAAGTGAAGATTTTATGCAATAAAGCAGGTTTGAGTGTGTAATAAAAAGCAAGGTTGTTATAGTTGGTATCAGAGGATAGGTTTAGTTATTTTTGGGATTAGGATTAGAAAACCTTAGTGAATAATTAGAGACAAGAATAAGTATAATAAAAACATACCTAAGTATTAGTGAGTATTAATTAAGTGGTTTATCAAGAAAATACATACCTATCAGGATATAAGTAGGTTGAGGTGGCTCTGGAACATATGTATTCTATGGGTAAAACCTGAAAACACCGCTTTGAGCTAGACTCAAATGGGAACTGTTGCACGAAAATGGACCTTGCTGCACTCTTGTTTATGACACTCCTAGGGGATATGCTTAGGTAAATTCTCAAGATTTGTAAGAACCCTTATTAAGGGAATTTAAAAAAATGCCCCTGAGAATATATGTTAGAAAGTAGATCATGGATAGCATAGATTGAAGCCTATGGATTCAAAAGTTAAGGAAATAAAAGTTATTTATAAGTCATCAGTTCTGTCCTTGGATTACCCTTTATGTGCTTCCCATAACTTTCCTTTTTATTCTATCCAATGTTCGGTAATAGGAGGACTCATGATAACAACTGATTTGAAGATCAATGAGATGACTGTGCTAATAAAATGCCCAATCTGATGGGTGCAGGAATCACATACTTTTAATGATTCTATCTCAGGTAACTAAAACTTTGAATAAAAACATGGGTTAAGAGGAATGTTCAACCACCCTTAAGAAAGAACAAGTCGCTATCGAGAGCTTCATGAGACAAAGGCCTCCTAATTTTAATGGATAGTCTGATCTCTCAATCACCGAACAACGGATCAACTCCATTGTAAAGATGTTATCCATCCTTAAATGTTACAAAAAAGAGATGGTTCTTCTGGTTGCTTTTCATATGGAGGGTGAAGTTGATAAATGGTGGACATTGATAAAAAATAGTAAGCCAGAGGAGGAGATCGAGGTGTTGGAATGAAAGGATTCTGGAAGATGTTTTTTGTTAAATATTTTCTGTGCACCCTCCGGATTAAGATGAAAAGGGAATTATTTTCCCTCAAGAAAAAAGACGACGAATTTGTCAGAGAATACCAGGAAAACATCACATGTATTGCACGATACACCTCAATATTTGTCATTAACCCTGAATGAAAGGTTAAACGCTTCTTTGGTGGGCTGAAACCTAGCCTACGGAAAGCGCTGGCGATCCGTGACTTTGACAACTATGAAGAAATTGTATAATATTACCTTAATGTAGAAATGGATATTGGATAATCTCAAGGGTATCATGGGGATAAGAAGCATAAGGTGTAATTCAATGCTGGAAATTTGATGGATAAGTCCAACGGTGCTATGAAGATCTAGCACCCCCCTTTCTAAAGGTGCAAAAAGAAGCACCCTTGAAATTTCCTTAAGTGGACGAGGAAATGCTTTAGGTGTGGAAGAGAAGGGAACCTAGCTGTTAACTACTGAAAAGAAAAACATGTAGGTACAACAGAGGAAAATAATGCTCTATTCTAACCTGAATGTGTTGTTAATTGCTACAACTACAGGGAACCATGGTGTCTTCCAAATTAGTGCCCTAAGGTAAGGGTTTTCGGAGGCAACCAACAACCTCCGAGGCAGGAAGGGAGAGATTTTTCTATCACTACTGCCGAAGTGAACCATGAAAACAAAGTAGTGATAGGTACTCTAGTTATTCATTCAAGAATAGGGAACATACTTTTTGATTCTGGTTCTATGCATTCTTTTATATCCCAAAAGTTTTGTAGAACAATCCCTGCACCACCACAACTCATGGATGTAAAGATGTTGGTGAGTATGACAAATGGGAAAATCATTGCATCCCAAGAATATAACTCCTCCCCTGTCATAATTTGTGGATTGAATTTCCCAGATAACCTCATCATACTCCCTCTGGTGGAATTTGATGCAATTCTTGGCATGGATTGGCTTTCCTTATATATAGCCAACATAAATTGCCGTGAGATGGAAATCAATCTCCATGTGAAGAATCGATCCCCGATTCTATACAATTTCAAGGAGGAAGATGAATATTATTTAGCACCATCATCTCAACCGTGGATATTAATGCCCTATGAGTACGTGTATATGGTTCAGATGATTGATTATAAGGAGGCAACCATCCTTTAAGACATACCTATTTTGAGGGAATTCACTGAAGTGTTTCCTGATGAATTTCTTGGTCTTCCTCCTAGAAGAGATGTTTAATTATCAATTGTTATTATACTTGGGGAGTTTACAATATCCAAGAATCCATATAGAATGGCTATTGTGGAGCTTGAGGATCTGAAGAAACAACTACAGGAGAATCTGGATGAAGGTTTTACATTCCCAAGTGCTTCACGATGGGGTTCACCCATCATCTTCATCAAGAAGAAGGATGGGTCAATGCACATTTTCATCGATTATCATGAGATTAACAAAATCATCATAAAGAACAAGTATCCTCTCCCACGAATTGATGACTTATTTGATCAACTGCATGGAGCACAATACTTCTACAAGGTGGATTTATAGACGAGATATTATCAAGTAAGGGTGAAGAAGGAAGATATCCCCAAGAAATATTTTCGTACAAGACATAGGCACTATGAATTCATAGTAACACCTTTTAGACTCACTAATGATCTTGAAATATTCATGAACTTGATGAATAGATTCTTTTTGGATTACCTCGACAAATTTTTGGTAGTCTTTATTGATGATATTATGATATACACTAAAACCAAGGAGGATCATGAGGAGCATCCAAGAACATTACTAGAGACCTTGCAGAAGTAGAATATCTTTGAAAATTACCCCAAGTGTGAGTTCTGGTTGAAGGAGGTCTCATTCTTGGGCCATATAATCAAAAGTAATGGGATATCTATGGATCCCTCCAAAACAGATGCAATTGAGGGATGGATGAGGCCAACATCGGTAATAGATATCCTTAGCTTCTTGGGGCCAGTTGGATATTATTGACGATGTGTGATAAATTTCCCATGATTTTCCAACCATATTACGAAGCTAACTCAGAAGGGAGTAAAGATTTCTTAGAGTGATGAATGTGAAGAAAGATTCATGGAGTCAAAAAGGAGGCTTATCACTGCACTATTTCTAACTTTACCCAAAAGTGGAGAATTTTTTTTGGTATTCAGTGACACATCGAAGAAGGGCCTCAGCTGTGTATTGATGAAAAAAGACAACATCATTTCCAATACTTCAAGGCAATTGAGATTTCATGAGAAGAATTATCCAACACATGATTTGGAGTTGGATGTGGTGAACTTCGCTTTAAAAATTTGGTGGTACTATCTATTTGTGGAGAAGTGTGAAATATATACGAACCACAAAAGCCTCAAGTATATATTCACATAGAAAGATTTTAATATGCACCAAAGAAGATGGTTAGAGCTGATCAATGACTATGACTGCTCAATCCATTACCACCCTGGGAAACCGAACAAGGTGGAAGATGCTCTAAGTAGAAAGGACTTGACGATTCTATCATCGATGAGAGCTGAGAAAGATTTAATCTTCTTAGATTTGATGAATATGGACATGTGAATAATAAAGAAGGGAACATCATCAATCCTTTCACAAATGATTGATCAACCATATCTTTTGGAAATGTTAAAGGATGATCAAAAGGATGATGTAGACATTCATAAGAAAGTGTAAGCTATCAAAAAAAAAAGAAAATCCTTGGAGTTCAATGTTTATGAATAAGGAATTGTGAGATTTTGGAAAAGACCATGTGTTCCATTAAGTACAGAGGTGAAGAAGAAACTTTTGGATGATGCGCATAGTTCAAATTTCTCTATTCACCCAGGAAACGCAAAGATTTATTGAGATCTCCAAGAGCATTATTGGTGGGATAATATGATGAATGAGATCATTGAGTATACATAAAAGTGCCTGGTGTACCATCAAGTGAAGGCAGAGAAGTAGAAGTCTAAGGATATGATGCAACCATTGGTCATACCAGCATGGAAATGGGAGAACATCACCATGGAATATGTCACCAGACTTACAAATACATCCAAAGGCAACAATGAAATCTTGGTGGGTGTGGATCGTCTTACAAAGTCTGCACACTATTGAAATTTGGGAGGATATCTCATTGGATCAGTTCGCACTGATATATATTAGGGAAGTGGTAAGGATACATAGAGTACCACTATCTATTGTATCCTATTGAGATCCTAGATTCACCTCTATGTTTTGGAAGAGTCTTTAACATGCTCTGGATACTGAACTGAACTTCAGTACTGCCTATCATCCTCAAAATGATGGCCAATCTGGGAAAACTATTTAGACACTAGAGGATATGTTAAGATCATGTTCTATGGACTTCAAAGGAGGGTGGGACCAGCATCTTCCACTGGTTAAGTTCTCTTACTATAATAGTTTCCACTCAACCATCCAAATGGTACCATATGAAGCCCTGTATGGGAAGTGGTGCAGAACACAGACATGTTGGGATGAAGTCGGTGAGCATAAGCTACTAGGACCAGAAATGGTCGAAGAAATGGTGGAGGAGGTGAAAACCATTCAGTAGCATATCAAGGTAGCCCAGAGTCGACGGTAGAGTTATGAAGATAACCGTCGACAAGAACTTGAGTTTAAAGTTGGAGACATGGTATTTCTATGCATATCTCTATGGAAGAAGTTCATGAGGTTTGGAAAGAATGGGAAGTTAATTCCTAGGTACATCGGCCCCTACAAGATTGTTGATCGTCTTGGGTATGTGGCCTATCGACTCGCACTTACACCTACCATGGCCAAAGTACATCATGTCTGTCATGTATCCCTCTTAAGGAAGTACATACAAGACCCTTAAATTGTACTCTCTTCAGATGTAGTATAGTTAGAGGATGATCATTATTATGAGGAGAAACCAGTGAAGATCTTAGATCATAGAGAAATAGTTCTACAAAATAAGACAATGCCCCTCATCAAGGTGTTGCGGTGAAACCACATATTGGAAGAAGCGATATGGGAATCGGAGGAATTGATGAATTAGAGTTACCCACATCAATTTTAATGTGGGAAAAGGAAATTTCTAGGGTGAAATTTCTTAACGGGGAAAGATTGTAACAACCCAAAAATTCATTAATGGAAATTAATCTTGATCTAATTAAATGTATTATTGTGGTTATATAAAATGTGTAATTCATTGGTTTTATGTTTCTGGATTTTAAAATACTGTTATGAATTGTGACCATTGCTAATATAGCTGTTGAACAGTGATCACATGATTAATATAAATATAGGGCTTTAACAAATCCAATTTACTCAGACAAAGGAAGCAATGGCCTCATCCAGTAGACTTTCCCCATACGAAGCCCATTTTTTGGAGATTAGAAAGGAGGTGGCATCATTGGGCTTTGATCTTGACCAAGCCAAAACCGAGCTTGAACATGTTAAGCTTGAGCAGATCTGACTACGGGAGAAGTGGAAGTTAATAGAGATTACTACTCGAGCGATGTTATCCGAGCCACACTAAGAGTCTGTCAGCATTACACACCTTACCCTACAATCTAATGTAGATCTTATAGGGGTTTAGGTAACAAGAACATAGCACTTTGACTATGTACATTATTTTTTTATAGAGAATGTGCATTCATTTTATTATTGTTACTTTGTAAATAGTTTTTACAGAAAAATAGCATTTTTAGTTAATATTCAACTAAGAAATTTATTTTAATGAATTAATTAATTTTTGAATAAAATAATATTTTAATAAAATATTATTATTATTATTATCAAATTACTTTTTATTAAATATATCATATAATTTTATGAATGCAATTGTAATTTTTATTATAGTTTGAAAGATATTTTCGTCAAAACCCATGAATTTTCGATAAATGTAGGGTTTTATTTTAAAAGTAAAAATTCACTTATTTATAAAATTATTTAAATAAAATTAATATTATTTTTGGAATCATCATGTCAAAATAATCTAACGGTGTTTTTTTCATGATTTTCTGAGATAGTCCAATTTTTGGGTAAAAATTAAATACCATTTAAATAAATAATGTGTTTTATGACATCATAATGACCCAATAGTGATGTAATAAAAAACGATAAACATTATTTTTGTCCAGTATATGTTTTAGAATTAATATAATGTGATTTTAGATTTTTTTGGATTTATTTTACAAAGCTTTAGTGGACGCTTCAAGGCTTATAAAACATTTTATCTTTTTAAATTGTTTTCCTTGAGAGTGTGACTCACCTCCACATAAGCAACCCTATTATTTTAAGAAGTTCGGACATTGGAATTATAAAATATTTTTTTCCACTACATTTCAAAAGAAATCATGGGCAAAAACCATGGAATGGTTTGTGGTTTTGATTAGTTTAATGTGAGGTGTCCCAAACCTAAATAATAAACAATTCCCTCTCCTTTCTTATATAAACCCACCTAAGATCCCACTTATTCTTCACTCAAATCCTTTAGAGTTAGACCATCCTCTGAACTCCTCTATCTATAATACTCCCAAGGTGCCCCAATCTCCCAATAAGCCTCTCTCAATCCTCTCCCAAGCCTTTGGGATCACACTTCCAAGTAAGGGATTTCTTCCTTTCAAATTTTTGTCTAATTTTCATTAAGTTGTTTTCCATTTTTTTTGAATTACAAATGTTGGGGTATGATTTATCACTTCCCCCATACTTTAATACTTATTTTTGGATTATGGGAGACCCCTTTCTCCCTCATTAATTCCTCCCATGTACACCCGTTACCATGCCGAAATTCCTTGAGGGATTTCTCTCTCCTCTTTTACATCCAATTAATTCTTTTGTATTATGCATCTAAATTCCATTACGTTTGTTGTGACATGTATCTATATGACCCCATTACTGTCCATTTCATTTACGTATGATGATACACCCTTTTCTCTCTCATCAAATGTTTCCATGAATCCTTATGTCACGTCGTTATGCAGCCAAAATTTCACTTCATTTTTCCATGCCAAGATCTTTGTGTAGTGAATACCATACCCATGTCTCTATCAAGGGTATTCACCTTTATGAACATATAAATATTGAATGGTACTTTCTTTTATTTATTCAAATTTATTTAATCATGGAATAACTTATGATTTTGATTGATTCCATGTCATATGATCCATGTTGCACACTTATGCATGAAATGAAATGTTTTAAAACTGTTCACCCTAATATCACTCGAATGCATTGGGTAAAGTATAGTATTATTATACATCATGTGAAATGAGTTTTTAATCATTATAATTCAAGTCCAATGAGGGTTTACTCATGCTTCAAGTGCAATGAGGGTTTACTCGTGCTTCATGTGCAATGAGGGTTTACTCATGCTCCATGTTCAATGGGCCTTGGCTCATGCTAATTCCATGTTAATCGTTGTTGCCACATTTCCATGTTATGATTATCATGATTTATTATTCCATTATGTTCATGTTTTTCTAGTGCTCCATTTATAATCCTATTGTCTAACATGTATTGTATTTCTCATGTTATTCTATGTTTATTCCCTTACTGGGATTTATAGCTCACCCTTTTCTTATGCATGTCCTTAGGTTATCCCATGCAATGATAAGTACGAGGGAATGTAGTGGTCTTGTAAAGGTTGTTTTCAATAAATATGTTGTGTTTTTATGTTCTAATCTGTTATGTTATGTTCCTAATCCCCAAAGACACTAGACCTCTCGATCTTCTATGTTGTATCAAGTGAAGATTTTATGTAATAAGTCAGGTTTAAGTGTGTAATAAAAGAAGGATTTTTTTAATATTAATTTTGATTAAAAATAGGTATAATAAATCATAACATTATAGTAAACATAAGACCAATATTTTGGATTATAACCTTGTTAACAAAGAAACATTTATCATGTATATACAAAATATTGTAACCAAAGGTTTGGGAAACTATGTACAAACACCGTCAAGTGAAAAAAGCTCCACAAAATCATGTCAACACACTATCATGTCAAAATTATATACATATAACGTTGAAATAAAATCTTGTGAATAAAGTACCACACAATCGTGTCCAGACACAACCTTGGGAATGAAGCAATACACGAACATGTACATGAATAACCTTATGAGTATAGCTTAACAAAAAATATAACCACACCCAAAATCATTGTCTTTTGATATGTATAAATTACCCATGTTATTTGAGGGAGATATAAGACCCAATAATCACTTAACAAAAATCCATAAATATGATTCACAAGATCATGAAAACAATCATTATCCAAACATCACTTGATAAACTAATGAAAAATCATGGATTTCAAGAAATATTTAATAGAACATTTCATAAGTTATCTAGACAATAAATATGCATGGTAGCATAAAACATAACACTTAGTGAATTACAGAAAATGTTAACATATATTGAAAAACATAATTTTAATATTATGGGATAAATAATTATGAAAAAGAAGAAGAATTATACCAAATGAACTTATTGAAAACTACACATACATTTATTTATATAAAAGGAGGAATTTGATAATGATAATAAAATTAAAAATTATCTATTAAAAAATAGAATGGTTTTCATAATAGTTTATAAATGAAATATATCTTAAAATACATTTTTTTAGAAGAAAAATAAACCATTAAATAATTATTTATTAGAAATCTATGACTTTAATAACCCTTTTTAAAATCAATAATTTATTTTTAAAATAAGTATTATTTTTTAAAATTAGAAGAATATTTAAAATTTTTAGTATTTAAAATAATTAATTTTATTTTTATCTGAATTATAAAACATTTTAAGATTCTTAATAAATAATTTTTATTAAAATTTAAATGGAGACAATATGATTTTGTTGGAACATATTTTTTTTCGTTGTTATAAAATTGATTTTAAGGGGAGTATTCATTATTCATTTTCAAATAGGTTAATTGAAAACTTTTCAAAACCTTTTGATTTAAAACGAATATTAGATAAAGAAAAGTTAAAAAATATATAAAATTATTCCATTATATGTAGAGTGAATGAATTAACATTTGATTATTAATTTGTTGAAAACGAATTTAATATTTTAGCATACCTTTATTTAAATCCCACACAATTAAAATAGTTTTTAAAACATCCCTATGAAAACTGTTAAATAGAAAATTGTAAATTTTCATGAGTAAAAAACTATTTTATATTTAAAATAAGATATTATGTTTTTTGGAATATTGAACATGTAATTTTATGGAAACTGTTATTTTAATAAAAACATAATTTTTACTCAAAAATATTTTACTTTTATGAAATATAAATTCACCAAGAATGAATATTTGAGTTGAAAACATCAATTGTAAAATATTGAAAGGTTGAAATATCTTATGAAATAAGAAATAGAATAATTTACCAAACATAAATTTTTGATTCTAATAGAATAATATTTTAACTCAATGGATAGAAATTTTAGTGAAACAATCCTTTATAGATAATATAATTCCCAAATAAAAAGATATTTAAAAGGGGGATTTTTATTTAATAAACTAAAATACATAGAAAAAATAAATAATACAACATAAAATAATGGCTTGAGAAAATAAAATTATGTTCATTTAAAACATTATTAAGAAAATTTTATATTTATATTTCATTTTGAAAGGTCTATTTATTATCATATATGGTTTATTTGTTAAGTGGTTTTTTGAAATGGTGTTTACTTGAGGTCATTCATTTGAATTATATTATATAAAAATTATATTTTGAATATGGTCAAATATGATATAAAATAGCTCCATAATACCTTTAATTATAGAGGTGTATATCTTATATTGTTCTATTATCAAAAAATTTATACTGTTTAATAGGATTTCCCAAATCAGATTCAAATTTTGAGAGGTTCCATGATATGTTCATTTTCGGTCGTTAAGTTTACTATACACATATTCTATTGAAAGCACTTATAGAATAGGAAAAATTATCTTTAAATAAAATTAATATTTTCATAAATAACATTTTTTAATAAAATGTAATTTAAAATTCATCCTTGATAGGTGGTAATGGAAAATGGATTTTTTCAGTCCATCGAGGAGGTGATCTGCATGTACACACTCACCGCACCATAATTATTAATAAAGTTAGAGGTTGTGTAGCATCCTGAAGAAATTTTACAATTTATATATGCTCCCATCTAGTGAGACACTCATCCTTAGGCACCATCCCTATACGCCAAAGGCTCGTGACTTGGAACGAGGGTCAAATAAGTGATATCAGGGAGACTATACCTTGTAGTTAATTTAAAAAATATACTCCCTAAATATATAACATAGTTTAATAAGAACAATAAAGAGAAAAATAAATAGACTAAAAATTGTAGAATAATAGAAAGACTATAGAAGTTATAACATTTCCAAAGTCATCATACTATTTATAGATAAAAAACTTGTCAAGAAAGGTCATAAAAAATATATGAGAAAGGTCGCTTATGGACAACCATATAAGTACATATATAAAAACAATATGGTGCAGCTCTATACAGAGGAACCACTTGGTCCACTCCCATATATTATGTGAAAAAAAATCACATCCTTCATCAATAAGGACCTACACTAAGCCTGATCCATTACTTGATCTCAAATCCATAAAGACTATATGGATCACAAGGGGCAAACATAGGGTGTTATTATGAACTCAGTAGTTCACCACCAATGTGTTATTATCTAAAAAATATAATTATAAAATTTATTAATATATATATAAATGGAATGAAATTATACATATAAATTAGTTCATTTCACCTGAGATCGATAACCATAAGTGAGTATTTTACATACTTCATCTAATGCTAAAGTGGGATGACATTTCCATTGTCAACCGTATAGTAAGTAACGAGATATCTCAGAATCATACATTTCACCTTCCACATCATGTTATTTGAAACCTCTTATTCCACCATTCAGGTAAAACAAATTTCATCACCATTCAAATTAATTCATCCCTGGTCCCTTAGACCTATTTAAAAAAGTCACTATTTTCTCAACACCACAATGTTTTTAGGCACGAAGATATATTCCCTCAAATATATAATAAATATATTTTAGATAAAAACATTTATATCCTCATTCATAGTGATATCTATCATATAAAAATCCCAGAACATTATCCTTATTATAAAAAAACTCAACAACAACCAATGGCCACTGAAAATAACTCATTTGGATTTAAATGGTGAGAACCTTCTCCATAACTAATAGTAAAAAAAACCCAAATTACAATACAACAATAGAGGCATACACCTATAATGAGTTCTCAAAAACATTCCAACTATATCTTATATGTTTGAAGAGGATTCCAATGGAAATTTTGGCATACAACGGTTAGTGGAAATCACCAACAAGTACCAGATCCGCCCCATCTGAAAACCTCTTTGGCATTAAAAAAATGATTCCCAAATCCCGATGGTCAACACTATCCCATATTTCATGGGCCATTCAATTATCCTAAATATAACATTACTCTAATTATGACTATTAATGTCACCTCAACCTGGTGAACAACATCACCCCATGTATCTCAGGACACTACAAAAACATTCACATCGAACCAATTTATTCATATCAGAGTGCAATTAATTAAATTAAAAAAATAACCCAACCTTTCCAATTAGTAAAAATCCCCATAAATGGTTTAATAAATTTTTAATGGGGCAAGAACATCACCATCAGCATATCAACACATTTATTATAATGTTGAAATAATAATTTAGTAATTAAGTTTTTCACACAGATAACCCACATGATCATATTTAATAACACACCCCCATAACACCCATATATTTAAGTAGAATTATAGAAACTACATAATTAAAACTCATAGTCACTTGCTATTCAAATACATAACTCTAATTCAAGATGCATCAGAACAAAACCGTGTTTTAGGAAAATTCTATGAAAATAGAAAAAAATAGGCCTACATTGAAATAACATTCTATATGTAGAAAAATAATAAGAATAGAAGGAAAAATATTGAACTCCGTACAAAGAGAATTATAAAACCAATAATGGATAAAAAATCTAAGATCATGTGAAGATGGATAATCCAATCCTACAGAAGAAAAAGAGAGGAGCTCCATGACCATAGAGTGTGATGGGTTTGAATGGGGATAAAACGCAGGGAAGATAATACAAAATTGGGAGGTAGATTTTTTTTAATTTTTCTTATTTCAAAATTCCTTATTGTTTATCTACATGGTTTGGAAAGATGTTCGCCAACCATATTATGCACGCTGTCGAAGAAATAGACACCTCTCATGGTTTGAAAAATTGTATAGAAAACATTAGGGTGACTATGAAAACCTACACTCAAGCACATGGTTTCCTATAAGGGGACACATGTTTTCAACAAACAATTTCACGTAAAAACATGTTTAATAGTTTGTGATTCATAGTAAGAAAAACCATGTACCAACAATTTACCTTACTTTGTCTTTCCCAAAATCACGATTTTATTACCCAATAATCCCTAAACCCTTCCTAAATCTCAAGGAAATTTCCATGCATTAAACCCTATAAAAAGACAAAAAATACCATTAAAAATATCATGTTTATTCCCCAAATCCCCAAATTAATGCAGGCCTATCTTACAAACATAGAAGTCAAATTTACCTAGGAAAATGACCCAATAAAACACCCAAGATGTTATAACCAACCCTCATTTATATAGATAATCCCAAGGCTATGTGGGTTTTTCTATAGATGATACTTAAAAAAAATTCACATTATCTACATTAACCTGATGAATCTTGTTTAATAGTCAAAGTCAATTACACTTAAAGAACTCCCCACCATAAAAATTAAATACCATGTCATTTATTGACCCAGAAATGAATTATTATGATGGTTCCAATAACCATTGATGATCATTAAAGTCCTCCCCTGACATACCAACATTTCTACACATTATTTGGTCCATAATTACACAAGTTTTTTTACTAGAAACACATAAAATCCTACATCTCACCAAATGATCATTAGAACTAAACTCATAAATGACACCCCTGAGTCCCACATCTCATATGATGCCTAAATATCCTATATCCCAGATAAGGATCAAAAAGTAATAACTGATCACACACACACACACATAGATATATATGTATATATATATATATATGTGAATTCACATAATACTCATGATTCTTAGACACCTCATATAGGATTACATCATAAATGATTCTCAAAATAATTATTGATGCCTAAACATCACATACATATCATGTATAATACCTAAATACTACATATTAGCTTGCACCTGGTTAATTCATTTATCACACGTGCAACTTTTTCACCAAAATATAGACAGGGAAAAAGGGCCACTACTACATTAATGGCATACCTCTGACTATTACCAGAGCTACAACCTACTCTAAACCATCTAGATAAACAACATTCACCTAGCATAAATCTAGACTATCCAATGTCTAACCTCCCTATGGAGATGCACTAGCTTCCATCCAATATACCCACAATTAGAACTCTCACTCCCTTACATAACCAAAATATGTAGTTGAATATTGATTTATATGTCTTGGAAGTAACAACGGTACTACCTGAGGTCCCTAAGTCGATGTATGTCCCAATATCCCAGTTTTCTTAAAAGGATTCCAGGAAAACCTCTCCAAATTCTACATTTGACCACATGCTCAACACTCCTTTGAAGCATACTCACATTGAATCTAAACATGTGGAGACTTCCAAAAATTGAAAAAAAACTATCTCAGAACCATTACACTATGGAATAAGTTAGTCTCTATCATGACTGACCTACCATGACTTCTTATGTTGTTACTTCTATATACCTATAACATCACTGCTAAGCTCACCAGATTTCATCACCTAGATTGAATACTATAGGCCAATCAAGTTTCCAATTGATATTAATTCCTTATTCACCACCTTTTAATGAGGTTAGTATGAAGTTATTAACATAAATCCTTATGGAGTGCCACAGTCCATCCTTGAATCTCCACACTATGATGATGTTGTCTCATACCAAGGAATGTAAAAATCAGGAGAGGCCTGTGAAATTTTCCTTATAATCCATAAAACTGCTGTTTTATTAAATCATTGGCTCTATCCACCCTCTATATATTTTGGAAGAAATTATCAAATAAATTTTCATAAAAATCCTTCCATTCCAACCCCTCATGTCAACTAACCTGTACTTGTATGTCCCACCAACTTTTTTTTAGTCCTCTGAGCATATAAATTTCCAGCTTTTTCCCCAAATCAGTGGGTTTCTCAATCTAATAAAATATCATTTGTTTAGTCTCTATATATTTTTCAGCTACGTATATTCCATCTTCACCCATATATAATGGTGGGAGATGATATAGTAACTCATTATTCAAATAATAAATGAAAAACATTGTTCCCTAAGCTCCCATATCAATTACTATTTATGAATTCCACCAAGATCACCTTGAACTAATTGTGTTTCCAAACCCCAAAATCTACCATTTTCTATGAGTAACCATCCTATACCAAAGAATGAACTTATGGCTCAAGATCATACCGACCATCATGGGACTAATTCCATCCCTCAGGAGCCTCATCCCATGAAATCTGTAGTAGCAACACATATCCACCATCATGATACTCCACTAGAAGTCGTCTAGGAGGAATCAAGATAAAGACCATATACATTGATCAAAATTTATATAATATTCATGTGTATCAAAAATAGGAAATTATATAACAGGAATCAAATCTCACCACCCATACACTCCCCTACCGCACCAATGTTTCATATCATCCAGCCACCTGGCCTCTTGGGAACCTATAACAGCATCCAACATCACATATCATCCAGCCTCATTACCCCTTACCTACACATATAATAGTTTAAAATCACATTCCATATGAACACATCACCCCTTACTAGCCCACATTTGATTTTAGTATAACATATCATTTATATCAGATATCACCAATTTGGGGTGGATGAGTAGAACCCCACCAAAATTTTATATAGGAAAAGACTCCATTGAATTTTATTGATATTTTAAAAAAATTACACTCTTCTTTTATTCCTTCTTACTCTTAATAGGGTCAGGACCATACATACCACATACACATAGCATAACATACTAATCTCATTATGAAAAATATTGGGTAGACTATACACTATAGTGGTGTTAATAATGATGGTAAAGACATATATTACATAGTGGATCATGGAAAATGAACAACAAATGTAACAAAATAATCATAGTGCATGAATATAAAAACCATAGTAGTAATAAAAATTCTAAAGGAATAATACCTTTTACTGATAACACACATTTAAATACATGACATAAAAAATAGATGAGAAGGTTTTCATATGGGTTTCCACATAATTATATATATATATATATATATATATAAACCCAAAATAAGGACTAAAATGATGTGGGGGAAGAAAGTGGTCTACTGCCATGTATCCCATGAAAATGAAGTACCTTCATGATCACTAAGGTCTATATTCTGATCCTGATCCCTTACCAGATCATGATTCCCAAAAGTATACTTGTGTTTTAATGGTCCCGTTTTGGGGGTGAGTATGAACTCAGTAGGCCACCACCGATGCTTCCATGCCATACATCCATAATTATTAACTGTATTCATACATAAATAAAAATATCCAACTTAGACATAATAATAATAAATGGGTTCAAATTGTGATTAGAAACAATAAGTGATCATTTCACCATATTTAGGAAATTTCATAGTGGAATGAAATATCCATGGTCAGTTACATTTGAAGTACCTCAATATATCAAACTCATACATTTCACCTAAAACCTCAAGCCCTATGACACCTTAGGTTCAACCAATTGAGTAATTGACTTCAAATTAACATTCCCATCAATACATCTGGGGTCCATTGGAGCTCTGTTAAAATTTTATCATCAGTTGTACATCCCAATGCTCCGAGGTTTGGTGATATCCATCATCCAATATATAATCAATATCCATCAGATCAACAACTAAGCATTCCAATTAACAGTGATATATGTTCTCCAATAATTCCAGACTATCATTCTTAATATAAAGGTGAGCCTCGACACCCAATCGGTAGTCTCAAACACCATATCATGTTCCTTTATATAGTAAGAACTTCCTTAAAAAGTAATGGTTAACACTATCTCATAATATTTTATTACTACAGAGGCCTCCACCCACTATGATTGGTGAAAACCACATCAACTGAGTCATATATGTGTGCACCCAACTCCAAAGGAACATCATTCATTAGCGATAAGTGAAAATCACAATACGTTACATAAGGAACACCACCCTACAACCACATTTCCACATGCACACCACATACAAAAAATTAAAATGGTCAACACTATCACATGTTCCATGGGCCATACCCTCAGTCTGAATATTATATTTCATCTATTATAAAGATCGATGTCACCTCAACCTAATGAAAAACATAACCCGATGTATCTTATGCCATGCCTAACTAATTACCATAGAATGAATTTAATAATATTGTAATATAATTAATTTAATTAGACAATTAGACTAACCCCCCAAACGGTCAAAATTACTATACACATATTAATTCATTTTTAAGGAAAAATAAGAAAACCCATTAGTATCTCAAAACTATTATTACCACTAAAAAACAATCATGTTTTAATTATGTATTTTAAATGGAAAAACCACATGTTTGTATTTATTAATTTTTTGCATAACACAAATATATATAAGCTTAAATCAGGGTACCACAACCCTTGTTTTCATAGGTGATTTATAAGTTAATACTTAACTCTAATTCAAGTTGTATTGGATAAGAAAGACGTTTTAGAGAAACACCCTAAAATAGGAAAAATGAGACTACATGGTAAAAAAATCCATATGAATAAATATGATGACAAAAGAAGGTATCCAATTGGATTCCTGACTGAGAGGAATCTATAACAACTAATGGGCCATGAATTATAAATCATATGAAGATAGAGTCTCTAAGCATAGAGTATAAATGAAAGAGAGATTGATGAAGAGGGGAGTGCATAGGGAATGCATTTGGAGAAAAATAGGTGAAGAAAATAGAATGGTTTTAGAGGAAATTTGAAAATTTATCCCATTTAAAAAAGATATAAGGTTTGGCGACACAGTTTGGAAAACTATACACTAACCGTGCCATGAACACTCTATAAGTGAAAACACCTTATGTGGTCTTACTGCAAGGTTTAAAAAATAGTTTGAAAAACATTTATGTTAATCTACACAACTACACTTCAGTTGATAATTTTTTTTGTAAGGGGACCCATAGTTTCAAAAAACCATGCCATAGTACAAAATGTTCCGAAAGGCTTGAGTTCCATGGTTGACGAAACTGTGCACTAATTGTACAACTATGTTTGTCATCATAAAAATTGTGTTTCACAATCGAACACTCCGAAAACCCATAAAAACTCAATTCACTCACTAATCCTTAAACACTATAAAAAATCAACATAAAAAGACATTCAAACTCTCAATTTTAGGTCCTAAAGACAAAAATGAATGTTAGTCAATGACTAAACATAAAATTAAAATTTACCAAGGAAAATGAGTCATCCAAAAAACTAGGGTCAACATAGGGAGGTAAAAAATAAAATAATTTATTTTTTGACTATGTATTAAATGTTATAAATATTATATTTGTACATTAAAGAACAATTTTAAACCTTCTTTATTGGGAGGTTATGAAATATAGGACACATCATTCATGGAGGCAGTGGTCAGCACATATGATTATTGATGTATTATTTTATCGATAGTATTACAGGAAGGTAGGAAATTGAGATTAAACTAGTATAATAAAATTTCAACATATTAAAAATAATTATTTCATAATAGCTTGATGTTTATGAATATATTTTAGGTATAATGTAAAACAATAACTAAGGGAGCTCATTTCATAATGTTACCTCTTCCGCAGGATGTTATCCCTTTTCTAACAACTTAAGGCCCCTTAGATTAGAATATTATAAATACAAAGGATTATAGAAAATGAGTAGAGGGTTGGTTAGAGATGAGGGTAGAGGTTTTTATGATATAAATATTTTTAATGTTTAAGGAAATTTCTTGTAAGTGGTATAATTTTCATGTGAAGAAAGAGATATTTTAGAAATTACTCATAAATTAATCATAATTTCGTGACACTATCACATTGTAAAAACATTAAAAATGGAAAATAATTAGGAGTATAATGAGTGTGAAAAATTATAATATATATAAAACCTTTAAAAAAGTCATTTATATTAAATTTGTAACATGTTTTTATCTTTAACTATTCTATTTTTACTTTTAACTTTTTGGTTTTTACCTTAGTAACAAGTCTTCACCCATATAATTTATAACTTACCAAAAATATAAGGGAAACCCCAGAAAAATATTTTATTTTATAAACCTGAATTTGAACTCAATAAAATCGAATTCAATTTATATATAAGATAAAAATAAAATTTATATGATTACATTTAACAATTAGAAGAAAAAAAATTATAGAATTTTTTTCCACCGTTATATGTTATTAATATTATAAAGTATTAATTTGAAGTTAAAAGAAAAATAAAATATTTTAATGCATCTAGAAACATCACAAAAAATCCATTATTTAAAATGGTTTAATTTAATTTATTATATTAAAATTACATTACATAAATAAAACAATTATTTCAGAATAACCTATTTACCATTATCATGATCATATACATTAATCATATTTATCTATTTTTTCCACAAACATATAATATAAATTTTTACATAATAAGATTTTTTTTACCAAAAATTTGAAATTGAATTTTTTTATTTAATTTCTAAAATAGAATGAAAATAATTTTTAATTAAAGTGAATCAAAAAAATGAGTAAAATGTTATTAAAAATTTATAAGTATATAACATGGGTATTCAAAATAAAAAATAGTTTTATTAAAAGTTTTATTATAATTTATAAATGTATAAGTTAGAGAAAATGGTTTTAAAAACTATTTATTAATTATTTTATTAAGATAATATCATAAAAGTGATTGTTTTAGAAAAATATGTTTTTTTACTATTTAAATTCAAATCAATTAGTTAAAAAACTCAAAAATTGGTTGTCATCTAATTTTTAAATGATGAATAAAAAATTAATGTGAGTTTTAAAAAATTAAAATCCTAATACTTTAAATGTTTCATTCAAATGAGAATAAAATTTAAAATGAAAAACTAATTTTAATAAAAAAGACATTTTGTAACATTAAGTGTACCTAAAATGTTTTCTATGAATTTATAATTGATGAAAATATATAATTTTTTATGGGATTCTTATAAATACATTATCATAGTAATATTAAAATAATGTAACACCCATAAATTCTAAAGTAATAACATTGCATTTAATGGGTTGTATGACAAGAAACACCAAGCATATAAAAGAATATAAAATCCTAAGACATTATGATATATTTCATATTTTAAATAAATATATTATATATCTCGTAATGCACACAAAAATGGGTTTTATTTGTTTACATTGGAGCATTAATTTGTTCAATAGTTTGTGTTACACGAAGGACTGGTTTTTATAGAACAAATTTTTTTTTTTAAAATATTATTATTTAAAATAAAAATATATAACCGAGACATTAAACTGATTCTTATGAATAAGATTCATTGGGTTATGGAAATATATTTTTTAATTAATTGGATAAAAACTAAATATAATTGAATATCAAAACCAATAGAATATATAAGAATTTTTTTTTATAAAGATCTATTTTTATGACCCCAAAGGAGTTTTCCATAATAAATTATATTAATTATTATTAGATAATTAAATAAATGAAATCAAAATAAAAAATATTAAATAACTTTTTTAGATATTCATCTTATAGATCTTATAGGGATAATATAATAATAAATCCATAATTATGCTTAAAATTGAATTTTTAAAAAATTGTAGTATCTCCGTCTTACAATAGAGAACCAATTTTAAATCGATTTTTTGAAATTTTTTAAAATTTTTTACTTAAAAATAAACCTCATTTTTGAAATATTAATATAAAAAAATAATTTGGGGTTAATTGTTTATATTTTTCTGTGACGTTTTATTTTATAGTGAATTGTGAAAATTACAGAATTTTAATTAAAAGATTATTTTTCTTTTAAATAATTTACAGGGTTAAATTATATTTGAAAATTGTTTTTATGATTAGGAAGATCAATATTACATAAATTAATCCAATTTATTTAATTATAATTAATTTCACATTTAAATTTGACGTAATAACATCTCAATCATTTGAACAATTTTATTTTAAAAACCAACATTGTCATCCAGTCTATGAGATTAAATTTAAATTAATTTTTTCCACTTCTATGACTTAAATTTTAAAAAATGGAAACCATAGTTGGAATTAGTAGAATAAATAATATATAGTGTTAATACTAGTTTTTTAGGAAATATATTTGCGTAAGTGATTTTAATTAATAACAATAATTAAAAAAATGCTTAAGAAAGAGATAAACCATAGACTTAAGACCCAAAATGAACTAAAAAAATTCTAAAATCCATTTAATTTACATATTTATAAATTATCTTCCCTTGGATCAAATTTTGACTATTATTGGATCAAGTTTACAAGGGAATCTGGGGGGTGCAATTCCGTTTTAAAAAAATAACAAGAATACCACTCGTCCTCCACTATAAAATGACACTCAACCCCCCCACTTATTCCAAACCATAAATCACTTTAGAACACCAAGTATATGGTCAGATATGGTTAAAAAAATCCTCCCATCAACATAGAATCCACACCTTGTCCATAAATTCAACCAATGAATCCTTTTAGTATAAAACAAAAAGAACTACTTGAAAAGAGGTAACATTCTCCCACAACCTCTTTCCTTTCATTTTAATACCCAACTATTTATTTATTATTACATATTTAAAATATAATAACATAATTATCCTCAATATATTTGAACATTTTATGATAATATTTCTACCAAAACATTCATATACATTCATCAAATGGGATACACATTCACTACTAGAAACTAGACTTGTACCAATAGTTTAAAAAACCAATGGTATAGGTTTCCTAAACATCTGATTTTTCCAAACAATTGGTATAGGTGATATAATATGTCCTGATACCAATGGTTTGAAAAAACTTTTTGTATTGGTTTTGTGTATACCAATGGTTATTTCAAAACCATTGGAATAACATCCAATTAAATACATTATACCAACAGTTTTTCTAAAACAATTGGTATATGTATGCCTCTAAAACAATGGTTTTGAAAAACCATTGGGATATATACTAAAAATCTAATTAGCTATACCAACGGTTCTAAAAACCATTTTTATAGACCTATAATAATGGTTTTTAGAACCGTTTGTATAGGTACCTAGATGTTTTATGCATTCTTTTGTGAATATAATCTAATAAATCAACAAATATTATATATATATATATATTTATCCAATTATATCCACGAATATATTTTAAAAAATGTGATTAGGTACTTTATATATAAGAATGAGGTCATGGGTTCAAATTTCGGATGCATCTTTTATTTTATATTACCTATCCTAATGGTTTGGAAAACCACTGGTATGGACATAAAATAATGGTTTTCGAAAAACAGTTGGTATAGATCTATATAGAAAGGAAATAAACCAACGAACCTCCAAAATGTTGGTATAGGCTATAAATATGGTTTATGACCTATAAAAAAAGTTCACAACCATTTCTATTTGATATTTATTCCTATAGTGAATCAACATTCCTGTGTACGACATACTACCATCTTGCGAGATATTGTCATTCATTATTTTATTTACCCCTTCCGTGGTAGTAAATAATGATGCATTTAATGTTTATATATGATTAATATGATACATATAATATAATTATTCTTTATTAAAATTTTTATAACCCATAACTTCATGCATTCCTAATTTTGGGGATACGATTACATCATTAGTGGACATGTGGACTACCACCTCCTCAAGGAAATGTGATTCATTCAAACTATACATGGAATTTAAAAAAGAATATTTTAATAAAATATATCACATATATGAAATTAATATTATAATTTAATTATAATATAAATATTACACATTTATTTTCATTCTTTTAATATGTAAAAAACGAAAGTAGTGTTCATGCATACGTATGACCTACTGTCTCAATGAATGGTTTATTTCATTCCCTATCTCTAAATTCAATGGATTATTATAAATTAATATATAATGAATAAATATGATATATAAATCATGATTTATATTATGTAGGTGAGGAAAACAATATCTAATTAATAGTAACAACAACTGATATGTCAAAACATACTCGAAATATTCTGCAATTAACACCCAAAATAGTGAAAATAATGAAATATTCTTAGAGAATGACTAATAAGATATTATTAGAAGTTAATATATGATATTATAAATATAAATATTTTTATTTAATAGGTTTTTTATATGTTTAAAACCCATATACTAGAATATAGATAATTTTTAACAGAAAGGAAATGCAAGGTATGATATTTTTAATCACTATTTACATTTTTGAGATAAATGTCATATTTACCACTCACTTATTTTGGGTGGTGCAACTAATTAAAATTCTAATATATCATATAATGAATATTTTTATCAGAATGGTATTTATGGTTATACATTTAATTACCTCATCCAATGTGTTTGAAATGAAAATTACCATTTGATAAAATTTATCCTTGTGATATCACATTATTTTTTGATGGTTAACTTTCCCCTGAACTATCTCATCATTATGAAAATTTATGTTATAAATTTAATTTTTATTGTATATCCATATGATAATGAAATGGTTAATATTATTTTATAAACCATATATCATTTTTACATATGGTTTTCACTTTGATAGTTATTTGATTGACTAGGGAATTATTGATAAATCAATATCTTTTATTCAATATAGATATTTGATAAGGCATGTTGTTTATTAATTTAAACAATTACATGATATTTGAGGAATGATTTAGAAATTAATTACTTGGGTTGTGGACCTTTTATTTCAATCCATATGAGTTGGTGACTGAGTGATGCAATCCCCATGATGCATCAATAGTCTCAAGAGATGAATCAGTTAGCCAAGTAAGAATAATTTAAACTTTATTGAGAATAAATCTTGAATGTAAATGTATCATGTACCCAGGAAAAATGAAATACAATAATTAAAAAATTACTTTATTTAAAATTAAATAATTATTATTATCCAAGGTATTTAGCTCGTTGAAAAATTTATGGATTCATTTCAATAACATTTTATCGACTGAATGACATGTGTTTCTGCTATCTACCCGACCATTTTGATTATGCCTTATCAAGGTATTTATATGGAAATTTTGATAAGTTATTTACCTTTACATGATGAATTTTCTCATTTATTAATTATCAATTGCACTGTACTTACTCTTAGCATTTGAACTCACCCTTAATTTTGTTCCCTTTCCCCAGTTTATGAATAGTAAATCTTCGAATGAGTTTGAAGGATGCTGAACTGTTATTTCATTATGATTTATTTACACTTCTTAATGTAATATGGTTATCATGTATGTAATATGGTTTTAAAAAACTACTATATTATTAGGTCCCTTTAGATTTGAATCTTGTATCTATGCCAAAATAATATTGTAATGCACTGGATATGGGATTACTGGGGTTTTGGAACTATAGTTGGCATCAGATTAAGTTTATCAGTAAACTTGGAACCAAGATTTAAAAACCATAGATTATGGAACAGAACAATAATATATAATTTTAGTATAAGGAAAAAATTATATACTATAATTTCTTAAGGTATATTTTATATTAGTATTTCTATAAATACATTCATATTTGGATACTGCAAGTGGAATTGGTTCTAGAACAGTTATACATAGGGGTATCAACTCTGACAAGGCATATTGGGCTTGACTCGAGCATAACCTGATAAACTAAAATGAGCCTTTCTAAACACTAGGTTTGAATATCCTAGGTTATTCACATAGTATATTTTTAATTTTATTTACATAACATTTTTAAGGATTTGAAATTAATGATAACCCCAAAGAAACCATGTTTTTTATTATAATATTAGCTATGAAAAATTTCATCCATTTATATAAGTGTTTCACTAGTTTTAGAGTTATATATTATTTTATATAATGTAATTATCTAATCCAGTATATTAAATTGTTTATAAATGGAACATGGAAAGAATAATTCCATCATTAATCATTGTAAATGTAGATGTTTTCCAACTGAGAATTTCAATGTATCTAGTATTGGAACTGATCATGTTATGGCAATATTAGGGAATCATAATGATTTTATGAAAAACGAACTTACATAGATGGAATGACCTATTAAAAAATGGGATTATTCATTATTTGATCACTCAATTTGACATAGGTACCCATCATTTAGTAGTACTACTAATCCAGTAATGGTTAACAAATGGATTAAGTCTTAAAAGAAGATATTCATGGAATTAGGATGTGGAGAAAAGGAAAATCTTATACTTGTTGTGTATTCTCTCATTAGAAATGAAATTCAATTATTCCCATTGATATATTATACAAGGGAGGAATAAAAAATATAATTCATGGAAGGGAGTGATTATAATGCGACATTATTCAAAAAATACTCCCCATGTTATGAACCAACAGATATGAAGAGAAAGTTTCATAGTTTAAAGAAAAATGAGGAATAATGTGTTAATAATTATAGAGATACCTTTATAAGGATATTAAGGTATGCTGCATATTTCATATTCAACAAAAAATAAAACATTAACCACCTATTTTTTGGTCATAAGAAATATATCTGAAGAGCGCTAGTGTCTCAAACCATTTCTTCAGATGACGGAATAGTTTTATGTAATATGATGTTAGGTAAAAAAAATTATCTAATTATTATGATTTCAAAGGGAAATAAGAGAATATGATAAAGTAAGATCAAATAATAGAAAAATGGAAGAAGTTGAAGAAGTAATTTCATACATGCGGTAACTATGGAAGGAATCACGTTGGTAGAAGAGTGAAAGGATTGGGTGTCTGTTATAAGGTTAGAATTTTTTTTACTCAATGATTGAAAAGGGATGAATAAAAACCCTACTAGTTATTTTCAAAACTTTATGGGGATGGAGAAATATGTAAACGAATACTCAATGCATTAAGGGTTTATACCTCAGAAGAAGCTAATGGATGAATGTCAAGAATATGTTAGTAAAAAAACCAAAGTGTAATGTTTATTGTGCCTATATATTTTGTTATAATAAATATGTTTCAGAAGTATTTAATTGAAAATGTTTGAACCATATAATTTATTAAACATATTATTATTTACTTCAGTATGTTTTCATTAAATATTTGAGATTATATGTTCATTGTTACCAAGAAAAGTGATTCAATGAGAAGTTAAAATATTTGAAAAACCCATTTCTGAGGGAAAGATGAGTCCTAATATATTCCTGATGTTAAGATAGTGATGTTGGATAAATTAATACCTAATATTGATAAAGTGAATTTAATACAAATAACTACCATGTAAATGATTCTAATGATTTTGATCATAATACTTTTAACGGTGATAAGGTTAAATATTCAAGAAATGGTTTATATTGAATCTTGAATGTTATTTTAGATATTGATGTGTTACTTCACCATATCATTTAACATGATCGAATAGAATAAGTAGAAATAGTTAAATTCGTGACCAAAGGATAAGATTGTGCTAATAGAAAACTATCATGTAAGTATATTTAATTATATTCTTAGAGTGTGAATGAATCCATCAACTCTATGAAAATTGGTCTTAAGACCAAATGTTATCCAATTTCGATAATTTATTATTATATCAATGTCCATTATTCACTCCTCTAGAGTATGGTTTAGTGGTAAAAAATTTTCATCTGAACTTATTCTTTTTCACTCTCCATATGAAGTTGATAGTTTTAATTTTCTTCCATGCCTAGGTTTTCACTGATGTTATCCTATTTGGATCCTAGTTTAATGTTTACATTCACATTTACTTTTCATTTTTATTAAGAATATGTGTTATTAAACCTATTTACGGTGTTTTCTTTTCAAAAATAGTATTTAAAAATATCAAAACTTCTATTATCAAGATAGTTTTTAAATTTAGAGGATGCATTTTAATTAAGTTGTAGAGAATGTAACACCTCAAAATTATAAAGTATTAAAATTATATTTAATGGTGTGTATGACATGAAACATGAAAAGTATAAAAGATAATAACATCTAGATAATTTAAGATATATTTATATTTTAAATAGATATATTCTATATTTTTAATTAACTCAACACTGAGTTATCTTGCATTATACGCAAAAACAAAATTGTTTAATAGTTTGTATTACATGCACGGATAAGTTTCACCGAACAATAATATATTATTAAAATATTATTATATAATACAATAAGATACAAACTAGACATTAAATTAATTTTTATGAAAATGATTTACTCACTTATGGAAATATATTTTAGAATTTTTTGGTAAAAAAATGAATATAATTTAATATCAATCACAATTGAATATATAGGGAATGTTTCTATAAAGGCATATGTTTATGAATCCAAAGGTTTTTTATTGTAATTAATTATATTATTTATTATTAGTGAATGATATTCCTTATATATATATAATATATACACTGAATAAATATTTTTTATATTTATCTAATATATTTTATAGGCATAAGATCATAATTAATCTAGTTTTCAGTTTAAAAGATAAATTTTTCTAAAAAGGAAATTTTGACCTCTTTTAATGGAGAACCTATTTTAAATCCGAATTTGACAATTTTACTAATTATATATTTAAAAATAAAATTATTATTTTATGTATGAACATAAAAATTATAATAGGACGAATTTTTGTTAATTTTTTGTGATGTTTTATATTTATATGAATAGTGAAAACTATGGAATTTAAATTAAAAACTCATTTTCAATAAAATTATTTATAGGGTTAAATTATAATTTTAATTAGTTAAAAAATTTATTTAGATAAATATTATATTAAATAATCCAATTTATTTCATTGTAATCAATTTCTCATTGAAATTGGATATAAAATCATCTCATAATTTTGATCATTTTTAATTTAAAAACATGCATTGTCTTCTTGTCTATAGAAATAAATTAAAATTAATTCCACCCACTCAACTGATTGGAATTTTAAAAAATAGATTAAATATTTTTAACTATAATAATTAATAATTTATAATATGTTTAACTTAGTTCTTAAAAAAAATTATCATTGAAATTGATTAAAATTAATTAGAGTGATTAATAGAAATATTACCTTAACAAATGACAAAACCATAATATTAAGGGAAAAATGTCCAATAAAATTGCCTAAAATCCATTTAATATGTCTTGTTAGACCCTAACCAAGATTTTAAAGAATTTTTACCATTATTGGATCCTCATGAAATGTGAAAAATGTGTGGGGAATCCCCTTTTCAAAAATTTAGAAGAATACCACTCCTCATCCATTATAAAAATATAATCACCGCTGCCACATATCACACCTCTCAATTACATTTCCAATAACAAAATGTGATGACCCATACCCCAGGGCCCATGCCATGACTACCCCAAGGCCACCTTCCATAGGCCAGGGATTGGCGACTAGCACCGGAAAGGTATATCACTAAAATGAGAAGGCATTGACTCATGAACCTATACACACATAGAAAAGGAACACTGCACCGAAGTAAAAAAAATAGAATAAGAAAGGTAAAACCACAAATAATAACTAACACTGAGTGTAAAGGTGAGTAATAAAAGTAAAGAGGCTAGGATACAAGCTCAACAAAAATGTAAGTACCGAAAAAAAGAGGAAAAAATAGATCTTGAGGTCTTCCGCCAAGGTTAATACCTGAAGGGTTGGTATAGTTTTTCATTGCAGCTCTCCATATCTACTGGTAACCTACGTACACCGTCTGTCAATCACCTTTAATCACCATCAATCCCTGACTCCTCGAGACTCTATCTAGTTGTCCGCTTTCTACAAAATACTCAATAAGGTGCAGGCGAAGCCCATGCATGGTTGAGTATAGAAATACCTAGTAGGGACCCCGCGACCCTCGACTGTTTTCCCAAAATTCCATAGAGGAAAATCCACAAATCATGATCTCAATCACATAACACAAATAAAAATATAGCTCACACCAGGTATATTCTAGGGTAGTAATAGTAGCATCAGCATTCACATTATCGAACACCTCATCTACTGGAGAAATTCTCCTCAATATAGTACAGTGGGTCTGCAAATTCACACATAGTTGATTCCCACTAACCTTGAACTGCTTCGGTACTCCTCATCGGGTACCATTTTTCTATATCATCACACAGTACCGCACCCCACAACAGGCCTTCAAATTCACACAGAGGAGATTCCCACTGGGCTGTCGGGTCACCTAGAGTCAAAAGTCAGAATTCTTCTGGACTCATCCAGTCGAAGGGTTCCGTACGTAGTGCGCTTGGGAGAACCGCTCCTCAAACCATCAGTCATATTTTAACCAGCACTATGCATCAAAAAGATATAATCCAATAAACCTCCATGTCATAAGGGTTCCAACGCAATTGACAACACATCAACCAGACGCCTGGTCTGTAAGTTATAGGCATTTTAGTGTTGAGGGACTGGTTGGATTCGGGTTCGATCCAGCTCAGTCATTCTCCCACATTATCAAAAATTGAAGTAGAGTATATCAAAAGGAATGCCTTATCCTAAGGATTCCAGTGTCATATAAGGTTTGTAAAATTGTCATATGGTTTAGAATATAATACCATTTAAGCGTAACTGGTCCGAAAGGGGTCCGGGTCCAGTCTAAAGAGGTGCGGTTGTGCCTGGTCCCGCCCACTGGGCCGCGGGCTCAGCCCGCTGGGTAGTGCGTGAGGCCCTTCGAGCAACAGAACTTACAGAAAAACTGGTCAGGTGTGATGGTTTACTTCCCTTCCAAACAGTAGAGCCATCCGAGTCTTCAAAGGAGCGGCGCCATATGGCGCCGCACCACTTGGTCAGTTTTGCTGGATTGGTCACCTACAGAACCCGCAGACTGCGGGTCGGCCGTCTGCGATGGATCGAAGCCACGATCTTCGTCTATAGTGTGCCGACCTACTCTGATACGATGACTTCAGCCACCGCAATCTTCTCATGGCTGGTGGTAGCCGGCCACTGCCTCCTACGGTTGCAGGTGCCACTACGCCAACGATGCTTCTGTGGGTCACCGACGAAGCCCTGATGGTCTGATTCCTTTCTTATATGTTCCTACAGGCCTCTCGGGATATTTCCTAAACTGAACATCCTAAATATTCTACTTTATGCCATATTTATCAATCACCCATGAATAAATCCACCTACTCAAGATCGGTGGAGGGTCCTGGCCTTGTTCCGATTGGCCCGCACCCTATGCGTTTGCATTATAACATGGGAAGGATTATTTAATAATAAAAACTCCCATAGGGAAACCCTAAATTATCCAACCGCATTAATGAAAAAAACATGGATCAAACCATTGGTCAGTTGATCCATGTTTTTCATAATTTTCAAGAATGGGAAAAAGGGAGGAATTGAGTACATATCTCCCTACCTCAATCGTGTTAGAAGATGCTGTGGATGAGGGAGATGAAACCATGCTCGAAGGTGTTTGTTTTAACTCGACATTTTCTTGTTCAAATCCTCCAATATTCATCGAAGCTCTTTTCTATGTTGATTGAATATTTAATTTTCACCTTAGTAGAGGTTCCTCTCTTTATTGCAAAAAACCCATGTATGAACTTTGTTTAAATAGAAGAAAGTGGGAGATCAACCAACCTTCCCATTAAGGAGGTTCATTAATAAATTTAATTAATGAACCTATTAATTCTCCCAACAGTACTGTTATTTTATAAAGTGTTAATGGCAATTAAATGTTCAAACAACATAGTGCTCCCACCATCGCCACACAATAGTTACAAAGAATGAAATAAAATAACTCATGGAGTTATTTTATTATTTTTTGTGTAAAGTCCAAAAATTAACTTTTTCACCATAATTTTTCTGAACAAAGTTAAGCTTCCCTAAAGCAAATCACATTATTGCGAATTCAATGGTGCCCTCAAATTTTTAATCCGATCACTAGTTTAAAATATAGAAATCCCCGCTCACATGTTTATTGGTTGTAACTTAAATAATGTTAAAAAATCATTAACAGTCACCCTCGCCCAGTGCCGGTCGAGGTTAGAATTTTCCTAAGGGAATCATGCCCTCACGAGCTCAATAATACTCTCATATTTCCAATACGAGATACAGTTTAGGAGTTAAGGAATCTAATAATAAAATAATTTTTACTTTATTATTTTATTTACGGTAAAAAACTAACATCCATTGTTGGCCCACATCAGCCAAGGTTAGGATCTCCCTAAGGAAAGCATTCCCTCATGAGCTCAGCGGTGGTCTCATATTTTTTATCTCAGTCACCATTCAATAGATATACGAATTTAAAAAATAAAATAATTTTATTTAATTATTTTATTTATGGTTATGCGATTTTGGGTTTTTCACTAGAGGGTTGCGCCGACTAAACTTAAGTCGCGCCTAGGATAAACCCACCATCTTGAACCCAAATATTCCATTGTATTTCTGATATAGAACTTGTATCAGTGTTATTCCACTTTTTCAAGAAAACTGCTCACACACGCTATATAAAGCTTAACACGTTTTCAAAGGATCATTCCAGGCACTTCGAGCCCTGAAATCATGTGCTTTCAATTTCTTGTAGTCTCGTAATAATCCCATATAATTAAAAAACAATTATATGAAAAATCTGGGTCATTAAATCCTCCCCACCTTAGGGTTTTACATCCCCTAAATCCGCAAAAAATATAGGTAACAAAACGGTGTATTGAACACGTATCTGAGCGTACCGATCCCATGTACTCTTTGTGTAGTTCTCGTATTACCACTGAACTCGATCTAGAGGAATCTGACACCCATGAAGGACCTGCTCATGTTGATCCTCTATCTCCTACTATACAAAGGATATGGAAAGGATCGATAAACCTCATAGATAGCTTTTCACCCCAACCAGATATATGAAATCCTCATCGTGGAGGGACCCTTAGGAAGACATGGTCTCCCTCCTCGGACTCCAAGGGTATCAGTATCCTATCGACATAAGACTTATTCCGACTCTATGTAGTTTTCATCCGTTCCTGGTTGATCTGCACCTTCTCAGTGGTAGCATGTACCAACTTCAGACCCAAATTTGCTAACTCCCCCTGGGTATGTCTAGCCTAGAGGTGATTTTCATGGTCTCTTGTACAAAGCCTCGAATGGGGCCATGTGGATGGTAGCATGATAACTATTGTTGTATGAAAACTCCACCAGTGGTAGGTTGTCTTCCCAACTTCGTCCAAAATCAAGGATGCTATCCCGAAGCATTTCCTCATGCGTCTGTATGGTCCGCTCCATCTGACCATCTATCTAAGGATGAAAGGTGGTGCTCAAGCGTAGCTGAGTCCCGAACGCTACTTGTAATCCCATATATAACTAATAGGTAAAACGAGCATCATGATCTGAAATGATTGTCTATGGAACCCCATGAAGCTGTATGATATTCTATACATAGAGGCTTCCCAATCCCTCTACTGATCCCTGCTCTCAGATTGGTAGGAAAGTGGGCCGACTTGGTGAGTCGATCAACGGTCACCCAGATGGAATCGTGTCCTCTAAATGTACATTGTATCCCTACCACAATGTCCATGTAGATGCTATCCCACTTACATTCTGTCACCTACAATGGCTAAGTCAAGCCTGTTGGAACCTAGTGATCGGCCTTCGCTTGCTGAGAAGTGATGTATCACGAAATTAACTCTACCTCTGCTTTCATCATCACATGCCACCTGTAATGACTTTGGATTTCCTGGTACATCATTTCCACACCATGATGTACCTCCAAAGGGGATGTGTGGAACTCTCTCAACACCTCTTCTCATTGCATCACTGGTAGCATGGTACGTCGTCTGAAGAGGATGTCGTTCTCCCCCACTTCAAGAAATATTTCAGGATCCTATCCTAAGGATATCTAAGCATGTCAGGTCTCGCAAAAAAAATCCCCAAGATGTGCCTACCTGACTCGTTGTAGAAGTGGGGAAGTGACTGTCACAGACTAATGGTATGCTGCTCCATAACTATCCATGAAGGATAAATGTTACACAGATTGCTGCTCTATCTCCTCAGTTAGCAACTGTAAACCAGATCTCCTACTGAGTGCGTCTTCTACTACATTTCCCTTCCCATAAGTGTAGACCATCTCAAAGTTAGAGTCCTAGAAAATATCCAGCTATTATCAATGTCACAGGTTCATGTTCTTCTGTGAGAAGATATACCTGAGTCTATTGTGATCAGAGTAGTTAGTAGATCATTTACTCAACTGTACTCTCAGCTCCCAGAACTCTATGCAAGTCATATGATTTTCAATTGTAGATATTCGTGTCATCCTTGGGTACAAGCCAATAAATAATTCTCTCTCCCTACAGGGAGGTAATCGTAGAAACATATTTTGAAAGGATTTTCCCGAACTCTACCAATAAAATTGGGAAATGGAAACTCAAGAAACCTATTTCCACAAGGGTAAGGTTGGCCGACTCAAGAGTGATTGGATTCACGCACCTATGCATGTATTTATCCTGAGAATCTTGGGATTCCTTTTTCACCGACCAATAAATAACCCATTATAACATTGTATATATACCAAAAACTTTTTTCCTAAATCATTTAATCAAAGCATGAACTACGGATGACCAGTCCATACTCAAAAAAAAAAATCGTTAGGGCTCAATGTTGACACCAAGAGGTTCCAACTGATACTCTCAATTCAAGGGTCAAATCACACTGTCAGCATAAGTGTGAGTATTGAGTCTCCTCTCCTAGGAATCTCAATATGTAAGGGCCAATTCAATGGTTTAACCATAAGATCTATGTCTAGAACAAGATTCGTGAAAAAAAGGTATGATAAGTACCAATTTCTATTAATTACAGAAGCTAGTAGTATACACAAACCATACATTGAATCATTTGTGGAGCCCTGGGGTCACACTCCTTGACCGCATGCAACTACTCCCTTCCCTGTCCTCCAGCTCCCTTGGCTGAATGAGTACCACATTGTGGTGGTGGTTATAACATTTTGAAATATACAGCACCACCTACTGCTCTACTAGATCCCCTTCTACATTTGCTACCCTGCCAATTCATCTGTCCCTATCACTTTCTTTTCATGAAACATTTTACACTTCTACGTCACTGAAACTGATTTTTTTCCTTCTTTCCCACTACTCACATCCACTATCTTTATCTACTCAGCCAAAAAAATTTCAGCCACAAAGTTTCTCTCTAGCACCCTAGCATAAGTAGGAATGCATATAAGAATAGTGAGGGCTCAGATGAACCTAAACACGTCTCGCTCGGACGACCAAGCATTGAAGAACTGATCATATCGTATTCATAGAGTACCTTTAATGGATGGTACACCTCATGGAATACTCATTTAATGACACATTATCCTGTCAGAACTGTAGAATCTATTGGGAACACAAACCCCTTAGCTTTTCAAGGAAAGATACCCCCTTCTTTAATGCATGTTATCAGGATCTGTCCATAGAAAAATTCAACTCTTCGTAAGATAGTGGTAATCTAAACCTTTTCATCGCTCTGTAGAGCCACATAGAATGCTCACTTCTAGGACCATCATATGATCTAATTGTTCCCTAGCTAGATGGAAACTCGGTCACAACCTCATGCCAGTCCTTATCCACCTGTGAGTTTGGCTCGCCTCGAAACCTAAGAGGTATCTGTCACTGAAACTCATGTAAGGCATTGAGCATACATATGTCCTCTACTAGCAGAGCCGATAGTCACTACTGACCAACAGGTAGTGGTATCTCTGGGACATTTTCCAAAGGTTCCATCTCAGGTAACATTCCTTGTACTGAAGCCTCATCACAATGTGAACCATCCTCATGGCCACACATTATAATTCTGGCTGGCTGTCTAGGTAGAGGAATCTTAAAACAGAATCAAGATGAACCATGATCAATAAGTTGTACCTTGTGAGCTGACTCAAGGAGATGAAAAAGAGAACACCATTTTCAAAAACACAGGATACTAGTTGTTTCGTGTACCGGGTCGGAAATCAGAATTTGGGGTCCGGGTGAATGGATATATCGACCGCCAAACCAACACTGGAATCCCTAGACTGAAATCCAAGCTAAAAAAACTTAGCACTATTTATCTATTGAAAACATAAACTCTTTGTTCATCTGGTAGAACTGATGCCTATGAAACCACTTTATTATGAGCCATCCCCTGGGGCCCTTGATGTGACTACCCCAATCCCGCCTTCCATAGTCCTGGGGTTGGTGACTAGCACCAGAAAGAAATATCTCTAAAATGGGAAGGAATTTTTTCAAAAACCTATACACACACAAATAGGGTACATTGTGCACAAGTAAACACAACAAAATAAGAAAGGAAAAACCACAACTAAAAACCACTATTGAGTGTAAAAGTGTGTACGGAAAGTAAAGGGTCCAGAATACAAGCCCAACTGAAATGGAAGTATAACAAAAAGGGAAAAACATCTCCTAAGATCATCTTATCGGGTTTATACAAGAAGGGTAGTTACATCTCATCACCGCATCTCTCCACATCTATCGGTAACCTCCGTACAACATCTTTCAATCACCTCCGAGCACCGTCATGCCCAGACTCCTTAAGACTCAATCTAGATATCTATCATTTTCAAAAGACACAACAAGGGGTATGCAAGGACCGTGAAGGGGTGAGTATAAAAATTATCATTAGGGACCCCAAAACGCCTGATGGTCTTCAAAAATTTTTCAAAGTAAAATAAACAAATCATTATCTCAATCATAGAGCATAAATCAAAAGACAGCTCACACCAAGTATATTTTTGGGTAGTAACATTAGCATCATCATTCACATCATCAAACACCTTAACCACTAGAGAACCTCTCCCCTATCGAGTACAATGGGCCTACCAAGTCACACAGAGGATCTTTCTAGTAACCTTGGATTGCTTAGGAACTCCTCCCCATTAAATACCATGGGTCTACCAGTTCAGACCGAGCTGCTCTCCACCATGGCTTGTTGAGGTACTTCTCATATTACGTACCGTGGGTTTGATGGGTCAAACATAGCCACTCACCACCGTGGGCCTACAAAGTCACATAGAGGTGCTTCCCATTGGGCCGTTGAGTCACAAAGATTCGAAAGTCGGTAGTCTTCAGGTCTTAGCTAGTTGCAGGGTTTTGCACGTAGCGTTCTTGGGAGAACCGCTCCTCAAGACATCAGTCATATTTCATTCAGAATAAATACACATAAAGAAGAATCCTAGTGAATCCCGATGTTATAAGGGTTCCAACACAATAGATGGTGTTTCAACCGGATGCCTGGTCTCTACGTTATAAGAATTTTAGTGTCGAGGGACCGGTTGGATTCGGGTTCGATCCAACCCGAACTTCTTTGACTTTTTCCAAAACTAATGTGGAGTATTTCAAAAGGACTACCACATACTAAGTGTTATAGTTCCACATATGGTTCATCAAATGGATGCCCGGTTTAGGAGATATGCCCATTTATGCGTAACTTGGTCAAAAGGGGTACGATTCAGGTCCAACCCGGTTGGACCGCCCCGACCCGGCCCGCAGGGCCTGGCCTGCTGGGCCATGGGTTTTACCTAGCCCACTTGGTGGGGAACGACCTGCTAGGCCAAAGAACCACTAGGTCCACTGTCTAGGTGCGGTTGTCCGCTGGCCTCCCAAACGACTGAGTCGTTCGAGTCTTCAAAGAAGCGGTGCCGGATGGTGCCACACCACCTGGAATGTCTTACTAGACCGGTCACTTACGGCATCTGTGGACCATGGGTCCATCCTGTGCCGCTACTTGAAGCTGTGGCCTTCCTCCGTGGCGCGCCGCTTTAATGCTCTACCCTACTCCGATGCGGCCGGCAATGGCCGACCACCCCTTTTTCCGCCACGACACCTTTGGGTGCCACCCACTTTTGGAGTCCAGCAGTCACCGTCCACCACCTCATTCGGTTTCTGGTTCCACCACCTCCTACAGTTTCTGGTACCACCGCCTCATCTGGTTGCTGGTGCCGCCACCCCATCAAGGCTTTCCCTGGTCACCAGTGACGCTCCGATGGTCTTATTGGTTTCCTGTCTGTGCCTACGGGCCTCCCGGGATGACTCCTACACTGCACAACCCAATGTTTCGCCTTGCTGCCATATTTCTCATTCTCCCATGAATAGTGCCACCATCACGAGATTAGCATAGGGTCCGATACTTGTTCGGCTTGGCCCGCAACCTCCACATTAGTGTCATAACATGGGAAGGATTATTTAATCATAAAAACTCCCACAAAGAAACCCCACATTATCCTCCTTGCATAGAGGTAGACTTATACATTGACCTATACCTCGGGATGACACCAAAATCTACACCAGCATATTGGATGGCTCCCACAAAGCTTTGTGAGTTATAGGTATATCTGGAGGACTTATAGAGGAAAAGTTTCATAAGGACCAGTGTTTCTCCATGGGCATCCCCGATTTTGTTCACCAAGAAGGCAGATGGGAGTCTGATGCTTTGCGTGGACAATCGGTTCCTGAACCAGGTGACCATGAAGAAAAAGTATCCAATCTTGAGGATTGATGATCTCTTCAACCAACAAAAGGGATCTCGATTGTTTTCAAAGATAGACCTCAGATCCGGCTATCATCAGCTCAGGGTACGAGATGTGGATGAACTGAAGACGACCTTCAGATGCCGGTATGGCCACTATGAGTTCTTGGTGGTGCCTTTCGGTGTGAACAATGCCCCAATAGTATTTATGGGAATTATGAACATTATCTTCCAGAATTAACACAATGAATTCATGGTGGTATTCATGGATGACATCTTGATATACTCGGCATTAGAGGAGGAACACACCACACACCTGCAGATAGTTCTAGATACACTTTGAGAGCACCAGCTTTATTGAAATCTCTCAAAGTGCCAGTTCTGGATACGAGAATTCTACTTCATGGGGAACATTATCTCGAATGCTAGAGTCACAGTGGATCTAGTGATGATAGAATCAGTACTTTCTTTGGAGCCACCCTAGAGTGTGACCGAGGTGCAGAGTTTCCTGGGATTGTCTTGGTACTACCAAAGATTTGAACCCATGTTTTATAGAGTTGTGACACCCTTGTAGCATTGAAAAATAAGGGGAAACACTTCATATGGATGGAGAGATGTCAGCAATTTTTCAAGAGCTAAGAGAAGGACTGACGAGTGCCCCCATCTTGAGGCTACTAGAAGATGGCGTTGATTAGGTAGTCAACTCTGACGCATTAGGGACCAGACTAGGTTGTGTCATGATGCAGGAGTGAGCGGTGATCACCTAAGGCTCATGGTAGTTGAGAAAACACGATCATAACTACACTACCCCTAACCTGGAGTTAGAACTAGTGGTCATTACACTGAAAATTTGTGGGCACTACTTGATGGGTGAATGGTTTATTGTTTACTCCGATCATATGAGTCTCATATATATCTTCTCATAGAAGGACCTACACCCGAGACATTGATGAGGTATAGAGTTCCTCCATGACTACATCTTTGAGATATTCTACACTCCTATTAAGGGGAACATAGTAGCAGACACACTCAGCAGGAGGTATGGATCAATATAATAGCGACCATGTGTGGATCAACATCATAGGTACCCTATGTGGATCAGCATCATAGAGACAATGTGTTGATCAACCTCATAGGAACCCTGTGTGGATCAGTATCATATCGACCATGTGTGAATTAGCATCATAATGAACTTGTGTGTATCAGCATCCTAGAGACCTTGTGTAGATCATCAATGTATCAAACGATGAGGACCGACCTTAGAGAAGACCATTGTGGATCAGTGATATACGACCCTATATGGATCAACAATGGAACAAATTCTTCGTGGTTCAGACATGGAACATCATAACGGAATAAAATGATATAGCTTAAGACTAATCATCATTATTATTGATCTATTAGTTGTATACATGGTGTGAGCTATCTCTACTTTGTGCTTTGTGACTGAGGTCATGATTTGTGTTTTTTTCCTTTTTGGAATTTTGGGAGACCTTTGGAGGTCACAGGGTCCCTAAAGGGTATTGATATACTCACCCCAGCACAGACTTCACATGCACCATCTAGTGTATTGTATAGACGGCGAGTATCTTGGCTGATACATCAGGGAGCCAGGACCAGGTGGTGCACATAGGTGACTAGTAGACGTGGAGAGCTACAGAGATGAACTGTACCTAACCTTCAGGTAGGATCCCTAGTGGATGATCATAGGAGCTATTTTCTATTGATGTTGTATCTTTTTAGTTGGTCTTGTATTCCAACCACTTTACTTTCATTACACACTTTTACCACTTCAATTTTACTAGGTGGTTTGCATCTTGTCGTGTTCTTATTTTGTGTGTTTACAGGTTTAAATGCAATTCCTTTCCACTTACAGGGATATGCCTTTTTGGTGGTAGTCGCCAACCCCTGGCCGATGGAAGGCGGGCATGGTGTAGTCAAGTCATGGGCCCCGGGGAATAGGTCGTGTAAAATACCATATGTATAATATATATTCTATAAAATAAATCACTATAAATGTTATACTAATTAAAACATGAATGTTACAATTTTAACATCACTTTAAGTAAAATAATAAAAGTTTCATAATCACTTTTATAAGGATACAAATGGTCAATTACTCTTCACATGGATGATTATGGTTGATATATACTTCTTAGGTAATATTTTGTTAGGTGTTTTTGTCCTTTAAAGATTATTATCATTTAAATGAAAACTAGTTTATTGATTTTTCGACAATAAAATAATTTCTACACAATCAATATAGAAAACTTTAAGGTTATTATTAATTTCGTAAAAATTAAAAATAAATTTCAATGATTATGAAAAACTTTATATTTAAAATGAGTATTTATAAAAAAAGTATCTTTTGTACTACCTTATTTTAAAAATGATTATCTTACTAAAATTTGAGTATGATATATTTATCTTTTCCTTAAATAAAATATATAAAATGTTCTAATCACATACAAGTGGAATAAAAAGGTTATAATTTCATCCCAAGGATATTTTAGCATTAAAATAACTCATTCAAGTAGATTAAGATATGTTTTTTGGTAATTTTATAATATTATATTTACCCTTAATTCACTGATTTACCTTTTTACCATTTGAAAAAAAATTACTGAAGTTACAATTCATAATACCCAAAAATAAAATAATGATATATAAATAATTTGGAAATATTGATTATAAATATTAAATTTGTTTTTTAAAATTCAAAACAGATAATTTCCAGTAATTATTTTAAAATTAATCCTGTTCTCAGAATGAAAAATGAGTTTTTAAAAGTTAAAACATTGAAAAAGATTGAAATGTTTTTACATCAAAATTCAAGGTAAAATTAGTGCCAATGACCAAAATTATATTAAATAATGAAAAATATATTATATTATTTGCTTTAAAATAATTAAATAATATAATTTAACCATAGAAATTATTTAGATGAAAAAATTTGCTTTTAATAAAGATTTAGTATATTTTTACAATTCATCATAACATGAAAGTTATTAAAAAAATATCATAAATTCCTCCAACTTAAATTTATATATCCTGGTTAAATTTGTTTTTCAAATATAATGTCAAAATGTGTTACTAACATGATTTAAAATGGGTGTGATATCAAAAGGTGGAAAAAATGCAGTTTTTTTAAATATTTTTTTTAAAAAAAATTGAATTTGTTCTTATATATTGTCTTCAAAGTATATAATATTAATTTTAAAAATTATATTGAACATATTAAAAACATATTAAACTTTTAAAATCCATAAAGAGTAATTATATAATTTTATAAACTCACTTATTATAATTAAGTAATTTTTTAGGAGAATGTCAACACTGTTCATACCCTCCACTATAATGAATAGGTTATAAGGTAACATAATAATATTTAGTTTTTCACATGAACTCAGTATTTCATGAAATTAATTATACCAAAATATCTTGAAATAGTGTACAACGTAATCTAAGAATAATGGTGTGTATAGCATGCGCTATGTTGGTGTTGGATATAACACAAGCTGATCATGGTTTAGCATACAACAAAAAAACAAAGAAATTTAAAATAATAAATAAATAAAGGGAAAAAAATATCTCATGAAAATATCAGGGTGTTACATTCAAACCCCAATAAAATTAATTTCACCCCCAAAATTCATCAGGGTTATAAAAGTATTATACTTAAAAGGTTATTTCATAGAAACCCACATCAGAAGAATGGATAATAAAACATCCTTTTACAGTGGAATTTGGGAACCATAGAGGTAACCCAAATTCACTCATAGATGGATATAAACATTGGAAACCATAGGTGGAATGTGAAAACATGAATATTCAAGAGAAATATAGCCATCATGATCTTATAGAGAGTAATGGAGAACAGAGTTAGGAGAAATTTATTAACAAAAATCCATAAATATTTGATGATTTAAGGGGCCATATGATTCATTAGAAACAAATGTACTTGGATAAAACTCTTGTATTTAATATACTTTACATAGATTCATAAAAAAATCATGTGAAAAAAATACTTGCATGATTAAGTATAATTTTATCAATTTCAACATTATCTCTTATTCCAAGAAATGAAGTTCAGTTTTTCATTCCCGAAGATTTATTAGAACTTGTGATTCGTAAATAGAATGATAGATCATACCATTTATCTAAAAAAAGGTTATAACATGTTATCAAATATGTATAAGTTCTCCTACAGTGAGATAATACTTTATTCAAAAAACATCATCTAAAGTTTAACATAAAATCTCTATAAATTGAAAACCTTACAATCCTTTCAAAAACCGATAATAATATTATTTTAAAAGTGGTGAAATAGATAGGAATATAATTTACCTCCAATATACCATAAGGTAATTATTTTTTGTCACATTCCATTCATGTGAATACCATACTCATTTATTCTCTTGAAACATGTTAATAACCAAATCTTCTATACATCCTCATTGAAAACAAGCATGTTTCCATATTCATAATTCCAAAAATCTAAAAGCATCATCCATGATAGTATACACCACTTTTCAAAAAATCCTTAATAATTTATATAATAATAATTACAATCCAATTAATCATAACCATAATATATTTATCCAAATATCATTAACCTATCATCATGCTCATAATAAGGGTTATCCTTCCTTTAATCGCGTCTTTTCCAAAAATATTAACTTATTACCTCAATGAATTTTCATGCTTACCAGTTTCATTTATTATATTCCCTTAAATATTTATGAAAAAACTACAATTGACCAATACACATACATTTCATTATTCCACAATACCATTAAAGTTATTCCACAACATTATTCTAGAATCCCAATACATAAACACTCAATCATCCCACAACTTCATTATCATACTCTAGATCACCAATAATTATTGAATGTAATTTTACATTATGAATAGAATGAAGTGGTTTATGATTTACATATTAATTTATAATCCTTGTATTAATTCATTGGTTATCATAATGCCCCATTGAATTGCACTTGTAGAATTGATATGTGGGAGGTGCATTATGTGTATCCTTCTCTATACTCCCATAATTAGATATCGTTTTCCCATTACTTTAGAACTAAACTACACAATGAACTTATATTACAAAAATAAATAATTTACTAGTCCCTTTAAGAATATATATACCATGATTCATTCTAAAAAATTAGCATAAGAAAACATTCAATTTATTTTCATGATGCTTTTGAGATTTTCCCTTGAACTCCATCTTTTATTTACTGTTAAAACCCTGATATTTATATGTAACCCCATATTAAATTTCACCATTTTTAGCACAAAAATAAATCTCTCCATTGTTCATAATGTCTCTTAAGTCCAATTCCCTTTGAGGATTTGGTTTTAATCTACTGGAGAATCCATCAACCATACTATCAGGTTGGATGATAATGCCAGAAGTGTAACTTGAATGTGTTTTAAAATATTCCATATATGTACCAATATATTCATCATCATTTTTCATACTCTCAAGGAAATATCTTTTCATTTTCTTACTAATAGTACAAGTAAAAAACTCTTGGAAAAATAAGTTATTTCACACATCTCTTTCCATGGATTCAATATCAACTAAATGCTTCATATTCTTGTTTAGATTACACCACTAGTATTTTTAACCTTCTAAAAATAAACAACCAAATTGAATATTTCATTTTATGAATAGTTAATGGATGAAAATATATTTTCATTGGAAATACTCCAATTTTTATAAATAATTGGATTAGAATTCACACTTAAAGAAGTTGGACGTTGCCTCTAGGAGGACTCAACAGAATGTTGTTCTCTTCTCTACACAATTGGAAGTCCAGAATGATTGATACCTTATGTAAGTATAGTGAAATGATTTTTCATTCCATATCCCATAGAATTGGTTTTTTAGGTGGAAAATCATTTCATTTCCCATTGTATCCATCATTAACATGGTTATTTAGGGTTCCATCCATTATCTAAAACAAAAAATGAATAGTTTGAGATGCAAAAGGCATACTAGGAAAACAATATAATCAATGGGAAGTAATGTAAATATACATAATATTAGGTTTAATACTAGTATATCCCTGATCATAAACAAAATTCCATGATTGTAATCTATACTTAAATTTATCCTGAAGGAAATCTTGATACATACCCTTATAAAAATCTATTCGGATCTCACTAATGTTTTCACATGTTAGTTTCCTATGGTTAACTAATTCTTTCCTATGATACAAACAATAATGACCCATACCTTACATACATAGATATTAATCCAAAATTTTAGAATATTCATCACTAAATATAACAAAACCACAACCCGACCATATAGGTTTAGTGGAATTGGAAACTGGGAAACAATGAAAACTGGTTCATAAGATATCTATATTATCTCCCGCTTATTCATTCATAACATGACACCTTTTTGAAATATATTACATAATACCCTTCTTCATGAAATGGGGAAAATAAACATAATATAGGGTGTTATTTGATTATCAGTATGGGTATAAAGGGTGTTATCAACAATATCATTACCTTAATACCTAAGAACATAACATTTGAAAGTATTATCCTACATAAGAAAGACCAGGATATAATTTTATGTGAAAAATTAGAAAAGTTCATAAGAATCAATGAAAATATTCCAAAAAATCATAACATAAGACAAATATTTTTTTGTATACACATAACAATAGAAAATAATTTCAAATTTTTTAAAGCTCATTTCTAGGACCATCATAGTGGAGAAATCCCATTACTAAACTTGGTTTACTTTTCGTTCCAACCCTATATTACTGAACCGGGATCATTACCCATTCCATTAATTTATATCTCATGAGATATATATCTTTACCCAATGCATTAGAGGGAGATATAGTTCCCACCAATCTCATATGAAATCATTCTTATGTGTTTTACAAAAACATAAATCATTCATCACAGTACCACCCAATGAATAAAATATGTTTCTTCTTCACCATTCTAAAAATAACATAATAAATATAAAACATATGGATTTCATAAAAATAATTCTATAAAATAAATAATAAAATATTAATAATAGGCATATTATAATTGAAACTTAACCCTTTTAATGAATGTCATATTAGATAGAAAATTATTTTCAAAAAACACTAGAAATTAATTCTTGAAGAAAATGTAATTTATTCTTCCAAACCCTTTTAATTTCTCAAAATGAAACAAATTTTTAAAATAAAAAAATTTATTTGAATATAACCATGAAATATTATAATGGAAGATTCATGGGAATAAAGAGTTATGAAAATGTAAAAAATTTCTCTTGTGGTATAATTTAAATGAAAATATTCTTTTAGTACTCTTGTCTGATAAGTCCAAAAGTACCTCATATAAAAAACATCAAAATATTCCTTTCATACCATTTAATAAAAATTCACCAATGGATAAAATTGAATTTAAATATTTGTAGAAGAATATTAAGAATGTTTTTAAATACATATTTGGGAAACCTGTATAGGGATGGTAAATATAAACAAGTTAATACTTACATATAAACAATCTCAGATAATAACGATATTATGGAATTTTCCCTTAACAATTTACAATCAGTCGAATTGTATGCCTCATGAAATAATGAAAATTGTATCGATATTATAAAATTCATAATAATAATCACAAAAAAAATTCATGGTAAGCATAAACACCACTCAAATAAAATAGGAAATATATAAGGCATATGTCCCATAGAAATAAAAGAGAAAAAAATTATCCCTTACCATTTGTATGACATCGTTTGTATGTATATGAACCTCCTCTATAATGAATTAAAAAATTTGATTGATTTATTACAGAGTCATAGTCATTTTTTAAATCACATATAATCATAGAATCATCCTTTTGTTAATAACATATTATTATTACTCGTTATTCGTGTGTTAAATGTTTCATTTTCTTATGCGTGTTTTGTCAAAAAGATCTAGTTATCCTTATTAGATCATTGTTATATCATTAAAAAACGACATTAAAATACAATATACCATATTTATTTGTTATATAAATTTATATTATAATTCGTTAATTAAGATCATGTAGAATTAATCACAACTTATCATGGAGACAGTGGGTCGTATGTAAGCACGAGAGACAATATCATTACCATTAATTCTAGAATGGTACAAAATTAGATGATATATATGGTTATAGAATAAAAATATTGTTATTATAATGATATTTAGTTACAATTTCTATCATTATACCAATCCATTTATTGCTGTAGTGAAAAATAGATTACACCAAAGCGTTGAGATGGTAAGTCGTACCTACACAAACACACTGTGATTTCATTTTTAATAGGATGAATAGAAGGTGGAATATGGTTTTTCCATAATCATAATAACATATCATAATATGGTTTATACTAAATTTATTACTCTATAATAGGTACATCTCATGTAGATTATTTAGAAAATGAAATAATTTCTAATGAATTAGTAGAGGAGATTATATTTTTTTGGATGTGCTCTATCTAGACGTCCTCTTAACTGTACTAGTGTTGTTATTTTAGGAAGGCCAAAACCTCAATAATGTTACCAGTTAAGTTGATAATGGAAATGGGCAGAGTATAGACAAACATTTTGGCTTATTTTGAACTGATGAGATGAGGGAGGAGGTGCCCATTTATAATTGAGGGGAGGTGCACTTTTTGGATCTCCAGAAATAGTAATTTATAATAAAATCAAACCCCATCCAAAAACCCAAAAAATAAACTAATTTATAAGAAAATATGATATTGGGTTTTAAAATAATAAACCAATAATTCTTAGACATGTTTCTATTTCATTTTAAACCTTATAATTTCATTTTACCCTTAATTAGTCTCTTTTTATTTTTACCAAGGTCACAAATGATTTAATATTAAAATAGTGTGATTTTTAATTATATGATATAAATTAGGCCATAAAGGAAAAATATAGAAAATTTAAGAGTTAACCATATATATTTTATATTTTTGAAAATATTTTAATATTTTAAATTATTTAATAAATCATTATTTTGACAAAATATCAGTATTTTCATTTTCACATTATTCATTTAATGGATTTTAAAAAATATAAAAATAATATGTTTACCTCGAACCAAATAATTTATTATATCTATATAGGGACATTATAATCTATAAAATTTGTTGGATATATTAAATATACCAAATTATATTTATTTTAGTTTTTTTAATAATATTAATTTGATATTTCCATTAATAGTATAATTATTACATCTACTTTGTGTAATTATTAAATATTTATAACTTTTTGGTGAAAATTAAAAATAAATTACCATGATGAATATAAACCTACTAGATTTCATAATATTACTTTTAGTTGAATATTTATTCAGTAAAATACATCATAAAAAATTTTATTATTATTAAAACATGAATTTGACAAGCTTAACATCACTTAAAATAAAACAATACATCTTTCATAATAACTTCTATAAGGATAAATGTCACACCCCGACCTTTATTTCACTTTTATTCGTTAAATTCTTAGCTCCGGGTTCTCGCGCCAAGGTCCGGGCTAGATCTAGGATTAATTTTTTTGACGTTTAATATTTTTAGCAGGCTTCGAGCCTGTGCGCGGTCACCGTACGGTAGGCGGTAGCCGCACGATCACCCCAGGTGCTTGTGCGGGTTCTCAGGAAGACTGAGTTGAGATGCGCAATTTGCGTGCACATTTTTTTGAGTCATGCAATGAGCGCACATGTACCCAATTTCTAAAATTTGATAATTAATTAAATTATGTTTAAAAAGAAGTTGTTAATAATAATAATATTATATTATTGTTATTATTATTGTAATTATTATTATTCTTTATATTATTATTATTAGTATAATATGTAGTTTTATTATTATAACAATTGTTAATTTATTAAAATGAAAAAAAATCTATCTGAACCCTAATCTACCCATAGTCCGCCCCCCTCCTTCCACTTACCTGTCTGTGCGCACCATTTTTCAACCCACCCAGTCCTCTTCTCTGCGCCGCCTCCCCCATTCGGCCGCCTCCTCCTCCTGGAGGCACCCCACCAGCCTCGCTCCACGCTGCACCTAACCCCCAGCCTCGCCGTCCTCCATTGCTCCCTGCCTCTTTGGCTATTCACGCTTGCCCTGGGACCCCGCCTCCTCACGATCTACTCTCCTCCTGCCGAACCACACCGCACCTCTACCCAGCTACCTCTCCCTACTGTGAACCAGCCCTCAGACGCGTTGCCCCCTTCAGCTCGCCCAAGACCTCGGCCTCCTGCTCACGCACAGACCATCCGCCAACAGCTCCCGCTCGCACACCACCTCCCACGCCCCCTGCCTCAAGCCAGTCTTGCCTGAACCTGCAGCTGGCCTCCGATCTACCCTCCATCGATGAGAGGCCCTCTGACACACCTTCCTATATGCGCAAATCGGACAGCGTACCCCTCCTCTTCCCTTCGTGCGTAGCGCACATCCACACCCCCAATCCTGAGCAGACTCTTCCAACTCTGGTGAAAACCTTCCTCCTCCCCCTCTGGTGGTATCTATTTTTTCCCTTACACTCCTAACTTCTATTCTGCCATGTCCAAGTTTTATTTTAATATTTAACCCTAAAAGTTTTGGGTCTAATTTGATTTTCAAGGATGGTTTGATACTACTTTATGTGCGGTGAGGGTGGAATTGAAGTTCCGCACTGGTTTTAGGAAGATCTTCGTCAGTTGAGTTTTTTCTATGCTTTTAAGTTATTGGACGAGTTTTGATTTCTTGTTTGATTATTTACATGAGTTCTATGGATTAATTATGTGGTGCGAAACATGATTTGGAAAGGTTTTGTTATGCATGTGATGAAAATGTGTTTTCTAAAGAAAGGTGTGTATGTTTCACGTGTGCTTCGTTGTGTGCACAATTATTTTGTTTAAAATTGATGTTGGATTTATTTGTGTTTCCCTTTAAATTTAGAACTACATTTTTTTCTTGCTTTTTTTGTGTTTCTTGTTAATTAAATAGTTGACCATGATGTTGTTTAATAATTTTAGCATGCCTGTTTTGCTTCTTGTTTTCGTGCTGTGGGTTGCATATGACGTGCAAGATGTGTTTTTAAAAGGGGCGGAAGTGTGCGCGTGTTGGAAAATGTTTTTTTTGTGATTAGTTGGATTTTATATATAACACTATTTTTATGACCCTTGAATGCATTTTATAAATTGTTTATGTGGTCTTATAAAATGTGTGAGTAGTGCAAAAAATGTGGGAAATTTTTTTTGGGTGTGTAAAACCACAAGTCTCTTTGGATTTGTTTTATAAATTGTAAAGTGTCTTATTAAATAGTACGAATGGTGCGTGTCAAGCATTGAAAGTAGGTCAAGGTGGTTATTTTATGGTGTCTATTCATATGGATTTTTTTAAGTCGATGTTAATGTATTTTATTTATCTTTGCTGTTGCAGCGCATTGGCGGGGTAACCACGGGTTACCATGATCATCGGTTTGTGCGTGCTTGTGCGCCTATACGAGGCGTGTCATGTTGTTGCGTTGTCGCATTCGAGCTGTGAGTTGAGGTAGGTTCCCATTGCACTACTTTTTAAAATTTAAGTTACATTATTTTTCGCTGTTTGCGCACACTATTTTTTCTGAATAAATATTTTATTAATTTTAATAAATGTGAGATAATATAAGACAATTAAGTTTTAAATGATTATTTGGTTTAAAAAGACCCATTTATTTTATATAGGACACTTGAAATATTTTCTTGATGAACGAACACCCAGTAGTGAAAGAATACCAGTTTTTATTTAAAACATAATTCACAGAATTTCAATTATAGTTCTGGTTTTAATGATAAATGATTTCTTTTGAAGATTGAACAAGCGTTTTGGTTCTTTTTAAAGTGGTGATTGTGAAATGTATTTAATGTTCATTTGAGATTTTTTGGAAAATGATGAAAATGTTTTGATAAAAACCCTCCTAGGATAACTCTCCTTCCTTGGTTGTAATTGATTGTTTGGGAGGCCGTGCTTAGAAGCTCTCGGTTACTTGAGTAGTTTAAAGGCAAGAGGTTGTCCCATGGAGTGGCTCAGGGTGATGCCTGTTGTGGTTTATATATATATATGATTGGATGCTCAGTTGGCATCAGTTGGCTCACCCCCTTTCCAAACACTTGAGACATGGGAATCTGGAATATTGAGAGAATATTCTAAGAATGATTGCTACACTGGTAGGTTATGGTATTGACCAGTGGACCATAGTAGGTGGATATATTTGGTTTATTACTATTGGATCTTCCCTCGACCTGCCTAAGAAAGGATGGTCGAGCGTATTGAGTGTTTTGATTTCATAGTGTGTGACATGTCAATGAGGATGATTTCTCATGTATTAGTGTCTTCTAGTTTATTCTTGATCTCCTAGGTTCAGCCATGTCTGTTGAATTTCAGTTACTTTTTGTGATGAATATGGCACTTGTATGTATTTTCTTTTCATTTCCCTTACTGTGTAACTACTGTAGCATTTTCATGTGTTTTGTTTTTACTGGAAAGTGATGTGTGGTTTATGAAAACTGTTTTCGAAAAAAGGTGTTTTATACTTTTTGTGCAAATTGAAAATGTAAACATCACTTCCCCTTTGAAAAATGCTAATGTCTCACTAAAAGAATGACTTGGGTTTTTGAGAAATGAATAGGGGAAATGACTCGTACTTTGTTTTTAAGTTAAATGTATAAAAAATTACTTTTATAGATTATAGTTAAAATTTTAAATGGTATTTCTTTTATTTTAAAGGTAGTGCATTGGGGATAGATATCGGGATAGCCTACTGAGTTTTAATACTCACGCGTATAGTTAGTTTTGTTACAGGTTTGAATTGAGCTTGCTCACCATGGGCGAGCGTTGGTGTGGACTGGTGAGCGACTCTCGGAGTCGTGAGGAGTTTTGGTCATGGTCAGGTTAGTTTGTTGTTTTTGGTTGCTCCCCCTTTTCCGTGTCATTTATTTGCCTTGTGTTATTCTATTTTTTTCCGCTTCTTTGATTATGTTTCATCTATGGGCCAAATCGTTCCCTCTTGTTTAGTTTTGTTTCCTGTCACTAGTTTCTAGCCCATGGGGATCGGGAACGCCCCTTGGGCCATGTCGTGGGCCGACTTGGGTAACCGGTTTAGGGTCGACCTGGGTTGGTTCATGATAAAATGGTATTAGAGGAGGCCCTTGTTATTTGGGGTGTCTAGTAGATGGAGATTAGGACTGTCGGGACTCGAGAGGTAGGTACAAGAAGGATGTCATGAACCCTTACCCGTTCCAAACCTCAATTCGTTAGGGGTAGTCCGAGAATTGAGTTCTTGTCTCGTTCTGATTTGTTTTGGATTAAGGGACGACAATGGAGGCAAACCAATATTACATTGTGATTTTACATGAAGTAGTGACCCATGTGGAGTCTATGTACACAGTTTAAGTTCTTCATAGTCATTGACGCTTACTTGGGGCATGACCCACTACCATGTCACTAGGTTAATCATTACTACTAGTCCCTCTATTCGGCGAATTTATGCAAGTTGTGTATTGTCTTGGTTCTTGTGGGCGTAATTGCACTTTTGGAAATGAAAATGGGTTTTTGAAAAGAAAATGTTTTCTTTTAAATGGATTTGAATTTGTAAAAATTGTTTTAAAAATTGAAATCTCTTGGACTAAAAATCTGGTGATTGCTTGGAACTGGTAGAGGTATGGTTTGGGTGCAACCTCATGTACTCTTTATGAACATTTGAACATGTAAAAGAATTCATTGAAAGTGTGTGTTGGTGCATAAGGATGAAATCAGATGAAGACATGTGCAACAGTTCATGGGATTACTAAGGTTTGCACTTGGAATTAAAGGCTTGTCAGTGTTTTTCTAAAGAGATTTTAATAAAGTTAAAATGATTTTTGGAAATTGAAATTGGTTTGAAAAGTGGGTTTGGTAGTTGGAAAATGTCCTTGAAAGAAGGCAGTTTCGAAATCTAAAATAAAATGGGGTTTTTTAAAAAGGAATTTTGGGTTGTGTTTGCATTTGGTTGTTCTTCTTTGAGCTGGTTGTTTTCAGATGATGATGCTTTCAATGATATTGATTTTATTTGATATTTTTTTCAGTTTAGTGTTTTATATATTGTTCAGAAAATGCCACCTAGAAAGGTCCCCGTAGTTTTTGATAAGTCATGGCCAATTTTTGGTCCTTCTTGGAAATTGTCTGTACTTAACAGTGATCAGGGTCTGTTAAAGGTATTTATGTGGTTTTAAGAGGTTGAGTGTTCTTTTTGGATGTTGGGAACTCCTGAAGCTATCCGAGTGCGTGTTGTTTTGGGACTGTTTGAAGGTCCATCTCTGGATGTATGGGATTTTCTCTCCCCACTACTAATAGAAGTTGGGATGACCTGTGATGTCTTCAAATCTGTTTTCATCCGATGGTTTATACCTGAAGAGGTGAAGATGAAGAAAAGGAAATAACTTATGTGCTTTCAACATGGCCAAAGGACTGTGATGGAATATGTTGACCATTTGAAGGAACTTTTGTCCTTTTATCCAGAGGGAGCATCAAAGGATTTGCTGAAGACTTCTCTCTTTATCGGGGGTCTTCATCCACAGATCAAGGAGCAGGTCCTCACATTGAAGGGCCATTGTTTTGAGAAACTAGTGGATTAGGCGTTCTCACCTGAGTGGGTATTAGAAGTGTAGATGGTCATAAATCTAGTGTATCCGGTCACATGAAAAGGTTCACATTTGGCGAGCAGGGTGTTCTAGAGGAACCTGTTACTAAAGTGTCCTCTATAGTGGTTATGGCTTCCAGTTCATGGGACCGTTCAGTGCTGTACCACTGGTGTGGCTAGTTCAGGCACATGAAACCGTAATGTCATATCCCTCCGAAGACGTTCCATCGTTGTAGATGTCTCGATAATCTAGAGAAGTTCTGCAGGAAGCATCACCTGAAGAAGAAGTTGTGGATGATGGATTCCCATACCTGACTATGAGGCAAGAAATTCTTCAGCGATCAGAGCCTCAGCCATAGGTCTTGGGGTGAAGCTCGCGCAGAGTCAGGAGTTGCAGGGGGTGTGAATCCTTAGTTCGGGTTTTGTGTTCCGTGTTGGTGGTGGAACATTATAGTCGTTTCTTTTAGTTTTTTCTACTATTAAAGTCTTTATGTTGTTGAAAGACCATTGTTTTTCCATGGAGTTTTGTCGAACATTCTCTATTGTAATCTCAATAGCTTTTCTTGTCGGGTTAGGGTTTTTTTGCAATGTGTGTTTTTCTTAAGAGTGTGATTGACCCTTGTATGGGTAAATCTTGGTTTAGCGGTGTTCATTTGGAGATGTAAGTGCCTGTGGAGGAGTCCACGAATGCGGTTATGCTCGGGTTTACTGCTTGGGTTATGTTGTGCTTGGAGGTTTTTCTCTTGTGTTTGGGATTTCTTTAGTATGAGTCGAGAGTTCCAAGTTTCATCAGAGGTGTTATTTTTCTCGTGCTATAGAACTTAGTTTATATAGGTTGAGAGTTCCTGCGTCGCCCCCTTTTTTCTAGGGTGATATGTTTGGGTGTTAAATTTATGCACTAGTTGATTTCTTGTGGTGGGGAGAACCCCTTCGTGTTCTCCCCTCAACCTCGGGCTTCAGTTTTCTCTTGAATTGGTCAGGTGTGACCTGTGTAGAGAATGGTTATCCCGAGATTCTTAATTTTCTTTGTTTCTTCCAGTTCTATTTGGGAATGGACTAAATTATTGATCAACGTATGACTTTGTGACATTCTGGGGCCATAAAGTGTCTGTGGTGGAGAGAATTGTCACACCCTGACCTTTATTTCACTTTTATTTGTTTAATTCTTGGCTCCAGGTTCTCGCGCCAAGGTCCGGGCTCGATCCTAGATTAATTTTTATATTTTTTTTATATTTTTTGTCGTTTAATATTTTTAGTGGGGTTTGAGCCCATGCGCGGTCACTGCATGGTAGGCGGTAGTGGCATGATCTCCCCAGGTTCTTGTGCGGGTTCCCAAGTAGACCGTGTTGAGATAGGCAATTTGTGTGCATGTTTTTTTGAGTCATGCAATGAGCGCACGGGTACCCGATTTTTAGAATTTGATAATTAATTGGATTATGTTTTAAAAAAGTTGTTAATAATAATAATATTATGTTTTTTTATTATTTAATTATTATTATTCTTTATATTGTTGTTGTTATTTTTATTATTAGTTTTATTATTATAACTATTGTTATTTTATTAAAATGAAAAAAAATCTTTCTAAACCCTAATCTACCTGCGACCCCCCTCCTTCCCCTTCCCTTTCTACATGCACCATTACCCCTCCCACCTGGTCCTCTTCCCCATGCTGCCTCCCCCGTTTGGCTACCTCCTCCTCCCGGCGCCACCCCGCCAGCCTCTCTCCACGCTGCACATGACCCCCAGCCTCACCATACACCTTTGCTCCCTGCCTCTCCGACTGTTCACGCTCACCCCAGGACCCCGAATCCTTATGGTCTTCTCTCCTCTTGCCAACCCACGCCACACCTCTACCCAGCCACCTCTCCCTACTGTGAACCGGCCCTCAGCCACCTCGCCCCCTTCGTCTCTCCCTGGCCCTCGGCCTCCCGCTCACGCGCATTCCCTCTGCCACCAGCCCCCGCTCACACATCACCTCCCTCACCCATTGCCTCAAGCCTGTCTTGCCCGAGCCAACAGCCAGCCTCCGATCTCCCCTTAATCAACGAGCGGACCTCCAAAACACCTTCTGACGCGTGCAAAGCAGACAGCGGACCCCTCATATTTCCTTCATGTGTAGTACACTTCCACACCCCCCAATCCCGATCAGACTCTTCCAACTCCAGTGATAGCCTTCCTCCTCCCCCTCCGGTGGTATAGCTTGTTTTCCCCTCCACTCCTTACTTCGGTTCTTCCATGTCCATGTTTTTTTAAGATTTACCCCTAAAATATTTGGGTCTAATTTGATTTTTGAGGATGGTTCAAGACTCCTTTAGGTGCAGTGATGGTGCAATTGAAGTTCCGCACTGGTTCTAGGAAGATCTTCGTCATTTGAGTTTGTTCTATGGTTTTATGTTATTGGACGAGTTTGGATTTCTTGTTTGATTATTTACATGAGTTCTATGGATTAATTATGTAGTGTGAAACATGCTTTGGAAAGGTTTTGTGATGCATGTGATGAAAATATGTTTTCTAAAGAAAAGTTTCTATGTTCCACGTGTGATTTTTTGTGTTCACAATTAATTTTTTTAAACTTGAGGTTGGATTTCTTTGTGTTTCCCTTAAAATTTAGAACTACATTGTTTTCTTTCTTTTTTTGAGTTTCTTGTTAATTAAATAGTTGACCATGACGTTGTTTAATAATTTTAGCATGCTTGTTTTGCTTCTTGTTTTCATGTTGTGGGTTGTGTAAGATGTGCAAGATGTGTTTTTAAAATGGCCGGAGGTTTACGCATGATGGAAAATGTTTTTTTGAAGATGGGTTGGATTTTATATATAACTCTTTTGTTATGACCCTTGAATGTATTTTATAAATTGTTTATGTGGTTTTATAAAATGTGTGAGTAGTTAGAACAATGTGGAAAATAGGTTTTGTGTGTGTAAAACCGTGAGTTTCTTCGTAATTGTTTTATAAATATTAAAGTGTCTTATTAAATAGTACAAATGGTGCGAGTCATGCATTGAAAGTAGGTCGAGGTGGTTATTTTGTGTTGTGTGTTTTAGAGATTGTTTTAAGTCCGTGTTCATGTATTTTATTTATCTTTGTGGTTGCAGCACATTGGCAGGGTAACTCCATGTTACCACGATCATCAGTTTGTGCGTGCTTGTGCACCTGTACGAGGCGTGTCGCGTTGTCACGTTCGAGCTGCGAGTTCAGGTAGGTTCCCATTGCACTGCTTTTTAAAATTTAAGTTACATTATTTACTACTGTTTTCGCACACTACTTGTTCAGATTAAATATTTTATTAATTTTAATAAATGTGAGATAGTATAAGACAATTAATTTTTAAATGATTATTTTGTGTAAAAAGGCCCGTTTATTTTATAAAAGAAACTTGAAATATTTTCTTGATGAATGGACACCCATTAATAATAGAATTCCAGTTTGGCTTTTAAACATAATTCACATAATTTAAATTATAGTTCTGGTTTTAATGATAAATGATTTCTTCTGAATCTTGAGCAAGAATTTTGGTTCTTTTTGAGTGGTGATTGTGAAATGTATTTAATGCCCGTTTGGCACTTTATAGAAAATGATGAAAATGTTTTGATAAAAACCATCCTGGGATAAATCTCCTGCCTTGGTTGTGATTGATTGTTTGGGAGGCCGCGCTTTGAGGTTCCCGGGTACTTGAGTAGATTAAAGGCAAGAAGTTGTCCCATGGAGTGGCTCGGGGTGATGCCTGTTGTGCTTTATATATATATATATATATGATTGGATGCTCAGTTGGCATCGGTTGGCTCACCCCCTTTCCAAACACTTGGGACATGGGAATCTGGCATATTGAGAGAATATTATAAGAATGATTGTTGCACTGGTAGGTTATGGTACTGACCAGTGGCCCATAGTAGGTGGATATGTGGGGTTTATTACTATGTGATTTTCCCTTGACTGGCCTAAGAAAGTATGGTCGAGCGTATTGAGCGTTTTGATTTCATTGTGTGTGACATGTCAACAAGGATGATTTCTCATGTATTGGTGTCTTCTAGTTTATTCTTGATCTCCTAGGTTCACCCATGTCTATTGGCTTTCAGTTAGTTACTGTGATGAATATGGTACTTGTATGTATTTTATTTTCATTGCCCTTACTGTGTAACAGCTGTAGCATTTTCATGTGTAGTGTTTTTACTGGAAAGTGATGTGTGGTTTTAAAGTGGTTTATGTAAACTGTTTTCAAAGAAAGGTGTTTTATAATTTTTGTGCAAATTGAAAATGTAAACATCACTTCCCCTTTGAAAAATGCTAATGTCTCACTAAAACAATGACTTGGGTTTTTGTGAAATGAATAGGGTAGTGACTCGTACTTTGTTTTTAAGTAACATGTAGAAAACCTTACTTTTATAGATTGTAGTTCAAACTTGAAATTATGTTTATTTTATTTTAAAGGTAGTGCATTGGGAATAGATATCAGGATAGCCTAGTGATTTTTAATACTCACACCTATAATTCTTTCCTGTTTTTTGTTTTGTTGTAGGTTTAACATGAGATTGATCGCTATGGGCGAGAGTTGGTTGTGGACTGGTGAGCGAATCTCAGAGTCGTGAGGAGTTTTGGTCATGGTTAGGTTAGTTTTTTGTTGTTAATTTCTCCCCCTTTTTAGTGTCGTTTATTTGCCTTGTGTTATTATATTTTTTTCCACTACTTTTCTTGTCTTTCATTTATGGGCCAAATTGTTACCTCTTGTTTAGTTTTGATGCCCGACACTAGTTTCCAGCCCGTGGGGATCAGGAACACCCCTCGGGCCATGTTGTGGGCCGGCTCAGGTGACCGGTTCAGGGTTGACCCAGGTTGGTTCATGATAATAAAAATAGTAAATGGATCTACAAATATATTTTTATGATCTAGGTATACTAGAAAAATAAAATTTGGTCATGTTTTTATGTCTTTTAATGGTTATTATCATTTTAATAAAAATTTGTTTTTTTGATTTTTATTCAATTAAATAATTCCCACATCATCATTATATAAACCTTAACGGTAATTATTATTTTTCCAAAAATTACAACTAAATTACCATGATAAATAAAAATCATTTTTATTGAAAATTAGTATTTATAATAGAATTATTTTTTTATAACAATATTTTAAAAATGACAATGTTAAGAAATATTAAGTAAGTCATATTTAACATTCCTTTAAAAAATATATATTAATTATCGTAATCTCATCCAAGTGGATTGAAAAGGGTGTAATTTATACCAAAAGATGGATTATGTCTAAAATAACACATCCAATTAATTTTTTGAAAGTTTAATTAAATTTTATAATATTATATTTACTCTTAATTACCCAATTTTCCTTTTTTACTATGTTAATAAAAATTCTTGAAGTTATTATTCATAGTGAAAAAAAAATAAATTATTAATATTAAAATAATATGGAAAAACGAATTTCCAATATAGAATTATTTTTTAAAGATTTAAAACACTGATGTTTTAAGTAATTAATTTATAATTAATCCTATTGTGAGAATGAAAAATGAGTTCTTAAAAGTTAAAACATTAGAAATATTAGAAATATTTTTACATCAAAATTAATGGTCAAATTAATTCCAATGACCTAAATTATATTAAATAATAAATATATATTGTATTTTTACTTTAAAACCATTAAATAACATAATTTATTTAAAAAAATTATATTGACTTAAAATGTTTCTTTCATTTAAAATATAGTACATTTTTTCTATTAATCAAAACATGAATGTTATAAGAAAAATATAAATAATTTATCCCAAGTAAATTTTTATATGTAAATTCTAAAGAAGAAGATTATTTTTTAAAATAAAATATAAAAATGTGTTGAATACTAGATTTAAATTGGGTTCTCTATGAAAATGTGGAAAAACTATGTTTTTGAAATATATTTCTTTTATTTAAAAAATTGAATTTCTTCTTATATCATGACTAAAAAACATATAAGATAAATTATAAATATTACATTGAATATATTACATAAATATCACATTAATAAAATCTATCAAATGTGATTTTAATATTCTATAAACTCACTTATTTTCATTTAAATAATTCTTTAGAATAAAGTTAATATTGTTCATACCCGCCACTATAATAACTATGTAAAAAGGTAAAATAATTATATTTAGCGGTTAATTTATACTTGGTATTGTGTGAAATTAATTCTATAAAAATAACATGAAATTGTGTGCAACACAAGCCAAGCATAATGTTTCTTATACTACAAGATAAGTGGATGTTGTGTATAGCGCAAGCTTCTCTTGGTGCAGTTTACAACATAAGAAATCTATGAAATTAAAAAAACATAAATAAATAAATAAAGGAAAATAAAACATATATCACAAAAAAAATTATAGGGTGTTATATTATATCACCTTAAAATTAATCCCCCCTTAAATGTTTCTATGTTATAAAAGAATTAATACATGAATGGTTATTTCAAAGAAATTCACATAAAAAATAGTAATAAAACATCATTTTAAAAAGGAATGTGCAAAACATAATGGTTACCCAATGTCACTCGTTACATGGTATCAAAAAAGGATAATATCGTTAGAAATTTAGTACATGGATATGGAAGAAAAAAGAACCATCAAATACTCATGGAGAGTTATCAAGACCATGGTTAGGAGAAAGGTAACAATAAAAAATCCATAAATCTCTGCAGATTTATGGGGCTATTTGATAAATTAAAAACCAAGGTTCTGGGATAAAATTTATAGTTTTATGATCCTTTCTCTAGAGTATCAAAATTTTTCATTTGAGGATAAAATTTATTAAGAATAATTTAATCAATTTCTACATCATCTCTTATTCCAAGAAATGATGTTCAATTTTTCATTCCTGAAGCGTTAAGAGATAATGAGATTCATAAGTAGAATGATAGATCATTCTATAAGTCTAAAAAAATGTTAGAAAAAATTATCAAATATTCATAATTTCACATATGGTGATATAATAATTTATTATAAAAAAATTAATCTGATGTTTAACATAATCATTCCACAAATTAATAACCTTACAGTCCTTAAAAAAACTAAATATACTAATGAATAGAAATAGGTAAACTAATAAGGATTGAAATTTATCTCCCATATCTCATATGGATGTTATTGATTGTGAAATTTCAATCATATGAATAACTTAATCATATATTCTCTTGATACATAGTAATACCCTAATTTACCATATATCCTTATTGAAAAGACGCATGTTTCCTTATTTTTCAGGCCGAAAAGGAGTAAACATCATCTATGATAGAATAAACCACTCTACAACAAATACTTAATCTATTATAAGGAAATAATTACCACCCAATTATTCATTACCAACATATCTTTATCCAAATATCGTTATCTCATCATCATTCTTGTATTAAGGATTATCCTTCCTTTAATCATGTCTTTTCCAAAAATATCAACATAATAACTCAATCACTTTTCATGGTTACCAATACCATTCATTATATTACTTGAAATTGTTATGGGAAAACTACAGCAGACCAACACCTTGATGTTTAATTATTCCCTAATACCATAAATGTTATTCTATAACATTATTCTAGAACCCCCTTACATAAACACTCAATCATTCCACCACTTTTTTGTCATAATCAAAATAAATAATAGTGATCCTATGTGATTTTTATTTTTCATTTTCCTTGAGAGGTTCATGACATCAATCATCATTGATAACCCTTAGATAATGGCATTATTTAGTATAATTATCCATTTCATTTCACTTGTTTAATTGAAGTGTGGGAGGTTAATTTTTGGTATCTTATTTATACTTGCATCATTTTCTATAATTTTACCATTACATCAGCACTCAAATTCATTATGAAATTATTTTACACACATAAAAAATTTACTAGTACCATTAATAAAATCTTCTATATGATTCATTACACACAATTATCATTTGGAAACTCACATCTTCTGTTGACCATGGTTTTTAGATTTTCCCTTGGACTCCATCATCTGTTTCTGGTCAAAACCATGAGATTCATATGTAACCACAAATTCTATTTCAACATTGATAGCACAACAAAATATCTCTTCATAGAAACTAAATTCTCTTATAGTTAATTACCTTCAATGATTTGTTTTTAATATTTTTAATAATTGAACCACCTTACTTTTAGGTTGGATGATAATGCCATAAGTGTACCTTGAAATTATTTAAAAATTTGCCTCGTATATACAGACATAGTCATAATTTTTTTGATTAAACTCAAGGAAATACATTTACATCGTCATAAAAATAATATGAGAAAACTACTTATTGAAACATAATTTATTGAACTCATCACATTCTATGGATTTTATTTCATCTCACAATATCATATTCTTTTTTATAGTCAACCACTGGTCCACTTCTCACTCTAAATTATAAAAAACAAAAATTAATTTTTCATGATCCAAATAGTGAGGATAGAAAATATGATTTAAATGGTACTAATCCATTTTTTAAACAATAAGTGGATCAAAATACCCACTAAAAGAAGGTGGACATTGTCACATTAAGGGCTCAACAGAATGCTGTTCCCTTCTCTGATCATTTGGAAGTTCAGAATGATTTATATCTTGTGTAAGTATAGTGATATGATTTTTTCATTCCATATCCATTAACATTTGGTTGTTTAGGAGGAAAATCTTTTCATTACCCATTGCATCCATCATTGACACTGTCCCTTTGTGTTCCATCTATTTTATAAAATTCCAAAAGAATAATGTGAGAGGAAAAACTAAAACTACGAGAAAAATATAATCACAGGGAAGTAAATTCAAACTACAACCTTTTAGGTTTAATCACAGTTTATCCATGATCATTGAAAAAATTCCCAAATTTTAACTAATACATAGATTTATCCTAGTTACATCCCTATTCATATCCTTATAAATATTTATATTGAACTCACAAAAGTTTTCACATCATTACCTCTAAAGGTTAACTAAACCATTCTTCTGATACCAACTATAAAGAACCATAATTTGAATAAATAAGTATTAAATTAAAAGCGAATAATATTAATCACAAAATATAACAAACCCACGATATGACCATGTAGTTTTTATGCCTTTTTAAATTGAGAAACATAAACAATTGGTTCATAATACATCTACATTTTAACACACTTATTCATTCATAACTAGACCCCTTTTTGAAGTATCATACTTAATAACCTTCTTTATGACCTAGGGAAAATAAAAATAATATATTGTGATATAATTTGATTAGTATGGTTAAGCAATGGTGATATAAATCATATAATAATCATAATACATAAAAACATAACATTTGAAAATCTTATCCTGCATATGAAAGGTCATTATATCATGCTATAAAAGTTCATAATAATAAATGAAAATATTCCCAAAAGTCATAACATAAGACATGGAATTTCGGGGATATAAATAACTATATAAAATAATTTTATATTAGTCAAGTCTCATTTCCAAGACCATCATAGCAGACAAAGTCCATTGGTGAACTAGGTTTACTTGTTTTTCCAGCCCCATATTACTAAATCAAGATCATTTCCCGTTCTCTCACTATATATCTACTAATATATAAATCTTTACACAATAAATTGGTTGGATATTTGGTTCCCACCCATATCATAATTTAATTATTATTACATGTTCCAAGATAACCTAAATCATTCAAAATGACACAACCTGATGAATAAAATGGGTTTCTTAATCATCATTCCATTAATAACATAATCAATAGAAAAAAATGAATTTCATATATATCATTCCATTATAAGACTAATAAAACATAAGAATTATACAGATAATATAAATTAAACCTAACTCTATTAAATAATTCTACCTTAGATTGAAAATAATTTTGATAGAACACATAAAATAAATTCTTGAGAAAAATATCCTTTCATTTAAAAAAACATTTTCTTTCCTCAAAATGAATCACAATATTAAAGTAAAAGAATTTATTATAAAATAAACATGAAACATTTTAATTAATTCTTCATGGAAATAAGTTGTTAAAAAAAATTAAAATCCACTCATGTCATATAAGTTTAGAGAAAACATTAATCTCATACTTTTTTTGGATTTGTCAAAAAGTACCTTGTATTGAAGTTGAAAAATGATTCCATTCGTAACATTTAATTAAAATTCACCAAATGGGTAAAATAATATTTTTATAACTGTATAAAAATATAAATAATATTTTAAAATACATATTTAGGAAACATGTACATGGATGATAAATATTCCATAGTAAATAATTACATATAAACTATCTCAGATAGTAATGAGATTTTGGAATTATCCCTTACAAATTTATAATCAGTCAAATCATATGACTCATAAAATAAATGAAATTGTATGTATATTATAAACTTCATAATAATAACTATGAAAACATTCATGGACAACATAAACACCATTCAAAAGAAATAGGTGGTGTATAATGCATATGTCCCCCCAAAATAAAAGTGAAACAAAATATTCCATTACCTTATGTCTGATATAATTTGTTTGTATATGACATTCATGTATAATGATTTAATTAATGTATTTAGTTTTTTATATAATCATAGTATTTTTTAGAATATCATATATGATCATAGATTCATCCATTTGTTAATAAAATTTCATTATTACTCATTGTCCAGGTTTTAACTATTTCATTTTCCTATGCATGTTTAGGCGAATAAGTTTGGTTTCCCATTGTGAAGTCAGAGTTATATCATTATAAAATTATATTAAAATAATATATACCATATTTATTCACTATAAAAATTTATATAATCATTATTTAAGGAAGGTCACATAGAATGAATCACACCGCAACGTAGAGACGGTTGGCCATACGTTTGCACGTGCGATGATATAATTCCCTTAATTTTGGAATGGTATTGAATTGGATGGAATATATATTGGTATAGAACCAATATCTTGTTATATTTATCATATATATATATTTTTATAAGTATAAAATTCCATTTAAAGAGGTTGTGAAAAAAATATTACACAACTATGTGTAGATGGGAAGCCATACGTACGCCTGTACGGGGATTTTGTTTTTCATAGGATAGATATAAGGAAGAATATGGTTATTTTAAAATCATAAAAACATCTCAAAATATATATTGTAATTAATTAATGAATTATAATGGATACATCTAATGATGAATATGTAGAAGAAGAAATAAGTTTGAATTAATTAAAATAGGGGATTACCACTTCTTCAAAGTGCTCCCTTTTGACCTCCTCTTAAAGGTACTAAAGTTAGTCTTTTGAGAAGAACAAAAACTCTATATTGTAACTAGGTAAGTTGAGAAGGGAAAAAGGTAGGGCATGTCCAAGATTTAGGGATTAATGTTATGTTAAGATATGAGGGAGGAGGTGCCCATTTATAATTTATGTGAGGGTCACTTTTGGGTCTCAAAAAATATTAATTTATAATAAAATAAAACCGCATCCAAAACATCCAAAATTTCTTAATTTAAAAGATTAGATGATAGAGGGTTGTAATATCATCAACCAAAAAATTTTATACATGTTTTTATTTCATTTTAAACCATATCATTTCGGTTTACGCATAATTATTCTCTTTTAATTTTAATTAAGGTAACAAATTGTTCAATATTAAAATCTGGAAATTTTAATTTATTTATTTTTAAATAGACCATAAATGAAATATATATAACATTTTAGAGTTAAACATTATTAGTTTATATTTTTAAAAACATTTTAATATTTCCAAATAATTTAATGAGACATTATTTTAAAAAATTTCAATAGTATCATTTGGACACTATTCATTTAATGGATTTTTAATAATATCAAGATAAGAATTTAACCTTGAACCAATAATTTTATTATATTACAGTAGGTAAATTGTCATCAAGATATTTTTTTGGATATATTAATTATATCATTTTATATTTATTTTAGTATTTCTAATATCCTTAATTTTATATTTCCCATAATAAAATAATTTCTATATACGTTTTTGTAATTATTTAGTATAATTATATTTTTGGGTGAAAAATAAAAATGAAATACTATAATGAATATAAATCCAAAATATTTTATAAGAATACACATAGTCGAACATATCGTTTGGAAAATCCATCAATAAAAATCTTACACTTATTAAAACATGAACTTTACAATTTTAACATCACTTTAAATAAAATAATATAAGAGTAATAATCTCTTCTATAAGACTCAAAATGGAAAATAACTATACCATTGGATGATTAAAGTTGATATCTACTGAACCAATAATATTGTTTCAACTATTTGTGTCTTTTAATGGTTATTATCATTTTAAAAAAAAATTAGTTTATTGATATATCATAAATTAAATTATTTCTGCCTCATTAATATATAAACCCTAAAGATAATAATTCATTTCCTAAAAATTACAAATAAATTACCGTGATAATGAAAAAAACATTAAATTTCAAATTAGTATATAAAATCCCATTTAGTTTCTGTATATCTCTATTATAGAAATGATGATGCTATTCAAATTTGAGTAAGTTATATTTAACGTTTCCTCATATAAAATATATTAAATTTCATGATCTCATCCATGTGGCTTAAAAAGGGAATAATTTCAAACCACTGATGTTTGAGGTCGAAAATAACCCATCAAATCATATTATGTCTTATATTAAGGTAATTTTAGAAAATTATATTCACCCTTAATTACCCAATTTACCCTTTAACTGTATTAATAAAAATTATTTAAGTTACTATTGATAATGTCAAATAAAATAAAAATAATGTTATTAATATAATTATGAATTACTGATTAAAAATATGGAATCCATTTTTAAAACATTAAATACAAAAAGTTTCAGAAATTAATTTAAGATTAATCCCATTTTCAGAATGAAAAACATGTTTTTGAAAGTTAAAAGGTTGCAAAAGATTGAAATGTTTTTACATAAAAATGCATGGTAAAATTAATTTCAATGACCAAAATGGTATGAAATGATAAAAATATATTATATTTTTAATTTAACACCATTAAATAATATAATTTAATCCTAAAAATTATTTTGATAAAAAAATATCCTTTTAATTAATATTTACTTTATTTTTACTATTCATGAAAACATGAATGTTATTAGAAAAATATCAAAAATTCAAAGAAATTTTTTATATCCCACATAAAAAGAATAATTTTATATTTTTCAAATATAATATTAAAATGTGTAAAAAATTGATCTAAAATGGGTGTGCTATCAAAAGGTAACAAAATTTCATTTTCTGAAAAAAATCTTTTTATTCAAAAAATTGAATTTCGTCTTATGTCATGAATATAAAACATATAAAAATAATTTAAAACACGATATTGAATATATTTAATATATATTACATTAATAAAATCCATCAACAATTATATTTATTATTTTATAAACTCAATTATTTGTATTTAAATTGCTTTTCATAATAAAGTTAATACATTTCATAATCGCCACTATAATGTCTAGGTTATAAGGTAAAAAAATAATATTTAATTTTTCTCCTAAACACATCCATTCAAGAAATTAATTATATAAAAATAACATTAAATTATGTGCATCATATGCAAAGCATAGTGTTGTATATAACACAAGCTAAGTCAGTGTTTCATATTGTGGAACCGTGTATTTGTGTAGCGTACAACACAAGACATCAAAGAAATAAAAAAAATAAACAAATAAATAGATGAAAAAAATATATCTCATAAAAATATATGGTTTATACATTTAACACCCATTAAAATAAATTTCACCCCCGAAATTCATCTGGTTTATAAAAGGATTAATACTAAATGTCCTTTCAAAGAAACCCACATCAAAAAAATGAAAAATAAAACTTACTTTTAAAATGGAATGTGATAAAAAAAAGGTTACCGAAAGTCAATCATAAATGGGATTCCACATATGAGAACACAGGTGGAATATAAAAACATGGATATGGAAGGGAAATATAACCATATAGTTCTGATGGAGTGTCATTAATAAATAGGTTAGGAGACACTTAACAATCAAAAGCCCATAAATCTATGATGATTTAAGGATCCATTGGATTCATCAGGAAAAAATATACCAGGTTACCATTTTTTGGATTTAATATCATTTCCCTATTGTTGAATAATTTTCATGAGAATAAATACTAACTTTATAGAGAATAATTTTATCAATTTATACATCATCTCTTATTCTAGGAAATGATATTGAATTTGTCATCTAGAAGCACTAGTAGATCATGCAATTCCTTAAAGGAATGATAGATAATTCCATATATCTAAAAAATGGTTGTCACAAGTTATCAAATATTTATAAGTCCACCTATGGTGTGATAATATATTATTCTAAAAAACACCATCCAATTTTTAACATAAAATTTCCATAAATTGATAACAATATAATCCTTCGGAAAACTGAAAATCCAAATTTTTTGTAAAAGGTTAACTAAATATGATTAACATTTATCTCACACATCTCATAATGATGTTCTTTGTGACCACATTCCAATCATGTGATTACGTTAATCATATATTCTCTAGAAACATGGTAATAATCTAATTTACCATCAATCCTTGTTGAAAACATCCATGTTTCCTTATTATTATGTCTAAAATGCTGTAAACTACAGCCATGATAGCATGATACACTTTTAATTAAATCCCTAATCAGTTGTAATGAAATCATTACCATCAAATTATTCATAGACATCATATCATTATCCAAATATCATTATCTCATCCTTATACTCATATTATGTGTTATCCTTCCTTTAATCATGTATTTTATAAAAATATCAACCTATTACCTCAATCAATTTTAATAGTTACCTTTACCATTTATTATATTCTCTTAAATAATTATGGAAAAACTATAGTGGAAAAATAAATATATGTATCCTTATTCCATAACTCCATAAAATTTATTATAAAACATTATATGAGAATCCCATTACATAAACACTCAGTCATTCCATCACATTGTTGTCATACTATACATCCCCAATAGTGATCATAAGTGATTTTACATTATCATTCACCTTAAGTGGCTAATGATATCGCCATAATTTTTAAGCCATGGATTAGGTAACTGTTTATCATAATTCCATATTTCAGTGCACTTGTAGCGTTAAAGTGTCGGTGGTGCAATCTGTGTATCCATTTCACTATTCACGTCATTAGCTATCTATTTACTATTACGTCAGCACTCAACTTCCTAATAACCTTCTTTTTACACACATATAGAATTTACTTTTACCTTTAATTTTATCCAGCCATGATTCTTTCCACACTTTGATTATAAGGAAATTCTCTTATTCTTTTCACCATGGTTTTGAGATTTTCTCTAAAAATCAATCATTCATTTCTTATCAAAACCATAGGATTGATATGTAACCCCAAATTCTATTTCTTCATTAACAACACATTACAAAATATCATCATATATACTAAAGTATCTAATGATAAACACCCTTCTATGTATCAGTTTTAATCCACTGAAGAATCAATCAACCTTACTTTCAGTTTGGATGATAATGCTAGAAGTATACCCTGCAAGTCTAGTAAAATTTTCATTTTGTGTACCAGTATATTCATTATAAATTTATTAATATCAAGGAACTTATTTTAAATATTCATATGATTAAAACTATGAATTTACTTTTTGAAAAATAATTTCCTGTCCTCATCCCATTCCATTAATTCAATTTCATCTCACTGCCTTGTATTCTTGATTATAGTCTACTAGTTGTCTTCTTGACCTTCTAAATGATAGACAAGCAAAATTGAGATTTTCATTTTCTTTATAGTGAATGAAAAAATATATTTTCAGTTCTATTAATAAATTTTTAAAAAATAGGTGGATTAGAAGACCAACAAGTAGAAGGTGGATATTGCCTCATGAAGGACTCATAAGAATGTTGTTCTGTTCTCTACTTATTTTAGTTATAGATATATTCATAGCTTGTGTAAGTATTATGATAATATTTTTCCTTCAACCTCCTATAACATTTATTTTTCTTGGAAAATCACTAAATTTACCATTTTATCTAACATTACCATGGTTCCATTGGGTTACAACCATTGTCTAAAACCCAAAAAGAATAGTTTGAGAGGAAAAAACTAGGATAACAATACAATAAAGGGGAAGAAAATTCAACATGAAACATCCTAGATTTAATCCTAGGTTATCCATGACAATTACCAGTATTTATTGATTATAACCTATACAGATAATTATCATTTGTGACATCACTATACATATCCTTTTAAATATCTCAAGTGTTCTCACAAAGTATTTGAATCATAGTTTCCAAAGGTTTGATAAATATTTACTGTAATACCAACTATACTGACCTATACATTACATACATAGATATTAAATCAAAATAGATGAATATTAATCACATAATATAACAAAACCATGATAGAACCATATAGGTTTAGTTCCATTAGAAACTGAGAAACATAAATAAATGGTTTATAAGACATCTACATTGTCTCACCCTTAACTAGATCATTTTATGAAATATATTACTTAATAACCTTATTCATGACACGGAGAAATGAAACATAAGATAGAGTGATCTCAGATGCTCTGTAAGTTTAAAAAAGGGTGATGTTAATCATAGAATAATTATAAAACATTAGAAAATAATATTTGAAAATCTAATCCTACATATGAAATTTCAGGATATCATGTCATGGGATAAATCATAAAAGTTCATAAGAATTAGTGAACATAGTAAAATAATTAATAACGTAATAAATAGAATTTTTGTTGTACATATAAGAATAAATCTTCATTTTAAATTAGTCATGGCTCATTTCCAGGACCATCATAATGGAGAAAGTCTATTACTGAACTGTGGTTTCTCCCCATTACAACACTATATTACTGAACTGAGATCATTTCCCATTACAACCCTATATATTTTAGGATATGTGATACTCTACCCAAAGAATTGAAGGGAGATATATGTCCCACCAATATCATAATGAAATCATTCCCATGTGTGCTACAAATACTTAAACCATTTGTCACTACAGAACCCATAGAATAAAATGGGGTTTTTAATCACCATTCCATCAATAAAATAATCCAAATAATACTAATGGATTTTATAAATATAATTATATTATTAACACAATCAAACATAGGAATAATATGGGTAATATACATGAAACATAACCCTATTAAATAATTCTATCATAGAAGGAAAATAATTTTGATATAAATCTTGAAAATAATTCTTCAGAAAAATATCCATTCTTCTTCAAAAACATGTTATTTTATCATAATGAAATGCAATTTTAAATGAAAAAAATATCTTTGAAAATAACCTTGATATCTTGTAATGGAAAATTCATGTAAATAAGTTGTTATGAAAACATAAAAATCCTCTCATTTCATATTAGTACAAAGAAAACAATCATCCTGTACTTTTTATGAATTAGTAAAAAATAACTTTTATTGTTTATAGGTTGGACTTCATAGTTTTCAGACTCATTATTTTGGTGGTTTTGTATTATGGCTTAGTTACTCTATCACACTTTACATTCAGTTTTACTCTGTTTGGGGGGTTTAGTTGTATGGATTCATTATCCTTAGTAGCTTTTACATTTCAGCAATTGTGGGATTGGAGATGTGTGCATTTGTACATGTACTTATTTAATGCCTCCTATGTTAGTGATATTCTTACTCTATGTTAGTCACCAACTCCAAGAATATTGGAGATAGGCTTGGGGAGTCATGACACGAGCCCCACTGGGATAGGTCATGACACAAACATTATCTTCTTGTGCTCATCTAACCACAAAATATTAGAAAAATTATATAACTAGATAAATATTAAGGGTAATACAAAATCCAATAATATTCCAAAATCTTTTCCTTTCACCAAAAATCTTTGTAATAACTACATGAAATTTCCTAGATAAATTCCAATAAAGAATAGTTTGGTCAAATCCCAAATGTAAATGATGTGAACACAGAAACAATGAGATATATGGAGAAATATGAGTTGTAATTTAACATCTAACACCACTAATTATAAGAAACAACTAAAAACTCATGGGGTTTACCAAAACCATACATTTTTTATATTCCCCTATATCACATCCACTTAAAAACACAGACTTCACCAAAAATAAGAACATTTTAATCTAGTGAATTGACCCCCAAATAATCAATTACAAATAACTCTCCTAGAACGGAATACATAAGAAATGCCATGTCTACAAATGGGTAACCACCAATATCCATCAAACATCCCAAAAAATCCTTAATCAACAACCTACCCTAAATGGTATCATAGAGATTCCCTTAGACCTGTCTCATGACACAACTAAAAGGTTACCTACTATACCTGACATCAATGCTATCAACCTAGAAAGAGGATCCAACCATACTAGAACCAATAAACCTATTATAAACAATTACCACACAAGGGTAAATAAACAAGTCATATTTCTAAAATACTAGCTTAGGGAGATTTAAGAAAAATCCCTTTAGCATTCCCACACTAAGAGACAGTTCGATGCCTCTATCTGTAAATTATCTACAAAACCTAAATAAATCACCATTTTACTTACTGTGATATATTTTCCAAAATATTAATGACGCTCACCTGGTTCATAATAGAATCTCGGTCAGGAGATATTTCTAGGAAAACTACTTGTCACCCAAATTAAATACAACCATTGATCTCAGGAACCACATCTATGAGATTAAAAAACTAAAACACTTTTGGGACCCTATTATCCAAACATGATGAAACCAACGAACCATTTTGTGACCCCTAAGAACACATAAGTATCGCCATCACATACCAGCTATTAAGAAACCCTTGAGAGGGTCTATAACCAGACCATTTCATAGTTTAAGGATGAAGAGGGAAGTCAAGATCATCTCATTGACCACCAATATACATAACTATAATACAATATAGTTGTTTTTTTAAAAGACAACCCATGAACGATATAGGTTTCCAAAACAACTCTTTTATGAGGCACCTAAAACCAATTCCTTTATAAAAAAGATCCCAACAAACCTTATGGGATTCATAATTGGACAACAATAATTTAGAAATAGTTAAATGATATAAATCATGGAGGCATCACCAAAACCTCCCGACATACTTTATTGTGTATCCACTTAATCCTCATGTCCAAGAATGTGATCTGATGACACAAAATTCACATTAATCTCACCATCCAATGAAATTACTCCATTAACATAACAAATAATAAATTAATTAATTATATCCAGGGATTAAAAAATCATAAAAACTCATTAAAGTGAATCATCCCTCTGGAACCACGAACAACCATCCTTGGAAGTCCCAAAATGGACCTCTAACACCAATTATAGAAAAATACCTAATAAGAAATATATATTTACAATTTAATTCGATTAAATTTTATTATAATTTCCAAAAATATCCATTAGGTGTCATACCTCGACTAGAAGGAAGAGTGAATGAAGTAAAAAACCATCTCAAGAAACCCTATTTCTATGTATCACCAATTCTCCATCATCCATAGATGATTCCTCCATGCTCAGGTGAAATCAGAGTAAAACCCCAAATCATAAGAAACCAAAATCCTCTATAATTAAGTAAGAAGAATAATTTTGATGTCATAGGAATGATATAACTCAAAAAACTAAATAATTTCATTTATAATTTCTTATGAACTAATTTATTAAAGGAGGAACCAAAGAAAATGATTATTTTAGTCATGTGTAATGGAGAAATTAAAGGGGATCATAATAAAATATCTTGGGGGAAAATGGTAAAATTTCATTTTTAACAACAATGGGAGGTCCATATAGCTCACTAAACCATGAAACAAACATGAAATGTAACACCCCTCACATTATTTGTCATCCTAGTTCTTTGATACTGAACATGTTTCATGGTCTTCACTAAGCCATTCACCCAAAATTGTTTGTTCTCCAAAAAATTGAATGCAAACATCAGATAAATTCAAAAATTTGTGGACATATGTTTGAGCACATAGAAAAAATACTGAGGCTCAACCCACTCTTCAAACACTATAATAAATAATATCCATATCTTATAATTCAAATCTAAAAATTAATTCCCTGAACAACCCCTTAATGGTAGAACATTTCATGTTTAAATTCAATTTATAACCAATAAAAAAATAGAACATTATAGTGATAATAAAATGGGAGTCACTTCATTAGATATAACAATACATTAGAAAAAATTAATGAATGTTATAATATTGTATTTCTATAGAATAAAAAGTAAATAAAAAGAAATATTTTGATAGATGATGGAGATAATGGAGATAATGTGGATAGATCTAAATCTTTATGGGAATTTTGATTAATTATATAGATTCAGTTAGAAAGAAAAAATTATAATATCTCCATTGATGGTGATATGAAATTAGAGTCAACATAAATTAATCCCAATGACAAGAGATAATGTCAAATGACTATAGGTGTTCGTTCATGTAAAATGAATTTTGTATATATTAAAAATATATTTCTTAATAACAATCTAGAAGAGAAGTCAATGAGAAAAATCCTTATTCCATGAAAAAAAATTATATTGTCAAATAGTAATTTAAAATCTATTAAGAATGATTTTTTATATATGAAGTAGGTTCCATATGTGAATGAATAATTAAAACAAATTTAATGTAATGAGACTTGGATACTTGTTTGTAGAAGCACTAAAAATAATGTTTTTGTAGAATAGGGTGTATATAGAAATAAGCATAATGAGAATATCATAGACATAAACATATGATACCATGAATGTAAGGTTCAAAAAATTAAATGTGTAACTTTGACGAAACCTTTGAACTTGTGGATTTACTTAAGTCCATAATAATATTTATTTCCATAATATCCAAGTGAAGCTTCAAAATAATTCATTTGAACGTTAAATCAACGTTTCAGAATGGCCGAATTAATGAGAAATTGTACACAGAATAGAATAAGTTATTTATTCTTCGTTTTAATGGAAACAAATTTTGTTCATTGATGATGTATATTAATGGATTACGTTAGGATCTAAGAGCTTGTGATTTTAAATTTAATAAAAAGTTTCATTCCATTAGGTGAAAAAAGTTGATGTGTATAATATCTTATATGTGAAGAAGAAAAATGTATAAAATATCTTTATTATTGTGTATGTTGATAAAATGTTTTTTGATGTTAAATAAATATTGTGTGAGGAATTTTTGAGACATAGGGAAGAATTATTTGAAGAGGTAATTCCTCATGAAATGAAATTTTACTTAGCATTATAGGTTACCCAAGTATATTATTACATCATCATTTAGAAATAAAATTATTCTATAGAGGTCCTAAATATGTTTAATTTATATATATCAAGTGGTATTTTAATTAAAATTTAAGTTTTAATAAAACTAAGTATGTATGGTAGAGGAAAAGAAGTAAATACGAAGTAGACCAGAAGTTTTATTATAATTATTAGATATTTAAAAGGCACTATAGTTGATATTACATATTCTATTATTATTTTAGCCATGTTTTGATAAAATAATTTGGAATCAAATCTGTCAGCATGAAATAGTTTCTTAAGACACATCTCTAATATTTTTAATTAGTTTTTTTATTTACTAGAATAAGTGTGAGATGAATTAGAGAGGATTTATTGATACTTACTATGCGAGTGCTGTTGAAGAAAATATGTCCTTGTATGTTAGAGTATTTTTTTATTGTAAGGTATTGTTTTTCATTGGACTTAAAGAAGTAAGCATCATTTACTTTCAGTTGATCTGTGGAATTGTATGTGGATTCATCACAGATAACTATAGAGAAGAATTTTATGAAGTATTAGTTGAATTATTTTTACTTTCAAGATGAGTAACCTTTGGTTTTAGGCTATGATAATCAATGATTCATAAATATTTCTAAAAATTTATTTAGAATTACTAGACAAAAAAATATTGATAAAAGGTACCATTTTTAAAATATAATGATGTATCAGGAATCTTGAGATTATAGTTTGTTCTATACATGTTATAGTTAAGGTAATATTATTAAAAATAAACTGAAGAATGAACAATTCATGATCCTAAGGTAGTAGTCGGTACTGTAATAAACTCAATAACATATATTTATTAATTTTTTTGAGTATACTCCTCTATTTTATATTGTTACATTCTTGATAAAATGTTGTATTCAGGGAGAGAAACTTATTCCCATGTTATGAGGAATACTAATGTTTGTTTTTATATATGAAGGAAATATATCTTCTTGACCAGAATAAATTTACTTTTCTAAATTGAATATAAATGTTTTAAATGTGTTTTAAGAACCAAATTGATATTTTATATAATCACATTTGTTTTCTATAATGAGAGAAGTCACATTGAATCATTGATTATTGATTCATGAAGATTATATTTAAGTAATTTTTTCTCCTATCATTCATCACATTAGATTTCTTTTCAACAATGGGAAAATAAATGATTTATATTTCCAGTATTTTTAACAAATCCAAAGGATTTAATTATTGAAACCTTAGTGATGATGTCATATTTTTGAAAAACACTGGTTTTTTGTGATAGTTTATGTGATGATTCAAAATTCTATGAATAATGGTGATGATGTGGAAGTACTATCTTTAAGAATTTTGGAAATTATGAATATTATTCATAGTAGTTTATCATTGAATATAAATATTAATATTACAACTATTAGATAAATTGGTGTGAACGTCCACTAAAAAATATCATAATGATAAAGTTTGAAGTTCATTTAAGGTGTTTGAAATGGCTTAAAATGAGTTGAAGAGGTCCTCATTGGTTTTGAGAAAAGTCAATAGAATATGGATAATTTAGGTGTTGTGTAAGCATTATTTCCAAGATATCATATAAAACTAAACCTTATTTGTGCGATATCATGTTCCCATAGAGATTAAATGTTGTATGGTTGATCCACATATGGTCTATTCTGTCCTCCTATATAATGGGAATCTTATTGGAAAATGTGGATGAGCCTACCCACATATGTGTGAATGGATGTAAGGTTAGAGACCCTATGAACATAATCCTTTAAGCATACTAATCAATATAGATTATTATAAAGACCATTAGATCCTTATGATGGTTTTGAGAGTCATTAGAATGATAATTTAAAAAAGTTAAAGATTATTTCAGATGATGAAATTTCTCTATTAAATAATAATATGTTACCTTTGATAATGGAATGATCAACCATGGAGGTTATTGAGAAGTTGAGATGTGATTTATGCTACAAGAAGGTGTTCCACATCACAATGTATGATCCTGTGCATATTTGGATTGGATTTTTTAATGAGAGGTCTATATTTAATTTTATGGGACAAGGAAGACTGCAAAAATTAGAATATGATGTGTGGGAATCCAGATTGAGTTTTTTGGATTATTATAATGATACATTAACTTAATTAAAATTATTTTGAATGAGATATTCTAACTAAAAATAATGAAGGAAAATTTTTATATGTAAAGGGTAATAATATATATGAAAATATCACATGAATATAAATGTTTAAAAATTATGAAGTTGTTTGATTTTTATAATTCCAATAATTTAATGAGTTTTAAGGACCAATTGAAAGGAATTATGTGAAGAGAAGGGGAGAAAGATCATCTATATGGTATGTGTGGTGGATTAAATTTTCATTGGCCATCGATATTGAAGGAGGTTCACCATAATGTATTGGGGAGAGGTTGTAACAAGTACAATCATCATTTTTTAATGATTTTAATTTTAAAAAAATTCTCACATTGATTTTTTTTATAATTAGAAATATATGGTCATGGTATTATAACCATGATGATATGGGGTGGTTCTTGACCTAAAAATTTGGTGAACCTCTTTACAAAACATACCTGGTCTAATTATTATATATGTTAATGATAAACATGGGGGAAGTGTGTCAATCATGAATGATAGATTTTAGGGGATCTAAAAAAGTGGGGACACTAATTCACCCCAAATTTTAGTTTCCCTGACCCATTAAGAGATCCTAAAAAATTTCCATGTGTGGATTATATTTTTGGTTGTTGCTATTTTCAATCACCAAATAACTGCACATGAATACCCATGAATATCATTAGACGATTCATGGTGTGTGGAAGAATCCTATTTATTTGATAAAATTTTCACATATAGAATCACACGACAAGGGTTGAAACATATGTAAGTGTACCTAATTGTTTCATTTTTAGTTTAGGTATTAAATTTTAAATGAATGGGTTGTTCAAGATGAGAAGTGTATTGAAAGTTGAGGATTCATCATAATATTATTGTGAGTTTTTCCATAGTCCATTTCATATGTTTTATTTTTTTCATCAAATCTAAACATATATCAAATAAGGCCATGTTATGTACCGGTATAGATTCCATTAAACAGTGGCTTGAGATTATGGGTAACAAGGCCTCAAGTACATATCCACAAATTCCATAGAATTCTTACTAGCAGTAAGGGCCTTGGGTGTGACCTTGGGGACACTATGCCATTATTTAAGATTGTATTATAGCAGTAGTAAACTTATTAGTTAATATAGGAAGTAGTTAATCATAATATAAAAATATAATAACCAAGATATGAATATACAAACAATTCAATAATTAATACCATATAAATATGATGATCATTTAATGTCCTTGTAAAGAGGAAAATATAGTTGTACATGGATCTAGTATGATACATGTATAAAAATGAAAAAATGTAGATAATAAGTGTATTTGAATAACACAAAAAATCCTTGATCGGTCCTGTAATCCCCTGATCCTAAGAATTTCAAATACATAATCATCAAACTATAGTGGTTTGGAGTGGTCCCTAATTCAATCCATATATTCTATCCGGGTAACCAACGCCGACCCAAAAAGGGTGTGATAAATCACTCAATAGGCTACCACTAACAATGTATATAAGAATCATTGATGTGAAATACAATCTAAGATATTTTTAATTTATGTAATCATTATAAAATAAATGGAACAATTTCCCTTAACATATGTGAAACTATTAATGTTATAATGTCTTCTCTAAGAAGGTTCCCTAAAAAAATTGTCAAGATCCTATATCTTGTTATTTATAATTAAAATTGAAACAAATACCATGATAATTCTATATACATAGTATATTATATCATCCATGAATATTTTGAGTTACATGTATATCATATCAACCATTTTGATTCCATATAACCATAAGTGTCATATCAAGCATGACTAAACACTATAATTATAAGTGTTAGACCTTACAAGCTTTGATCCATGGTATAAAACAACATGGAATCCTCGTTGATTCATAGGAGAATTTCTATGGAAACTTGATTAGATTTGGAAGGGGTTCAAGTATCATGTCAATAAACAATGTCCACTACAAGCCCATGAATGTTGGATCCAATGGGTAGAAATTCCCAAGACTTACATTAAATCAATACCCAAGAGTAACTTCATACAAGGTTTCCACTATCCCTATTAAGATCCATGGGAGAACAACCCATGTAATATAATGGAATCATAATGCAAGGTATACCAACCAAGTCATAAATTACCAATCAAATTAAAACATTCATATAAAAATTCACATTTGAAAACATTGCACGAGTTCATCCTACTCATATAATAATTCACATTCAAACAGTTAAATATTTCACATCATGTATGGTGTTGAAAGGGAGGACAACCAACACATAATCATCCAAAATAGTATAATTCAATTTATTAAGGGGTTTCTTTAACTATGAAATCACACATAAATCCCATGGGTGGTATAAAGTAAATAAGATAACAAGGGAGAACCCCATGTGAGTCCTAAGTTGTGGAAATCCCCCCGAAGAACATTAAAGAACTAGATGTAATCTTAATTGGCTCCAATTCATCCAATTTAGTTATTAAATTCATTTTAGGGGCACTGATAAATTTTCTAGAATTCATGATATCTATAACATGGAATGTAAATCACAAAATCATATAGGAATGTTATAGAGAAAATAATGTAGGTTAGTAGTAGAACACTTATCTAGTATCAACTTCTGATTGGATCAATATTGGAAGAAAACAATAGAAAGGATTAGAATCTTGAAAATCGGGAATATTAGGTGAAACCAAAATAGTCCAACTGATACCATGTCAAAGGAAGAATGACAAATGTGTGACTAATATCTTAATGTTACATATCCAATAAGAATGAAAATAGAATAAATGGCATCGAGATCAAATATTAAGAGCCAAGATCGAGTTTATGCTTCAATGGGGCTTTCATGCGTATGAGAGAAGTGATAGGTGAGGTTTTTTTTATTTTAAAATAGAGAACCACACTCTATTTTTTTAAAACAACACTTTGAAAATTACCTGATGTGTAATTAACTTACACATCAGGTAATGCTCGTGATATCCCTCGCTGTTATAACCATTTACATGATGTAAACTGGAATGCCCCAGACATTACACTTTGTGTAATGGATACATGTAAAGTATTCTAATTACATAGTGTGTTACATGATTGAATACTACATGTCATACCTCTTCATTTCCAAAAACTACTCAGCTTACCCATGTCACATCTTAAGGTCTATTAGAAAAAGATAATTTCACACAATTTTAACTGAAAATGAATGACCCATAACTCATGAAAAGCCCACGATCTTTTAAGAAACCCTTACTTTTTTTATTAATATATCTTATTACACATAGTATTATCTTTATTATTGATCCATATCTTGTATTCTATTTTAATATTATATACTGGTTATGGATCACCCTATGGATCCTTATATTATGTGTATATGATTTTTTATATCTACTATATGAAGAACATGACATGAATGTTGCTTGGATATAATTGATTAGAGATTATATCAGTAATATGAAGATAAACCCTTCAATAAATACATTATAACCCAGAACATCACTCTTTATTTTATATCCATGAACACTAAGACACAACCATTCATACCATTCAACATAAACCCATGATTTTTTTAATCGAATCATCTCAGGAAAAAGGAAACCTGGTGTAATAAACTATAAAGAATTAGAATAATAATGAATCACACTATATATGTGCAATAAATGAAAAAACATACTTTCTACATGGAATCATTGTGATACATTACAGTTATGGAATATCATAAAAATGTGTCACAACTATAAAATATTTCATAAAAATAATCCCACCATAATACATGATAGAAAAAATTATTTCAAATTATATAATTTATATGAATAAATAAAATTAGCTAAACATGCCTTCCCATTAATATTTCATAAATAATCTATAAAACTATCCAAAATCATATAAATCAAATCCTCATGAATTTCAATTTCTAGCATTAAAATTATTTATATTCAATAGTTGATCAGTTTTTTATATTCATATAAGGAGAAATAATTTAAATCATAAATAAACAGGAATGATTAGGAGGAAAACCTAAAACCAACTTCTTAACTCTGACAGTAACAGAACAAAACCCCCTTAACCTACTATAAAAACTCAATAAATGTTCTAAAATTACTCACTCAAAACAAAAATTTATTTTATGATTCCTTTTATAGATCATTTTTTCTGTTAAAACAACTATATTGAGTTTACTAAAAAGTCGGTGTTATATCACAAATAATTGGATTCACTTTGACTTCTTCAAGAAGAAGAATAGATACCCAAATAAATAATTTTTTGCTTTTTTATGTTGAAAATATATTTTTAACTTAGCATAGTTAATATAGAAGATGTATTCATGATAATGAATATTTAGAAAATATTTATGGCCAAAAGAGAGCTTTTTTCAAAATTATTCTTGGTGAAATGATTACTAGACTGTGCACCCACACATGAAAGGTTCAATACATTAAAAAACCACTTGCACAATTAATATTAATGGTTAGATTGATTTTAAAACATTGCATGAACCACCAACTATATAACACTGAATGGTATAGAAGAGCATTATCTAAACTATTTGACATGTTCAATTAACAAGGAAATAAAATAAATTTCGAACTCGAAGAAAAATTTATCTTATTTGTCCCCATTAAAAAATCCCATTCTATGGAAAGAAGTAGAAATGTACACAAATATATTATGTTTCAAACATTGAATCTTTAAAGATATTGTTTTTTTAAATTTTCCCATTCGGTTCAATTTTCCTTAAATTCTTACTAAACCAATCAAAACTAATTCCCATTTTCATATTTTTTATAATATTTCCATGAAAAACAAAATATATTATCAAGGATCATCACACATGGCCTTGGATTCTAGTCTCAAAGTTTTATTAAAATTATCCCTAAAAAACATTAATGATATGATTTATATACCATATTCTTACATCAAAAACATCGAACTGAAGAGATAAATTGAAAACAATAATAATAACTAAATATAATATTATCTACTTCTATCAAAACAATTTTTATTTAATTTTTTTACTAAAACATACCAGTTAAAAATCTATAAAATTAATTCAAAAAATAATCAACACTAAAAAACGTGAAAATATAAAATTCCAAAATTTTACATTAAACCAGATATCAAATAACCTGAAAATAATTTTCTAAATGAAGAAATAAACTTGTAATTAGAACAAAATTCCTTTTATACCAACCTAATTCATTCAATAAAATTAATTCTCATTGGAATTTCAGATTTAACATGTTTTAACTAAATAAATCTAATACATATAAATTAACATAAATAAAAATAAATATGTAACAATCCAAAGAATAAAATAGTTTTAAAATTCTGAATTAATTTTTCAAATTAGATATGTTTTAACCAAAACTTTTAGGATGAATAATACATTTTTATAATTATTATTTTTAAATTAGAACCATTGTTGAATCAAACAGAATTTTGGAAATTAAATTCACTGAACATAGTCCTTATTGTTGAAGTCAATTATGCCATAAAACACATATCTATTTTAACTAAAACCAAAAATTTATTAAAATATTATATATAAAAAATTTACAATAATTCCATGATCATATTACATGAAACATACACGTGATTAATAAAAAAATACATTAAATATCCATTAACTATCCATAATACAATAAAAAACAAAAAACTAAATTAATAAAACATCTAGAAAACACATAAAATGGGTTTTTAAAATAATATTAAAAAAAAAATACATCAATCAACCCATATTTACCCAATTAAAAATGTTATAAAGAATGCTAACAGTTGAAACAACGTTTATAGCATTAAACACCCACATACAAAGGTGTATTTTTGCGTGTCTATACTTTATCTGTAATTTTCAGACAATTAATTTTTAGTTATTAAAAAAAGGACCAATATTATATTTTTTCATGAAACACTATCAAAATAATACCAAAATAAATTCAAAATATAATTTATATCACTATGTGATGCATAATTTTGTGTCGAAAAAATTGTTTTTATGAAAACCCCATTTTAAACAACAATGTTCTAAATTGACTTTAATTAAATATATTAATATATATATATATATGTAAAATCATAAAGTTATTTCCAAAATCACACTTTAAAAAAATATAATTTTACATAAAAATTATATAATTACATTCTTAAAAATATATTGACAATATAAAATACATTTAATCACTTCTAAATATCAATAGACAATCATATGGTGAATATCATTTATTCAATTATTATAAGAGTTTCTAATTTATAAAAAGAGAATAAAATAAATAATTTTAAATAATTTAATAATTATAATATAACTAAATCATGATAGAAATCACCAATCAACTTTATAATATTTTGCATTTTTTAACAAATACATTTTCTAAAAACATAGGATATCAATAATGAAACAAATAATTAAATATTAACCAATTTAAGTTAATTATCATGATCCCTAAAAACAAATCATTGACTAAAAAACATTCCATTTCTTTTTTGAAAATCAATTTTTATGATTTTAATACCTTAAAATGAAAAATCGACATAACATTGCTAGTTTTTAAGTAATAAAATTCTTATATGGAAATAAAATTCCCCCTTTCCAAATATTGAAGGAAATTTTAATAATATATTAACTCTTAATAAATCTTATTTAGAAATTGGAAATGGGATTGCATAAGTACCACAAGGCCATAAAAAGTTCAATTTCCCCACTATAAATCCTTATCAAGAAAAAATGAAAGGAGTCATATAAAATAAGAATTATGTATTTCTTCAAATAAATAGAATGGTTTATAATTTTGAAAAAAAATCATTTCTAAATAAAGAATAATTAAAAACTAAATGAAATAAAATAATTATAATAATATCCCTACCCATAAATAGGTTAGAGAACCCTTGGTCAATCTGGTCATACAACATCCAAAAAAGGCGAGAGTAAAATAATTAATTAGCTAAAAGGGGAACCTTCATTTTTGAAATCCCACCTGATTAGAAATCCAAAGTTAAGAATATTAGGCATGGTGTAGTTCCAATATTCCTAACCTCCAAGGATTCTTCCTAGCGTGTCTATAAGAAAGGGAAAAAGTCATTAAAACGTTGTTTTTTCAAATGTGGACTATCATTAAAATGTTACACGATCATTTTGGTATGTGGTATGACTGAAAAATGTGAAGAAACATTTATTTTTTGATATCGGTGGTTCTTGGAAGTCCAAAACCAAATGGATGATTGGTATGATGAGTGTTCCCATATATGTTGGAAGGGATCTATTTCTATAAATGTAATCAAGTCATTATTCTGGATTATTTAATTCAGTACATGTGAGGTTTTTGTATTGTAATCGATGAAAAAACCATTATAACTAGTGTCCTATATTTTATTTCTAATAACACAAAAAACATTGTGTTAAATAATATATTTCAATACATGGATTCCAATCAGATACATAATAACAAATGTAGTTATAAAAATGTTTTGTGGTAAAATTTAATAATATTCTTTCAATGTATAGACAAAATTTAAGATTTTGTTTTTTAAAATGACATGGATCCCTTTGTGAATAAGATTATTATGGAAGAATATTAAAAATTATATAAAAATCCATATCATATTCAATTACCCTATGATTGAATATATCTGGAGATATTCCTTATTAAATAAAAAGAGATTATATCCCATATACACTAAGAAAAATTTATAGGATAATATTTTAGATATTGATTATAGGTTTTCAAACTCTAAGTTCTGATTTCAATAGTAGATTGAGATATTGAGAAAAAACACTGATAGGATTTCAAAGGTAGATATATCTGGGATATATGGGAAAAGATTCAAATATTTGTCGTATTTTATGGTAGTTCTATTTTAATTTGTATTTTTAAATATATTACAATATATAAATATATTTTCTTTTTTCTACAAAATATGAAATACTATTTTTTTTGAATTTTTTACTAATTTTTTTTAAATTTTATATACATTCATGTGAATCCAAGTGGAGATACCACCATATTTTCATCGATTAAAGTTTCTATTTTACGTGATCATGAAATTTTGAATATTTAATTTGGGTATTTTAGTTTGAATATCCATAATATATGAATAATGGGAATATTTAACCCATTATATAGGTTTTATCAACTCAAGATTCTTATAAAATATTTGACTTTTACTATTTTTTGTAACCCGTATGTTTTAGTTTTTAGGATGATATAATGTGGAATAGAGCTAATCAAAATGTAGATAAATAGATCAAATTGTGATTTTTTTTCAAATTAGATTATCTATGAGGACTAATCCTTAATACCTTACATAATCAAGATTCAATAATCAAGAACTCACTTTGTTACATTTTTTGGAACATTATAGTTTACTGTTTTAGATAATCACCAGAATATCATACATAAAAAATAAATATATTAAAAAGTGAAAAAACATAGATATTATCCATTTTACCATAATATATACCACTTTTAAAATTAAACACATTATATAATCACGATAAATCATTATGACATTCAACTTTACTTATTCTATATTCTTACTTATTCTTAAGCACTATGATTTAAAAAAACACGGTATGATAAAAATACCCAGTAAGGGATCTAAAGAGAAGAAATCTATTGGTCTAGTGAAATACAATAAAACAATTAAAATGTCTTAATTTATCATAATATTTTTTTATCATATCAAATAAATCATATTGATATGAATATGACACCCCATTTTTGTCCAATTAAATCTGTTTGGATCCCATATCAAGCAATTATAAACCCATTATTAAAATATAGGTCCTCATAGTCATAACACTCGTTATAATAAGGTTATAAATAATGGTATCCCAGATATATACATAAATATCATATATATACATAAATATAATTATTATAACAGGTCACGAGTGGTGTTGATCGATAATGAACTACATCGCTTCGTGGAGGTGGTAGTCCACTCGTACCCACCTCCAATGTTTTTGTTCCCCTTTGGATGGAAAAGTATATGGTTGTATATTATTCCATTATCATAAAATATCAATATATATAAGATAATGATGATTTTATTTTAAAATTTTTTATTAAAATTTTAAGTATTTATAATAAGAAATGAATTGAAAATGCTTGGTTAAGGACTATACCTTTTATTTAGAAAACTAATACATGTTTACAAAAGAAATCCTTCATATGTTGGTTTTATAATAAATAAATAGCCACCAGAATCTGGGGAGAGGTTTTTCTAATTGTAATAGTAATTGTCTGGAAAAAATAGTGTTCTCAAAAGGTGTGAATAAGGGAGGATAGGAGGTTCCCTTTTATATTAAAACCCCGATACCATTTTATTAGTTGATTATAATATTTTTATGAATTTTAAATCATTTAATAAAACATTATTTGTTATAAAAGATCATTAATTATGGTTTTTGGAACATTAAATTTAATTTTAATTAGAAAACAACATGGAAAAATGGAAGTTGAAAAAATAATTTAATTCATACATAATAATTTATATATATCTAAAAAATTAATTCACCAAAATAATTCCATAAAATTATTTTACTTTTAATTTTTTTGAAATCAATCATTTTTTATATTAATTAAATAATTACTATGTCATCATTACATAAGTATTTAATGTAATTATTTCTTCATAATATTTTATAAATAAATTTACAATAAAAAAAATTAATTTATATTTAAAATAATACAATTTGACTAAATGTAAGTTATTTTTATCCCTATCTAAAAATATTATATAAATTAGTAGCAATATAATTCCATTTTGACTTCTTATTTACTAAAATTAATATAAAAATAAAAATAAAAATAATGTGGTAGGAAAATAAATTTTTTTTGAATAACTGATCTATTTTGTAGATACAAACTATTAAAATTAAATAAATTCAAGTGTTTAGGATTATTTAAGGCCTTATGAATTTATTATTAACTTTAATTACCTGATTTAGCCTGATCTAGGTGATTTATTTACTACGGTTTTAATTCATAATTAAATAAATAAATGGGCCATAAAAAAATTAGGAATTCTGAATTTTTAATATATAATCCTTTTTTAAATATTTAATTCCTATAATTGGATGAATTTAATTTAAAATTAATCCTGAAAATGAGAGAAAAATAATATTTAAAAAAGATATATTTTAAGGCTGCAAATGATCTTATTCCAATATCAAGAGTAAATATGACTAAAATGTAATTAAGTAGATTATATATACCTATATAATTATTATATAACAATTAAATAAAATTTAATTTTTAATGGGAAACTTAAATTACTTAATTTAATTAATAGAAATAGCATTTTTTTTAAAAATTATTGTTTTTCACATTTCACAGAAAAATAAATATTTCTAGAAAAAAATCAATTTCACTAATATATAATTTTTATATTCTTATAAAAAAATTTAAATTCATTTTTAAAAATTATAATCTAAACATTTAGAAATTAATATTTTATATAAAACCATATATGAATGATAAAAATTCAAGTATTTCCCTTTTCAGTAAAAAATTAATTAAATTCAATTATAATAAATATAAATATATAAAATATAATTCATGAATACTAATAAGGAGTGATAATTTTTATTTAATTTACTTAGATTTTTAAAATGAACCTCCTTTTAGAAATTTCATCCTTTTAATTTTTTTTCATTTAATAAAGAAGTGGGGATATCTTTCTCATAAAACATTTTCCAACTATAATGTTGCCTTTTCAACCATATGGTTATTACACAAAACCAAAAATTGATAATTTAAATTATTCCACAAAAATTTATCTCTATGGTATAGATTATGTACTAGTTGTTCCTCATAAGAAAATTTATATTCCAAATAAACTACATTACATTTTAAAAATTGAGATAAATCTTAAACATGTTTTTCTATTATAAAAAACCCATATGCATTTTTTACCCAGGATAAAATCAAGGACATGGCCATTCAGTATTGGAGTAATATATATTTATTTAGTATTTCATTTGGTATACTTAACCACAAATATAACATCAATTTTATAAAAAACCAAATAACACCTTTCCATTGAGATATATTATTAAAAAATAATCATCAACCTAGAAAGAATGATCTTTCCTATGGTTAGATAAAAAAATCTTCTACATATTCATTGTCTAATTAATATGATGATGACTCATTTTTACCATCTAATCCATTTATTCAAACAATTATAATCACAAAAAAATTTATTTTCTTACATTATCAAGAAATGTAGGATTCTGAAACCACATTCTATACAATGAAAAAACAATCCATCTGTATACTAGAACAAATGATGTTATTATAAAGAAATTAAAATAATTAATTATTTTCATCCATAATAATTGGTAATATAATCAATAATAATGAATAATTAATTACAAATACTTAATTATTATATCATATTTTATTTTAAATTGAGGATAGAAAGTTTTATAAAAATTAAATTCATTACCAAAGACATCTGACAGCCTTTCAAAAAAAATACATGGACCTCATATCTTAGTCAGATTCAATTGAGTGTGTAACTCACTTTTACCAGTATATCCCCTTGGATTATAGCTATGAAAGATAATTTATGGTCATAATATCTCAAATATTGTTAAAATGTTTATATTTAGTAAGTCAATAAATGATAACATGAATGAAATTATTATATCAAGATGTCCTCGGAAATCCTACCCAGAAATCCATTGAGATAAATTTCCATTTCCACTATACTAGGGTAAAGCCCAAATAATTCCCATTAGTAATTTTTATTCTTAATTATACTTTTTAGAATTGAATTATTTCATAATGAAGTTAATAATATTTATTTTTATTCTATGTTACAAGTAATAATCCCGATGGTATTTTTACATCAGAGTTCTAATAGGTTGAATGAAAAATATGGAACTATGATATTTACATGAAAATTATCTCTATAAATAAGAATCAAAAGGTACATACATTTTTTTAAAATGGTGATAACACCTTGTTCAACAGCCATAAACTCGAGGGAATTATATTTTTTAATAGATTATTCATTTTTTAAATGAAACATGACTATTTATCCAAGACTACTTAATTATTTTGAACAGATGATTTTATGAAACCTTGAAAAAAAGAGTAATTTGTTGAATAATAATATATAGGTAAAAATTTATCAAATAATTAAACAAATGTACTTATTCTAAATGTAAAATTATTAATAAAAAATTATTTTTTCAACTCAAATCATAAACTACTATGTAATATTTCATAATATTTTCATGAATAATGAAATCATAATCATTATTCAGCAATGATGTTCACATATTTCTCATGTTTAACTATTTATAAGTGAATATATTAATCAATATTTTATGATAAATATAGATTTAACAAATTAATCAATATAAATTATTCCATTTTTTTAAATTAATAACAATAAAATCTAATTCTAGATCATGTGTGGGATAAATTATATAATGAGGTTACAGATCAATCATATTTTTAGTTCTTAGAGGAAATCATAACAAACTATTTTCTAGATGAATTTAAATCCTTATAGATTTAAATTACATAATGGGAAAAATAACAGGGTAATTTTTTCAAAAAACTTCTTCTAGTAACCTGTTAATCCAAAAAAATTATAAATATATATAAAATTTTTTGGAATTAGAAATTCTACAAAAACACTAATTTTATCAGGATAAAAAAATAATGTACCAAGAATTGAAATATACTTCAACCAAAATTCAATATTAATAAATTTTCCATATATCTTATATTATTTTATGGTTATTAAAAAAAATAATACTTGTATTTTGTGATATTCCTATATTTTATAATATTCCAGTATATCATCATTAAATTACATATCTTAATGGTTCTAGAAAACTCTCTTAATCAAATTCATGAACAAAACTAGTGAATTAGATAACAAAAAATTAATAACTATAAAATTATAATGATTATTTATAGTATGAAATATTGACTATAGAATACCTTCCTCCGTCACGTTTAACTAATGGAACCTTAATATGAGAATATTCTTTCAAATATGCAATTCTCTTTAGAACTGATCAAACAAAACTTTGATGTGAGAAAAAGATACTTATTATTAATATATATGTTATTCAAGGATCCATAATAAATTGAAAAGTATCATTGTATCATTTTTTTAATAAATAATTGTGGGTCACCCCATGGCTATGTGGTTAGATGAAGAACCCTTTTTAGAGAATCTCCTACAACTACATTATCAATTCAAATAGTTTTATAAGATCCATTCGATAAGGGTGTATTGAAATAATATTATCATCAAGAACTAAGTGTATATAAAACTCAAACTCCCAATATCTAATAAAATTAGGAAAATAATCAGGACATAAATCCATAAATACATTCAGTAGTTAGAGGTCACTATTTTGGGAAAAAATATTATTTTCAAAAATAATGTTTAGGTAACATTCCCTACCACTTATAATCAATTTGACAGCTTCTTGGTAAGTCATAATAACTATTATATAAAGAAATAAAATATAATTATATCTTATTTCTATCATATAACTATAAACTTAAATAAAATCCATATGAAAATAATATCATACTTGAGTATTGGCAGTTCAACAGGGTTTGTGGGGAACCTCATCACACTAATAATAATATGAATATCCCTATAAATCATGGTTTCTTTTAATATTTCAAATAGAAGTTTTCATAAAAAGATATTTTTTTGTGAGTTGATAATCCCATTACACATTAAAAGATATCATAAATTACTGAATGTGAAGATCCAAATTCAAAAAAGAAATTCGAAAAATTACAAATAACAACTAAAATAAATATTTCAAATTCCTTATATGTCCCAAATCCAACATTAGTAGTATAAAATGTTTTTTTCACATGTTTTTGATTTCAATTTCTATTTTTTCAACAAATAAAACATTTATAATTGAAACTCCCGTTTTTAGAATAATTTCATTTAAAGAAAATGTTTTTCATAGAGAATAGATAAAATACTTTTGTTATTTTTGGATCATTATATATTATACCATATCTAATTTAAAATATCATTATGCATTATATCCAATAATAATACAAGCATTGTAAATTAAAATTTATGATTTGTATATATTATGGATTATGATAAATCTAAATTTTATAGATGAAAGATGAGATGACATAGACTAGTAAGATCTTACCCAATAAATCTTATAAGGATCAGGACCCAAACCATGTTCCATGGACTAGCCCAAGAATGTATCATAATCGCACACCATACCCTAAGCTCATACACTAGTGTCGTAAGTGGTTTTGTATCAATAACCTAAAAATATGTTTTTATATATATGTGTTATAGTAAAATAATTATTATATTTATCTCTGTTTATTACTAATTATTAAATTATTAAATAATCAGTTTGATAAAACATATATTTTTATTTTATAGAACTTGAAATGTATTTTTGGGAAGTATATAGCTTAAATTAGAACATTATTTTTGTTCAATTGATGATTTTTTAGCTAAATATTAATTAATAAAATATTTTTGTCAAATAATGTTTATTTACATATAAATTATAATTTTATTTAATGATGTATTATAATTTTTTTATACATTTTTGAAGGTGGTATTATTACAAAAAAATATTATTTTTAATAAATAAGTATTTTTATTTAATATTCAAACTTCTCAAATTTGGATAATAATTAGAGTTTAATAAATATTATTCTCATATAATATTTTTTTATTATTCAATGCTGAATTTTTCAAACTTTTATTAGATGGTTGATTTTTATGTAGACATTAATTTTGGTATTAGTATATGGTACGCAATGTTATATCATTAATGTTTAAAAGTAATGAAATAAATATTAAAAAGAGTATTAATGGCCAAAATTATTTTTCCCATTTTAAATAATCCTTTTTAAAATTATTTGGTTATTTATATTACCAGATAATTAATCATAAAAATTATATAATATTAGTGGGTTTCATAGATAATTATTTATAAACATTTTTCCATTCCATATGAGTAAGAGTATTATTTAACTGAGTTAGGTTCTTAGAATTATAAAAAAACTCATTGGTATAAACCATGTGTAAAAATTCTAGGATGGTTTGTGGTCTTGATTTTGTTATATTATAGAGTCCAATACCTATTTTTAAAAATTAATAAATAATTCTTCTATATTTTGTGATATAAAAACCCACCCAAAATCCCACTAGTCTTCTCTAAAAATGTTATATCATGAGTTTACTATTTCTTTCCCTAACTAAATCCCTCCAAAAGTGTTCATATGACCTTTATAAGATCCTCTCTATTTTTTATGTGACATCTCATGGTAAGGGATACTCTACTTATAATCTATATTAAAGAACCCTATTTAGATTATTCCTTTTGATTTCAAATTTTTCATGTAGGAATATGTTTTTTAAACATCTATATTATTTTTCTTATGTTTTCAAAGTGGTGAGAGGCCCATTAATCTATTATTATAAACTTTCATTAATCATTATGTTACTTTTAATTTTCTTCTAAAATTTTCCTGTTATTTATCCATCTCAGACACACCCTTTCCTATTTTTAATCATGGTTATTAAACAAGATATACATATAACTCATTTGTTTATAACTTATATGTATCTAATCCACAATCCATAATATTTTTATTACAATTTATGAAATACATCATGATGTTGAATAATCTATGTGGAACACTTAATTGTGTACATTATATGAATTTTACGAGAAAAACAAGATTATATAGCCATACAATGCATTAGGTAATGTTTTTATACCATGATATACAATTTTTGGTGCCTGTGAGTTTATCCTAGGCACCATATATTATGAAGTTTGAGTTATTTACATTGACATATGTTTATGATTTCATGTTTTATGTTTTTTCTACCTTTATATGTTTCCTTGAACTTATAATGTTATATCATGCCATATTGTTCATGATTATGACTCTCACCCATTTTAGTAAATTTTGATATTCCACTTGAGTCACATTTATTACCTACATAATGCTATTATTTGACTATTCCCTTACTGAGATCTAAGTTCACCCCATTAATATGTTTGTCCCTTGGTTTTCCCATGATGTTTTAAAAGTTAAAAGGAATTTTAAGGACATGTTTTGGAGTTCTTTTGTAATTTCTTTCTATATATGTTAAAATTGTTGCGATATGTATCAATATTTTTAAACAAAATAGGTCTAACTATATTTTACGATTATAATATTTCTAAATTAATATTATAAATCATAAATTATGGTGATTTAAAATATGTGTTATCATATATGGAATGATAATAATTTCTAGTTATGTTTTATTATGAGTATAAGAACCTAGTAAAAACATTAAGAATAATACTAGACATTTGAAAAAATCAATAATTTCTATAAGAGTATAGAGTAAGTGGTTTACATGGAACAAAATAATTTTCTTCATATTTCTAGTCGATTTAGATTTGGAATAGTTATACAAGGGGGAAATAAACCAAAAATGAGCATATTGGGATTGACCCAATCATCCCATGGTGCACAAAAAATATTCCTTGTTACACACATAGTTTGAAACTCCCATGGGATATGCTTTAGTAAATTCACAAGCTCATAATGAATCATTATAATGGTAACATAAATTATAATTTTATTTCATATTATGAAATAGGACAGGTATATCATTGATTGAAAGATAATTTTTTTGGATAAAGAATATATCTCATTTAAGTGTTATGAATTTAGTTTTTTTTGGATTTATCATTATATCATTATTTTTTCAATATTTCTTATCACAATTTCTTCTTTGTTTTAGTTAATGGATATAAAGGGAAGAAACCGAGTCAATAAACATTGTGCGTTGAAATTTGATGCCTACCCAAATTAGATTCCAAACACACTGAGAGCATGGCTTAGTGACTTCTCAAAAATTATTTTTCAATTAACTCTTGTTTTGAATAGAAATGAGAATAAAGGGTAACACTGACTCCCCCTTATGATAGAGAAATTTAAAATTGATACTATTATGTCAAAAAAGGCCTCTAACTTTTAGTGGATATACTGATCGCCAAATCAAGGAACAATGTACCAACTCTTTTGAAATGATCCACTCTAATAAATGCTTAGAGAAATAGAAATTAATGATGGTTTATTATCATATATAGTTAAAAACTGATATGTTTTGGATGTTGAAAAAAATATGAATCCTCAAGGGGATACAAATGTAATAGAGTGGGGATAATTCCAAAAACAATATAAATTAATATTTTACTCACACTCTATGACTTAAAATAGAGATGGATTTCTTTAAACACTGGAAAAATGTTGATGAATCAATTAGTGTTTTTAAGGAAAACATCACATGAATTTCATGTCACCCCTATAGAATTCCCATTTAACCTAAATGAAATGTTGAACATTTATTTTGTGTGACAATGATACTTATATTAAAATCCTTAGAAAATTGAGTGTCAGGATGAGTCCTTGGGGCCCGTACCGTGACAACCCCAAGCCCTCCTTCCATAGGCCAGGGGATGACGACTAGCACCAAAGGCATAAATCTATATACTGGGAAGACATTTCCTTTATAAAAGTAAAAAAACACAATAGAGTACGCATCTGAAGTAAGCACTAAGCAGAACTGTATAAAAATGTAAGCGCTGGAAATAAAAGGGCTAGAAATACAAGCCCAACAGTAAGTACAATACAACTGAAAAGATAGTACAACTGCAGTAATGTAAAACAGTAACCACCGAGTGGTCCTCCAGGAATCCCACCTAATGGGTGGGTACAGACGGTCTCCTTAGCATCTCGGGTCCGTCTGTCTATTCTGTGTACGTCTCGTCAATTGGTCCACCTCCAGGTACCGTCCAGCTCTATAAGTCTCTACCTCAATCAGTGCTATCCATCGTCTGCATCCAAAACAACGTAGTGCGAGCATAGCCCGTATAGGGGTGTGTATAACGATACTTATTAGGGACCCTGAGACCCGCAAGGTCTCAAAATATCCACTATGGATAAACAAGAAGTAAGATAGAAAAAACGGTGCATCAACCAACCCTACTTTGGTATATGCCCATACATATACTTAAGTCTTCAATCCATTTAGGCTCAAACTCTCGAGACCAAGAACAACCCAATCCACATAGGAAAGAAGTTAATAACATCGATGATAATGATTGAAAGTCAAGACTCATCTCACAAAGGTATACATCTTTGATATGGCGATAGAGATTATCAGATGTAGTCACCGAGTCATCTAAGCTATCGGACCCATATAGGATACTAGACTAGAAAACCTGTTAGACCCACGTAGGATACTAGACCAGCTACTCTGTCATACCCACTCAGGATACTAGAACAGAAGTCAAAACTATCAGAACCACTTGGGATACAAGTACAGTAGTTATCACTGTCGAACCCATGGAGGATCCCAGTACAGAAGGCGTCGCAGTCGAACCCATGGAGGATTCCAGTATGGAATATGTCGTCATCGAACCCACAGAGGATCCTAGTATGGTAGTCGTCATCCTCGAACCCACAGAGGATTCCAGTACGGTAGATGTTGTCGTCGAACCCATGAAGGATCCTAGTATGGCAGTCATCGTCGTCGAACCAACCGAGGATTCCAGCATGGTAGACGTCGTCGTCGAACCCATGGAGGATCCGAGTATGGTAGCCATCGTTTTCAAACCCACGGAGGATTCCTGTATGGTAGACTTTGTCGTTGAACCCACGGAGGATCCCAGTACGGTAGTTGTCGCAGTCGCAGCCAGCTCTAGGGTTCCCGCACATAGCACGCTCGATTCCGGGAGGACCTGCTTCTCGAGCCAAGGGATTGATACATCAACTATCACAAAGTATAGAGTTGATGTATCCCGAAGATCCGTCTCATCAAAAGGAGCACAATGCGACAGATGGCACGTCAATCGGACGCCTGGTCTGAGAGATATTGGTGTTTCCGTTCCAAGGGCCAGGTTGGAAATACACTCGTTCCAAACCCGACCGTTTTACAATGTTGTTCAAAACTAACTTAGAGTAACGAAAAAGGACGGATTCATCCCGAGGGTCCCAGTGCCACAGACGACGCATCGATCAGATGCACGGTCGTGAATTTATTCACATTTAAGTGAAACGGGCCCGACCCTTCAAGCCCAGGGGCTGGCAAGTCAGCCCGTCCTGCCTCAGTGGGTCTGACCCAGCTAAGGTGTTGGCTCAGCCCGAAAAATGAATAGCCCCGTCCAGTGGGGCTCGGCCTGAAACGTAGCAGGCGGCCCGGCCCGACCAGCAAGCCGAGACGGTGCGGGGGGGGGGGGGGGGGGGGGGGGTTGCCCCCCGACTTCTGGAACCGGCGGTGCCGCCCTCTTGTCCGGCCAGCGGTTCCGGGCCTCGATCCCTCCGCCACAACGCCTATGAGCACCGTGGCTCCTTTCTCCCGGCCGGCCGACGAGCCGTCCAGTTCTTCTTCGGGAGCGGCCCGCCCTGTGCGGGCCACTGTTCTCCATAGCGCGGCACCGTGGGGCACCTCGGTTCCACAAGCCAGGCCTGCTACGGCCTAAAGGTCCTTCTTCGGCCGAGCGGACCGCGGTTGCGGGCCGCAGACTCCCTTCCGTGCGGTACCTGGTGTTGTTGTCCTGTTTGGGCCAGCACGCGGCCGCCACCTTCGGTCGTTGCCACTTCTTCCAACATAGCCTCCATCGCCAAATATAACCAACATGTATGGGGAAGGTTTGGGCTGTGTTCATGCGGCCCGAACCCTCCTCGTTATTACGTTAAGAGTTGGAAAAATTACACATCGCAATAAGAATGACGGAGTTCGGAGAAGAAAAATATGAAAAACTTTAATGAACCCCTACCTCGAATTAAGGTTCGCTCATAGTCGGTGTCACAGGGTGGCAGCATCAACTCGTTGACATCAGGGAAGAAGGAGATGAGGATGGCACGTCGTTGGCATTCCGTGCAGGTGGATTCTTCTTCTTTAGCTTGGCCGAAGACCGAAGGAGATGATTGACACTCCTCGGTGGTTCTTTGTTGGAAGGACAATGTTATTCGTTGAGAGAAGAACATTGCTTTTCTATTTCTCCAGAGCTTTCCCAAGGTTTCCCTAACACAAAAAATGCCCACAAAAAATAATTGCAAATGCTATTATTTTATTCACACATGTATTTCAAAAATCAAACTCTTTAATTAATTAATTGAAGAGTTTGATTAATTAATTGAAATGTGTTGGTAAAAATTAATGGGAGTGAATTGGGGGTGTAAATTCACAAATTAATGGGGGAGTTGTCAAATTAGTAAGGGGGGTTAAGGGAAGGTGAAGGGTTTGGATTCGTGTGGGCCCCTCCACACTAAATCCTCTCATGAGAGGTTATATGGGTATGGGCCCCACCTCTAACACCCCTTGGGAGGAAATAACCTCCACTAAATAATAAAAGCGTGTACCAAAAATTTTGTTAATTTAGTATGAATTTCGCAAAATATAACTTTCAACCTGCATAAAACGAAACTATGGTAAATGTTTCCTTAAAGTGAATATCGGCGTTGAAAGTTCATCAGTGTCCTTGGTTTTCAATTATGAGAACCGTTTCAAAATATAGAGAAACCCACACGTACGTTTACTGAACGTACCTAAACTTAACCTCAGAAATTGATTCCGGGCACACCAGGCCTCAGAATCAGGCGCCGTCAGAAACTGCAGACTTGTAAAATTCCAAATAAATTAGAAAAAAAATTTCCTTGAAATTTGAGTGTTTCAAATTACTTCCACCTCAGGTATTTACATCTCTATAAATCTACAACACACACTAGGGGAACAAATGGGGCTACCGAACACGCATCTGAGCCTCCCGCTCCCATGTGCTCTCCTGGAGGTTCCCGTGCTGCCAGCGAATGCACACCAAGGGAATCGACCGTCCATGTAGGACCCGCTCCTATCGATTCTTGATATCCATGATGACCTATGTGAATGTATCCCTATCGTCAATGTCCATCTCTACATGGTCGATGATGTGGGATGGGTCATGCACATATCTCTTCATTTGAGATAGGTGGAAGACGTCATGCACCCGATGCAACTGAGTTGGAAGGGCCAGGTGGTAATCCACCTCACCTACTCTGCTGAGGACCTAGAAAGGCCCGATGAAGTGCAAAGATAACTTGCCTCCCCAGACAAATCTCTGTATACCTCATTGAGGTGAGACCCATAGAAAAACGTGGTCACCATCCACGAACTCTAGTGGTCTCTGTCTCCTATCAGCATAGGACTTCTGTCTACTCTGTGCAGTCTTCATCCACTCCTGGATGATCTTCACCTTTTCCGTCGTATCCTGAACCATCTCTGGTCCTACAAGGTGTGAATATCCAGGGTCAGTCCAGCACAGAGGTGATATTTAAGGTCGGCCATACAATACCTCATAAGGGGCCATCATGATGGTGGAGTGGCACCTGCTGTTGTACGAAAACTCTACCAGGGGTAGGTGATCCTCCCAGCTATGACCAAAGTCGAGGACACATGCACAGAGCATGTACTCGAGAGTCTGAAAGTTTCTTTGGTCTGACCACCCGTGTGAGGATGGAAGGCAGTTCTCAAGTGAAGCTGTGTCCCAAAAGCCTCTTGAATGTAGAGGTATCCCAAGCTCTCTACTGAGCCCTACACTCTGATCGATAGGATGTGGGCCGACTTGGTGAGTCGGTCTACGATCAACCAGATAGAGTCGTGTCCTCTGGATGTACGTGGATTCCCCATCACAAAATCTATGGATATCCCGTCCCACTTCCACTCTGGGACCTCTAAGGCCTGTACCATGCCTATTGGTACCTGGTTCTCTGCTTTCACTTACTCACAATTAAGGCATCATGAGATGAAATCTACTATTACGTGTCCCTTCCCAATAGTATAGACTATCTCAAAGTCATAGTCCCGATGGAACTTGAGCCAACATCACCGTCTCAGGTCCATGTCCTTCTACGAGAAGACACACCTGAGACTTTTGAGATTAGAATAAACCTGAAACCTTTCTCTCAACGAACTACGGGTGTGACTAGCCATTTTATAAAGAACTTGAATACACCCCTTTTCGCATACATCCTACAAGAGCTGCTAAGATTCCTCCTTTGCCAAAAAGAGAAATCTAGTCTCATCCCCCGGATGAACCACATGATTTTCCTAATATAGTCAATCCTGACATGAACAGTACTATTCCATGCCATGGACGACGTCGTAAGGCCTCGACACTACTACCAAGAGATCCAACCGTTACTCTCGCCTCCAAGGGTCGAGTCACACTGTCGACTACAGTGTGTGGTCACTAGTTCTCTTCTAGTAGGAATCTCGAAAGTGAGGGTAAAGTCAACGGTTTTAACCAGAACCTATTAGTATCAACCATACAAAAAGTATAGGGAATCAAATTTCACAAGGAAAAGTGTCTTTTATTACTGCAACTCAAAGTACAAAGACACAAAGCATCCACAAACAACGACAACAACGAAGCTAGTACCACATCTGTCCATTTGGTTATCCGTTAAATCCTCTGCCACATTCGCTCTCTCCCGGCGGACCTCCATGGTCGAACCTCTACCTCTTCCTGGAAGGTTCCTATACTGCCTGCTGCTCATCTGCTGGACCAGTCAGGCAGTCTCAGGACATGTGACCCTACCCACCGCATACATAGAACTGCCTGATCCTCATATGGTTGGATCTGTTTCGTGTTCTCCGCATAAACAAAACTGTATCCTGAGGTCTCCCACCTAATATACTGGTCTGCTTGAACCTCTACATCAACTTTCTACTGCCGGCTGCAGAAGACTCCACTACATGTCGTCCTGCGGAGGGTCTCGCTGCTTGTGACTGTTCAACAAGAAAACTCTCTACTAGAAGGGCTCTCTCCAGCACCCCCACTTGCGTTGGGATGTTGAGGGAGATAATCGAAGTCCTGATCTCATGCTTGAGTCTCTGCTCGAAGGTCCGGGCCCTGATGAATGAGTCCCGTACCATGTCCGTGGAGTACAGTGAGAGGTCGGTGAACCTCGCTGAGTACTGAGCTACTATCATGCTACACCATTGCAGATGAAGTAACTTCTGAATCCACACCACACGAAGGGTGGCTGGAAAAACTCCGAGGGGAAGAGACTCTCAAAGTCTGTCCAAAGTAAAGATGCCTCATCAGGCACCTGGAGAATCAGGCTCAACCATCTGCGTGCTGCTACGTGTTGGAGACTCGCAACAAGGATCACCATAAAATTTCTTGGTGTCCATACTAATCTGAAAATAGTAATGAAAACCTCCATCCAGTCCTCAACTGCCTTTGGGTACGTCTCTCTGCGGAACCTTGGTGGCCTCTGTCGCTGGAACTCATGCAATGAACTCAGACAGTGTGCACTCTCTGCTGCTAGGGCTAGTGGTATTGGTGGCCTTGTAGGTAGTGGTATAGCTGGTTCCTCCGCTATGATGGGGACCTACACCGAGGCCTCATCGCTTGGTGAGATACCATCTCGTACGTAACTGGGAACCCTAGATGGATACCTTTGTGGGACCATCCTGAAAAGGAACAGGCGCACCACAGTTTAAAGAGTATACCTGGTGAGCTGACACAAAGTAATCAAAAAGAAAACATTTGAAACACACATACAATTAGTGTTTTCATGCACTGAGTCGGAAATCAGAGATCAGGGTCCTTGTGTATGGATACATCGGATGCCGCACCAACATTGGATTCCCTGGACTGATAACCACACTCAATACTCTTAACACTATTTCTTCATAGAAAAGAATAATCAGAGTCTTGAGTTCTGTGGTAGAAACTGTAGAGACCCAAAGCGTGATGTACATGGACATTACATTAATATTGAGGAATATCTAATACATAACAAAAACTGAAACGAAAGGACCATTATAGTTTAGTGTCTTTGGAAAATCAGAATATAATCTTCTAATATTGGTGAAAGATCTTCAACTTCTCCCATAAAGATATTCACCTTTTGTTTTCTTACCTAAAACCATTCTTTATATCATGCGTAAATGAAAACATAAAAAGGGTGAGCTCAAATTCTTAGTAAGGGTAAAGATAGAGAACATAAAACAATCCATAAACATTTGAATGCAAAAAATTGAACATAAAATCTAAACATCAAAATCTTGAGCAAAGACATAAATCTTGGAAGTATGTAAGGCATGGATCATAATGGACCATAAATCATGATAAAATATCATGGGAATAAAAAAATTTAATTGTGGAAAACCATTAATCACATGATATTATTTCCATAGTATCCAAGGCATTGCTGCCAAGACCATCATATTGGACAAAGTACCTTACTGAATCGAGTTCACTCCTCGTTCCAGTACTGTATCACTGAACCAGCATAACTTGTCGTTCCAGCCATGTCTATCTCTTGAGATATAAATCTTTACCCAATGCATTGGAGGGAGATATAGGTCCCACCAATCTCAAAATGAAACCATTCTTATGTGTGCCACAAAATCATAAATCATACATCATAGCATAACCCATGTAATAAAGAAGTTAATTGAAAATAAACTTGAAAACTTGTAAAGGAAGATTCATGTAAATAATGTTCTATGAAATCATAAAAATGCATTCAAACTGTATAAGTTAAAAATAAACATTCTTCTCGTACTTTGGCCAGAAAAGTCAAAAAATACCTTGTACTGAAAACGAAAAAAGATTCCTTTCATATATTTTACTAAAAATTCACCAATAGGTAAAATTAGATTTAATAAACTGTAGTAGGATAGAAATAATATTACATATTGATGAAACATAGATGTGGATGATAAATATTCCCCAGTAAATACCGAAGTATAAACAATCTAGGATAAAAATTGAGATTGCGAGATTTTCCCTTACCTTAGGTTCGATATGCTTCGTACGTATCCAAACCTCCTATATAATGATTTAAATAATGTAATTAACTTATTAAAGAATCATATTCATTGTTATGATATCATATATGGTTCACTTATGACTTTATATTACCCGTCCTTTTGTAAATTCCATGATAAAGCAGTGTTTTGGGTAAAATCGTTTTATTTATCGTACGTGTTTGGACTTGTTATTATTGATATTATTATTACTTATATCACAATTTAATTACTTCCAGAATGTAAATAATGATTTATATATCATATATATTCAGTATATATATATATATATAATAGATAGATAAATGAAATGAAATACACTGTTAATGGAGATGGTAGGCCGTACGTACGCATGAACGCTGTTTTCTTTTCCTTATCGGCTTGAATGGAAGCAAGTAGATGACATATATATATATATATAAATCCAGTAGATTTATCATGTCATATATTTCATTATTATTCCTTATATATACTTTATAATAATTCTTGAGTGGTTAACATGGAGAATGAATCTCATCGCGTCGTGGAGACGGTAATCCGTACGTACACACGAGCAATGATATCGTTCCAATAATTATTGAATTGAATTGGAGTGGATGATATAATATCTCAGAATCATTATGATGTTGTAATAACTATATATAGTTTTTCATTACACCATTATACCCATCCATGTAAGGTGGTGGTGGAAAAACAGATTACACCATGGCATGGGGACAATATTCCGTACGTACGCCCGTGCAGTGATTTCGTTTTTTGCAATATGGATAGAAGTTGAAATATGGTAGTTTCATATTTATAATAAAATATAATTATATGAGTGATACTGATGTTATTAATTTATGATGAAACAAAAAAATAAGAAGAAGTTCAAGAAGAAAGAAACTTGAAAGAATCGGTAGAAGAGATTACCTCTTTTTCGACACGTCTACTCTTATCCTTCTCTTCAAGCACTAAAGTTTGTCTTTAAAGAATACCAGGACCTCTAGTAGGTTTATATGTAAGTGGATAAGTGAAATGAGTAGGTATTGGCCAAGCTTTAAGGCTCAAATGTGTGCGAAGAGGAGAGGAAAGGAGGTGCCCTTATATAGGAGAGGAGAGGGGAACTTTTGGAAACCTTAAAAATATTAATTAATAATAAAATGAAACCCCACTTAAAAACCTCCCAAAATGACTACATTCGAATATGAGATGATATAGGGTTTTAATATCATCAAACTATAAAATTTAGACATGTTTTAAGTGTATTTTAAACCTTATCAACTTGATTTATCATTATTTAATCGGTTTAATTTTATTTGTGGTAATAAACTTCTAAATTTTAAATTCTTATAAATACATACTTAAATGTTTTCAATTTACCATAATTGGTTAATTTATAACCTTTAATAACATATAATTATAAATTTGTAGTTTTTAAATATTTTTTTGATTTCTAAATAATTTTATAATATGTTATTTTTATAAAATATTAATAGTGTCAATTTTGACACTATTCATTATTTGAATTTAAATAAAAACCATAGAGAAGATATGTTCAAAAAAAAATATAACAGATCCCTAAAACATCATATTAATAAATAAAATTCATGGAGTACATTAATTTGTTCATATATTATTTATTTTAATATTTTTAAAACCATTTATTTGGTATACCTCTTAATAAAATAATTACTACAACATTTATGTATAATTATTTAATATACTTAATTGTTGTATAAAAAGTAAAAATAAAATACTATGATGAAGATAAATATAATACCTTTCATAATAATATTTTTACTCGAATTTATCATCTTTAAATAACAACATTTAAATTGTTATATTTATTAAATTATGAAGGTGACATCTTTGAAATCATTTAAAATAAAATAATATAAATGTACTAATCGGTTTTATAAGGCTCAAAATGGTCCAACAATCGACCCTTGGATGATTATGGTATATATATACTCGACCAATAATGTTTGGTTAACTTTATGGTCCTTTTGATAGGTATTTGTATTTTAATAAAAACTATATTATTGATTTTTCACTAAATAAATAATTGTTTCATCATTAATGTATAAGCTATTAAGGTAATTAAATATTTCTTAAAAATTACAAATAAATTACCATGATACATAAAAAAGTTTTAGATTTAAAATTAGTATTTATAATAGAATTTATATACTGTATAACCTTATATTAAAAATAATGTAATTATTAAAGTTTGAGTGAGACATTTCACTTTCCTTTAAATAAAATAAATAAAAGGTCTTAATCAAATAAAAGTGGGTTAAATTAGATTCCATTTAGACCCAAGTATGATTTAGGGTAAAATATAATCATCCAATTATATTAGGACAAGTGTTAGGGTAATTTTATAATATTATATTTACTCTTAATTACCCGATTTATCTTTAACTATGGTAAATAAAATGTACCGTAGTTACTATTGATAATGACTAAAAATAAAAAGTAACTTATTAACATAATTTGGAACTAATGATTCCAAATATGGAATCTATTTTTCCAAATTCAAATCACAAAAGTTTCAGAAATTAATTTAAAATTAATTTTTTATTTAAGAAAATGAGTTTTAAAAGTTAAAACATTGCAAAAGACTGAGATGATTTTACCTATGAATTCAATGTAAAATCAATGATAATACAAAAATTATATTAAATGGTAAAAAAATATTCTATTTATACTTTAAAACCATTAAATATTATAATTTATCCATATAAATTATTACGATGACGAAAGTTGTTTTTAATTAAAATATAGCGTGTTTTTACTATTCATTAAAATATGAAATTTATCAAAATAATATGAAAAATTTATCCAAAGTAAATTTTTATATCCTCATTCAAAAAAAGAATTTTATTTTGTGAAATTGAACTTATAAACATGTCAAAAACTATATTTAATGTGGATGTGCCATCAAAAGGCGGCAAAACTGCATTTTTTGAAAAATACTAATTTTACTCGAAAAATTTATTTTGTTCTCATACAATTTTCTAGAAAATGTGTAAGATGAATAATAATGTTATAACATTAAAAATGTAGTAAATACTATTCATAACAGCTAGTCCATAATAACATTCTAACAATATATCGTTGTTTAGTGAAACCCGATATTGCGTGCTACACACGCTATCGAGGAAGGTCGCGATTGCGTGAAACACAAGCCAAGTCAAGGTTGCGTGTAGTGAACGCTCTCTTTGTTGTTGTGTATAACATAATTAAAACTTATTTCATTTATACATTAAATAAAATATATACTTAATTTTGCGTAGAATAATTTCTACAAAACGAAATTGAAATTGTGTGTAACATGAGCGTAGAATAGTGTTGCGTATACTGAAAGCTAATACAATGTTGAATATATCACAAGATAAATTTGGTGTAGCATAAAACATAATACATCAATGAAATTAAGAAGAATAATTCTCATAAAATCTCAGTTTGTTACATTCTACCCCCCTTAAAATGAATTTCACCCTCAAAATTCGTCAGGGTTATAAATGGTTTACTATAGAACAAGCTGTATACTTGATGGTCATGTCAGAAAAGGTGTAACCACAAGAGGTGATGTGGGGATTGAAAGTTTCTTTCATAAAACCCATACTATAGAAAATAATACTAAAACTTAATTTTAAAAAGTGAAGTATGAAACATAACAGTTACCCAAATTAACTCATCACTAGGTTTCCACATAGGAGAACATAGGTGGAAATATGGATATAAAAGAAAAATCTAACCAGAAGTTCTGATGGAGAGTGGTAGAGTAAATGGCTATGAAAAATCCAAAAATCACAAAGTCATAAATTTGTGATGATTTAAGGTACCATATGATTCATCGGATATAAGGACACTAGGACAACATTGTTTGTTTTCAAGATCATTTCCCTAAAGTTGTAGAATTGTTGAATTAAAAGAAATACTTACTTGATTTTGGTACAATCTTATGGTTGTTTGTTCCATGAGCAATTTCCACATTATATATTAAAGAAATGAAGTTGAATTTGTCTTCTGTGAAGTGCTAGTATATTATTCGATAGAATGATAGGTCATTCTATCTGTCTCAAACAAAAGGATAACAACAATCATTAAATATACATTAGTCCATCTATAGTGAGATTAATCGTATATGATTCCTAAAATGTACTTATACTTCATATATCACACCACTTAATATAATAAAACTAGCTTATACTGACCATGGACTTTCTGTAGGTCAGTGGTAGGTGATAAAGGCCTATCTCACTTCGTTTATGGGTTTGATTCCCACAACCTTGTCCGACGCGACGGGTTGTCGGCCATTATGATGGTTTTCCTTTTTCTAAAACTAAATTATTATAACATTCCATAAATAATATCAAAAAAATTTCTTGCCTTAAACAATACTGACTTATGTCAAACATAATCCATTCCAATCTTTAGGCTTATCCAAAATACTTCTATCCAAGCTCATAGTATAATGATAATAATTACTAGAAATGTCATCTGCCGAGCATGTGAATACCATCATTTGTCCCCCATATATCATACGATATATCTTGTTGGTCAAATTACAAACATGTGAATACCTTAATCATGTATTCTCTTGAAACATGTATAACCATATAATCTTTTTGAAAACATGAATGATCCCAGAATTTCTATATACTCAAACCAAGATATCACAATGTCATTATATCAGTCATGAGCTCATTTCATTTTTTCTTTATCCCTTCATTATGCACATATCATCTTCTTTCCAAAAATATTTCAATCACTTTTCATGGTTACCAGTACCATATAATTATTGAAAACCAATACATAGATATTCCAAAATTCCACGATACCATAAATGAGATTCCATGTTACTATTTTGAAATCCCATTACGTAAACACTTAATCATTACACAACATCATTTTCATACTCTACATCACAAATAGTGATTTCATATGACTTCCCTTTATCCTGTTCCTTAAGAGGATTCTCATGTTGATCATAATTAACCCTTGGATTAGGGAATTGATTAGCATAATGCCCCATTTTCTTGCACTTGAAGCATTGAAGTGTTGGTGGTGCGTTCTCTGCAGTCTTTTCTTTATTCACATCATTAGAAACTATTTTTACATTACTTCGACACTCAGCTGCTCGATGACCTTCTTTTCCACACTCAAAACATTTTCAAGTCCCTTTAAGACAATATCCACCATGCTTATTTCCAAACATTTAGCATAAATGAACATTCATCTTCTTTTCACCATTATTCTGAGATTTCTCCTTGAACTCCATCTTTCTTTTCTTGTCAAAACCCTGAGATGGATATGTAACACCAACTTCTATTTCTTCCTTGATAGTACAACGCACAATTTATTCATAGCTACTGAAGTCTCTTATAGCAAATTCCCTTCGAAGACTTGGTTTTAAGCCACTGAATAATCGATAAACTTTACATTCAGGTTGGATGATAAAGCCAGATGCATACCTTGAAAGCCTTGTAAAATTCTCTTTTTATATGCCAATAGATTCATTATAATTTTTCTTAAGCTCAATGAAATCCTTTTCTATCTTTATTCGAAGAATACGAGGGAAGTACTTATTGAATAATAAGTTCTTGAACTCATCCCATTCCATGGATTCAATTTCATCTCGAGGCCTATTATTCTTAATTAGAGTTCACCATTGATCTAAGTCACCTTCTAAATGGTAAATAGCCAGAATAACTTTTTCATGTTCCGAACAACAAAGTATGGAAAATATCTTTTCAATGGTACTGATCCATTGTTTAACAATAAGTGGATCAGAAGACCCACTGAAAGAAGGTGGACGTTGCCTCATGAAGGACTCAATAGAATATTGTTCCCTTCTCTGCTCATTTGGAAGTCCGGAATGATTCATAGCTTGTGTAAGTATAGAAATAAGATTTTCACTCCATCTCCCACAACATTGGTTTGTTCAGGAGGAAAATAATTGCATTTTCCTTTGGATTGATCAATACAGTTCCTCCGGGTTCCAGACATCGTCTAAAACCCAAAAAGAATAGTGTGAGAGGAAAAAATATTGCTAGGGAAAACAACATAATAAAGGGGTAGTACATTCAATATATAACATCTTCGGGTTAATTCTAATACTGTTTCCATAATTCTAGGACTATAACATATAATTATACTTAACCTTAGGGACATCCCTAGACATACCTTAGAAATATCTCTAGGGATCTCACTAAAGTTTTCGCATCCTAGTTTCCAAATGTTAACTAAACCTTTTCTGTGATACTAACTGTAGAGACCCAAATCTTTATGTACATGGACATTACATTACTTTTTCGGAATGTCTAATACAGAAAAAAAACTGACACCAAAGGACCATAATAGTTTAGTGTCTTTAGAAACTCGGAATATAATCTTCTAATCATGGTGAAAGATCTTCAACATCTCCCATAAAGATCTTCCCCTTTTGTTTTCTTACCTAAAAACATTCTTTATATCCTAGGGAAAAGAAAACATAAAAAGGGTGAGCTCAAATTCTCAGTAAGGGTAAAAAAAGAGAACATAAAACAATCCATAAACATTTGAATGAAAAAAATTGAACATTAAATCTAAACATCAAAATCTTGAGCAAAGACATAAATCATGGAAGTACGTAAGGCATAGATCATAATGGATCATCAATCATGATAAAATAGCATGGGAATAAAACATGTAATTGTGGAAAACCATTAATCACATGATACGATTTCCATAGTATCCAAGGCCTTGCTGCCAAGACCATCATAGTGGACAAAGTCCCTTACTGAATCGTGTTCACTTCTCATTCCAGTCATGTATCATTGAACCGGATTAAATTTCCGTTACAGCCATGTCTATCTCATGAGATATAAATCTTTACCCAATTCATTGGAGGGAGATATAGGTACCACCCATCTCATAATGAGACCATTCTTATGTGTGCACAAAATCATAAATCATACATCATAGCATAACCCATGTAATAAAAATGGGATTCAGAAATATCCTGCTATCATAACATAATCCATAAAAGGACTTCATAAAAATAATTCCATAATAAAATAATGAAATCAATGTAACAATAGGGATAGAAACATAAACCTATATTATCTTAGATGGAAAATAATTTTGATAGAACACTGGAACTCCATTCCTGAGGAAAATATCCTTTCTTCTTCAAAAACATTTTTCCTTTTGCAACATGTCATACAAATTTTAAACTAAAAGAAGTTAATTGAAAATAAACTTGAAAAATTGTAATGGTAGCTTCATTTAAATAATTTTCTATGAAATAATAAAAATCCATTCACACCGTATAAGTTAAAAATAAACATACTTCTTATACTTTGGCCGGAAAAGTCAAAAAGTATCTCGTACTGAAAATGAAAAAAGATTCCTTTTATATGTTTTACTAAATATTCAACAATAGGTAAAATTGTATTTAATAAATTGTAGGAGGATAGAAATAATATTACATATTTATGAAACATGGATGTGGATGATAAATATGCCCCAGTAAACACCGAAGTATAATCAATCTCAGATAAAAATTGAGATTGAGAGATTTTACCTTAATTTAGGTCTGATATGCTTCGTATGTATCCAAACCTCCTGTATAATGATTTAAATAATGTCACTGACTTATTTTAGAATCATATTCATTATTATGATATCATATATGGTTCACTTATGACTTTATATTACCCGTTCTTTTGTAAATTTTATGTTAAAGCAATGTTTTGGGTAAAATCGTTTTATTTATCGTACATATTTGGACTTGTTGTTCAAGATATTATTATTACTTATATCATGATTTAATTACTTAAAGAATTTAAATAATGATTTATATATCATATATATTCAGTATATATATATAATAGATAGATAAATGAAATGAAATACACCGTTCATGGCGACGGTAGGCCATACGTACGCATGAATGCTGTTTTCTTTTTCCTTATTGACTTGAATGGAAGTAAGTAGATGACATATATATACACATAAATCCAGTAGCTTTATCATGTAATATATTTCATTATTATTCATTATATATACTTTATAATAATTCTTGAGTGGTTAACATGGAGAATTAATCTCATTGCGTCGTGGAGACGACAATCCGTACATACGCACGAGCGATGATATCGTTCCCATAATTATTGAATTGAATTGGAGTGGATGATATAATATATCAGAATCAGTATTATGTTTTAATAAATATATATATTTATTCATTACACCATTATACCCATCCAAGTAAGGTGGTGGTGGAAAAACAGATTACACCACGGCGTGGAGACGATATTCCGTACATACGCACGCACCGTGATTTAGTTTTTCGTTGGATGGATAGAAGGTGAAACAGGGTTGTTTCATATTTATAATAACATATAATTATATGAGTGATACTGATGTTATTAATTTATTATGAAACAAATAAATAAGATGAAGTTGAATAAGAAAGAAACTTGAAAGAATCGGTAGAAGAAATTGCCTCTTTTTCGACGCGGCTCCTCTTATCCTCCTCTTAGGGCACTAAAGTTGGTCTTTAAAGAATACCAAGACCTCTAGTAGGTTTATATGGAAGTGGATATGTGAAATGGGCAGGTTTTGGACGATCTTGAAGGCTCAAATGTGTGTGAAGAGGAGAGGGAAGGAGGTGCCCTTATATAGGAGAAGAGAGGGGAACTTTTGGAAACCTTAAAAATATTAATTAATAATAAATTGAAACCCCACATAAAAACCTCCAAAAATGACTCAATTAGAGGATGAGATGAGATAGGGTTGTAATTTCATCTAACAATAAAATTTAGACATGTTTTATTTTTATTTTAAACCTTATCAACTCGATTTATCATTATTAAATCTATTTAATTTTATTTGTGGTAATAAAATTCTAAATTTTAAATTGTTATAAATAAATTCTTAAAAGTTGTAAATTTCCCATAATTGGATACTTTATAACCTTTGAGACCATATAATTTTCAATTTTTAGTTTTTAAGTATTTTTGTGATTTTTAAATAATTTAATAATATGTTATTTTTATAAAATATCAATAATGTCAATTCTGACACTATTTATTATTAGAATTTAAATAAAAACCACACAGAAGACATGTTTGAAATAAAAAATATAATAGATCACTAAGATTTCATATTCATAAAAAAATTAATGGGGAATATTAATTTGTTCATATGTTATTTATTTTAATATTGTTAAAACCATTTATTTGGTATATCTCTTAATAAAATAATTACTACAACATTTTTGTATTATTATTTAATACACTTATTTTTTTCAAAAAAATTAACACTAAAATACTATGATGAATATAAATATAATACCTTTAATAATAATATTTGTACTCGAATTTATCATCTTAAAATCACAACATTTAAATTGTTATATTTATTAAATTAAGAAGGTGACATCTTTGACATCATTGAAAATAAAAAAATATAAATGTCCTAATCAGTTTTATAAGGCTCCAAATGGTCTAAAAATCGACCCTTGGTTGATTAGGGTATATATATACTTGACCAACAATTTTTCATAGAGTTTTTGGTCCTTTTTATAGGTATTTTTATTTTAATAAAAACTATATTATTGATTTTTCACTAAATAAATAATTTCTTTATCATTAATGTATAAGCTATTAAGCTAATTAAATATTTCATAAAAATTACAAATAAATTACCATGATAAAGAAAAAATTTTTATATTTAAAATTAGTATTTATAATCTAATTTATATTTTGTATAACCTTGTATTCAAAATAATCTAATTATTAAAGTTTGAGTGAGACATTTCACTTTCCTTTAAATAAAATAAATAAAAGGTTTTAATCAAATACAAGTGGGTTAAATTAGATTCCATTTCGACACAAGTATTATTTAGGGTAAAATATAATCATTTAATTATATTAGGAAAAGTTTTAGGGTAATTTTATAATATGATATTTACCCTTAATTACCCGATTTACCTTTAAATATGGTAAATAAAATTTACCGTAGTTACTATTCATAATGACTAAAAATAAAAAGTAGATTATTAACATAATTTTGACCTACTTATTAAGAATATGGAATCCAATTTTCCAAATTAAAATCACAGAAGTTGCAGAAATTAATTTAAAATTAATCCCGTTGTTAAGAAAATGAATTTTTAAATTTAAAACATTGTAAAAGATTGAAATGATTTTACTAATGAATTCAATGTAAAATCAATGATAACAAAATAAATTATATTAAATGGTAAATATATATTCTATTTATACTTTAAAACCATTAAATATTATAATTTAACCATATAAATTATTATGATGAAAAAAGTATTTTTTAATTATAATATAGCGTGTTTTTACTATTCATTAAAATATGAAAGCTATCAGAATAATATGAAAAATTTATCCAAAGTAAAATTTTATATCCTGATTCCAAAGAAGAATTTCATTTTTCAAATTGAACTTATAAACTTGTCAAAAACTAGATTTAAAGTGGATGCGCCATCAACAGGCGGCAAAATGACATTTTTTGAAAAATACTTATTTTACTCGAAAAATTTATTTTGTTCTCATACGATGTTATAGAGAATGTGTAAGATGAATAATAATGTTATAACATTCAAAATGTTGTTAATACTATTCATAATGACTAGTCCATAATAATATTATAACAATATATCATTTTTTAGTGAAACACGATATTGCGTACTACACATGCTATCGAGGAAGGTCGCGATTGCATGTAACGCAATCCAAGTCAAGGTTTCATGTAGTGAAATATCCCTTTACTGTTGCATATAACATAATTAAAACTCATTTCATTTATACATTAAAAAAATATATACTTAATGTTTCGTAGAATAATTTCTACAAAATGAACTTGAAATTGTGTGTAAGACAAGCCATGAATAGTGTTGCGTACACTGCAAGCTAATACAGTGTTGCGTATAGCACAAGATAAATTTGGTGTAGCGTACAAATCAAGACATCAATGAAATTAAAAAGAATAATTCTCATAAACTATTGGGTTGTTACAGAACCGACTCCTCTGATACCAATTTGTCACGACCCTTCCTCGGGGACCATGCCGTGACTACCCCAAGTCCGCCTTCCATTGGCCAGGTGCTGGAAACTAGAACAAAAGGCATAAATCTCTATAGTGGGAAGGTATTTCCTTTATAAAAGTAAACAAACAAAATAGAGTATGAAACTGAAGTAAGCACTAAGCAGAACTATATAAAAAAGTAAGTGCTGAAAAGAAAGGGGCAGAAATACAAGCCCAACAGTAAGTACAATACAACTGAAAAGCTAGTGCAACTGCAGTAAAGTAAAACAGCAACCACCGAGTCATCCTCCAGGAATCCCACCTGAAGGTTGGGTACATATTGTCTCCTCAGCATCTCAGGTCCTTCCGTATGCTCCGTGTACGTCTCGTCAAGTGGTCCACCTCCGGGTACCATCCAGCTCTACAAGTCTCTACCACGATCAGTGATGTCCGTCATCTGCATCCAACACAACGTAGTGCGGGCATATCCCATGAAGGGGTGAGTATAATGATACTCAGTAAGGACCCTGATACCCACAAGGTGTCACAATATCCACTAAGGATAAAGAATAAGTAAGATACAAAAAACGGTGCATCAACCAACGCTACTTAGGTATATGCCTATACATATACCTAAGTCTTCAATCCAGTTCAGCTCCAACTCTCGAGTCCAAGAACAACCCAATCCACACAGGAATGAAGTCAATCACATCGATGACAATGATTTAAAGTCAATACTCATCTCACACGTGTATACATATTTCGAATGGAAATAGAGATGATCAGATGTAGTCACTGATTCATCTAAGATGCCGGACCCACGTATGATATTAGACCAGCAAAGCTGTTGGACCCACGTAGGATACTAGACCAGCTACTCTGTTTTACCCACTCATGATACTAGTATAGAATTCAAAACTATTGGACCCACATAGGATACAAGTACAGTAGTCATCACTGTCGAACCCACAAAGGATCCCAGACCAGAAGTCATTGCAGTCGAACACACGGAGGATTCCAGTACGGTAGACTTCGTTGTCGAACCCATGGAGGATCCTAGTATGGTAGTCATCGTCGTCAAACCCATGAAGGATTCCAGTACGGTAGACGTCGTCGTCGAACCCACGGAGGATCCTAGTATGGTAGTCGTCGTCGTCAAACAAACGGAGGATTCCAGTACGGTAGACGTCGTCGTCGAACCCACGGAGGATCGTAGTACAATAGTCATCGTCATCGAACCCATAGAGGATTCCAGTACAGTAGACATCGTCGTCAAACCCATGGAGGATCCCAGTATGGTAGTCGTCACAGTCGCATCCAGCTCTAGGTTTCCTGCACATAGTACGCTCGATTCTGGGAGGGTCCGCTCCTCGAGCCAAGGGGTTGATACATCAACTATCACGAAGTCCAGAGTTTATGTATCCCAAAGTTCTGCCTCGTCAAAAGGAGCCCAACGCGACAGACGACACGTCAATCAGACACCCGATCTGAGAGACATTGGCTTTTCCATTCGAGGGGCCCGTTTGGAAATATGTTCATTCCAAACCAGGAAGTTTTCCAAAGTCGTCCAAAACACCACCAACATTACGATTTTTATTTCATAAAACACCCCACTACAAAATAACCACAAACGTGGTCTCCCCCTACGGTGGACGAAAATAATGCAACCCAAGTGCGTCTCCCCTAATCAGATTGACTCCCTCGGGTCTAATGGGCAGCACATTATCCACCCAAACCATAGTGTCCCCAGGAACCACAATTGAAGAAAAGTAGTCTGCAGCTTTATTCCCTTCCCGCCAGGTATGAGTTACCCTTACTTTATTCCCCATGATCGCCTTGCACTGCCTAATAGTGTAAGAGATCCTCCACGGCGTCATTCCATGTTCATGCAACGCATCATGTATAATTTTTGAGTCCATTTCTATATGCTCCACCACCAGGCCTTTGCCCAAGCACAATGAAATCCCTGAAAGTGCTGCCAAGGCCTCTGACTGCACCAAGCTCCCCCTCCCGTAGTGTGAAGTGAAAGAAAGCAACACACTACCGCTGCCATCACGAAGAACCCCACCACCACCCATGTTCTCTCCAGCACACACACCATCGAAATGAAACTTCAAACCTCCCACCGGAGGGATCCATCGAACCCATGACCCCCGCCCCCTAGTAGTCCTCTTTCCAACCCTCATCCCCGGGGATATCAACACCTGTAAAGAGGGAACATTCTCCCCAAAGCCTGCAGTTTTCACTAGTTCAATCAGCAGACACCTTACTCTTGCCGCCACCACCCTCCCTGGGGATTCGAGTCCCTCGTACCTGGCGAGATTCCTCGCCTCCCATAGTACCCAGCATCCCGCATTGTAAAACACTACCCGAGCCTCTTTCTCCTCCACGTTTCCACCACATCCCTGAAACCACAAGCCCGAAAACTGATCCCAGGTGTCAGCATTAATAGAATACCCTATGTGTGTTCCCAAAAAGCTCCAAACCACTGTATCCCATTCTCCTTCAAGGAAGATGTGCTCCATGCTCTCCTCCCTCCTCTGTTTTGCAACACTGACATCCGGATTCCAGGCTAATACCCAATATTTTGATATTCTCATCCGAGGGGATGGACTTTTTCTTGATCTGCCACGTTAAAAAGTTCATTTTAGAGGGAACCCACCTGCTCCAATCCACCCTGTTCCGCGACTCCCGCGGCTACTGATCGTTGGACCTCCTATGAAAATCTTTCAGGTTGAACTTACCCGACACCGAAGGCGTGAAAACGCATTTATCCCTTTCCCGGTTAATCACCATCGAATCAAAGATCCTCCGAGAATCCACATCCAGCACCTTTATGAAGAACAGAGGGTGATGCTTGGCCTCCCTAAAGGAGATCAGCGGGGCCAGACACCCCGGAAAAGCATGCACCCTCCCTGATCAGTTGTAATCCCAGAAGCGGATCCTCCCCTCCCCAATGATCCATTGAGCCCGGTGCCGCAACTCTGCGATGATATTATGCACCTCGGCCCACATGGAAAACCTTTTCACCGAAAGGTCGACAATGCCATCCTCATTCCTACCCCGCATACACTTTCCCCACAAAGTCTCTCCCTTAACAATTTCCCATGCAAGCTTCGCACGTACTCCATGCACCGTATCCGCCATGCTCTTGACACCGATCCCTCCTCCATTGATCGACCTCACCATTTTCCTCCACGAGACCCACTGTCTCGTCCCCTCCATCTAAGCATCCCAGATAAACCATGCGAGCACCCTATCGATGGAGTTAATGACCCCCTTCGGTACGCTAGAAGCCACGATCGCATGAACCGGTATATCTGCAAGCACACTGTTAACTAAGGAAATCTGACCCCCAAAGGATAGGAAATTATTTTTCCAATCCATTATCCGGGCCAGCATATTATCAACAACCTTGACAAAATCCATGTTCCGCAGCCGACCGGTAGGCACCGGATCCCCCAGGTACTCCATCGGTAAGGACCATTTCCTCATGCCCAATGTCCCTCCCACCCCATCCACCCTGTCCTCTCCACACGAGGTTGCCATATAGAAACAACTCTTCTCCCGGTTCACCAGCTGGCCACTCCATTTACAGTACTCCTTCAGTATGTCATTGATCTCCCTCACAGACCTCACCCCTGCATTCAAAAATATGATTTTATCACCTGCATACATGAGGTGAGATACCGAGAGGCCCCCAGGTTTCCTGCAAAACGATAAGATCTCCCCTTTCCAATTCCCCTGTTAATTAGTATGCTAAGAGAATCTTGCATCAGTATGAACATGATAGGGGATAAAGGGTTCCCTTTCCACAGGCCACGAATGGATTTGAAGAATCCATGCGTTCTCCCCAAGAAGGACACTGCCATCCACGGCGAGCTAACGCACCTGAAGAATATATCGCATGCCCAGGCCGAGAACCCAATCCTCCATAGAACTCCATTCATGAAGCCCCATTCCATTCTATCATAATCTTTACTCATATCAAGCTTTACCACCATATTAACTCATAGAGCCTTCATGTTCAGATCCCTCAACAGCTCCTGCGCCAGTACCATAGCTCCCAGTATCGACCTCCCCTTTACAAAACCATGCTGGTCCACCGATACCCACCTCAGTAGAAAATGGGACACCCGACTATAAATCACAACTGCCAAAACATTCTATGGAAAATTACACCTACTTACCGGCCGGTAGGGATTAAGTGAAGTAGGGTCTTTTCACTTGGGTAAATAGACCAAGGTTTTCGCCACCGCTACCCGTGGAAGGACACCCCCTTGGAAGAAATCCTGAATGGCCAACACCAAATCATTCTTCACGCACTCCCAGCACCCTCTGTAGAAACACCCCGGGAAACCATCAGGCCCCGCAGCATTATCCGAGTTCAACTGCCACATTGCCGCCTGCACCTCCCTTTCATCGGGGATGGATTCAAACTGTTCATTCTCCTGCATTGAAACTACCTCCAGAATCACCTCCCATAACTGAGAATTACCAATAGGATACCCCTCCTGTCCATCACCTCTTGGGCCAGCCAGGAGATCCTTGAAATTTTCCAAATCTAGACCCCAACCACCTCCCTATCATCTGAAAAAGATCCGTCCTCCAAATCCAAGTTAGGCTTCACCCCCACCGTCTCTCCCTTATGCATGCATGGAAGTAGGCCGAGTTCCTATCTCCCTCTCTGAGCCATCTCACCCTCGATCGATCCCTTGCCCTACGTTCCTGAGAAAGTATCCTTACAGCCACTGCCTCCTTCTCCGAGAGTTCCTCAAACACAACATCATCCCACCTGCCTTCCAGACTAACCTCCAGCATATCAATGTCTGCTTGGAAGGAATCCATCTCCCTATCCCATGCCGGTATAGAACTCTCCCACCGCATGATCTCTTGTTTCAATCGCCGCAACTTACCATGTAACGCCACCCACGTATGCCCCCTGGAAGGCCCTCCCCAAACCCGCGTAACCAATCGAAGGAAAGCCGGGTTGTTGATCCACAACTTGGAGAAACGAAAGCCTTCTTGTGGCCTCTCAACCCTCCCAAAGGACAGTACCAGCGAAGAGTGATCAGAGACCCCCTAGAAAAATGGAGGACCTTCACCTCCCCCAGCACCGCAAATGCCCGAAGGTTCGCGAAACACCTGTCCAGTCTGGCCCAACTGCGACTCTACCCTATGCAGTTGTTACACTAAGTGAAAGGGTCACCCGAAAATCCAACATCCTTGAGACCTTTCCCCGCTATACGTTGCACAAACACCGTGCTCGCCCAAATCTAGAACACACCCTTCCCCTTCTTCTCATCCGGTCCCACAATAATGTTTAAGTGTCTTCCCACCATCCATGGAATATCGCCCGGGTCGAAATCTACTTGCTCTGCCCAAATCCCCTCCCTCCGACGCGCATCACAGCTCACGTAAACAAACGACATGAACCACTCAAACCCATTCTAAGTCTCCTTCGACGTGATAACTTGATCCCCTACCTTCCAATGATTTAATGTAACCCCACTCTTCCAAAACAACCAAATATGGTTATTTGATGGGGCCCCATGCATGGCTGCATGCATCTTCAGCCTTCGACAAAACTCTTGGATCATGTCACTCCTCTTTTTGTGCTCGATAGTAGCAACCAATATGGTTTTATACTTCCTAACCTCCGAAACAATGTAGTCAGTTTTAACCCTATCCCCTATAACACGAGCATTCCAAATAAGAATAGGAGACATTAAGCCTTATTCATCCTGGTGCTGGCCACATGCGATGTAGCCCTCCGAACAGGGGAGATGGACCTCCCCCCATCAAGTATCTTCTAACTCATCATCCTGGTGATCACCCCGGGACTCCCTCTTGGCAACCCAGCCCGACAGCAAGACCGCCCGCGGGGTGTGGAAGTAGCGCCATCGAGGACAACGACATCCCTGGACGACCCACCATCCACCACTGAGATAGGCACCGAGACCCGAATGTCCGCTGGATGAGACAAAGCCTGGGAAGATACTAGAATCTCACTGCTAGGTCCCTCACACAGCCGCCTGCCATCCCCAAGAATACCCTTCAAAGAACCACCATCCTGAGAAAACTGCCCTGCACAAAGACCACCCCTGGGAAACACCACTGCAAGCTCGCCAGCCCCACTACCCAGCCGAGGATTACTAAATCCAGCCCCGGGATACAGAGGGGTAGGGACCAGTGTCAGAACAGAATGAAACCAGAGGCCCCTCAAAAACGTCCCTAACACAACCCCATAGGCCAACGCAGAGTCCAGGGGAGCAAGCATCGGCTGACGACACCCAACAACAATAGAGGAGCAGCCAGACACAGCATGGACACCACCCTGAACCAACTCCCTCCCATGGGAAAGAGGTGTGCGAGCCGGAACAAAAGCAGATGGAACAAAGTTTCTAGGACAAGACCTCACAGACTAAGCAGGACGACTGACGCCTGCACCCGGTCGAGGGGTCCCATGATACTTGCGGCATGACTGCACCGAGTGTCCCTGCAACAAACAAGCCGATAAATACCATGTAAACACCGAAAAAACTACATCTTGCACCCACTCCACAACACCCGACACCAATAGAGTGATCTTCTCCGGAACCAGCAGCGAGAGGTCCGGCTCCATGCAAAGCCTAGCCCCCAAAGTCGCTACTCCAGTCACCGAGGACTCTACCGAGCACCAGAACACCCCCAGGGCATTCCCAATCGCCTTTAAGAAGGCGCCATTATGAAGGGGTAGAGGTAAACCAGGTAAAATGAGCCAAAACGCCGCCTTCGGTCCCTCCCTACCCTGATGCACCTCCATCGACCACCATGACAGACTAAACCGCCAGCACCCAAAAACAGGAGGGGCCCTACACCATGCCTGCACAAAATCCGCCTCCAAGGCTAACACCACACAGAAGGAGCTCCGATGCAGCACCGACACCCGAGCACCCCCTGAAATCCCCAGGAGTCCCCGAACCAACGGAAAACAGGAAGAGAAGTCTTGAGGAACCCAAAACTTGCCACCAGGGTCCATTTTAAGCCCGCAACCGCCTCATTGAAAGCCGCCTCCGGCGCCACCAGCGAAACCGAAGAGCCCTCCCTCACCACCGAGTGAGAAAACAGCGCAACATCTGGGAAATAGGGGCTAGAAACCCATTTTACCGAGCCTCTGAACACATCCCCAAACGTCTAGCCAGGTCGAACAGGCGTCGAAACCGGCGGCTCTGAAGAAGAAAACCTAGCCGTAGGAGGAACCGAAGAAGCTAGCGAAGACAGTGCCGTAGGATCCATAGGAGTCGAGACGTGAGTGTGCTAAGGAACCAGCGGAACTGACTCATCCCAAGCCGATGACGCCACCACCACTGGTGCAGACAGAGCTGGAGAGGGGTGCTGAGGGCCTGTAACGGTCAAAAAAATTTGAAAACCTCCAGGTGCGTGAGGCGCGTTCTTCCGAGAACCAGAGGCCACCATAATGTGAATAATATAACAAAGATTAAATTTCCAAACAACTGGTCATCCAAAACAAACTTAGAGTAACACAGAAGGACCGCTTCGTCATGAGGTTCCCAGTGCTGCAGACGACATGTCGATCGGATGCACGGTCGTGAAGTTATTCACATTTAAGTGAAACGGGCCCGACCCTTCAAGCCCGGTGGGATGGCGGGTCGGACTGTCCTGGGTCGGTGAGTCCGACCCGGCTAAGGGGTCAGCCCGACCTGAAAAATTCATGGCCCAGTCCGATGGGGCTCCGCCCGACCCATAACAGGCGGCCCGACCCGGAGGGGTGCAGTCCGGTCTGACGGGGCACGACCCAGCCTGGCTGGGCGCGGTCCACCGCTCGGCCGGCTGGTCGAGCCAGTGCCTTGGGGGGGGGGGGGGGGACTTCTCGAACTGTCCGCGCTGAGCGACGGCGCCATCCTGTCCGGCCGGCCGAAGTTGGCCGGTCTTCCCAGCACGAGCGGCCCGCGATCCCTCCTCTGCGGCGCCTATGAGTGCCACAGCTCCTTCCGCCTGAACGGCCGAAGATCTGGCCGGTTCTTCCACCCGACTGGCCCGCACTGTGCGGGACACGGTTCTCCATAGTGCGGCGCCGTGGGGCACCGTGGTTCCACCAACCGAGCCGGCCAGTCCTTTTTCAACCTAGCGGCCCACAGTCATTGTAACGCCCCGACCCCAGTTACCCAGAGTCGGTGTATTATTACATAGCATTGGCATGATCACAAAGGATCAAGTCTCGAAAGACCGATTAGTTTAGTAGTCTTGGAAACACTAGATATATTCATAAATCTTACATTACATCATAAGGTAAAAAGAAATACAACAACATCTTGTCTTCATATCTCCTTACACTATCCCTACAGGTCATTCATAAATTACTTCTTCACATCCTGGGAAAAATAAAACATTGAAAGGTTGAGCTCAGATGATTAGTAAGGATAACAATATAGTAGAAGCTTTTGTAGATAATCATAAACACTTAATGCAATGTATAACTAAAACAAAATCCTTTTAAACTTGAACTTCATCATAATATGGCAAAGATAAAATAAAATAATTCCATTTACATATTGAAATGTATTTTCTACTAGTCGAATAATCACATGAAATATCAATAACCACTTTCATAATGATGGAATTCATAATACTAGACTATCATAACCACGTAGAAGAGGCCTCGTGCCAAGACTACAAATAAGATATTGTCAAGGCCTCGTGCCAAGACACTAGTTTATCTCATGAGACCCACCGATGCATCGAGGAGCTATAGCGGGCTCCACCCGTCACTTACTAAGTTCAATTCATTCCTCACATGAAAAGGTTGAAACATAACATAAACATTCGTATTAAAACTAGCATACAGAATGTAAATACTTTAACCACAAACCATGAATGGTATTGAAATAGAAATCCAAAGTCAAACATAACTCATTTGATACAATATGGAATATTTTATTGTATCATATTAACCTCAATAGATAATAATTAAGGATATTGACATAGATTAAAATAATCATTAAACTATTAGTGAGAAATATGTCCCTTTTTCTTGAAATCATTTAAAGGCACACTATTTATCAAGAAGCCATTTAAAAATATATTTCTGAATCAAACTGTCCCATACCAATTTGAAACTTTTAAAAGTAATTTTAATTTTAAAACCCTAATGTACATATAAATAAATCCTTAAAACCATTTTTAAAACATCGACATTAATGAGAAATATTTAGGAAAATAAATCTTCAATACATTTAAAATTGATATTTTAGTTAGAGTTTCTAACCAAAGGAGAGACACTTGAATACAAATAATTGAGGTAATAAAAACTTTGTAATATCATGAGAATAAAGGGATTCACGATATACTATGTCAAAGTACATTATATAGACCATATAAAAGTGATTTGGTGTATAACAACAAAAGAGTCTTAATGGAATGTAAATTGAGATGAGATCTCTTATAAAGACCGTATCCTTATATTAATGAAAAATAAACGACATAATTATGTGTGAAAAAATAAAAATACACTCAATATGATTGGATATTCAATGTAAATCAATCAGAGGAAATTCAAACATATTCTTGTAAAAACAACACCAACGAATTGAATATTTAACTCAACAAATGGAGATTGTGTTAAAATTACTCTTATCAAGTTCATATTGATGACTAGAGAATTTATCAATGGAGTTATTATGTGTATAAAAAGTATATACACCAAAAAGGGAGTGGAAATTATGACATAATAAAATTAATAGTGATTCCACACATAATCATAGAGTATAATAATCATTGAAGTATGCATAAATCCAAATGAGTGGAAATTTCAAATTCCCTTATCGATTTCGTAACTTACAAAAAATACACCCATTAAAGGAGGATAATACAATGGTGATGTAGATATCCATAAATTAAAGTATATTACCCAATTAATACAATCATGGGTAGTACACACACCACTTGCAATAAATAAGTGGTGAACAATGGAAATCTCACGAAATTAAAAGTGAGATAAGAAGCACCTTATTTTTTATTTTTCCTTGGTCAACGGTAGGTTAACCTCTTGTATAATGGTGAAATAATTTTTATTGAATTATAAAAAAATCATTTACATTAATATGATATCATATATGATCTTTTAACATTTATTTGTTAATAATATCTTAGTATTATCATCGTTTCGGGTGTTAACGGATTCGTTTTCATTTATATTATTAATTATGAGAGTTGTATTTTTATGGTTGGGATGTATCTTATTCATATATAGAATGATATAATGTCTCTAGAAGTTATTTTTATTCATCAAATTAAATATAGTCTTGAATGGATATGATGAGGAATGAATCTAATCGCGTTCGTGGAGATGGTAATTCGTACGTACGCACGGGCGACAATATCATTATTTTGATATTAAAATAATATATAATTGGATGGTATATCATATATACAGAATAATTATCATGTTATATTTATTATTTACATGAATTAAACATCATTATTATACCCATCTAAATAATAATATATTGAATAATAATTACACCACGACGTGAGGACGGTAGGCCGTACGTACGCGCGTATGGTGACATGCCATTCAAAGGATGGATAGAATACTGAATATGGTTGTACCATATTTATAATAACATCAAAGTATATAAAATATACTGGATTTATTTTTTTAGAATTTAAATAACAAATAAAGAAGAAGTGGAAGAAGAAAGGAACTTGAAAGAAGGTAGTGAAATCATTATCTCTTCTTCGGGTTCTTCCTTTTAATTTGATCAAAATGGCTCCTTAGGTTGGCTTTATGATCAAACTAAGGCCTCCAGGTTGAAGTGAGGGAAGTTGAGAGAATATTTGGGCAAGGGTGGCCGAGCCAAAAGTCTTTGATGGTGTGATGAATTGGTTAGAAGTGGTGTCCTTTTATAAGGGGTAAAAGGGGCTCTTTAGGAAAAACTTAAAGTATTATTTTATAATAAATTCATATTCGGTTTCTAATGGCTACAAAGTGTATTATTCAAATTATAAGGTAATTATGGGTCTAAATAATTTCAAACAATATATTTTAGATAGGTTTGTGTCATTATATTAACCTTATCTTTTAGTTTTAACTCTTAGTTAATTAGTTTGACATTTACCATGTCACTTTGTATTTTTTATTATATAGTTAATAAAACTACTATATATATCCAAGAGACCCCCAAGTGGTCCATTAATGATACACCTATCATGATATAAGTCCTTTGGACGAACCTTAGATTTTTAGGAATAGAATATGAATTAATACTATAATATTTGTTTTAAAAACTCATTTATGTCACTTTTGACACTATTCAATAATTGATTTTTGTTAATGTAATAAAAACTATATTAATTCGAAAAAAATTCATTTAAGAAATAATAACATGTCATATTAACAAATAAAATTATTTTATGGAATAAAAACTTTCAAATTATATTTATTTTAACATTTATAATACCAATTATTTGATTCATTCATTAATAAGGAAAATACTGCATCATTATTGTGTCATAAATGAATTTCATTATTCAATGTCTAAAAATTATAAATAAAATACCATTATGTAGGAAATATTTTTAGATTTATAATTAATATTTATAGTCTAAAATATAACATATATAACCCATTTTAAAATTTATTTTCTCAAAGATATATGCTTATGTCATTTTTGTATTTACATTAACTTAATTAATATAATGTTTCATTATCCCTTACAAGTGGATCCATGGGGTCCCAAAATCAACCCAAAGATTCCCATGGTTGGAAATGTGTCAACCAATAGGGTTAGGACACCATTTAGGGTAAATTAATATTATTATAATATTATTATTTTACCATTACTTATCAGATTTTCCCTTTAACCATGGTAAATAAAATATTTACCGAAGTAATTATTCAAAATGTCTAAAAATAAGAGTTACCTATTTAAATAATTTGGAAATCATGATTCCAAATATGGAATCCATTTTTCCAAATTCAAAACATAGAAATGGAAGAAATTAATTTAAAATTAATTCCCGCTGTCAAAACAAAAAGCGTGTTTTTAAGAAATAATAACTTTCAAAAGATTGACTATGTTTATGTCTGGTTTAAATGTGAAATTATGTACAATGACCAAAATTTTATTAAATGATAAAAATATATTCTAAATATACTTTAAAACCACTCAAATTCATAATTTATCACTATTAATTACTTCGATTAAAAAAGTTGTTTTTAATTAAAATTTAGTAATTTTCACTATTCATCAAAATATGAAAGTTATCTGAAATATACCGAAATTTCACCCTAGGATAATTTCGATATTACGAATCCAAAAATGAAATCCATTTTTAGAGATAAAATGTATAAAATTTCATAAAGTGGGTATTATTATTCATAACGGCTAGTTTTATTAGTTGTGGTGTGTGTTAGAACTTGAAGTTGCGTACAACACATGCTACTGTATTATTCAGCGATAAGCGTACAATGGAAGCTTGGGGTGTTACATTCTACCCTCCTTCAATAATTTTCATCCTCACAATTTTTAAAATTGGGCTTGGAAATATAAAGGAAACTCCTACATCAGAAAATGAGTCAATAAATCTATCACTTTAAAAGAAAGAAAGAGAAGTACAAAGGTCACCCGAGATAACCTATACAAGGATTCCGTGTAGAAAAACATGGATATAGATGATAAAATAAGTGTCAAGTTCTGATGGAGAGGGATAAAAAAAATTATCAGGAGAAATTTAACCACAAGAAAACCACAAACTTCTGATGGGACAAAGGGTCATTAGTTTCCCCGTAGGAAATGTAAACAGACAACATTTTTATTATTATTTTTAAGTTACATTACATAAAGATGAGGAATTCATTTCTGAGATTGACTAATAACATAAAGAGATATACTTAATTTTTAAGAAAAGTTTTTTTCTTTAATAAATTTCTACTACTAACTCATTATTAAACAATGAGTTTTCCAGAAGACTTGGTCACACTAGAAGAGCTACAATAAAATTCTTATAGAATCACATAATCCACGAAGAATAAAATATATATTTTCCTTGTCTTCAGAGATTAATCAAAACCAAAATGGTTAGTATAAGATCTGATGATCCCCCGAAAGGTTATTTCATTAGAGAAATAAACACTAATCTTAATTTCTAAAATTAAACCAACATTACCCCAAAGTTAAATAAATAGAATTCAGTAAAGAATTGTCCTCAAAATCCTTCAATAAAATCCAAAATAATATTTAAACTCAAAACTTAGAAGAATTTGGTTATGAAGTCCTCCACGTTAAATGGTATCTCCGAATGACATCAATTACCCTTAAAGTCACATACTTAAAATTAATTAACCTAATAACATATTCTCTATTATAGGTTAATCATTTCCATAAATAACCCAAATCACTATAAATCCACAATAAAAACATAGATAAAAATCCACCATTACTCTTCAAATAAAATCCAATACTATTCTATTTTCCTTGGGATATAGTTTTCCCAACAAAGCTAACATCTTCCAAAATAACATTTATCACTTAATCCCCAAATCATTTTCCTATACTAAGGTTATTCATTTGATAAGATATAAGATCCCAAATAAAATTATTATTGATCAATAAAATCACTTAACTAAAAATAGTAGTCACATTGACCAGGGAAATCACATAGTCCATTGGTAGGCAATAAATCCCAATCGCACTTTGGTTGTGGGTTCGATTCCCCCAACTTTTTCCGATGTGACGGGTTGTCACACGGACTACATGTTGTCCTTTTTCAAAAACTATATTTTATAACATTACCAAAATGAGATAAATTCCTCAAAATAACCATAACATAATTTAACCACAAATTTTATCTCATACCTTGCAATTTCGTCCCATATTATAATAACTTGTAATTGCCTCAAACCCAATGATTATATAAAACCAAATGGTTATTTATAAATATATCCACAAGATAAAAGATAATCATTCCTCCAATATCATTCTCACATGGAAAACTGCAGGTTACAAATACAAGAGAAAATTATTAAAAAGTAAACCCATCAACAAGGAGCACTAATACTTTTTAAACATTTCTCTGACCATTTATTTCCACATAGCTTCTTTTCTGACCAAGAAAATATCCTATAGAATTGGGAATTCACTTGGGTAATGGCCAGGTCCCCTATATTTATGAAAAATGACTGTAAATGGATTTTTCAGACCATTTTTATCATCTTCCATAGTACACTTTAATTTTCTTCGGGAATCCTTCACTTTATGTCCTTCCTTCCCACATGTAAAGAATTTGTTTGTCCCATTGAGACCCTTTCCTGGGTGTCTCCTTCCACATTTACTGCATGATAGAAGTTAATGATTCCTTTTTCTATGATCTCCACTGATATAGATCATATCATTCGTTTCCTTTCTCTTCTTTGTTGAGTCTGAGAATTGGTTAATATTTATATTGTTGATCATATTTTTGGAAAACTGATTTGGCATGAAGATGATATGTTTTACACCTATCAACATTCCATTTTGTTTCTCATTGCCACCACTGTTCCCACCTTGTACATCATTCTCAAAGTCATTATGACTTCCTTGGAATCCATCCATTGACTAAAACCAGAAATAATTATGTGAGTAACAGTAGTCATAAAATCATTTAGAGAATATCATGTCACCATATTCTCAATTTGAAACACATTAGGATTAACCAAGGTCATTTAATCTCATCTTATATATAATACTTCAAATTGGTTTGTAAAGAAAATGAAAATTATCCTAAGCATATCCCCTGGGAGTGTCGTAACCAAGAGTGCAGAAAGGCCCGATGTCATGCACTAGTTCTCGTTTGAGTCCAGTTCAAAGTGGTGTTTTTGGGTTTTACCACTAGGTACATCTGTTCCAGAGCCGCCTCCACCTGCTCGTATCCAGACAGAACTGTATTGCTCGGAAAACTCAGAAAATCTCTATAATACCAAAATTTTAGGAAGTTCTTCTATACTAATCCTCAATGTCTATCTTAGGGATATGTTCTCTACTCAGAGTTTATATAAATCTAGCTCCCAAGGTGTGTACTACACTTACTCTGATACCAACTGTAAAGCCTCGACCCTAATTACCCAGAGTCGGTGCATTATTACAGAGCATTGGGATGATCACAAAGGATCAAGTCTCGAAAGACCAATTATTTTAGTAGTCTTGGAAACACTAGATATATTCATAAGTCTTACATTACATCATAAGGTAAAAAAAACTACAACAACATCTTGTATTCATATCCGCTCATACTATCCCTGCAGGTCATTCATAAATTACTTCTTCACATTCTGGGAAAAATAAAACATTGAAAGGGGTGAGCTCAGATGCTCAGTAAGGATAACAATATAGCAGAAGCTTTCATAGATAAGAGTAAACACTTAAGGAAATGTATAACTAAAACAAAAGCCTTTTAAACTTGAACTTCAGTATAATATGGAAAAGATAAAATAAAATATTTCCATTTACTTATTCACATGGATATTTTACTAGTCGAATAATCACATGAAATATCAATAACCACTTTCATATTGATGGAATGCATAATGCTAGACTATCATAACCATGTATCCAAGGCCTCATGCCAATACTACAAATAAGATTTTGTCTAGGCCTCGTGCCAAGACACTAGTTTGTCTCATGAGACCTACCGATGAATCAAGGAGCTATAGCGGGCTCCACTAGTCACTTACTAAGTCCAATGCATTTCTCATATGAAATGTTTGAACTATGACATAAACATTCGTATTAAATCTAGCATACGAAATGTCAATAATTTAACCACAAACCATGAATGGTATAAAAACACCACATCCAGAGTCAAACATAACTCATTCGATACAATACGAAAGATTTTATTGTATCAGATTAACCTCAATCAAGAATAATGAAGGATATTGACATATATTAAAATAATCATTAAACTATTAGAGAGAAATATCCCCCTTTTTCTTGAAATCATTTAAAGTCACACTATTTATCAAGAAGCAATTTAAAAATATATTTTTGAATCCAAGTGTCCCATACCACATTGAAACTTTTAAAAGTAATTTTAATTTTAAACACCTAATGTCCATATAAATAAATCCTTAAAACCATTTTTAAAACATGGAAATTAATGAGAAATATTTAGAAGAATAAATCTTCAAAACATTTAAAAATGATATTTTAGTTAGAGTTTCTAACCAAAGGAGTGACACTTGAATACAAATAATTGAGGTAATAAAAACACTGTAATATCATGAGAATAAAGGAATTCATGATATACTATGTCAAAGTACATTATATACACCATATAAAAGTGATTGGGGTATAACAACAAAGGAGTCTCAATGGAATGTAAATTGAGATGAAATCTCTTATAAAGACCATATCCTTAGGTTAAGTATAAATAAACGACATAATTATTTGTGAAAAAATATAAATACACTCAATACGATTGGATATTCAGTGTAAATCAATCAGAGGACATTCACACATATTCTTGTAAAAATAACACCAACGAATTGGATATTTTACTCAACAAATGGAGATTGAGTTAAAATTACTCTTATCAAGTTCATATTGATGACTAGAGAATTTATCAATGGAGTGAATGTGTATCAAAAGTATATCCACAAAAAGGGATTGGAAATTATGAAATAAGAAAATGAACAGTGATTCCACACATAATGTTAGAGTATAATAATCATTGAAGTATGCGTAATGCAAAATGAGTAGAAATTTAAAATTCCCTTATCGATTTCATAACTTACGAAAAATACACCCATGAAAGGAGGATAATAAAATGGTGATTTAGATATCCATAAATTAAAGTATATTACACAATGAATAAAATCATCGGTAGTACACACACCACATGCAATAAATAAGTGGTGAACAATGGAAATCTCAGGAAATTAAAAGTAAGATAAGAAACCCCTTACTTTGGACTTTTTCCTTGTTCGACGGTAGGATAACCTCATTTATAATTCTGAAATAATTTTTATTTAATTATAAAAAAATCATTTACATTAATATAATATCATATAGGATCTTTTAACATTGATTTGTTAATAATAGCTTAGCATTATCATCGTTTCGAGTGTTAACAGATTTGTTTTCCTTTATATTATTTGTTACGCGAGTCATATTTGTTATTGATGGGATGTATCTTATTCATATCCAGAATGATATCATGTCTCTAAAAATTATTTTTATTCATCAAATGAAATTTAGTCTTGAATGGATATGATAGGGAATGAATCTCATCGCGTTCGTGGAGACGGTAATCTGTACGTACGCATGAGCGACAATATCAATATTTTGATAATAAAATAATATATAATTGGATGGTATATCATATATACAGAATCATTATCATGTTATATTTATTATTTACATGAATTAATCATCATTATTATTCCCATCCAAATAATAATATATTGAATAACAATTACAGCACGACATGGAGACAGTAGGCCGTACGTACGCACGTATGGTGAAATGTCATTCAACGGATGGATAGAGTACTGAATATGGTTGTACCATATTTATAATAATATAACATTATATATAAGATACTGGAGTTATTATTTTAGAATGGAAATAACAAAGAAAGAAGATGTGGGAGAAGAAAGGTACTTGAAAGAGGGTGGTGAAATCATTACCTCTTCTTCGGGTTCTTCCTTTTGATTTGATCAAAAGGGCTCCTTAGGTTGGCTTTCGGATTAAACTAATTCTTATAGGTTGGATTGAGGGACATTTAGAGAATATTTGGGCAGGGTCTGGCCGAGAAAAAATTCTTTTAAGGTTTGCAGAATTGTTTAGAAGTGGTGTCCTTTTATAAGGGGGGAAAGAGGCTCTTTAGAAAAAACACAAAGTATTATTTTATAATAAATTCGTATTCGGTTCCTAATGGCTTCAAAGTGGATTATTCAAAGTCTAAGGTTGGTATGGGTCGAAATAATTTCAACAAATAGATTTTAGATAGGTTTGGGTCTTTATATAATCCTTATATTTTAGATTTAACTCTTAGTTAATTTGTTTGACATTTACCATGTCACATTGTATTTTTTATTATATAGTTAATAAACTTAATATATACATCCAAGAGACCCCCAAGTGGTCCATTAATGATATTCCTATCATGATATAAGTATTTTGGCCGAACCTTATTTTTTTAGGAATATAATATCAATTAATAATATAATATTGATTTTAAAAACTCATTTATGCCAATTTTTACATGATTCAATAATTTATTTTTTTAAAGTAATAAAAACTTTATTAATTTGAAAACATTTCTTTCAAGAAATAATAACATGTCATATTAACCAATAAAATTCGTGGGTGGCATCAAAACATTCAAATAATATTTATTTTAACAATTATATTACCAATTATTTGATTCATTCATTAATAAGGAAAATACTGCTTCATTATTGTGTCATAAATAAATTTAATTATTCAATGTCTAAAAATTATAAATAAAACACCATTATGTAGGAAATATTTTTATATTTCTAATGAATATTTATAGTCTAAAATACAACATATATAACCCATTGTAAAATTTTTTTTTCTCAAAGATATATGCTTATGTCATTTTTGTATTTACTTTAACTTAATTAATATAAAGAGTCATTATCAATTAAAAGTGGATCCATGGGGTCCCAAAATTGACCAAGATATTCCCATGGTCGGAAATGTATCAACCAATAGGGTTAGGATACGTTTTATGGAAAATTAATATTATTATAATATTATTTGTTTACCCTTATTTACCAGATTTACCCTTTAACCATGCCAAATAAAATATTTACCGAAGTAATTATTCAAAATGTATAAAAATAAGAGTTACAAATTTACATAATTTGGAAATCCTGATTCCAAATATGTAATCCATTTTTCCAAATTCAAAACATAGAAGTGGCATAAATTAATTTAAAATTAATTCCCGCTGTCAAAACAAAAATCGTGTTTTTAAGAAATAATAACTATCAAAAGATTGACATTTGTTGATGTCTGGTTTAAATGTGAAATTATGTCCAATGACCAAAATTGTATGAAATGGTAAAAATATATTCAAAATATACTTTAAAACCACTCAAATTCATAATTTATCACTATTAATTATTTCGATTAAAAATGTTGTTTTTAATTAAAATTTAGTAATTTTCACTATTCAACAAAATATGAATGTTATCTGAAAAGTACCAAAATTTTACCCTAGGCTAATTTCGATATTATGAATCCAAAAATTAAGTCCATTTTGAAAGATAAAATGTATCAAATTTTAAAAATTGGGTATTACTATTCATAACGACTGGTTTTATTAGTTCTGGTGTGTGTTAGAACTTGAAGTTGTGTACAACACACACTACTCTATTATTCAGAGAGAAGCATACCATGGAAGATTGAAGTGTTACAGTCACGGGCCGTAGTCTCCCTTACATGCGGAACCTAGTACCATGGTCCTCTTCAGGCCAGCGTGTTTCCGCCATCTTTAGTCATTGCCGCCTCTTTCAACACCGCCTTCGTCGCCAAATATAACCAACAAGTATGGGGAAGGTTCCTGACGTGTTCGTGAGGCCCGAACCCTCCTCGATATTATGTTAATAGTTGAAAAAATTACACACCACAATAAGAATGACAGAGTTCAGAGAAGAAAAATTTGAACAACTCTAATCAACCCCCTACCTCGAATTAAGGTTCGCTCGTAGTCAGTGTCACGGGGTGGCGGCGCCAACTTGTTGACGTCGGGGAAGAAGGAGCTTAGGATGGAGCATCGGTGGAATTCCTTGCGGGTGGCTTATTCTTCTTTATCTTGGTCGAAGATCGAAGGAGATGATCGATGCTCTTCGGCGGTTCTTCGTTGGAAGGACGATGTTCTTCGTTGAGAGAAGAACACTACTTTTCTATTTCTCCAGAGCTTTCCAAATTTTTCCCTAACACAACAAATACCCACAAAAAATAATAGCTAATGCTATTATTTTATTCACACATGTATTTCAAAAATCAAACTCTTTAATTAATTAATTCAAGAGTTTGATTAATTAATTGAAATGTGTTGGCAAAAATTAATGGGAGTTAATTGGAGGTGGAAAGTCACAAATTAATGGGGGAGTTGTCAAATTAATAAGGGGGGTTAAGGGAAGGTGAAGGGTTCAGATTCGTGTGGGCCCAACCACACTAAATCCTCTCATGGGAGGTTATGTGGGTGTGGGACCCACCTATAACTCCCCATGGGATGAAATAGCGACCAATAAATAATAAAATTGTGTACCAGTAATTTTATTAATTTAGTATGAATTCCTCAAAATACAACTTTCAACCCGCATGAACCGCAACTGCGGTAAAGGTTCTTTTAAGCGAATACTGGCGCTGCGAGTTCATCGGTGTCCTCAGTTTTGAATTCTGAGTACCAGTTTAAAAGATAAAAAAACCCACACGTACGTTTATTGAACGTACCTAAACAAAACTTCAGAAATTGATTCCGGGCACACTGGGCCTCGGAATCAGGCACCATCAGAAACTGTAGCCTCGTAAAATTCCAAAAAATTTAGAAAAAAAAAATTCTTGAACTTTCTGAGTCTTTACATTGAGTCTTTGAAAAATATTGAAAATTCTATATTGTAACCTCAATGTCAAGATTGAGATCAATGAATCTCAAGTGTCCATGGGGTTTTTGATACGAAGTTGTGAATTAAGGTTCATTCTCGCATAGTGATGGAGAAATCTCACAAGGGTATGAAAGTACAGAGTTCAAAATTTTGAAAGAATGGGAATGAGAATCAATGAAATTTCCTGAATTATAAAAGGAAAATATTTAGGAGTGAGATGGAAGGGAACCTATGTAGCGATTATCAACTGAAAAAACCCACCAATGTAATGGAAGTATAGAATTTTCCAGTAAATCCTCACCCTATCATCTAATGTTTAAATTTCATGGAACAAGTAAGATATGTGAATCAATGCACATAGATAAGGTTGGTTGATGATGACCAATGAAGAAAACATCCGAATCCTGGAAAAGAACTATTAGATTATTCCGTCACAATAGCTGAGTTGGATCTTAAAAATAAAGTGTTGAAAAGTACACTAGTTTTATATTCAAATACAGTAACTATACTCTTTTATATTTGTATTAGGAACTCCTTCATATCAAAATGTATTTTAAAAATATTCCAAAATTACCTCCAAACATTATAGTTGAGTTATTAGTAAAGATGAAAAATGAGTCAGTTATTTTCTCACCTAAATAGAACTCACCCTCAGTCCAAATTTGTGGGATTAATTCCCTAGAAAAACATGTTAAAAAACCTTTAGTTGAAATTTGATTCTAACATGGGAATGGATTGAATTTCCATGTATAGAGACAATATATATTTTTAGGAGAAGTAAATCATCATATGTATCATAAATTTCTATCTTATTCTATAAAAGCACAAAGTAGGGGATGGATATCCATTGGTACCATAATCTATAACATTTTAATTATTTTCTTATGAGAAATATTATATTTCTCAAATGGTTGATACTAAGGAAATGATAATACATGATGAAATTACAATTTTAAGGTTACTATATAATGTGTTTCACAAATAATTTCATGGTCTTTCACCTAAACGATTTGTTGAGTTCTCAATCCAACATATTCCTAGACCAAGAAACATACCTATGGAATTTTTCACCAGTAAAGGTATATAATTGGATCCTTCCAAAATATAGTCAATTAAAGGATATCCCAGACCAACATCATTGAAAAATTTCATCAATTTTCTTAGATTAGCATGGAAAGATTTTTCATTAATGTTAAACTTCTCATGCATGTAATTCCCACTAACCAAGAAGAACCATAAGGGAGTATCGTTTTTATGCACTAATGAATATGAAGAGAACATTAAAGAGTTAAATAAGAGTCTAATCATCATATCTATACTAACATTACCTACTAGTGTAGATAGATTATGGATCTAAAAAGATGTTACATAAATGGGACCGGGCCATGTACTAATTGAAAACAACACAATATTTTCTTATTCCTCTCTTCAATTAAATATCTATGATAATACATACACCATACTTGATCTTGAATTGTCTACATTGATTTTTATTGAAGATTTTGTAAAATTATCTTTATTGGGAGAAGTGTGATGTAAATACCGATCATAAAATCCTCAAGTATATATTTATAAAAAAATATATCAATTTGACCCAATGAAGGGGGATATAGGTGATGATGTTTTATGATTTCCAAATTCATTACTGTCACAGGAAGGAAAACATTGTGGTGGATTCTCTTAGTAGAAAGGATCTGATAACACTATTCTTAATTAGAATTTTAATCTTCTAGTATTATTATAATTTTAAAGCATAGAAATGGGTATAATAAAATGATATTCATCCAATATTTCTTAAATAATTAATTAACGATCCATTTCTGCTAGGACTAGGGAGGTCTAAAATTATTATGAGGTGACATAGAAAAATTTACTTAATATTCAGTGTATCGACTTCACTAAAGTTGGAATTGTAATTTTTATATCCTTGATATGCATTGAATAAAATACAAATATGAACATCGAAATTTTGGATGACATACGTAGCTCACAATTCTGTATTCATCTACGATATATTTGTCTATTCAAATACCCGAACTAAAATTTCTTTGTGGGATAACATAAATAAGGATCTTCAATAGTTTTTCTTATAATTCTTAGTTTTCCAACAAGCCATGGATGAATGAAAAATGTAAATGGTTATGAATAAATATTTTCCCATTCTTGTATTAAAATGAAAAACATAACCACAGATTTATTTTTAGGACTTACCATGATTTATAAAGGTACTAAAACAATCTAGTAGAAGTGAATATCCTTATAAGATTATTGATTTTCATTGCTATTAAGGAATATTTATTTTTCTACATATCACCATGATATAGATAAGAGTATTGTTATGACTACAGGGGTTGGGACTCTCCATCCTATTTGATCTAGGTTTGAGGATTATCTTAAGAATTTATAGAATCTTTCAGAAATAATTAAATACATTGCAGAGTTTCAGTACTACATATCACAAATAGACATATGGTTAATCTAAAAGAAATGTCAATAATCAAGAGGATACAATGAGATCTCGTTAATTGGATTTATAAGGATACTCGGATCAACACCTCCTCTCAGTAGAGTTACCATTTAATAATAGTTCAAATTCCTGAATTCAAATGGAACCTCATGAGGGAATATATTGGTAGTGTAAGTCACACACTAACATTAAGGTATGTAATTGGAGTGCCAAAGATGATGGGATCTGATCCAGTTTAAGATATAATTAATATGGTTTAAAGGTAAAAAAATAATATTTAATCCATAAAATTTCGATGGAATAGCAATAAATACAATCATTGGAATCATCTAGTGTTTTAGGATAGAGATACAACATTTCACTGTGAATCACTATAAATAGAATTCATGTGTCTTATGAAGAAGGGAATTCTTATTCCATGATTCATCAACCCCTTTCAGATCCTTGAACACATCAGATCTTTGGAATATCTTCATGAAGTCCTGTGTAAACTATCTCAAGTAAGTGAAGTGTTCCACATACCTCTCTTATGAAATTATATTACACACTGCTTAAATATACAGAATTTAGATATGGTAGCATTAGTGAATTAACCTCTATATAAGGGGCATCTTGTTAATAACCTAGAGTGTGGAAACAAATTTTTACATGTTATTTCAATTTTATAGGTAATTATTTTATTTTGGAACCCCATGATTGAAGAGTTAACTTGGGAATATGATGATTTGTTGAAATAATAGTATCCAAATATTTTTGAGTTTAGAAAATGTAATTGATGGTGTGAAAGTTTTATATTAGGGAAGATTCTAATAACTATAACATTAATAAATGAAATTCCCTTTTTATATGAATAAATTCCCTTTTGTGAAATGTAGTTATAGAAAATATGTGAACTTATTTTGTTATTTTTGTACCATTATATTTTATATCCTATCACATTTAAAATACCATTAATAAAATTAAATTTTGATTATATAGCTTTTGTATGGTGACCATTATTATTATTATATATTATGGATTATAATAAATTTAACTGATATTGACGAAAGAAGTGATGGACCCAACTTGCATAATCAAACCCTTTATGACCCATTTATTGGATATTTTGTGGGACATTGAATCATTATGATTTTTCATTGACTATGGCCAAGATAATATGCATTTACAAATGCATGAAAAAAAATTATAAGGGAAGTTAATGCTTATTGAGATCACAAACCAAACCATGTTTTGCGAACCACCAAAATAATGTGTCACCATCACACACCTTACCCATATTGTGTGCACTATTTTTATAAGAGGTTTTGTAACTATACCAGAAAATTATGATTTTTTACATTTAATATTTAATAATATATTAAATTTATATTTATCTATTTTTTAGTACCGTATAAATGATTAAACAGTGCGTTTGATAAAAATTAGATTTTGATACAATGAAACTAGAGATATATATTCTTGGGAAATTTATAGTTTCCATAATGAGACTCTTTTGATGAATTAAATAATAATTGAAATAAATTTAATTTTTTGAAAATACACATATAAAATAATATCTTTTATATATAATTTATAATATGAATTAATGAATTCAAAAAAATTATAAGCATTATAAATCTTTAGTGTCTTAAGATATAATATTATTCAGTCAACATGGATATTTATTTAAAGATAAAATTCACATATTTAGAGATTTTCTTAAAAAATATTATTTTAAATATAAATACCTCAAAATTATCCAATGATGAATGTTTTATAATTTTTTTAGAAATTAAAATTTTGGGGTGACAATTAAATTTGATTTTAAGGTTCAATTTGTATTATGACATCAGAAAAGATAAAAACTAAGGTAATAAATTCTACAATGAGTATAAATGAAAAACATTGGGTCTTACCTTTTAAATAATGTGTTCTAAATGATATTTGATTAATTGTATAAACCCTTATCAAATCATTCAGAACCTGTATTATATATATATTTTTTAATATAAATTCCTTATGAACATGAATGAATTACAAATCATCAAGCATATTTATTAAAACAGTTCATCCCTAATAGATATAAAATTAGTAAAACCAATCTTATTTTCTAGAAACCATTCAAAATAAGCATGTGGAGGATTGTGGTTCTAATTACTATATCTCATAGACTATAAAACCAATGTTTTAAAACTAATAATGAATTCCCCTCTTTCAAAATTATTTGCAACTCAAACACAAACTCATCTTCACTAAAAAACCCTTGAGAGTGAATTTATTGTTCCTTTACCACTATAAATACATCCCATGATAATTCTAATCTATTCATAATCTATTCTAAAACATTTATAAACACCCTCTCAAGTCTAGGGATCCTCTTCTACAGTTTTATCAAGAACCGTCTTTCAATTTTTCATTTTTATTTCCAATTTTTTATATTATTATATGTTTTTACAAATCCTTATTAATTTCCCTAGGATTTACATTTATTTAGATACCTTTTTCGTTTTCATTAATCCCTTATATGAATATTTATATTTCCCTATTTTATAATGAAATTATCCTATGATTTTTCCATTAAAAAGATTTTTATAGTGAATAACCATAACCATTTACACTTAAGGGTATTCACCTAGATATAAACATTCTTCATTTATAGTGTAATTTCATTTATGTTTCCCACATTCAATAATCAAGGTATTAAAAGTAATGAAATACATCATTTGTTTTTATGATCTATATATAAAACATATGCATGTACATGATATGAATGTTGTGGGTGGGACTGAAAGTAAATAGCCCTCAAATATATTTGTTAATTTTTTTCTTAGAAGATACTGTGTACGGTGAATTGGAGGTTGTCTTTAGCACCCTATAATATAATTTCTCAATGGTTATCCTTGAAATATGTTTATGATTCTATATTCTATATTTTTTTCACATTATGATGTTTCCTTGATGTTATCATGTTATATCAAGACCCATTATTAAATATTATTATCATCACGCCTATTATGGCATCATGATATACCCCTTGACTCATATGTATTAACTACATTATGTAATTATTTTATTATTCCATAATTATAAATTATACTTCTCCAAATTCTTATGTATTTACCTTGGTAATCACATAGAGTATTTTTAAGAAAAAGGAAATTTTAAGGGAAGGTTATAATGATTTTATGAAATTTCATTGTATCGATGTCTGTGTTATTATGTTATTATCTGATTTCTTAAATAAAATAGATTTCTTGATTTTATGGGAATGTTTATGAATAACTTTATATAATAAATAATCATTTATGGTGTATGAAAATATGGATTTTTATTTATTTTCACCCTGATTAAATAACTCTGGAAACATGTTATCATAATTCCTCAACTCATTAAAATAAAATCATATCACCATAGAATGACCATATTTTACCCCATTATTGGATTATTGAATAAATTTTCATTATAGTTATGTAATTTTTGACCAATCTTACCCCACCATAAACACTTTCTTGAGCCTTTAAAACATTTAATTAAATTTTATTTATTACACTTGGAACATATTTGGAATATTCCTCTGGGATTCATAGATATGTACTTCTATGTTACATTCCACTCTAACAAATTCTTACTCTTTACATCACAAGGAAAATAATTGTTAGAAAACTCCATCTCAACATTCATAGTACAATGAACAAATCCAAATCTATTTGTAAACATGGTTTCAATCATGATTAAAATCATTTAATTTTTTAATCATGGTCCTAAATTAAATATTGTACATACAAGACTAATATTGGAAAATTTTATCTAGATAAGGGTTCTAAATATTAATATTTATCATCATTTCGAATAATTTTTTCTTTACACATAGTAGAAAAAATATCAAGAAATATATCACCTTAAAAATATTCTAAAATATATCATATTCCATGTTTTTAAGAACATCTCTCTCTGGTATTGTCAACCAAATACCACCATTAAATTGCTTCACCCTCAAAATGATAAATGGTAAATTATATCATTTAACATTATGAATATACCATGATTTCAAATATCTTCTCCAGAGGATTGATCCATGATTAGACTATAATAGGATCTGATGATCCACTAAATGATGGAGGGTTCTATTTATTAAAATGATCAACTATAGACAAGTCTCTCTATATAAAATATTATTTCAATAAAACATGGATTCCACCATCATTTATAGTAGGTTTCAACTGATCCAACACTTTTAATTTTTTTTTATAATTACAACCATTTTGGGATGCTGATTGGGAAGGATATTTTCCTCTAGAATAATTTCAACTTCATATTCACAATTTACTCTATTGAAACCACTATGAATAGAAAATGTTTAAATGAAACATCATGGTAATATTAAAAATCGATATCATTTCATCATAAACATATAGTATAATATTTTAAGGGTATTCAATTAAAATTATCCTAATCATTAATATTATCTCAACCACCCTCTGTTACCAACTATAATTTCCAGCATTATGAAATTACATATTCTTGATGTTGTTGTAAATTATTTAAATTATTTAATTTCAAGGATCTTTACAGTTTATTTCTTTATATAATTGGGCCATTGATCTCATGTAACAAACCTAAATATTACAGTGCTAACACTTATACTATGTATGCATTTTTCTATAATATAAAACATTTAAAATGGAAAAAATGTTATTTTCGTTATAAATCATCTTGAAATTACACTTGAGGTATTAATTGTTATTACCCATAATAATCCATATGAAATTATTTTTAAAAAATGTTGTTAGAGAAAAAATGATTAGAAAAGGGTATAAAAAGAAAAAATCTATTATTATAGTAAAAAATGGAAACCCATAATTTTTTTCAATTTATTGAAAAATTCTTTAAGTGTATTTAATTAACTATATCAGTGAGATAAAGAAAAAAATTATTTACAAAAAGGGAATATTTAAAATCTATATAGTGAAATTAGAAATCATTTTAGGAAACCCAGAGTATCATATTCATAACCTATCATGAAATGATTTAAAAAACAACATGATCATAGTGAAATCAATAAGATAAACCTCCCCATTAACACTATCCTTTTTTCCTATGATGATAAGGAACTTCAACGAATCTATTGAATATATATAACGGGAATAACCATTCATATAATCTATATTAGGATCACCCATCTTATAAGTTGTATCGGGATCACCAATTATCATCAACAATAATAAATCACTAAATCATGTATAATTTTTTTTAAATTTTGAATTTTTATCATAAAACCATTGAAAAAAGTTTTTCACCCATAATTGAAACACATTTTATATTCACATAAAAATATGGAGATATACACCTTTCATTTGAATACACTTTAAAATTAAAAACTCCCCAAATATTGTTGAAATGATTTCATTGTTAAATAATAATTTAAATTTTATAAGGATGACTCAATGAAATTTAAATTTAGTATGGAATGAAATTCCATTCATTGAATATATGTTAAAGGAAAAAATTCTTCTAGACATTGGTAAAAAGATTATAATGTGACCCATATCGACAAATTCAAAATGTTTCATTTTTTAAAACCATTGAAATAAAGCAAAAAGATAACTAGAATTTTATTTATATTTAATTTATATCCAAATATATATATTTAAAAATTATTTTTTTAAATAATGTTCATTTAAGAAATATATTTAGAAAATAAATCTTTAAAATTTTTAAATTGAGGTTTTTAATGTTATCTATCCTTTATATTGAATCTCAGTCATCACATACCTTCATTAAAATCCTGAATAGTAAACATATGTTAATTATTTATTTCATTAGGAACTTTTTTATTTTCATTATTCATTATTCATTTTATACTATTCAAAACTATGTATATTCATTTACTTAATCGACGATGTTGATGTTATACGTTTTGATGCTATTGAATTCATATATAGAAAAAAACATTAATATATTGACTATGGTCAATGAGATCATTTTTTTCATTATATATATAATAATAATATTGAATTACTTATGATTTATCTACATCAATTATTCTTATAAAATCAAGAATTATTGATGTTTTTTAAAAATGAACTAACTTATAACCATGAAGACAACATGTTGTATGTATGCATGTGAAATGATTCAGTCATGGGGGAAAGAAGGGTAGTTTTTTTATATCTCACCATAATAATAATTACATCATAAATACAAAATTATATCATTAATTATACACACACACACAAACACAAACACACCATCCATGATATGTGGTAATGAAAAATGAATCAAAACACATTTTGGAGATGGTAATCTATATGTTCACATGAAAGTAATTATCAATTTTCTATGAATGTATAGGTAATAAAATAGATAAAAATTTATATTCATGAATGAAAAATATGTCATGAATTCCATATATATACATTATGAAAATAATTATAACCTCTCACTTTGGGTGTTTAGGGAAAATTTAATGCATCACTTCATATAGGTGTTAGTCCACACATAAGTAGGGATAATTTTTGCATTCATTATTTGACAGAACATGAGATTGATGGATATTTTTTCAACTAATATAACAACATATCTACATTTTGATAATACCTATGTTTTTATATTATCTATATATTAGAATGTTTGTGGGAGGTAGACGAATAAATAAATAAAAAATTCTTTATTAAGTATTATTCATCTTCCACGGAAAAAGTCTTTATTTTTATAGGAAAAATATAACAAGGACCATTTTTATTCAATAAATGTCCTCTAGGATGTGGGGAGTCTGGGTGTCATAAAATTGAGTAGATTTTGGATTTGATAGAGTGCTGAAATGGAGTGTGGAAGACATGATATGAGGTTCTGTTTTATAAGTGAGTGGATGGGTACTCATGGAATTACATAAAATATTAAATTAATACAGTTTAATTTTCATAAAAAAGGATCTAAAATGATATAATTAGAATATAGGGTGAGGGTTTGAAATATAAATCACATAAAATATAGTTTGGACAAGTATTGATTATGTTTTAAGAATTATATCATTGTTTTAACACCCCCACCCCCATTAACACTTCTAACACCTATAATGATATCATGGGGGTTTACACTAGAGGTTTCGCGAAATATTCCCTAAAAAAGTGACCCATAAATGGAACATGGTTGATATTATCAACTTCATCCCATTAACTTTATTAAAGACAACATTCTCTAAAATTTTAAATCTTTTAATAAAACAATACTTATTATAAAATTTTGTTAATGTAAATTTTAGAACTATTCATTTTATTGGACTTCGATAATAATATGAGAATATAGGAATTCCAATATAATCCTTTATCACATAACTAATATGAAATATTATCTCAAAAAATTAATGCATTATAATATTTCATTCTCATTTCATTGCATTTAATATTATTAATATAGTTTATTTTATTTTTCTATTAATTGAATAAATATAATGTTGGTGTTTGGTAAGAATATAAGGTAACTTTATCATCACTAAAAAGTATAAATAAAATACTGAAAAAAATAATTTATATTTAAAATAACTTTCTATAATAAAACAAAATATATTTGTTTCCCTATAACAAAATATAATAGATATTTAAATCAATAGATTAAATTTTTTAAAAAAATAATAACATTAAATAATATAAGTATTATATTAAAGGAATATGGAAATATATTTCGAATTTTTTAAATTATACATGGTCATGGTCAAATGAACCAATAAATTGAAATAAATTGATGTGTCAGGGGTATTATTAGTCCTTATAACAATATTTTTATATTTAATTACCTGATTTACCATTACCATTATGAAAACTATTTACAAAAGTTACTATTCATAACGAACTAAAATAATAACTAAATTTGTTCCACAAAATTAAAAATGACTAATCCAATTTTTGAGATTCAATTCACATAATTTTTATAATTAATTTTCAATTAAACACACAAAACAAGTTGGAAAACATTTGTTTAATAAAAATACATATTAATCATAAAAATGAACTTAAAAAAACCTAGTATTAATATGCCTAAAATATATTTAATTTAACTTATCTTACAAATTAATTATTATTTTTCTTTTAAATCAAAATCATAATGATACTTTTAAAATTCTTAATTTAATTCATACAATTGAAAATATTTAAAAATGTATATTTTTTTATATTAAATGAATAATCAAACTGTTTAGAAAATTTCCAAAATCCCACCGTTCACAATTTCGAAAATTTTATATCAAGGGTAAATTTCATTTAAAAAAATTGGATTTTTTAGAATTTATACAATGAAATAAAATCTTATGAGGAAAAAATAAAACCATTTCGTTTTTGATTGGAAAATATGTTAAATATTCATACAATGAATATAACTCTATAATGTAATTCATGTTTTATAATAATTCATTTCATTCGTTATTTAATTTATATGGTCTGTTGCATTATAATTCATAAAAAATTAATTTTTTGACTTTCATTTTATTTTCTGAAATATATTGTTCGGTGTGAAGACAAGTATGCTTTTTTCTAGAAATTGAGTGATGATTCATTTGATGATACATCTATAGGGATAAAAATTTCATTGATAGGAATTGAACGATTATTTTACATATTATTATCACTTGGTATATAATTAATATAGTCCTACAATATAGTAACAATGGGTCATGTACAAATAATATGGTAGGGATCATTTTATCATTATTGGAATGTTGAAATATAGACACTAGTATTACACCAAATGTTTATATAATATAATGAGACTAGAGATATTCTAGTGGCATAAAAAAGTGTATTTTTTTTATTTTGTTATAGTCAAATTGATTATATATTTTATAGTGGTGGAGTTGTTTCTTATAGGTAGTTGTTGTGATATGTGATTATTTTAGGCATGATTGATTCTCAATAGATATAACATGTGTGATTAGTGATCTATAATAGAAATTTTTTTATTATTCTTACAAATTTTGATAATTTACTTATAGTTTTGTAGAGTGTTTATCTATAATAACCATATATTGTCATATATTTCATAAAGGAGGGAGTACATGTATCAATTATGAGATCTTCTTGACAATAGATTCCATAGTAAAAATCCACTAACTCACAGAGAATCCATATAGTAATAGATGAAATTATGACTTACTAATGCCAACAAGATTATTTTTAAGAGTTCCCAAAAGTTTATAAATCTGATATATAGAGGAGATATCATATATTTTCAATGCATGTGAGGATATTTTTAGTGAAAAGATGGTGATAGAATATATCACGGGTTGAATGATTGTAAATGTTGATATGAATTGCCTAGATAGTAATGAAAATTGACTATAATGATATAATATTATGCATCCTTGGATTATGTGACCTGAATGTGTTAATTTATAAGGTTATTATTAAAATATTATTCTATTTTTGAATAAAAAAAAGATTTTAAATATGTTTTTATCCTCGATTGGTGGAACACTAGGAGTGAGAACTATGTATTTTGACTTATGTTAATAAAATAATGTAATTGTGAAGAGACTAAATGGATAAATATATTTTAATTTATTGATAAATAATGGATGGATTTGTTTTCTACAGTGCTATAAAATAGTATATATGAACATATAAAATTGATTATTAAGAAAAATTTATTTAGCATATCTAAAAGTAATCATTGTACTCTGCACCATTTATTTTTATAAATGATAATGATTTATTGACCCTTTTACGATTTTACATAAATAGATTTTAATTTTTTAATATAAATCTATATGATTTCAAATGTATCATCACAAATTATTCCCCTTTAATTTTGAAACTGTTGAAGATGATGAGAGATTAATGTTTTTATTTAAGGGTAAATAAATATTTTTATATACCATTACTAATTTAAATTCGTGTTCATTTTAATAAAACATAATGATGATTCATACTGTAATATTATTCTATGAAGAATTTCCTTGGTGAGTTTTCTTATGATTGAGATAATGTGACTGATTTTTTTGTTACTGATGATAATGTTGGGCTATAATATATTTGGGAAGCATTTTTTTATGAGACCCACTGTGGTAATATATTATGTGATGTATTATGGTGTCTAATACTTCATATACCCTATATTATTATATAATTTTGTGTAAACATATATAATATCACACATCCCAAAATTGATATCATTAGTGTCTATTAAAATTATATCCATTTTATAACATCATTACACATAATAGCATGAATAGTATGTGATGCCTTTATCATAGGACTAAAATATTCAAATCATAAACCTTTTGACAAGTATAATCACTGTGGGGAGTACATAAAATTATGAGTGAGATAAAATCCTTTTTAAAGAATATAATGAATTACTAGAGGTGTGTTTTATTTTCAATGGAATTGTTTTTACAACCAATAATTTTTTTGAAATGTTTTTAACTAAATATTAGATTTTTTATTTGGTTATTAGAGATCTAAGGGAGTGTTGATATGGTTAAAACTTTTTTAAAAGGAAATAAAAAACAACAGCTGAGATAACATAACATGAGTGACACTAGTGTTAAAAGGTCTTTGAAAATTAATCTAGATCTCATATATGGTTTACCTATAGTTCATATTAGATTATGATAAAAATTTCCGAAGCCACATTAGAGTCATTTTATCTTACATACGATTGATCTATGTTCACATTTATTTTTCTTGAATATACATACCATTTAGTACATAAGAAATGAAGAAATGTTGATATTGAATATGGATATATTTCTGAAGATCATTTTAAGGATATAGATAGGAAAAATGAGACAATGTAAATAATAGATAGAGGATTTTTCAAATGACTATGGATCTATTTCAATTTCATTAAACTTTCTAGAAAATGAGGTTCTTGAATATACGACTCATACTCAAGATTGATATAATAGTGGGACCATAGAATATATCCTTATTAATTTTAATGGATTCCTAGATTCACAAAATATATATTCATTTTTCTTTGAATGCTATTGAAAATTAGAGATACCCTGAAAATAAAAACTAACAAGAGTCATATACTATTGGGAATATATTATACGTCATTGAGGAGACACTCCCTTATATATTTACTTTATGATTTTTTTGGATCGCATATGTATCTGATTTCACTCAACAAAAAAATTATATTTTGTGTCACTTTGTTGGTGATCCCTTGAAATAAAATATTGGATTTTAATTTTGGTAATTTTTTCATTGTGGGAGTGGGTGAGTTTTTATATTAGAATGTTATTTAATTTCACCAATAACATATAATAATTTAAAATAAATTAAAAAATATAATATTTATTCAACCTCTCTTCTTAATGTTTAACATCAAATAAAAATTTAAAACCAATTGGTATCAGGGAAATCACGGATTCTTATAAAGGATCCAATATTTTTTATCAAATAATAATGAATATCAATTTCTCAATAGTTATTTCAAGAACTGTCATTGATGGAATAAAATAGTGTTTTCTTATATTATTTCACTTTTCTTATAGATTTTTTATGTGGCCACTATTTGTTTCACACAATTTTGAGATAAATGTTCCAACGACCCATACTAAAAATATAAATATCGAGTTTTATTTAAATTAATGGAACACCAATTTGATTCACCTTTTTGAATTTGTTTTACCATGTTTCCATTTATAATGACAAAAAAGAAAAACAAGACATATGAATTAATGTTTTTATAAATTTTATGTGAATTTCCTGAATTGAAGGTTAAATTTGGATATCATAACTTGAATATATGATTTTTTTAGGATGATTTCATTGATTTATTTTTCTATAGGTGTCTATAAAATTTCAAGAAAAATAATATGCTTTTGATAAATATCAATGGGTTCTTTTATGGATAAAAAGATACTAAGTATCCATCCAAATCAATTCTATGAAAACATTTCCAAAATTAAGGATAAAGATTCAAATGAGTTATCTCTTGTTTTGTTACAAAATACACATATTGAATATGTGATGATAAAATCTCTTGTTTTCATAAATAAAATCAATGTGGGGAAATATATTTCTTTTAAGGAAATAATTGTTATTATAATCAATTAGAAGAAAGTGATGTTCCCTAATAGATATAAATACGTTGTGTAATATTATGAGAATTATGAAAAGACAACATCTCTTATTTAAATGAATTTTTGACATGGTGGTAGAAAATATGAAGGTAATTATCCATTAAATTATATTATTTTTGGAGGAATTGGACATTTTTTTAGGTTTTACCAAATTAAAAATACTTATATCCAAAATAATGGGAAAGATAATACTAACTCAAAGAAGAAATGGAAAAAACATATAAATTTTCGTAATGGGAAGAACATATTTTCAAATATAATGATTTATATTTTACTGAGTAAATTAGAATAAAATATCCCTTTTAAAAGTAAAAAAGTCATAGGATGCGATGTTCATTGAAAATCATATAAATTTTTTTTGATTATAAGGAATAAAATAGTGAATATTTTTATAGTTTTGTGAAAAAATTGAATGAAATATTAACCTTAAATATAATGCTCAACTTGGTGTTGTATTAAAGTCCATATATTTTATAAACTTGATTTCATGACCTATTACATAAATGCACACATAACACAAAAATATTAGATTTAGTGGAAAAGTTTATTTTGGAAGTTTCATACAGGAAAAAATATCCTGAAATATTGATACTATGAAATTATTTAGAAATCCATAATACGACATTAAAATCTATTTAAATTATAATATTTTACATGATAACATAGTGGTATACATAACAAACATGTGATCTATAAATCCAAGAAAGGGAATAATCAAATAATAATATTTGAAAAGAAAAAATATCAATCAATACACTTATTATGGTGACAATAATGGTCTCATAATCATTAATATAAAAAAATATCATGATATAATATGACAACACCACGAAAATAATGGATTATGGAAACTATATAATATATGACCTCGTAAGTATTATTCAGGGATAACAACCAATATGTTATAAGATATTGTTCTTAGGATAACCTCTTATACACCATTTATGTTATATTCTGAGATAAAAAAACCCAATTCAATAAGGGGATATATATTTATGGGAAAACCTATCACATTTATTTACACACATGAATTTGTGTGAGACATTGATTGAACAACATAATATCATATTTCAAAACTTCTAATACCATAATTAAGGAGTATGTGTTATAAAAATCGAATTACCAAATCTATTAAGGGTGTGTCCATTAATGTCAATAACCGTGACTAGATATCTGGATTGGTATTAACAAAAAAAATCTTTGGAAAACACATAGTGAATCTCTATAGCATAATGAGGGTACCTAAAAGTTCAAGGAAGGTTTAAATGGGAGTGAAAGTTTTTCCATAAATATTTTTGATTCTTAAGGATTATAAAATGGATGATAATAAAAACATTACACCATTATAAATATTAAATCAATAGGCTTACTACAAAGAAAGTACTTTAATAATTATTAATAAGGGAGAATCCCTTACATTGGCACAATAACTACTTAAGTAAAGGATTTAATGTGAGGTGTTAAATTGTATCTTATTATTATAATAGGAATTGAATAGTAAATGGATATTTATAAATACATGAAAACATAATCAATCATGATTCATAATTCAAACTAAAAACTAGTAGCTTGAATGTAAAATAAGAGAAAATTATTCCTTACTTCAGTATAGTAATGACTTAGTAAAATGATACAAAGAGAGGGGATAAATTACTTTTAATTATTATAAAATAAATTATATTTTAAAGGAATATTTATAAATAAACTAAATGAGAATAAAATTAGATAAAAGTAGATATATAAAAAGAAGTTTCTTGAGTGGAAAATAAGGGAGGGTGATCCCTCACCAAGATAGGGTGCTTCTAAAATTTTGGAGTGGTCTTATTAAGATAATGGGAACTCCGTAGAGTGGTTTTTATGACTGATAGAGAGATGAAATTCATACCTCATGGATTTTGGGTTAATTTTATTGGGAGGCTCGGTTGGTATTTTAAGAAAAAGAGAGTATAATTCATTATTAATTTATTAATATTTGTTTTATACTCTATAAGAAAAAACAATCAAAATGACAATACCTACCATGCATTTTCCAATGATTCTTCAAAATAGTTATTATTTTAATTTTTTTAGATATATAGGGGTGAAAATATTAAAATAATATCATTGGTGATGGGGAAGTGAGTATGTTCACACATAAATGATTTTAAATCATTAAAAAGTAAAATAGTGTTTGTAAGATTCATTAAATGATTATAATGTTCAAAAAATATCATAAAAACACATTATTTAGAAGGATAAAGATATTTTTGGTCATGTATTAATTTTATATTATTTATTACAACACTTTAGGGATATAATGATTTCATAATAAAGATAATATATTAATACAATATTTACTTTTTATCCAAAAATTAAACTATCTCATAAAATTAGGAAAAATTATCCATAGCCTAATTTCAATGAGATAATTTAGAAAATAATATTTATTTTATGAAAAGAATTTTCAAAATTTTAAATTTTTTACTTTTAAATAAAATATGTTATTTAATAAATAATACTTTTTTATAAAAAATAAAAACTTTATGTCCCTGGTAAAACTTACATGAGAAATTATTGAATTATTCTATCATTTATATTTAAATAATTATTATTTAATAAGAATATTTAATTAAAATATTAATTATTTCTTAATTCATGAAAAAACAAGGCTTTTCATTTAATCCATATATTTTCAAAAAATATAATTTTGGTTTCTTCTTATCAAAATATAATTTTCATTAACTCTTATATAGCTATACATTTATAATGTAATAATTTAGTGGTATATATATAATTTATATTTTATTGAAAATACGTTTATAAAAATTCATACAACATTGATCTAGAGACATAACACATTATTTCATTAGTTTATTCCCTATGGGTATGTTGTGTGATGGTGTCAATTTCGTATGATGGTTCTGTGATCATGGTTTGGGTTGGGATATCATTAAGAATGAAATTATACCATAAATGGTTTCTCTCATGTTTTAGTTATTGAATCACACTTTGGGTTTGGCGATGGGAAATTCCCAATGATAGCATCTCCCAAAATTGCTTCCATAAATGACATTTATAGGGTATGTTCATAATTTTGAAGGACATTTATTCATCCATACCTGTCAATTGTTTTTTATAATAACCCTTAACATATACTAATTTTAATGATTACATCACAAATACTATATTATAAATCATTAGGATTCATAATGGTATTTTATATTTAATATTATATAATTGATAATTTTCTAATATAATAAAAGTAGTGTATGTTTTTTTTAAAAAATTACATAAAAATGCATTTATTAATTTTAAAGGGAGTTTAATTTTTGAATTTTCATGTCATTAAATTATTTACCTTTAATAATTTTCAACGATATAATTAATTTAAGAAAATTTAAGTCATTACATTATTCCCCCTTAAGAAATTTCTCCATCAAAATTTTATTTCATAAACTATAATTACTGAGGTTACTTTTATTTCATCAACACCTCCTATTCCCAAATTGCGTCATTAAATATATAGTTCCACTAGAACAATATTTCTAGAGGTGTTGTCCCAGTTTTAAAAAATATTTCTCAATAAAATAAGATGTATATAAAAAGTTCCACATATAAAAGATAAATGTCTGATTGTATCACTGATAGATTAATTACATGTGAGGGATTCAATATTTACATCCCCAATAAGAATACAAGGAACACCTCATGTCATAAAGATAGTTTATGTGGGAGTTCTAGTAGATAAGACACTACTATGATGAGATCATGATTCTCGAAGGGGTTGATGTATCATCACTCAAGCATTACCTTCTTCCCTAACATTATGATAATCTACCATAGAGATATATGATGGAACACAATATATCAGACCTAAAAATCTATTTCACATAAAATATTATCTACTTATATTTTCTATTTTCTTTGAATGTATTTAATATGATGTAAAATTGTTTAAACCTACTCTATCGTCTCTTTGATAAGATCCTTGTCTCATCAGCCTCCACTCTCCACCTCAATGATATCTTGTTGGAGTCCAACATGTCTTACCATAAATAACCTAATATTCTCCTATTTTAATTTTGGAATTCGAACTATTGTTTTATAAAAACACTAATGGGTTTAGCAGGTGATCCCAATATATGTGGAAATAACTGAAATATGATCTCATCATATCCTATAGAGTTAGAATGGTTCTATCAAACTGACTATCTTTTTGAGGTTGACATGTAATATATGAACTCATATATATATCAACTATTTTGTAATGGAATATACATACCCTCACTGTAATACTTTGATCTCATTATGATATAATAGACAGTGGTACTCTCTGAAATCATACCAATTATCTTATTTATATCATTTGATATTGGTTAAGAGAGAAATTCTCTTTTATAGAAATAAAATGAACTATCTTTATAAGGTGATATTCTACCACCCAGATGGTGTTATTACCTTTATATTTCTTAGGATTTCTTACAAGGAAATCCATGGGTTTTTCTATTTGTATACTAGTATGGGGAATGATTGTATCATACCCTTAGAATTATAACATTTATCCTCGACTAATTCTCATAAAATGTATCCCAATACAAGTTATACAATCTATATCTTCATGTAATCCCACTTGATTTTTTCTTTAAATATGTACACATCTTACCGAATCCTCCTTAGCTCTAGTTTTTAGCGATACATATCAATGCTATAAAGCATATAAATCTATCTTCGGAAATATTTAAATTTATGATATTGGAAACATTTTTATGTATCTCTTTATTATATTTTTGGGCCTCCATGATCTTATATAAGTGGATGGTTAAGTAATTGTTTATGAAATGTGTGATAATGATTCATTTTTTATTCCAATGTCTATAATTATAATTCTAGAGAGTATTAAATCCCTTTCAATCCTCATCAAGTATTATATTACAAGAACATTTCAAATCAAAGCATAAGCCACATTGTTTTCATATCTAGGATGGTAATCGATTTAATAATCAAAATCCATTATTAGATCTAACATCCTTTTCTAGAGAATAGGGTGATCCTTTGTGTGGATGTAAACTTTACTCATTTATTATTCTTATAAATTTCAAATTTACCCCCATAGAGAAAATGTTGCAAAATAAAAAATCTGAACATCACAACAACCAATTATATGTCTTGGGTTGAGTAACTATACACATGGATTATTAATTAGTGAGAAGAATTAGTTATCAACTTTTCATCTAGAATGTGAATAATACCCATTACCTTTTTAGATGCATCATTTTAGATCACAATTCAATCCCCTCTGGTGGGTAATGTGATTATTGGTATAGTGATTAGAATCTTCTTTAACTTTTTAAATTTCTCCATACATTCATCAACCTAGAAAAATTCTACCCCCTTTCATGTTAGCTTGGTTTATGGGTAGGGGTATCCTAATATGTATCTAGAAAAATAGACTATTATACCCAGTTAATCCAATTATAATATGGATATATTTCAATGATATTGTTCAAGTATATTCTAAAATTACATATGTTTTTGATGGATCCATAAAGATCCCATTGCAGGTTATAAAATTTCCTAGGAATGTTACATTATCTCTTTAGAAATCACATTTACTACACTTCACATATTAGTATTACTAATTCATATCTTTAAGCATAAAATCCAAATTATTCTACTATTCATCCATGATTTTGGAGTGGGTTAGAATATTTATTATAAATACTACAAAAAATTTGTTGAGATATTCTATAAAGACTATATTATTTAATTCCATGGGGACATTTATATAATTTGATATTTAAATGGCATCGCTATAAACTCATAATAAACATATATTTCACAAAAAGTAGTCATGGTGATATTTATCTTCTTCATGTTTAATTTTTAATATCCTGACTAAAGATAAACCTTATATAAGTTATATGATTCACATATAAAATTTACCAAGTCAACAATATGTGGAATAGGATTCATGATATTTATTATAATCTGGTTAAAATCACTATAATCTATAAAGAGGCTCATTAACCCACCCTCCTTCTTGGAGAAAAAGAATGGTCTACCCCACGGTGAAGCAATTGGGAATATAAACCCTTATCCAAATTCTCCTATATTTATTTATTATGCTTCTATAGTATAGTAGTGTATATTAGAAATTGATTCATGGATGTAGTAAAAACTAAGCGTATTAGTTAGATCTAGAACCCAATCTCTTATCTTTTTAGAATATTGACGATTTCAATGGGAAACACGTCATCATATTCCCTTGTGGTGGGAATGAAATAAATGATGATCTGATAATTTTATATACTATTTAAACTGGATATTCTTTATTATAAATAAATTATATCCCCGTTTGATATGATAAATACAAATAAAATTATTTCTTTATTTTTTACAAGTATAAAATCAGTGGATGATTTGCGATATGGATTTTAATTTCATTCCATACATAATTTATATGGGATGTACACTTGTAAAGACAATCCATACATATAATTGTATTAAATTATTCCAAATAGAGTGTCAAAATGTTTAATAGGTTGTTTATCCAATAAATATATATAGGGGTGATTTTAAATAGTTGGGATGTAATAATTTACTCATTTTTAATTTTAACTTATAATTGTGCTTCCATTCTTTGAGCGGTGATTAAATATTTTTACAAAACATTCATGATACGAATGAACGTGTAGAAGTAGGGAAAAATAGTATATTCACTATCCAAGAAAAAATAACAACATTACTTGTTATATTTTTATTTTTATGATCCATCTCAATGTTTATAATTTCATAAGATCATCCTTTACCTATAGGTCTTAGTGGATTTTTTTTCATTATTTATCATCAATAACTGTTGTCTTAGTTCATTTAGTCCCATTCTATCCTTCTTCTACATAATTGAAAAATATGACATCAGGTGTATTCTTGAATATAAAATTACCTTCTTATACCACATTTTTGGGTTCTCCCATCAACATTTTGTAGCTAGGTTATATTCCTTCCCAAACCTAATTCATTTTTAGATCCACTTCTGGAAATATTTAGGAATATTCTTCTTATATAATAGATAATTGGGATGTTATAAATTCTTATGCCACATGATATTTAAGTCTCACTATAGTTGAATTAAAATACATTCCACTCTTTCTCTATGATAGAAAATTTAACCATTGAGATTCATTGATCAACATTTTGAATTTCAGGGAAAATCATACAATTTCTCAGTACCATTCAATGTCCCAATTTTTAAATTATTTTCATAGAATTCATTTTTTTTCTACAAAAAGTTAAGTCAAATTTACCTTCAAGGTAAATAATAAGGTCTTTGGTTTATCAGTAAGTTAATTATATTTATTATTCATGCACAATGATGGGGTTTTCATCCTTATTCATGAGGCCAAGGTAATACCTACCCATTTTATGATAGGGAGTTTGAGGAAGATATTTTTACAATTTTATTTTAAAAATTACCTCTACTCCATCCCTTCGATCTCTTTCTCATGGTTCTTTTTTATTAATATATACTATTGATCATCTTATTCATCTATGGAATAATAATATAGTATAACCTTCCCTTTCTCAAATAATTTAAGGAAAGATAATATATTTTCTATAGAATTGATCCAATTTTCCTTGATTATGGGATCCAAAGATACACAGACTGTCAAAGGCCTTTCTCATATAATGGACTCGATTAAATGTTTTTAGGGATTTGTGGGTTTTCCTAAAATTCATCTATCTTTTATAAATATGTGTAATTGATTATGTATTTTCATGAATTTTATATCACCTACTCACATATAACTTGGTATCCTAGTTGGGATATCATCACATTACCCATCACCTCAGTTGTTAACTCAGTTCCTCATATTTCTATCCATTGAAAAAAATTTAAGGTAAATGTTTTGTTGATAATTTTATAAATATTAATAAAATAAAATGGAAACTGTAAACATTTAAGTTATAACTCATAAATGATATATATTCTTAAACCAATAAAATTCAATATTTTAGTCTATATCATCCTTTGTCTATATCCTAATAGAAAATATTATTGTAATTTTTGTTCTCTTCATGGTGTTTTGTAATGAGGTTGTATGTTTTCCAAATCCGTTCCACCTAAAGGGTCAGACCATGTGTACAATAATTCCCAATTATTTTTCAATTAGTAATGATCGTATTAATGAAAAATGAACCATTCTCAAGGTTATTACCCTTGGGTACAAATATTCCATTTTTTGGATCCACTTGTAGTATAAAAATTGGTGTTTTGATTCATGGAAGACACGTATTATATACTTTAACAATATTTATTATATTTCATGGGATATTCTAGGGATGTAATTAACATAGGGGTGAGGTATAAAGCCCAGTAGGTGCATTATCAAATAATAATATAATGAAATTAAGTCAAGTTATTCGAGTTTCATATCAACATGACATAAAAGTGGTGAGAATAATATACATGGACATTGAAGAAATATATAATATGATAACATCAAGTTAACATTGGAATATGGGAATAACATAAAACATGAAATCATAAGCATATGTTAAGTAAAAAACAGATATTTCATATCAAAATGTGGTCAGTAAAACCTAAATAACATAAGACATGGTTTATCATTAGGTAAAAACATTACCCATTGTGCTGGAGGGATATATAATTCTAGGGACACCCATCATATTCACATCATGTACATGAATATGTGGGCCACATAGATCATTCAATATAAGAACATATTTAATCAATTTTAATCCCATGGTTTGGGAATGTGGGTTACATACAAAGAATACCTTAGTAAATTTTGGGTAGGTATATCATGTTTAATACCCATGAGTTGAAATTGTCATGGATATTGAAAACAAACAATTATTGATGACAAAAAAAGCGAATAATTTAAGTCGAATAGCGAATCTATATAATGGACTAATGAATAGTTTAATGAAAGTGAAATGTTTTTTTATCATTACATGGGAATAACTATTATAGAAAAATTTATGCGTAAAATAACATTACAACATGATAAATGGGATATTAAAATTCTTAGTGAAAGTAAATTTATTGAATTAAAAAGAAGAATAGATGACCCCTTACTTGAGAATATTTATGGATTTGCTAATGTTTATAACAAATGGGGATAAATAATATCAATTTCATATAAAATCAATTTGATAGTAAAATATTATTATCACGAACTGCTTTATCCATAATAAAGGAAGGGCCAGAAAAATGTCACACCCTTCTTTCTTCAAGTTGAAATAGAAATAATGACCCCGAGTGCTGACTTCAATAGGCCCCAGAGTGGATACTAGCTCCAATAGTATAGAATCACACATAATATGGAAGACATTAACCTTTTTAATGAACATTTTTGGGAGATAATATAATAAATCTAAACCAAATCCAAAAACTGAATGTAAAAGTGAAGCCAAATCCCCTTTGTACACATGAATGTTCAAAATAATGTGCTACAAAGTTCAAGAAAACTCCAAAGGAAGTACCAATGAAATGAAAACAGCAACAAAAATTGTCCCAATATCCAAGTTAATACGGACCTTCATAGTCCTCAATGTCTTCATGAAATCCTGAAAGTAGTTTCATATATGTAGGGTGATTGTACAGGTATACTCAGTAAGGGAAACCACAGGATCTCATGCACTAGTGTGGAGGCATTCTAATGCCCCGTGATAAAGTAGAGGTAGACCAAACACTTAGAAAGGGAAACTATCCACTTAGCCTCTATAAGGAAAACTCACAAAATAATGAAAGTAAGGTAAAGTAATATTAATAGCACATCAATATTCAGGTACCCACACCACTTTCTCACAGGTTATTAATAATATCCTATGCGTCAGACCTCCCCCTCCATTTTCACTGTTCTCCCGTTGCCACCCTAACAACAACCTTTTGGGCCACCATAGCCACACATCCTTCCCATAGACATCTAGGACATCACAACCAAAACCATACACACATACACCTAGTCCACCACAACCATACATAACCACGCCCATAGACACCTGTGCTAGAACAACCACTACCACACCTGAAGACACCTGAGCCTCAATTAGAAGACACTTGGGAAACAAACCTTCCTGCCCACACCTAGGACAACCACCAAAATGTTCCCGTCCCAAAGAATCTTGGGCTATAATAGTCCTCAGGCCATTACAACTAGCTTGAATATTATTGGGCAACTTATGAGAGGGAGTATAAGAGGAGCTAATAACCATCCACTAGTATGATTATTGGGAAAATCACCCGCCCCCATGAAATGGGGGTATACAACACGAAGTAATCATCGTGGGTGGGGTTCATATAAGAAACAAAAAAACTAAATATTTTGTTATCGGTAATAAACCACTCACCCCAACCTAAGGGTTCCAAAACCAGCCCTTATATAAACACTCTCGTTACGATCCATACTTGCAAAAAATCACAACATCCACAACCAGAGCACCACACATTGAATCTATTCTTAAAATAATGTTGAAGTGATATTCTTAGAAAAATTATCCACTACTGGGAAACTAATAGGCACATCCACAAGTCTAAAAACTCTGGACAGAAGAAGAAAACCACCAAACAATAATTTAAGAATCCACACCCAATTGTCTTGTAGAGTCGCAACAACAGATGGGATTTGTAAGATCCCTCGATGTTCTTGAACCAAACCAATCCCCAACATATGAGATAATCCACAAGATGACAAAAAAAAAAAGAGATTCCATCCCCATCCATATCACCCCACAAGCATCATAGAGTGTTACTACACATATTACCATAATAGAGAAATGATCTTTCCAAATTTGACTATACCATTTAACAAGTTTCTTCTTTCTGTTTGGTTAACTAGGGTGATCACACACGGATTATAATTCATTTGGAATTCATTTAATCAAACAAGTTTACGTTATTAACCAATTTCCATGTCATGACAATTTAATCACAAGATTATTAGGAAAACAGAGGATCATTAGTGCACAAGGAAAGACTACCAATGGAAACAATTTTCAGTGGGAATAAGCCCGTACAATTCAGAAAATATATATAAATACAAAAGTGTATAGAATCCACATCATCAAACACACTCGTTCTTTATTAAAAACCCACTTATTATCTTTGTTAATGTTTGGATTCATCCATTCCCCAAGAAAACATTATCATACATGCCCTGATAGATATACATTAAAGAGTGGTGAAGGAAAACCATACCCAGGTGATCAGCGTTTGAAGTTTTCTTAACGTGCTAAGAATAAGGGTTGAATGACTTGTAGTGGAAGAACTACAAGGTCACAAAAAATGAGATGGAAGGGCTATAACATTGGTGAAAGATTTATATATAGGGACTCCAAATGAATTAATGAAAATAAAGGTGTCTGGGAATAATAAAAACAATCCCTATGTGAAAAAAGGCAAGATCTTGTAGTTACAATATAGGAAAGCTCGAACTGCTTAAAAAAGCGTATCTTGGTTCCACCATGCGGTTGGGTGTTTACACACGATGTTATTAATTGTTATTTTATAATTTTACCCAGACACTATGAATATAGACCAACCTACTTGATGGATATACTTTAATGGAATATATGTTATAGGGGATAAAATAGAAAGGCGACAAAGGTATGACACGGGTCGCTCCATCATTAGAGGAATTAAGACACTATTTATAGGATGAAATGGACTTAAGAAATATTAAAAGAAGTTATAAAACATAAAATAGGAGTTACATGAAATCTAGGGAAAGGAAACCCCGAAAATCCCCCATGGAACCATTCAGGTGTGGCACCGATAGGTGTCACCATTTGGTGACATCACGGTGACACCCGACCACCGACACCAACGCCCTCCCGACACACCGATAGGGTGCAGTATAGACCAAACACCCCAATTGGGAAATTTATTGGACCAAGAGGGTCCGGGACATTACATTATATACCACTTAAACTATTATCATCCTCAAGAATTCAAGGATAAACTCTAAGGAAAGAGAGAGGTATGGAAAACCACCTGACAAGATACCTCTCAGGGACAAACCACTCCAGTATAGTTTGAAATCCGAAAAAATCCTCGATACCTTGGAACACATCTCCCTCATATATATCCTGAAAACATATGGACACACCACCACTCTTCTCCCCCATGAAACCACACAAACATTTAAAGATCTCACTGTCCTCATGTATGGATTAGGGAGTTCCTTTTTCCAAGTCAAGATACTATCTGCTATGGGCGGCACTAACTATTCCACACAAGTTTAATTGCATCAACCTATATGCATCTTGATTTGGTATGAGGTCCTCCAATTAAAATAATTAAGACTTTTCATACAAATTCAATGAAAAAAGGAAAAAGGCCCATCTATTAATTAGCAAGGTCAAGCATTGCATCACAGTCAAGTACAAAACAATACATAAAAAATTCAAAACATCTCTGGGTATTGGGCATGCATCTATGCCTCCCATTCCCATGTACACTCTTCGAGGCTACCATGATGCCCTAACACATGAACCAAGGGAATGGTTTATCTAGGAATCATCTTCTCTTCATGCTCCTCGATCCTCACTGGTCATTCCACGAACATCGCATCATCATGGATATGCATCTATCCCCATTCAAGGATGTTTGAATTGTCATGTAGATACCGAAGGAGCTATAAAAGTTGGAAGAATTCATGGATTCTCATTAGCAGCGGTGGTAGCGCTAGCTGATAAGCTTCCTCACTGACCTGCCACAATACCTTGCAGAGTTCTATGAAACTAGGAAAAATATTACTCCCCCCTACCGAACCTACCTTTTCCACGCCGAGGAGAGACCATTATGAAGACGTGGTACCTACCTTGAACTCCAAGGGTCTCGTCCTATGATTGAAATAAGACTTTTTCCTATCCTGAGATGACTTATTTTTCACTAGCACAAGATGAACCCTCTCTATTGTGTTCTGCACCACCACAGGACCAAAACACATGCTTCCCCAACCTCTGTCCATCACATGGGTGAACGACACAGTCTTCCATACAAGGATTTGAATGGACCCATGACAATGGTATATTGATAAAAATTTATGTATGAAAACTCTACTCTGGGTAAGTGTTGTACCCAAAATCCCCTAAATATCAAAATAGATTCCCATAGAATATCTTCCAATGTGTGGATGGTCCTCTCTGTCTGCCCATCTGTCCGGGGGTAGAAACTAGTGACGAGGCATAGCTTAGTGCCAAAATCATGTTGCAGTCCTTTTGAAACTGACGAGGTAAACTATTTATCCCAATCTGAGTCTATAGACCATGGAATAATTGAAACTGCACCACCACATCCACATAAATCGGTGCTAAGGCATCCACCACACTCTACATCTTGACTGCCTGAAAGAGGCCTGATTTCATCTTCCGGTACACTACTAACTAGATAGCCTCACAAACTCTATGCACACTGGGTTTTCCCACGACCAAATCCATTAATATGACATCCCACTTCCACTCTGGAACATCTAAAGGCTACAATAGAGCTCTTGGTATGTAGTATTTAGCCTTAACCTATTGACATATGAGGCACTTATCCACAAACTACGCCACTCCTCACTTCACCCCGGGCCACCAAAACCTCGGTACATATTGGATAATCCTGGGTGTACCTTCAGGGGTAAGTTATGGAACTCACTGAGAATTCTATCACAAATTGTCACTAGAGAAAACAACTTTCCGTGAAACAACATATGATTCTGACCATCCTCTGAACATCCTTCAAGAGCATTACCCTAGCTAACACGATTGCTCATCACTTCAGCCTCTATGTCCCCCCTACGACTCCAACACCTGATGGGCCCTCAAAGACTGAACCGTCATCTGAAACAGACAACCCATACCACCATCCACTGTGACATCTAGGTGTAAGGCATCCAACTACTCCATCACCTTCCAAGCATCTGCTGATTCCAGAACCGAATCCTTCTAGGGCTTCCTGCTCATGGTATCTGCCATCACGTTCCACATTCTTGAGGTGTAGGAAATCTCAAAGTCATAGTTCGGATGAAACTCCATCCACCTTCATTGTCACAAGTTTATGTATCGCTGGGAGAAGTCATACGTCAAAATCTTGTGATCTGTGAAGACCACAATGTGTTACATGATAAGGTAATGCTTCAAAAACTTCATCACAAACACAATGGCTACAAACTCTAGGTCGTGGGTGAAATTGTGGAATTCATGAGAACGTACCTTCCTAGAATGATAAGATATCACTCCCACTTTTTCAACAACACACACCCTAAGCCTCGCCTAGAATAATCACAGAAAACCGCAAACTTTACCCCTTCATCTAGAAACCTTAGTACTGGGGGACTGACTAGTTTCCCCTTTGGAAAATTGGATGCTTTTTGAAACTACTCACTCCATACTAAATCTTGGTCTTTCATGGTCAAGGCTATCAATGGTCTTGGTAACTCAAGATAAGTTAGGTATGAAACTCTAGTAGTAACCTGCTAAACCATGAAAAATAGGAACCTCCGCAACATTCTTGGGTTCTTTCCAGGAAACAAACGCTTCAACCTTTGATGAGTCCACTGCTATTCCCTACTATGACTCCACATGTCTAAGGATGTGCACCTCTCATGTCCAGAACTTGCACTTAAACAACTTCCTGTAGAGCTGGTGTTGTCAGAGGACCTATAAAACCATTCCCAGATAATCGACATGATCCTCCACTAATTTTGAGTAGATCAGAATTTCTTCGATAAAAATGACTATAAACCGGTCCAGATAAAGATATAGTTCATGAGTCCCATGAACATGATGGAGTGTTTATAATTTCGAATGACTTGACCACGAACTAAAAGTTCCCATATATATAACTGAAACAGTCTTCGAGATGTCACCATCATTCACCCACAACTGGTGACATCCCAACCACAGGTTGATCTTAAAGAAACAAAATGCTCCCTTCAATTGGTCAAAAGGTTGTCGATCCTCAAGGGGGGTTACCAGTTCTGGACCGTTACCTGATTCAACCTTCTGTAGTATATACATAGCTTTGGACCCTCCTCTTCATTCTTGGAAAACAAGACTGTAGCACCCCATGGTGATGCACTCAATCAGATAAAACGATTCTTCATCAGGTCATCAACCTGGATCAGCAACTCCCACAAATCAAAAGTTTCCATATGATAGGGAGCCATCGAAATCAAACATGAACCTAGTTACAAGTCTATCCAAAACTCAACATCACCTTGAGGGGGGTAGAGACACCACCTATCCAGGGAAAACATCTAGGAACACACTAACGATACCTAGGACTTCCACCATCTCTATATCTACTGAATCAACTGACAACATAGGAAACAAGTAATGGAGGGGATCTACTCGCCGGTTTCCCTCCTAGAAACCCCGAATACCAATGAATACTATGCATGAGTAGCCCACATCTAAAAACATGACCATTCTCCAGAAGTAGGCAATAATGGAATACATAGAGAACATCTAGTCGATGCCTAAAATGACATCACATGGATGCATTTGTAGAAAATATAGGTCCCCACTAGATTGATGTGGCCCTAGCATCAGTCTATATCCCCATAAAACATAGGAAAAGATGGTCTGACCTCTGATAGGAATACTCAATAACAGGGGTACATGTAGTATCTCTACTTGTAAACCCATATATTGGGATAGACTGGGTGTAGAAAAGAAGTGTGATGCTCCAGAATCAAAAAAGGAACCAGAAAGAGTAATAAACAATATGATTGAACCTTGAATGACCTCTATCCCTACTAGAACTGCGGCCTATACTATGTGAAACATCCCACACCTAGCTCGTCTGCCCCTCAGTCGTCATCCACCTTCCCAACCTTGACCTATTCTAGGTCCCTAAGGAGCACCCTGAGGTCAGCCTCCTTCTACAAAGTCTTCTCTCGGAGGAGCAAGAGTTCGATGTACCTCCAGCTGATGCTACTACTAAAAAGGCCTGGCTAGAAACTGTTACTATTGAGGTGGGTGCTAAACCTTCCCACCTCCACTGTACTGCACTCAGTCTAGACACTGATTCCAAATGTGCCCATGGATGCCACTGATAAAGCATTTCAGTCCTGGGCATTTAGAGAAAGGGAAAGGACCAAGTGATCGAAACTGGAACTGCTGGGGCCTGTTCCCGATCAGTCGAAACCTGGAAGGCCCTGAGGATGGAGTTCTGCTACTAACGGCCTTCCCCTTTGACGAGATCCACTGGATCCCCTCTCACAACATAAATCCCAGTGTGTTCATCCTATCCACCACTTCAACCTTCCACTAAGCCTCTATGTACATCAGTAGAGTGAAGGGAGTAATAACATATTGAAGAGAAGGTCGGAGTTCCTCCTCTAAACATCTCACCTGAGAATCCTCAATTGGGAAGAGTTCCGGATAAAAACAAAGGAGATCCTTGAACTTGATCCCCAACTCCCACAATAACTTACTCCCATTCTGGAGGGATATTAACCCTTAACTCTTCTCGTTCTTCATTGTAGAAGAAAGTAATTCTGCCAGAAACTCTTTCTCGAAGTCAACCCAGGAAACCTAAACATCCCTCTTCTCCCTGAGGTACAATGTCCACCACTGCTGAACTGCTCCTCACAATAGTATCATAACTAGAGTAACCCAATACTCAGTCAGATCCCAGATCAAGTGAAAGAAATCACCTACTCCTTTAGCCAGCTTTCCGTCTCTATGTCTGAGATGCTTCCCTCGTACTTCCTGTGGGTCTGCCGCTGAAAGTCCAGAAGCGTCTTCTACCTCTAGTCATATTCCTCCTCTCAATAATCCCTCTACTAATTAGAGAAATCAACCTCCTCGGCCTTGATCACCCAAACTACTCATGGACATCATCTGGGTGCCATAGATGTATGGTAAACACAGAAGGCCTAAGACCGAGTAGTGTAGAGGATTGCATTTAATCTTTCTATAAACATGTTATGCATTTAGATTCCCCAAACAACCCAAAAACACATAGGAAAACAAGAAATTATGATGCATGTGCCTTTCATAGGGTCTCTACCCTACAATAAATGTAGGCTCACTTGGTCGTTTAGTAGGTCCAGAGTCATTGCTTCGGATCATGGGGGGAATTAAAATCCCTTTTCCTAGCTGGTATTCCCTGGGCGATTCCATGCACAAATATTTCCTAACACTATTTCCCTACCATCCCATGAAATCATCACTATGCTTAACTCTAAACTCCGTTCTATCTCTCAACCATCACCTCTGATACCATTCTTTAATGACCCACCGTCACCAAGATGAGGGAAGGAAAAAAATAGCTCGACCCTTCCTTATTTAAGTTGAAGGAGAGATAAAGACACCAGAGTCCTACCTTAAATATTCCCCAAAGTGGCGAATAGAACCATGGGAATAAAATGATAGGTAATATAGAAGTCATTACCCGTTTTACAGAAAAAGAACTGGAGAAAATATTTAAAATCATAAAAAACTAAAAAAACCGAAAGTAAAAGTAAACCATAAACCTTTTTTCCACATGCATGTTCAAAATAATGTACTTCAAAGTACAAGAAAACTCCAAAATAAATGTACCAAAGAAAAGAAAACAACAATAGAAACTGTCCCAATGCCTGTGCTAATATAGTCCTACATGGTCCTCAAAGTCCTCTTAGAAACCTAAATGTAGTTTTATGTATGTTGGGTGAGTATAAAAGTATACCCAGTAGTGAAAACCAAAGGATCTCATGCATAAGTGGCGGGGCATTCAAATGCCCTATGATAAAGTAGAGTTAGCCAAACCACCTTAAAAGGGAAACTATCTAACCTGCATCATGATGGAACACTCCCCAAGTAACACAATTCAAGTAAAGTAATAGTAATATCACATCGATGTTTGGGCACCCCGCACCGCTTTCCCACTGGTTATTGAAGACATCCTACGTGTCAGGCCTCCCCCACCATTTTCACTGCAGTCCCACTTTATACCCCACAAAAACATTTTGGGCCACCACAACCATGCATCCTCCCCACAAACACCTAGGCCACCACAACTACCACAACGAACATAGACACCTAGGCCACCACAACCATACATAACCACGCCCACAGAAACCTTGGCCAGAACAACCACCGCTACACCCAAAGACACCTAGGCCTCATCCAGAAGATGCTTGGGAAACAAACCTGCCCGCACATACCTATTCCAAACACCACAATGTACCCTCCCAGATGAATCATGGGATATAATATACCTCAGACCCTCATAGTCGGCCTAGAGAGTCTTGGGCTACCTGAGATATGGAGCAGAAGAGGATCTAATAACCAGCCACTCATTGGAGTGTTGGGAAAATCACTCTCCATGATTAAAAGGGGGTGTTCAGAAATAAGTTCTCAACATTGGTGGGGTTCATATAAGAAACAAAAAATTATAATATTTACATATAAGTAAAAAACCACTCAACACAACATAAGGGTTCTAAAACCATCCCTTACAAAAATTTCCTCATTACTATCCATTCATGCACAAAATCACAACAATGACAACCATAGAACCACCCATTGAACTCATTATTTTTATAATTTTTAAGTGACTTAGTTAGAAAAATTATATACTATCTGGAAACTATGAGGAATATCTACAAGTCGAACAACTATATAATAAAGAAGAAAACAACAAAACCAAAATTTAAGCATTCACACCTAGTTTTATTATAGAGTCACAACAAAAAAGGGATCTACGAGATCCCTCAATAAATTGGAACCAATCCAAGCCCCAATATATGGGTACAATCCACATGAAAAAAACCGAACAACAGGATATCCCCACCCCATACACATCACCCCCAATGATAAATGAGAGAGACTACTCATATTACCAGAATAGATCAAGGAAGATTCCATATTTTACCACACCATTTAACTAGTTTCATCATTTAGTTTGGTTAACTGGGGTGATCACAAAAGGATTCTTATTCATTGGGAATCCAGTTAATCAAATATGTTTACCTAATTAACCAGTTTCTATGTTATGACCATTAAATCACTGGATTATCAAGAAAACAAATGTTCATTTGTGTGCAAGTATGGACCACCAACAACCATGATTTTTAGTGGGCATAAGACCATACAATTCACAACATATAAATAAATAAAAAATATTACAACATCATAATCATCAAGAACACATGTAAATTATTTAAAAACCATTTATTGTCTTTGTTAATGATTGATTGCATCCACACCCCGATGAAACATTATCATACCCAACCTATAAGATACATAATAAATAGAGGAGAATAAAAACACTACAAGGGTGATCAAAGATCTATGTTTTCTTCTCTCATCAAGAACTGGGGTTGCACGACATGTAGAGGAAGAAATCTTAGGTCACTAAGGATGAGCAAGAAGGGCTACTACATAGGCCCATGATTCTAAAAGAGGGACTTCAAATGCACCGAGGGAAATAAAGGGATCCAGGAATAATAAAAACAATCTTAGTGTGATAAAATCACAGACTACATAGTTACGAGATAGGAAATCTCAAACCGCTTAAAAAATGTGGATCGTGGTTCCACCACATAGTTGGGTGGTTACACAGGATGTTATTAAATGTTATTTAATAATTTTTCATAAAGAAGGTGAAGATAGGTCAGCCTACATGATGGATATACTTTAAACAGATAACATGTTAGTGGAGATAAACTAGAAACAAGGAAAAGGTGAGATACGGGTCACTCAGTCATTAGACGATTTAAGACACCATTTATGGGAGTAAAAGGCTCTAAACCGTTTTAATAGTGGAAATAAAACATAAAACAGGAGTTCCAAAAAATCTATGGGAATGAAAGCACAAAAATCCCACATGGCACCGATGTGTGTAACCGTTTGGTGAGACCACGGTGACACCCTTCCACTGACACTGACTTCCTCCTAACTCGCCGATGGGGTCCAGGATGGCCCAGACACTATAATTTGAAAAAAATGGACCAAGAGGGTTCGAACCATTACAATTATTCTTAATGAAATTAAAACATACTAAATCAGGATTCAAATGGTTAAATACGAAGATGGTTTTGGAATGGAAATGAAGTGATGGGACCTTTAATTTGGTATGGTAATGACATAGGTAAATTTTATAATGAGGGGGTGAAAATGATATATTATTATTATAAAATGAATTCAATAGTGAAGGGATATTTATAACCACCTAACAGTGTAATTAACTGAGATTAAAAAGGCTAAATACAATGAAGGATTTTGAATTTAAAAGCATAGAGCGATCCCTTCCATTGAGAGGATGATTCTAAATGATTGGGTGGAACTTCTTGATCTCTTTGAAGAACATTAAGAAGTATTTGTAGAGTTAAATAAAGAATAAATTTATTCTCAAAGTGTTTTGGGTGAATATTATTGTGATTTTGTAAAAATATTTATAACAAAAGAGAAGGGATTTAATTATTAATTTATTTTCTTTGGTTTTGGATTCTATATAATTAAATTATCGACACCATAGTCCATCCTAGGGTTTTTCCATGGATTCAATAAAATAGGATTATTATTAAACATTTTATAAGGATAATTGGTATACATAATAAAATAATACAGTTGGTGATGTAGAAGTGAATCATGTTCATAATGATTTTTTAAAACCACAAAATATAATAAAAGTTTTGTATGGTTCATTAATGTATTAAAATTTAAAAATGAAATGATATAAAAATATATTATTTTGAAGGAAGAAAATAAAATTTTTCATTTATTCCTTTTATATAATTTATTAATTCACTTTTTTGTATTTATGATGTCATAGTATTGAATGTGTATTTATATATTATTTAATTTTTACCCAAAAATGCTTCTATCTCAGAACTATATAAATAATTCACAATTAGATAATTTCAATATGTTAATTTTAAAAATAATATTTATTTTTAAAAAATAATTTTCTAAATATCATATATTTTAATTTTAAATGAAAATACATATTTATAATAAAATTATGGTTTTTAATACCATAATTATTTTATTACCCAAATAAATATTACAATAGACATCATAAAATTAGATAATAATTTATATATAAATAATTTTTTTAACAACAATATTTAATGAAATTGAATGTTATTTAAAAATTCAATAATTTATTAAAAAAAGGTTTTAATTTAATCTATATATTTTCTCGAAATATAAATTTAGTTTCTTCATATCAAAATAAATTTTCAATCAACTCATAAATAATTTAATACATATAAAGTAATAAAGAAAAAGGATAAATCTGATCCTTATTCTACTAAAAATGAGAATATAAAAGTTTATGCTTGTATGGATTAGATATATAACACCTAATAACACTAGCATGGACCAAAATAGAAAGGTGTGTGCTGTAAGCACATTCTTAGGTTGGATTGAAAAACATGGTTTGGGATGCGATATTGATAAGCATGGATGTCTCCCATAAATGGTTTCCCCCTTGTTTTATTTTTGAAGTATTGGAATTATCTTGGATGAGGGAAAATTTGGGTGATTCTATCCCCCTTATAATCTTTGATAAATGGGAATCATAGGGTATACTCATACTTTTTGAGGTAATTTCTTCTTTAATAATTATCAAAAGAATTTTATCATAGACCATAATATATTCTAATATTAATTTCCACTTTGAAACGAATATATTATAAAATTTTAATATTATTAATGATATTTTAAATCATATAGTATAAAATTTATAATTACCAAATAAACAAATTCATGCATGTTTTTTCTAGAACTACAATACCTAATTATGCGTTTATTTTCTCTAATAATAGAATTTATTTTATAAATATTTAGGTAAATAAAAGATATAAAAAATATAGATACTAATTAAGTGAAATAAATTATGTTGATAAATATGTATTATGAAAAAGTTATATAAATTAAAACAGGGATAGTCGAAAGGAAGTCGAATAAATGATAGAACATTTCCTCTTGCAAGTTGATATTTTTGAACAAAAAAAATTTATGGGAGATGCTAATGAAAAAGATACTACCAAAGACACTAAATAGAATGATGTATTATAAAAAAATATGATACATAAACATCCCTAGAAACATGGTAGAATAATATAAAAATAGATAATGTAATAGTTGAATCATCATAAGAAAATTATTTTATTTTTTAAAAGGAAGAGGTAAAACACTAACTAATAAATACTAATTTTGTTAAAATTGTATAACTACTTGTGTAGGTTATAAATTCAATTTTGAGAATATGTGGGATTATATAAAATGATAAAGACACAATATAATTTCAATAACATTTCAGGGTAATATGAGAAAAAAATATGTTTTTATGTTAATTGGAGAAAGAATAATTGTTTTTAGTTGGAAAAGAACATAATTTTTCTTTTAAAAATTTAGGTGATAATAAATGTTTTCAACTAAAATTTAATTTTTCACATGGGACTTATGGGAATAAATAAAAATATTTTTGGGTATAACATATCATTTATATGGTTGTGGATATGACTAGAACTGATGAGTTAAGATATAAATATGTGTAATAATATTGAAAAAACATTGATTATAGAAAGAGTTAAGTTTTGAATAGTAAAAATAGATTTGAAATTATTGATGAAGTATATAGAATTTGTGACCATGACATTTATTTTGTTAAATAATTATACAAAAAAATTATTAAAATTAAATATTTTTATCTAGTACCACTTTAGTAAAAGAAACTATGAGAAATATTTTTTTTCTAGGTTTTATCAATGCCATGAAAAAATATAATCCATTGTTTCTTGATAGTGGTTAAACATTATAGAAGTCAAAATCTAAAAAATATCTTGAATAACATTGAGAATAATGAAGAAGTGTATAAGACATTTTGAAATAAAAACTCATTCAAAATAAAGATAACAAGAACTGCTATGATTTGAAATAAAAATTGAAATGAAGTTATGTTTTACTAATTTATGAGATTTAAAATATGTTTGTGTATAGAAAACTCTATAATTATGTAGAAAAATCAATATTTTATAAATTTAATAATAAAATTATAATGGATTGAAGAGTTAATCCAATATGAATAAGGGTTATTTGTAAATTATTTTATATTAGAAACACTTGTGATTGATCTTATTTTATTGAAACGGATGAGAATAGATTTTCAATAAAAGGATTATCCATTTTGAAAAAATAATTTATATAATAATTTTCAAATAATATTATATGGGAGATCATCCTAAGATTAAAATATAAATAAATATTGTTTTTGAGACTTGTGAAAAGGGAAATGTTGTGTATGGATGTCACATGTGAGTAGTGACACATTCGACAAGTCCACTTGAAGTAATTTATATATATTTATGTGAAATAATAGGACATAAATAAGTAAAATGTCACATTTTTTTTAATTTAATTAATCACATCAGCACAATGAGTAATATATATTTTTTATAAATCATATTCCAATATTAAATGTGTGGAATTAATCTTCTAAAATAGATGTTAAAAGGGATTTGGGAATATTTTTAAAAATTTGATAAGAGATTATTAGAGATAATGTACTAGAAAATAATTTTTAACCTATATCATTAAATATTATGTTATGAATTAATATCATTTTCTACACACACCCCATGAAAATTATTTCATAGATAAAAATAATATTAATTTTATTATTATGTGAAGAAAAATATTTTGTGGAATTTAAACCGTAAATATTTTTTCGAGTGAAGATATTTGAACTACTATACCTATTCATAACAAATATTTTTTAACCTATGGTAAAATATGATTTAATTTTAGATATTTTATATGAATACACAATTAGTGATATATTTTAATGTGTTCCTTATTTCATGATTGAATGAAATAAAACAACTCTATTTGAGAATTTCTAGAATGTATGAAAAAAACATTATTTGACATTTTTACATTAATTAGAATTAAAACTATTGTTAAAAGAAATAAAATTATATTATATACTACTATGATTGGAAATAAAATGAAAATAAACTCAATTAGAGTGAGTTATATTATGAAATTCATGAATATTATAATGATTTAATAATGAAAATTTTAAAAAATGTGAGTGAAGTTGGAAATGGAAGTGAACAAAGTAATTTTATTATTCATTAATATTATAATACTGATTATAATCATAAAAATATAAATTGAAATATAATATGAAATGGCCACAGGAAAATAATGATCCAGAAAATATCATTAAGAAATAATAGGCTTCAGTACAAAAAAAGAATATTTATATTGGAAGACCAAAAAATCTATTATCTTAAAGGTTTTTTTCACTCTTTAATTATAAATATGAATAAAACTAATAGTTTATAATTTCTATAAATTAGGAGTCTAATGAGATACAAAATAAGTCTACAAGGTTTATTTTCCAAACTCCTAATGGAGTATAGATCATTGAATTTAATTTACTGTTTAGAAATAAGTTCATTACTAAATGTAACACTGAAAAAGAATAAAAAATATTTGTGTAAAAAATATAGACAAAAGTTTAATGAGTTTTATTTAGTTAAAAATTTTCATCTAATTTTAGAATTTTGTGTATTATAATGTTATTAATTTTTATATAACACAATTAATATAATATTTATGATAATGATGTGGAATGTACTTCATTGAATGATAATAATGATGATTAAATGTTTATTGAGGAACCTTAAAGATTTATCATTGAAAATTATAAAATAAAGGCATGATTATTGAGAAAATATCATTATGTATTAAAATATTATCTAGATATTGGTATTCAAATGTGTATATGTGTTTGAAAAACAGTAAGTACGTTAAACAATGGTTAATAATATCTTATATATGAAGAAAATGTGCTTAGGTACTCTAATTATCATGGTATATATCTGAGAAATAATTTTATAAGTGATCAATAGTATATTTTTGAAGAGTTTTCTAATCCTACAAAAATTAAATTTGATATATCATTTCATTGAAAAATGAAGTTTTTTGGTATTTCATATTGTGTAGAAATATTAATTTTTTCCCAATCATAAATGAAATATGAATGGAGTTATTGAAAAAAATTGGCATAGAAGGATCTAAAGAGGTGTAACCACCAATGAAAGTTGGTATAAAATTTAGTAAAGATGTTTTTTTGAATTTTTTTTTGGTAAAATTAATTACAAAAGATTATTAGATGAATCATATATCTCACTATATCAATACTTTTCATAGTCTATGTAATAACCTTTTTATGTCTAAAATTAAAGTAATGAAAATTTATCTTTTAGTTATGAATCCATGAGGGAAATATGATAAATTTATTGGATAATGAGTAGTTCGATTATATAAAAGTGTGATGAGAAGATAAATTTAATGTGACAAATATATTTTTACTAGGATGTAAATATTGTTGTTAAAATATCAATATTATGTTGAAAATTATTTTTATGAGAATGATTTGTAATTTTGAATTGTATGTCAAAATTTCAATTACTCTAAGTGATGAATAAGCTATCTATGGGAAAAATACTCAAGAATAAACATAAATGATTTTCATTTGAGTGAATCTAGAAAGTCCTAAACATTCTAATGAAAACCCATTGAGAATTATATGTGATAATAAATGTTAAATGAAGCTTTCATAGGAAACATTTCGATTCACTAAATATAATGTCATTAATATAAAATATCATTTTATTTAGAAGAAATTTAAAAAATGAATTCGTGGATGGAAGAAATGTACACGGTGAATCAAATTACAGATATTTTTATAACTTAATGTTAAAAGAATATATTTGATGGGATTAGGTTGAAAATTCATGTACATACGTTCTTCTTTTCATAGGGGATATTGGTTTTTCCCAATATCCATTTTGAATATATTGTCAAATGATGTAAAATAAACATAAATATTGTCAAAAATGAGTTGATAAATTCAATGATGGTTTTATTATTCAAATAGTGGGTTTTTATTATTATATTTAGGTACAAATACCAACTACAGCTCACACAGGCTATGGAGAAACTACAGTAATTCCGCAAGCCCAAGACTTGACCCTCTGACCTTGGACCAAACCCCATCCTCTCATACCACACAAGGAAATGGTGGGGGTAATAGAAGTTGTTTTATTCACCAATGGGAAATTATTATTTTTATTTATTATCGATAAATCAAGTGAATAATCACAAAACTACAATTCTACAAGGGATATTATTCACTCAAAAAACTTTCACTATCATTTTGTTTATTGATAGAATATTTTACAATAAGAAAATAAAATTAAATAGTATATGTTATTGGAGATTATAAATAGGTTTTAAAAAATATAAATTGGGTGATTGATGAAACAAGGTAATTACTAATGTTTTTTTTTGTATTTTTTCCTATAGAATTGAAGAGATACTGAAATTTTTTTAGATATTTTTTTCAGTGACTGTGATATATTTAATTCTATATTAAGATGAATAGATGGGTTTAAAGATACTATGAAACCGTGTTCTGGAATTAAATTTAGCCATGTAATAATTATATATAATTTTATCTAGATCTGTATGATTAAATAATAAATTTTAAATCTTTTATAAGAAAATTCCAAATTCATTGTTAGTTTAGCTTAATGTCTAAAAAGGATATGTGTGTTTTTTTAGAATGTTGGAAACATTAAATTAGTTACATCATATTAATATGAATTCATATCTTTCTATATATAAGTATGTATACATTTTCATAGTAAAGGGACGATTAATTTTGATCTCCTATATAATTAATTTAGAGTTACGTTAGATTGTGGTAGAAATTTCATGACCCAGATAAGAGTATTTTATTCTAGAATAAGAATAATTTCATCAGTTGTATGTATGTACTGAATCTAAATAATAATAAATAAAATATATGTAAGTAAAAATTATTTGTAAATGAATTATTTTAAGATGAGCTCAATTCTGAATTTTGGTATAATTAAATGTGAATGAAATTATTGATATATTCTAGAATTTGTTTGAATGATATTTTTCCAAAATTGAAATGATTTTTTATGTTTCTTATTTTTTAGAATATTCTATATAATATTCAAATGATTATTTGAGGATTTAAAAGTGAATAATGAGCCCTTAAGGAATAAGTATGAAAGGAGTATGAGAATGAAAAACAATATATTTATATTTTTCTAGATATCATTCAATCATTTTTCTTGAATAGAGATATCATATCGATGGGGAATAATCCTCAGGCTCATAGAATGGTTTCATATATGAGTACATGAATTATATTTTTTGTTGAATATATTTTCATTCTTGTTTCAATACCATTATAAATTTGAGAGATCATATATTAAAAAAATACCAAGAGGCATCAACTATTGGAAAACAGTTCTAGTTCAAGGATAATACCTTAAATATAAATAATAAATTAGGGATATTAGTGGAGATAAATTTTAATGGATTTCACTATAAATTATAATGATATAGTCCCTCACATTTGTTGATAAAATTGTATAAAAGATGTGTACATTTTTTTATTTTCAATATCTGGGTGTGGGTGATATTTTCTTAAGAGGATATTGAATTTATCTATTCAAATATATTTATGTCAAAATAATTTCAAAATCAATGTTTTATGGATTAAACCCCAATTCACTGTGTTTCAAAAAATATTGCCTCTGAATTTCACTAGTAAGGGGAGAAGAATTAGTTATAAATATATAAATTCTTTAACACAAGTATATCAATGTTCACAAAGGTCATTATCACAATATAGACATGAGAAAGTAATAACAAAAACATGTAAATAATAGAAATAAGTAATTGAATAAGGTATACACATAAAAATTAAACATCATAATTATATGCTATGGAATTTTTTGAAGATAAAAAATAATATTTGTGCATAGAAATCTATCCAGGACTCATAAATCATATCTCATGGTATAAAATCTTGACCTAATGCAAAAAATATGGTGTATAATTCCATTTCTACACATCACACAGTAATATGATCAAAATAAATTGTGCTACATAAAAATGGAATTACAAATTAAAAATTTATAAATCCATTATGTTTAAATGAATAACACATGATACAATTGAAATAAGATTAATAGTAATATCATATATCATATCATGAAAACTATTGTATTTGTAATCAATGAATGTGGAATAAATAAAAAATAAGATTAAATATAAAAGTCTTAAAATGAATTCAATATGTAGATATTTATAATTAAAGACATATATTTGAGAGTAAGATAATGAAAAATAAAAAGGTACTCAATCATGTAATTAGTGATAAGTTAATTCATATGTTGAGAGTAATCACTTTGATAGTTTTTTGACATGTGAAAGAAGAAGAAATTTAGAAATTAAATATTATAAATACATATAAATACTAACAAAAAATAACATGAAATTAAATTTGTAAATTGAATAGAAATATCATATAAAGGCTGAGAGAAGATGATGAAAAAGATATAAATTCCTAGAGAAGAGAGAGAGAGAGTAAGGTTTAATAACCAATAATATTCAATAAAGAAAGAATATAAAAATATATTTCATTTCACAAAAAAGGAAATTATGTATAATTGTAAATTAAAAAATATAATAGATTAATTATTATATATGATAATCGAGTAATAAAATCCAAATGGTGGGATAATTATTGGTAAAATCCCTTACTATAGGTCCTATGTTTCTTTTTTACACTTAAAACTTTCTTATAACCAACTTATAGTTATTAAAACAATGTTCTTAATGTATTTTAGATTTATTTTTGTTATTTTTGTTAATTTATTTTTGATATTATTTAGTTAGAACTAATAAAAAATACTATAATTCTATTGTTTGTTTGAAATTTAATAGCAGTTAAAATCGATACTAATACAACCAATGTTGTAAGTGTATTTTTTCTCCTTTTTTTGTGTAAGATAAAATTATAATTGTATTACAATGTTGGTTATATTTAATTCTAACATCAAATTCCATATATAGAACAATTATATCTTATAGGTCTACATAATTTATAAATGAATTATATATATATAAATGAGATTTTGACGTCTTTATTTTAAATAAAAGACATTATAATTCAATTTACATATTGGTTATAAAACCAAAATGTTTTAATAGTCACCGATTTATTTTTAAAAATATACTATAATAAATAAATCTGACATCAGAAAAATATAATAAAATTAGGGAAACAGAAATAGTAAAAATTATGATCCGATGATAAATATTAATTTCAATTTTGACTAAAATCCTCATTTGATAAATTAATAATTTTAGAGTTATAGAACTGAATTAAATAATGATACTTTGAAATAATATTGAAACTATAATTAAAATATTATTAAAAATGAATTAAAAAAAATTGACTATAAGAAAATTGATCATTCAAAAATATTTTACCTCTATAGAGGTATATTTGATAAATTATATTTCTTCAATAAATATCAATGTTATTATAAAAATAATTTCCAATATATTAGATATTGTATGTTTCACTACATACCTTTAAATAATCTATATAAGTAAATATTATTTATGGATATTTAGTAATGAATTCGATTCTTTGAATGAATAAATGAGGTGGAAATAAATGTTTAGAAGATAAATTGATGTGTGGGATATATTTTTATGTGGATATATGAATAAAATTATTTTAGGAAATGAAAAAACATATATATGATAAAAATTATTTATAGGGGTGAATTAAAATTTATATAAGAATTAAGTGAAAAAAATAAAAAACCAGTGTTGGTGTTTTATTTTTTATGTGGGTTAAATAAATATGAAATATTAAAAATTCTCCTTTTTTAGGTTTTAACCTCTTTTTTAGAAATATCATATGTTAAAAATTATCACATTATATGTTTATACATTTTATTATTTAATAAACATAATTAAACATATTTTCAAAACACATTTTTATATAATTTATATCAAAATACCATCTTGGTTGGAATTAATTTTTCTTGTGTGTTATCCATTATTTATAGATAAAATTATAATAGACGTGTTTGTTTAGATCATTAAAAAATTATTTTTCCTAGTATTGATCACACGAGAATATATTTGAGTTAATTTATATATATAAAGGTAAATTTAGATAATATGACACACAGAAACATAGTGTATATGGAATACATACCAGTCATGAAGGTGGGGAAAAAATAAAAGGATGACATTGCCATATAGGTAATATTAACGACCACGTTACAATGTAGAAAGGGGAAGAGATATTAGATATGAATCAATTATGAATACATTATATAAAATTAATTGATGAATAATAAAATTATTTTTATTATAAAATATTGATTAATTATATTTGAAAGAATTATATTCTATATATACATGTATTTATGAATGAAAAGAAATTGAAATGAATGAGGACTATGATATTACCACTAAAGTTTACCCCTCTTTAACAAATCTCATAAATCCATAGATTCTTGGGATGTGGTATAACAAAATTATCCTAGAGAAGGTATTAAGTCGTAAGTGAGGGGATGTTGGAAAGTATTTGGAAATGAAATATTTTTTGGAAATAATTTAAAGATGATGTAGTGAGGGGGTATATATACATTACAATGATGGTAATTTTTAAAATATATTAATTGGTAGAAAATAAATTAATTACCAATATGAAAAATAATGGTCATATATAAGATAAAAAATATTGGTCTACACTCTTTTGGCCAAACAAATATGTCACCTACATCCTGAATGACGTTTTGGAATAAGAATATCATAATTATAAAGTCATGTTATTTTTATTTATATCATTTTAAAAATAATAAAAATTATATTTTAATCATAGGGAATTAATTTAAATTTTTGAGAAATATAAATTTAACATCTTATATAAATTTTAACTAGTGAATCATTCATTAATTATTAGAAAATATTTTTTAAAATTTCACATACCATAATTTTCAATTTACCAGATAATTCAAATATTTTAAAAAATTATTGAAAATTCACTGATGAATAATATTTATTTGATTATTCTAAATATTTTAAATTGTCTTTCTAAACTAATTTTCATAATTTGATAAATGATTAAATTGAATTTTAAATTTTATGGTTTTATAAATTATAATCAATCACATAACCAAAACATTACCCAAATCGTATTTGATAGATTATAACATAATATTTATACATTGGATAATCATTTATGATATTTTAATCTTCATATATTTCAATATATTCAAATATTTACTTATTTAAATAGTTTCCCAAAACAATCATTTTACTATATCAATGGGCATGTTACCATTTTAAAGACCATATTTCCAATGGTTATATTTTTTTATACTATTATACTTATACATTTTAAAATATCCAAATTTAATTAGTTTATTTAATCTCCAATGTTTTTTATATTCATTTTAAAAAATTATTAATTAATTTATAACATTTTCTGCCTTATTATAGTTGTTTTCATTGCAGTGATTTTATTGGTGGACCATGACCAATAATATTTTCAACTTCTTATCATGTAATAAACTCTATTTTATTTTCCAATTATAATTGTATTTGTTTTATGGACTTTATTAAGCCATCATATATAATTTTCTACAACAAATAAATAATATTGTTTTTCTTTATTTTTTGACAAATTAAAATTAATTATGTTATAATATGTACATTACTTTATAAAAATTTATTTCTAATTATGACACACATATATGTCAATAATTAGATTTTCATATTTACAAGTAAAAGTCCTTACATTATTTTCTTGTCTACCAATTTTAGCTAATTTCTTTATTTTTATCATCAATTAAGAATATATGGGGATAATATTAATTCATCAAATCATTCAGTTCCAATATTTTTACATCATTATTATTGTTTTCCAAAAATAATTTGAAAATGTGAGTTGTCTTGATTTATAACATTTTTTATCTATGATCCATGATCACTGTTGGTTATTTCTCATATAATAAATCATGATCCACTTCTACCACCTCCAAATTCATTATATGATAGGGTTCTAACAAGTACTCCCAGTGGAGTACCTTGTAGAACACATTACGCATTTGGGAAAAGTCCTGTGAGAATTATAATTCATTGTCCACAACTCATATGCTAATAAACTATATTCAAGTGTACAATGTTTTAAGGGATAGTACATCACTTCTTACTATACATCATCACACTCTTCTTGATGGAAATCTGAAGGTATAATTTATCCTCAATATATAAACCCATATTTTATCTTCCATTAACAAAATTGTTTTATTAAATTTTAGATTGATTAATTTATTACTAAATAGGTCTGCCCTTTTTTATAAATTCCTATGAAATTTGAGACCCAGGAGATTATATAAATTGAAATCATCATAATACAATAGAATTTTTCATCTCTTTCCATATTTATTTTTATATGGAAACATCTCTATAAATAAGTGTAAAGTAATGTTATATAAGAACTTATTGAGTGAAAATAGTTAATACATAATTTTTAAATTACCCATTTAGAAATATCTTAATAAATATTTAATAATATGAATAGTTATTTTAGATAGAATAAATATTTATATATTATAGGAAATAAAAATTTATAACCCTAATAGTAAATCATACTAATTTCTCCAATATAAAGTGGTAGTTATCCTTGGTTATATATCAAATAACTTTAGAAATTTTCTTACCCTTTAGGTCAAACCTATATTTCATTTTAGGACTAGTTATATAATTTATATGTTCTAAAGGGATTTTGGTGTTTCAGGGTTATGGTTTTGAAATGTATAAGAAATAAGGTAGATACAATATTTTCTACATGGTCTTAAAACCCATATGGTGACCTTTTGATGTGGTTCTATTGATTCTAATAATTATTTGCATGATTTCATCATGGTTTTAAAAACATGATGATTTACTAGAAAAACTATGAAGATCAAGGTTTGGTATCTAGAGGATTTACATGAACATATCGTGGTTTTTTCGCACCTCATTTAAATTCTTAAGTAACTATGACCATTGGTTTTCAAGGGAAATATAAATTTCATGGGTCCTGCACTGTTTATCTAATAATGGAAACTGACTGTGAACCCCATATGAATTTTGAAAAAATGGTAATAAACCAAACATGGTGATAATTTTTTTTATGTTTATTATCTTACTAATATATCATTATCTCAAACCAAAAACATATGTGGTTATCTAGAGAAGTTTCTCATAATTTAAATGTGTATTCTTGAAAAAATGGTGTGGATATGTTCAAGGTATATTCATATTTCATCCATTTAACCCCTTTATCAAGATCTATTTTCAATATATAATCACGTTAATATGTGGGATTTAAATGGCCAATGATTTTCATATATAGTGGGGTTTTTTGGGAAATTATCATTTTTATTATATATATAGACAAATGGGGACCTAATATCCTCATATCAAAATACTAAATTCAAAGGTATCAATGTTTTCTCCTTTAGTGATGTAGGGGTTGGTTTCCAATTGATTCTGTCACATGCAATAGATTATTGTCTTCATTAAATACATTTTTTGGAATATTAAAATGGGTTAATTGATGGTTTTAAGGGCTAAATTTAAACACATGGTTTTAACTTCATCTTTGATGGTGAATAGAATTGTTAAAAAAGTGGTATTATGTGAAAATAGTTTCAAGAACATTATTTTTTTGATGAAATAAGACAATAAATTTAAAAATTTTGGGATTCAAATTATCTAAACATAATGGTATGATTCTTCACATTGGTAAGACCTTTATGATATATTTTTTGTAGGGAATTTGGATCACAATTCCATAAATGGTTCTGTGCATGTCCTTGTATGATAGGCACCATATTATAGCACATTTGAAAATTATTAGTTGGCATCATATATATACTTGTGATTTAATTTTCCATTTCATTTTATATACATGATATTTTATTTTAGTTTCTCATTATACATTCAAATGTGATTTAATTACATGTAATTAGGGAATTTGATATGTATTATTTAAAAAATATTATACCAATGGGATTTTTAAATTATTTTCAAGTATATTTCACTATAATCTAGATTTCTTAAAACTATAACTAATTATGTCTTGGGGAAAGAAATTTTATAGATTCCTTGTGGTATCTAATTGAGAAATGTCTCACTAACTACATATGACTTCGGTTGTATGTAGACATAAATTTTCTAGAATCAGTTAAAAGGAATGGTGTCATGTAGCTTGGCCTCTCCCCCTACATGACGACATCCAGAGCTGTTATGGTATAGTGGTGAAATATTTTTACATAGAGATATACTTTTGGTTTGAGGTTTGCCTTGTATTTCCAACTATTGGTATTTTATCTGGTTATGCCTAAAAAGTGTATTTTGACTTCTTCTATATACTGTAATCTATGACTTCTAATTATATACTTCATTTCATATATGTTAATTAGTTTGTTGATGTTTAGGGTCAAATAATTAGTATTCTTATGTATATTGATAACATAGTTCTTATTTATAGATTATGGATACCGAGAAAAAACAACCAAATATATTGAATTCCTTCTTGGGTGATGTGATTGTATTAAATGGGCTAGATCATTACATATTGGTATAGGAGGATTATTTATATGGGGTTATTGGTATATTAGAGTTAGTCCATTAGAACTCATGAAATAATTTTGGAAGGGTTCTTGGCTAGTTCAATTTTGTATCTGATCATGATTTACAATTGGTGGTAATGAAATTTTCACGAAACTTGAACATGTTTTTGGGTAATTTAAATCGACATTATTTATGATTTATTGAGATAAAACTTGACTTATTTTTCATTGGATCTTAATGTATTTTTCTATTGTTTACTAAAACCGTTGATACCTAAAATTATGTTTATTTAAGGGATTTCATTCAAGAACATGAAGAATATGTTATTATCTCGGGTGCATTTATTTTCCAATATGGTTTTATCCATTATGTTTAATATAAAATTTAGTGAATATCATCTCCTCTAAATCTAGTGAAAGAAATATATGAGACTTTTCCCATAGGAAAATTGTCACGCTAAATAACCACTATTTAAAATGGTATTCTAGTATATCTAATATTTGTGTTAAGAGAATGGCGGAAACCAAGAATAATCAGTGGATCGTGATTTAGAGGTGACCTAGAAGAACCCATCTATCTTTTTTAGTGAAAGAGGAACTAAAGAACCCATGGCCTGACTTGAACTGATTGAAGGAATATTCCAGCTTTTGAAGAATAATGATGATATTAATGTCACATTTTCCACATATATACTATAAGGGTTTGGGAGGAAGTAGTGTGACATTATTTTTCTTTAAAAATAAAATTATTACCTCAATTTATATACACTAATTTTTGAATTCAACCAAAATTTCTACTTATAAGTACTGTGTGAGGCTAAAGATCACAAGTACATTACCTTTGTGCATGGATACCGAACTATAATGGAGTAATCGAAACATTTTTTTATTAAATAAATATTATTATATCGGTATTACCGAGGAAAACCTCAATTCTAGGTGGTTTCATGTGGAACTAAATCTTAAAAACTGAATGAGGCTTATTTTGTAACAGCTTGAGATTATGAGATTTTTTACGATTTAATTTATTCTTTTTGATATATAGCCATTATAAAAACACTAGAAATATTTTATTATTATAATTTATATTAATGAACTAATTCACAATTTTATTATATGCTACACCAATGTTGGATTTCACTACATTAAACACTGACATGGTGTATCTTACACACAACATTGAGTTTCTACAAAACGCCATTTAATTTTGCTAATTATTTAAATGAGATAGTTATAACCTGATAATTAAACATTGAAATGTGAATATTTATAAATACCATTCAATTTTTTTTATAACGGTTCTATATAAATAAAAAATATTTATTATGAAAAATGTAATTTTTGACAAAATTCATTACATGTTTAAAAATACTATTTTCTCAAATAAATTAATTTTTACATTCATTTGTGAAAAACAGAAAAATTATTTTTAGATGATTTTATATATTTGATTTGGTAAAATAAAAATAAAATTTGAATTTATAATTTCAAAAATATCTTAGGGTAAATTTTTTACATTATTCTGAGTATCATCATTTTTTTTAATGAATAGTGAAAAATTCTGTATTTTAGTAAAAAACTACCTCTTCGTTTAAATAATTATTTATGTTAAAACTATTTTAAATTTTTTATCAAGGTAAAATAGATAAATAATACATATATTATTCCAATTCATGTTTTTGGAAGCAATTTTATATTTCAATTAGATATAAATAAATATTTAACATTTGAACATTTTTTACATTAAAACCCAACATTATCGACACATCAGCAGGGATAGAGTTAAACATAATTTTCACAATTCTGCTATTTGAATTTAGAAAATAGTCACACATGGTTTTAATTATTATAATATTTTCGGTCTAATATGGTGATATTAATTTTTGATCAAAATGATTAGTGAGTGTGATTAAAAATTTTTATGATGATTAAAGTAAAATTAATCATAACAAGGGGGAAAACAAAATTTTAAGAACCAAAATGACCTTGAAACTTGTAAAAATTTTCAATACATGAATTTTAATAAAGGTATTTTTTTTCATTTGATTTCCTTTATTTCCTTTTTGTTGGGGTTTCCCATACATTTTTGGCGGAAAGGGTGAGTTTTCATGATTTGGGAAAAACCGTGAGCTCATTTCCATATTTAAAAACCAATTTTATTTCTTTTATAACTATTTCATTTTTCAAAATTTTACACCCTTTACACTTCCCAATATGCATCAAATGTTATATTAAATACACCATATCCATGTGGACCTCATAGTAATCCATAATCATGATGGATTTGGGTTTTTTATTAAGGTTTTGGGCCAACCCGAAATCCAATTTCTATCTTTAAATTGGGTTTTTATTTATTCAATATCTCCTTATATTTTTAAAGGTTTTTGTTTATTTAAACTCTCACTTGGGCCCGTGTACCCAAGGCGCACCCCAAATAACTCATACCCCTCTTTGAAGCTCATATGAATCACGAATTTGGTGGAATTTTCTTTGGATTTCTCAAATCGCCCAGATTTGAAGAGGTAAATTGTTTTCTTCATAACTACTTAAATTTTTACTATTTCCACCATTATAGTTCTTAAATTTCCTCCTCATACTTATTAGAACCTCAATAGAATTTATGTCTATTTGGAAATTCAGATACTGGTGTATTTGGGTCATTTTATTCAAAATTTATCCATGTAAGTGTTTATCTCTTCATTTACTTTATTCTCCTTGGGGTTTATTCCCCCTTTCATGAAGTTATAAAATGTCCAAATGTTAGGGTTAGTACCTTGTGTCTGATTTGATTAATTTTTGGTCAAATCTTGGGGTTTTATGCTGGATTTCACTCTCTCCTGGGGTGGCGATGGTGCAGTCAATGTTTTGTACAACTAATCAGTGTTTTGATAGAAAATATAGGTGGTTACATGTGTAATCATCCTAAGATGTGTTATTATTGCTTCATTTATATTTTTATCATGTTCATATTACATTATGTTTGGTTTATTAATCATTTTTAGTAGTTTTTATTAAGAATTTAATTTCAAAGTGGAATATTTGTTTGGAAATGTGTGTTTTTCATGTGTATCTTTTGTTGTATTATTTGAGGCAATTTTATAGCACTAGAGAGTCAGTTAATAAATGTTTTAGGGCTTCTAATTCTGTTTTTGATTGTTATTGGTGTGATTTTGGCCTTGAAATAGTGTTTTGAAATGGGGTTTGTATGCAAAACATGTTCATACCCATTTAGTTTGTTTTATGAAATTTGGAAATGATTTAGTTACATAAGAAAAGTGGGAAAATGATGTGAATTTACAATTTTGGTTATTGTATTCACTTAAAATGGGTTTATGAAAGGTAAAGAGGAGATTTGAGATGTCAAAAATTTATATAATGTTTTATTAATTGCTAAAGTGTTTTATTATATTGCATTAAAGGTGAGAAACATGTTTTTGGGCTGTTTCGTGTGAGTATGATGATAAATTTTTTTTGAAGATGAAAATGTATTACGTGGCATGTATTTGTTGCTTGTTTTTTGTGGTTGTGTTTTTTGGAAAAGGCATCTTCTTTTTCAAATAGTATTTTTAAAATGTGGAACTTTTTTAAGAATAAAAGAGAAACCCTGGTATCTAGGTGGGTGGTCATGTACAAGTATATTAGTGATCTCATGGGGGTTGGTCTCAGTTTCCCAGAAAAAATTTAACGATGAAAACACTAACTAAACTATGATGATGATGATGATGATGGGGGACCACTAGGTTATGAGTATTATCTCTACTAATGGATCGTGTGAATGAGAACTGATACTTTTAAGGTTATTTTCACTGAGATAAGAGGTACCTAGGAACCACATTGAGTTGGTGCCTATGGGTTATTTTCCATTTCCTGTTATCATTATATACTTTATGATTAACATCGGTATATTCCATGTTTGGATGGAAAATTAAGTAACTTTGGTATTGTACTTAAATCTATAGATTCTTTAAAGTATCCCACTTGAAAACTATTTTTATTTAATGTTGCATCTCTATAAAATTCCTACTATCATTTCATATTTTTGAAAACTTGCATGCTTTTCATCCTTGAATTTTTATCACATGGATTTTTTGTGTATGGAGAAATCCTACTAGGATTTGGATAACACCATACTTACACCTTTGGGTGATAGTAGACTTGGTTATTTTGTTGTAGGTTTGGGTAATTCTTTTAGTGCTAGTGGTTTGGATTTCTAGCAGTACTTCATGGTGCAGTGTCATGGATATGGCTTGAGGGAGGTTCCCCTTTCCATGAGGAGGTTATAGAGCTGTCTTTTGGGTTTTGTACCCTTTTTTAGTATTTGAATATTGTTTTAAATTGTGTAATCCAACTGTGAATTTTTGTAAATGAAGGTTTGTTTTGAAAAATAAAAATTTGTTATATTATATTTGTTTTGTTGATTTATGTTTATAGACTCGGGTTAATCGTTCCCAAATTTCATTTTATTAATCCTGGGAAATTATGCTAGCAAGTGGTGATCGGTAACGCCCTTTGGGTATTGTCGCGGGCTGGGTTTGGTGCCAATATGGAGGGTGACTAGATTTGGTTGATGAAAAAATGGTATCAAAAGAGGTTCAGGTTCAATCTTTAGGTCATGATATTTAGAGAAGAGTTAGGATTTTCACGAACCATGCTGAGTCGCCATCCGACCCAGTGTCGAGCTAGTCTACAACATGGCTCGAAGGGAATTCCTTCTCCCCACGGGCTGACACAAGTTCCTGGGTATCAAAATAGTACAAAGGAATGATTTACCTAAAAGAAGAGACTTAAAAACAACTTGATAATTTAATGGAAAGAAAAAGATTTTATACAACCAAACAGGCCCTTAGCACATTTCATTTTTAAATATCTACAACTAGAACCAACAACCCAAGAGAGATAATGAAAAAAGAAAACTAGAACTCTAAGAAGACTGTAATGAAAGGAAACTAATACATCAATCCGCACCATCATGGAGCTTGAGGAGCCACCTTTTCAACTCACCATCGCCAGACCTACATGGAAAAACCCATTGACAACCTCAACCACCATCCCTAAGCATGATTCCTCACCCTGTGACACACAAAGAAAAAGGTCTATATACACTCAATGGTGTATGTATGGTGTGAACCAAGAGCCCAGTAGTATGCCACCGAGAGAAGATTCCACACATACCTATTTAAATGACAAATACATTTTCCAGTAACATATAAAAATGGAAAATAAATTCTTAAACTGTATTTATTGAAAATAATCTTTAATAACATGCGCATTAAATGAAGATGAATTAAAATACAACAACTAAAATTAAATAGAATAATTAAATACTTGTTCACTTTTAAAGAAAAATGGATTAAATAAAACCATTTTATAAGAAACAAATTAAATTAAAACACAAACACACACACTTGAATTTTAAGATAACCAAAGTTTTGCAACGTTGAGCGTAAAGTAACCAAGGAGCACCAAATATGGGAGAGGCCTCATGGGTGTTAGCTAGCTTGGGTCCCAAGATATTCGTGTCTCGGTGAAACATGGCTTAGAAACCACAAACCCCAAGAAAACGTGGCTTCGAAACCATGACCCTCAGAAAATGTGGCTTAGAAACCACACCCCTCAGTCATTCATATGTTTAGTTAGAGTTTCAATCATCAGTCCTACCAGTGAAATCGGGTCGAGTCACCTCCGGAATACTAGCACACTAGTCCTAGTTCACCTTTCTAGCTACCCTGGCTTCCTGGTTTTGTGCTCAAACAAATTTCAAGATCAAAATAGGTGCACATAACATAAAAAATCCAAGAAAAACACCAGACATGAACAGATAACATTTACACCATCAATTCTACTTTTGAAATATGAGATCATGTCAAATGTCAGATTTATGCATAAATAACAAATAGAGTACTTACACAAACTGAACCATAATTTTCACACCCAGATACCATTTTGAAATATTAAGCACACCCAAACATTATCGAAATAAGTTTCACACCATTGATATAATTTGGTAAACCACTTGAAAATTTTCATAAGACAATCTTAAAGAGTATCACCGGGCTTTACACATGAAAACACACTAAATATCCCCATTTTTAATTAAACACATACCGAAAATCATTTTAGGACTTAATCTGCATCGCATACACTATCGATTAAACCACTTGAAATTAAAAAAATTGTTTTACACTTAGACAACCACCAATAAAATTTATTGAAAAAATTCAAAGATGTGTTGCACAACTTTAAACACCAAAACACACTCATGAACCATTTTATGACAAAACGCACCTTGACATCACACCCGAAACACACACTAAAACTCTTTCACATTCAAACAAACTAATTGTACAATATTGAGAAAACAGATGAATAGATCAATGCAGCTATTCACAAAAAAATCACATTAACATCACATAAACGCTCTACTAACATAACAAATGCGCAACAAAACTCAGTAAAAATCACTTTTGTAGCATGTAAACTACATAAAAATTGTGCTGAATTAGTTAAATTTACAAACTAATAAACCATACAATTTATAAAACAATTTTCAAAATATTTCACACGAATCAAAATACTAAAAATGCAATAAAGAATTCATTTATGAATCGATAAAATTTGACACTAAAAAAGAACATAGTTTGTATAATTTATAAACTAAAAATAAACAGTTCAACATTAATTTAAAAATAAAACACACCTATATCACATATGCATGTCAACTTCAATTAAAAAAATTTTTCAAATAAAAAATTAGATAATATGCTAAATTAATTTAAGAGAAAAATTAATTCCTCAGACAAAGGATAAACGTAGAACCACCTACCTCAAAGAAGGAAACCCCCAAATTGGAGAAAAACTCTACTAGCACCATGAACACATCACACAGATATAAAACTGAACTCTAAAACAAGAATTTGAACTAAAATGAAATCAAAGTCAAACACTAAATCTAACCACAAACCTGCTGGAAAAATTAAAACTTCAAGAGGGAAGAAAATAAAATAAATAAAGGGAATAACCAAAGAGTAGCAGCCAAGGGAGGATAGTAAATGGTTTTTCAGATGGAATTTCATTCCGAAAGATAGGGCAGCATGACGGGTTGGCCGTGGAGTAGGGGTTCTAGCCGAGGGAAAGGCTGGCAAGCCATGGGGAGGATGGTCTGTCAGCTCAACTTCTGTGCGGTGCGACGGAATCCAGAGTAGATTGCAGGGGCGTGACATGCTAGGAAGTAAGGTTCTTGGAACGATGATGTGATTACGGAGAAGAGGGGGATTGGTGTGACAAATATACTAAAGGAGGGAGATGGGGAGTCTACCGGCCAGACATAGAGGGTGTGTGCAGCGATCTGCAGAAAGATGAGGGGTTTAGGGGTTGGCCGAGAGAGCAGGTACGACAGGGCGAGGTCGTGGCTGGCGGGATCTCCAGTGGTGTCATGGGTGGAAGGGAAAGGGGAGTTAGGGGGAGGCGGTGCCCGATGCGAGGGGAGGGGAGCTGGCTGTGAGGTCCATCACGTAGGGGGAGGTGTGGCGTGATGAAGCTCTAAGGGGGGGGGGGGGTGCCACGATGGGAAAAAGGGGGTAAGGGGGAAAGAAAAACAAACCCTAAGTGATATAAGACAAACAAGCAAAAAAAGAAGAAGAAAACAAACAAACAAACAAACAAACAAAAAAATAATAACAATAATAATAAAAATAATAATAAAAACATAATGAACTAAATTGTAAACTATACAACAATCAAGTTAATAAAATGCTAATAAGAAAAATAATACTATCAATTAAATTATTAACCATGATAATAATAATAATATTCCTAAGTGAAATTAATGATAATATTATTATTAAAACCATTCTTAATTCATCTTATTTTGATAATTAAACATCGGCAAGGCATACAATGACCAGGTGAGTTCGCACGACAACCCTAGAGAGACCGCACGGTTTCAACCGCAGTGCGCTGGATGTAGTCAAGGTGAAAACACATGTTTTTAAATAAAACTAAGAAATTTTATGTCAGAACTCGACCCGAACTACCTGATGCCCCAAAAATTAATTAAATAAACAAATTAGAAATTAAGGGTGTGACAATTCTCCCCACCATAAAGCTTTCCATCCCTGTAAATCCATAACTAGGACCGAACCAAAAAGTTGAAAACCACACTCCCTTAATGATCAAAGTATATCCCCATAAACATCAAGTGAAGAGAGGAAAAAGCATCATGATCAGAGAGAGTGACTCAAAGACAACTTCAAGAAACTCATAAAAAACTTTTTTATATGTGTCACCCACCCAAAAGTGCTAGAACGCCTCTAGTTGACTAATCAAGGTAGGGAAATCTGTCACCCACGGAAACCAACTTCCCAAGAAGAAACATATCAAGAAATATAAAACAAAAACCAAACCATTTGGCTAGAATAAAAAAACAAGTTTAAACCATGACCAAGGAACACTCTTATCACTTATCACCAAGACATATTTAGCAACAGAACCAAAAGGTCATCATGGGGAAGCCTGATGAGCTCCCCTCCATTAAGAACCTACCAACACCCAAGGCGATATGGGAAGACCGAAATGGGGATGTCCAAGAGGACTCCCCGCCATTAATGAAAAGTCCAACACTTATTCATTTCAGAGACATTAGTGCATGACCCAACGTGGGTTTCCCGAAAATTAAAACTAATAGAAGATACAAAACATGGAAAATTACTCGATGGTGACCAAACACCCCCCACAAGTGGCAAGGTGGAGGGGCCCGACCACGGGGCATCAAAACTATGACCTAAGACCAAACCGTATCTCCAAACCCCTGGATGAGCATTATTCAAATTTGAGACTGATTCACCAAATAGACTCCCATGCAGATCACCAAAAGAAATTACATTTGGTGGGATGCAACCCCCAAGACTTTAAGGTAACAAGACTACCAAACCTCCTCATAGCCATGAGAAACCCCCACACACCCAGAAGTGTCATTCGGAATGGAACCACAATAAATAATTTAAACCTCTTTCACCTTCAATACCAATGATAGAAATATGGTAGGGGTCCCATATACTCCCAGGGTTCCTGACCACATGCCTACTTCACTCTGAGGCATATTGCTGGAGCCCTGATGTTTGAAGAATCTTCTTCCTCGTAGTCAGGAACTGAAACTCTAGAGAAAATCTTCTCCTTTTGTTGCTACACGCAACCATACCACAATAGAGATAACACCAGAAAACACAACATACCGTAACATCCAACTACCCTCTCACAAAACATCCACCAAAACAAGGGTTTAGAAGATGCACATGAATCACCGTTCACCTAAACTAAGAAAAATAAGATGGAATGATGCAAAAAAAAAACACTCCCCTTTGAATCAGAAAAAATAGAACTCCCCGAGATGGTGCACTCTTATGAAAACAGTGATTCCTAAAGGATACTATGAAATCCACCCTTTCTCTTTAAAAGAGAACTCACCATGCAAGACGTCACCAAACATGACCCTTGCGGCCGATGAAAGCACTACACTCCTTTCAAGACATCTGTCAACACTGATAACTCCGAACCACTTTCACCCTTCCCATTGGAATTCCATTAACCATTTATAGGGGACGTTTAGACACAATGGATTCAAGATTCATACCCGACGACTCAGACAACTCAATGAGACCAAAGATCCATTAAACTCCCCTTGTGCCTACCATCCCATTGTGAGAGGATCTGCTTAACCGAAAGGGATAATGGATAAACTAAGCACTGTCACTCAAAATGGAGAGTCCTTGCTTTAATAAACTGGAGTGCCGACCAATGGTGAATTACCCGTGGCCACACTTCAATCACATGTCAGTGCATAATGGGGGAGTACACTAGTAAAGAGAGAGAACCAAGGACCCAATCAAACTAGTCCAATGACCAAGACATATCGCAAGAAAAAACTATGTTTTCAGGTGGAACCACTACAAGGGATTCCCAAATCACTTTTTTAGAAGAAACCATTAACCACATGCTTTCACTATAACTTACAAATAAAAATTGAAAATCCAGACACAAATCAGTCAAAAATGATTCTCCTCTTGAAACGCCTCACATCCAACACTTCCAAAACACAAGGACACCCCACACAATCACTTATTATTTAAAACACCAAATTTTCATTTAATAAAACCTTTTGAAAATAAGAAAAACTAGTGGGTTCCACAAACACCAGTGGTGTCCCATGGGCCTTGTAAATGCATGTTCCCATGCCACACTAGCACGCACCTCATGTCCATCTAGACACTCATCCGCTTGTGCCATCAACAATTTCTGTTTTTATATACACTCACACATGTGTTTGCTTATGAGAACACCACGAATCCAAAGTGGACCTTTACATTTTTCAAAACCAAACATTCAACCCACACTTTTCAAAACATACACATCATTTTATTTCAAAATTTATTCATTTCAAAACTTTGTTCAAGAAAAAATCATTTTTCTCTTAAAAACCATATATCCATGAATCAAAAAAAGAGACTAGGAATGATTCAATAGGTAACTAGTGTTAGTGGGTGACTAGGACATATGGTTAGCTGTAATACCCCAATCATGCCACTGCCAAAGAGGGTATTCTAGGACATCGTCCCTAGCTCCACATGGCTTGCCATACCCTGCGAGCTCACCAGGTCCACAAACCCTACTCCTTTTTCATTTCCCTTAAACATTATTAATCAAGAGGACCAACCCCACTGAAAAAACACAACTTACATTGGTAACTCGAGCACCGCCATGAGGTGTGCTAGCAAGGAACCTAACTCTTAGCTAGAACATCGAGTTCTGACACCCTTAACGTTGGTCTAACCTAACTCTCTCCCAAAAGAACTAGACCCAAGCTATCAACTCCCTCTCATACTATTTTTCACGAACCAGGCCGAGTCGCCATCCGACCTAGTGCCGACCCGGTCCGTGACATGGCCCGAAGGAAATTCCTGATCCCCACAGGCTGGCACAAGTGCCCAGGTATCAAAATTGTACAAGGGAACGATTTACCTGAAAGAAGAGACTTAAAAACAACTAGATACTTTAATGGAAAGTAACTGATTTTGTACAACCAAACATGCCCTTAAAAAATTTCATATTTAATGATCTACAACTAGAACTAACAACCCAAGAGAGACAACAATAAAGGAAAACTAGAATTCTAAGAAGACTGCAATGAAAGGAATCTAATACATATATCCACAACATCATGCAACTTGAGGAGCCACCTCCTCAACTCACCATCGTCAGACCTGCATGGGAAAAAACATCAACGTTCTGGACCATTGTCCCTAAGCACGATGCCTCAACTTGTGACACACAAAGAAAAAGGTCTTCATACACCCAAAGGTGTATGTAGTGCGTGAGCCAAGAGCCTAGTTTGATACCATCGAGAGAAGATTCCACACATAACTATTTAAATAAAAAATACATTTTCCAGTAACATAGATAAAGGGAAAATAAATGTTTAAATTGTATTTATTGAAAATAATATTTAATGACAAGCGCATTAAATGAAAACGAATTTAAAGACAACAAATCAAATTAAAGAGAAGAATTAAATACTTGAACACTTTTAAAGAAAATAGGATTAAAGAAAACTATTTCAAATAAAACAAATTAAATTAAAACACACACACACACACACAATTACTTTTTAAAATAACCGAAGTGTCACACTGATGAGCGTAAAGTAACTAAGGAGCACCAAATATGGGATAGGACTCGTGGGTGTAATCTAGCTTTGGTCTCTAGATCTTCATGTATCAGTGAAACATGGCTTAAAAACCACGACCCTCAGAAAACGTGGCTTAAAAACCATGACCCTAAAAAAACGTGGCTTAGAAACCATGACCCTCAATCATTCATATGTTTAATTAGTGTTGCAATCATCAGTCCTACTAGTGAAACCATGTCGATTCACCTTCGGAATACTAGAACATTAGTACTAGTTCACCTTCCTAGCTACCCAGACTTCTCGCTTTGTGCTGAAAAAAATTCCAAGATCATAATAGGTGCACATCACATAAAAAATCCAAGAAAATCAACACGCATGGCAAGATAGCATTTACACCATAAATTCTACTTTTGAAATTATAGATCATGCCAAATGTCATATTTATGCATAAAAGACAAACATAGTACTTTCACACACCAAACCATCATTTTCACACCCAAATACCATTTTGAAATATTACACACACCCAAGCTTTATCCAAACAAGTTTTTCACCACTGATTTAATTTGGTAGACCCTTTGAAAATTTTTGTAAGAAAATCCTAAAGAGTATCACTGGGCTTTACAGATGAAAACACACTCAAAATCCTCATTTTGAATTTAATGCACACCCAAAATACTTTTAAGACATAATCTGCATCGCTTACACCACCAATTAAACCACTTGCTATTAAAAAATAGTTTTACACATAGATAACCACCAATAAAATTTATTGAACAAATTCAAAGATGTGTAACACAACTTCAAACACAAAAACACACTCATTACCACTTTTATGACAAAACCCACTTTGACATCACAACCAAAACACACACTGAAACTCCTTCACATTCAAATAAAATAATTGCACAATATTGAGAACACTGATAAATAGATCAATGTAGGTATTCACAAAAAACACATTAACATAACATAAATGCACTACAAAAAAATGAATGCACAACAAAACTCAGTCAAAATTACTTTCACATCATGTAAACTACTTAACAATTGTGCTGAATTAATTAAATTAACAAACCAATCTACCCAAAAATTTATAAAACAAATTTTAGAATATGTCACATGAATAAAAATAATAAATATACAATAAACAATTCATCTATGACTCGACACAAATTGACACTAAACCGGAACATATTTTGTATAATTAGAAACTACAAATAAATAGTTCAACATTAATTTCCATATAAAACACACCTATATCACATATGCATGCCAACTTCAATTGAAAACATTATTCGCATAAAAAACAAATTAGATAATATGCTAAATTAATTTAAGAGAAATATTAATTCATCAATCAAAACGTAGAACCACCTACCTCAAAGAAGGAAAACCCCAAATTGGTGTGAAACTCCACTCGCACCACGAACGCACCACACATAAATCAAACTGAACCGAAAAAAAGAATTAGAACCAAAATGAAATCAAAACCAAACCCTAAATCGAACCACAAAAATTTTGAAAAAATAAAAACTCAAAGAAAGAAGAAAATAAAAAAAATAAGGGGCCTAACCAAGGATCAATGGCCAAGGGAGGCCGGAGAATGGTTTGTCAGATGGAACTGCTCTGTGGAAGAAAGGGCGGTGAGATATGCTGGCCGTGGAGTAGGGGTGCGAGCCGTGGGGAAGGCCGTCATTCCATGAGGAGGATGGTCTAGCGACATGGAATTGGTGCGGCATGACGGAAACCCAAGCAGATGGATGGGGAGTGACTAAAAAGGAATGTGGGGTATAAGCATGATAGCATGAGTTTGGGGAATAGGGGGATTGGCATGACAAACACAACAGAGGAGGGAGATGGGGAGTCCACTCGCTAGACGTGGATGGGGTGTGCAGAAATCGGCAGAAATCCAAGGGGATCATAGGCTGTTTGAGAGAGAATGCATGGTGGGGAGAGGCCATGGATGGTGGGATCTCCGGTGGTGTCACGGGCGAAAGGACAAGGGGAGAAGGGGGGAGGCAGCGCCAGATCTGGGGGGAGGGTAGTTGGTGGCGAGGTGTAGCATGCAGGGGGAGGTGTAGCGCGATGGAGCCCCAAGGGGGAGGGGGTGTTCCATGATAGGAAAAGGGGGTAATGGGGAAAGAACCCCAAACCCTAAGGTAAATAAGAAAAACAAAAAATAAATAAATAATTAAATAAAAAAAGAAAACACACAAATAAATAAATAAATAATAACAATAATTCTAGTAATAAAAATAATAATATCAAACATAATAAAAGAAAGTGTAAACTATACAATAATCAACTTAATAAAATGATAACAATAAAAATAATACTCTCAATTAAATTATTATCCAAGATAATCATATAAATATTCTCAAGTGACATTAATAATATAATTATTTTAAAAATATTATTAATTCATCTTATTTCATTAATTGAACATCAGAAAGGCATGTAGTGACTGGGCAAGGTCACGCGACAACCCAAGCGAGGACACACGACTTTGACTGCGGCACACTGGACAAAGTCAAGGTCAAAACACAAATTTTTAAATAAGAACTCAGAAATTTTCTGTCAGGCCTAAACCCGAACTACCCAATGCCTAGAAATTTAATAAAATAAACAAATTAGAAATGACTGGTGTGACAAGGATAGTATGGAGTTACGATTTTTGGGGCTTGACATTTTATTTATGGGTAGGGTGCATGGACAACCAACCTCGTTACATGATTCAAGTCGCTAGGGGAAGCCATGTTTTATCTGAGTCTATTGGTTTTCTTATAATGATGATGATTAGGGGAAATGAAAATTGAGTGGGGATAATGGTCTTAGTGAGCTAACTGGGCTTGGAAAGCCATGTGGAGCACAAGATATTTCCCTTCTCCATGGTGGTGTAGTGATAGTCATATGGCTGACAACCATATGTCCAAGTCACCCACCGTAAGTAGTTTCCTCTCGCTTTGCCTCATGTATCTTCATGTTGGAATCTTGGAACACGGTTTTTAGAAAAAATTACTACATTTAATAAATGTGAACTTTTATAAAACGATTTTTCAATGATGAAGAGAGCAGGGGAAATGAAAAGAGAGTAGGGATAATGGTCTTAGTGAGATCACGGGGCATGGAAAGCCATGTGGAGCTGAGGATAATTCCGTAGAATACACTCCAAGATGGTGAAGTTATTGGCATATGGATTCCAACCATATGTCCAAGTCACCAACCAAAACTAGTTTCCTCTCGCTTTGTCTCATGTCTCTTCATGTTGGAATAATGGAAAATAGTTTTATGAAAAAGATGACCTGATTTATAAAATGTGAAAATTTATGAAATGATTTTTAAGAAAAGCAGAAGTGGATTGATTTATGAAATAGTAGAACTGAATTTTCGTATTTTTTTTGAAATGGAACATGGTGTTTTTACACCTCTTTTGAACGCAGGAACTATGTTAATGTTAGTTTTGAAAAAGTGTTTCCAATATAGTGATCTAAAGTATTGAAAGTTGTTTTAATGATATGGGGTGTTTTGGAGGTCATGTGTAGAGTTTGGAAATGGATTTTGACATTATTTATTAACTAGATATCATATGAAAAGTTTTATAAAAATTGGGAAAATAGTTTTAAAATTAGAAGAGTTGGGTTCCCAATTTATTAGGGATTTATGAAATAGAGTTTTCCACGAAATTAGAATTGTTTTGAAATAAGGTGAAATGTTTTGAAATTAATGTGCATGAATTGAATGTGAGTTTTTAATGAATTATTGGTGATATTTGGAAAAGTTATAAAAATCATTGGAACCTTGTTTTAAATAAGAGGATACGAGTTTTCAAAGGAATGGGGGGTTGATGAAAGAGAGTTGTCCTAAAACTGGTATTTTTTTGAGATTGATTTAGATGATTTAGATTTCATGTGAATATCTTGAATGTGGGTTTTCATTTGAATTACTGTGTCTTTCTAATTTTTTTTGTAATATGGTAATTGGGATTTTGATTTCATGGTTAGCGGTCTTGATAAAAAGAAAGTATTGGTTTACTGTTTTGGTTCAAAAAAGTGTAATAGATTTTTCTTATAACCATTTCTATTTCCATGAGAGACCAAAATTTTGGGGTTATATGGGATTATAGATTATTAATGGCATAAACAGATGAGTGATAGGATGGATATGAGGAGGCTGCCTAGTTTTGCATGAAAACATGAATGTGTGAGGACCATGTGTTACCATTTGTGGATATGCTAACTGCCAGAGTGTTCATTTTTGATGAGATGATTTTAAAGGAAAACATGATGCCTTGATGAATGCTTTGGGATGGAGCGTCTTATGTGGTTTTGGAAAATTTATTGTTCTAGGATGTTTTGAGTCCAAGAACCCCTCTTGTTTAAAGGTCTTTTGGGTTTGTGTTTGGTTGGTATGTTGGGTTGAAGGGCTGGTTGGTGGTCTCTTCTGTGAAATGTTTGGGAAGCCTTTATGGTGGTTCCCCTCATGTGTTTTGTTCTGGTTTGTGGCACATATGTGACCAATAGATCATCTTGGTTGGGTCCATGGGTTCTTTAATTTGATATGGTATCCCCCCAATACGAGTTTATACACGAGTAAAGTGCATCCCAAATTGTTTCACCATTGGAAGAACCTCCATTTGATCAATATAAGGAATAATTTTCTTGAGTGTTGAAAATTGAGTCTACAGCCATTCCTTTCTCTATTTTTTAGATCCCATGGTGGTGGTTGAGACCTCGTGAAAGGATTAAAGAGACCATGGTTTTTTAAGTACTTGATTCGTTGAAGTTGAAAGTGGTCTAGGGTTTTCAGTGTGGATAGTGTCTAAGAGGGGCTCTGGGTCCTTCGTAGTCTCTCTGAAGTAGGGGTTTATGATAAAACACCAGTGTATGAAATATCTTCATGAGAGGATATTATGGCCACATTCTAGAATTATGTGATTTTTGGGGATTTTGTATAAAGTGCCCCTCTATTCAATGTTTCTATTAGTCACAATGTTCATGTTCGGTGATGCCTTGTATTGTTTTGTGCTCATTTGACTATAAATATTGAGGTTTTGAAATAATCTAAGAGTCTATATTTTTCAAGAAGCATGTCTCCATTTGGAAAATCTCAACCTATTGATTTTTATAGTAATGTGTTTCTTTATATCCTTTCCTATTTTGTTTCTCATCTTATGAAACAAAAGGTGATGTTTACACATCTTAAAGGCACTTGTTTTAGTGAAATTTCAGGTTCAGTTAATATGATTTTGGAATGTGTTATGTCATGGTCAACCCATCTGGGATCTGGGTATAGTTTTTTTGGAACATAACTGATAAATTCAATTCAGGGGGATTTCAAAGACCAACTACGAGGCCAAAGACGATTCAATCATTTGAGCTCTAGCCATAGGTCATAGAGTGAAGCTCGTGCATAGTCAGGGGAAATTTTAGGGTCGTTCAAATCCTTGTGAAAATTATTATCTTCAGTATGAAATATGGTAATAGTTTAAATCTAGGGGTTTTTATCTAGATTTTTCTTTTCCCGTTCAATGGGAAGAGGTGGGAGGACCTTATGTCCATGTTATCGCCCAATGCCATTCCATCTTTCTTTGGTATCGAATGAGTTTTTGGAGAAAGGTTTGAGTTTTGGATAAACAGGATGAGTGCATGGATAGTAGTAACTAGGCCCTAGACAGCTAGTCGGATAGACGGATCCCTGTGTTTAGCGCACAATTTTCCAAACTGTGTGGACTAACCGTGCGGCCATCCCAACCCTTTAATTTTTTGGGTCGTTTTGTGCCAGCCCCTGCTATTCAGTTAATACGGTTGGTTCTAATAGTCAGGAGACCCTCTACGAGTCTTTTATATGTTTTTTTGAAAGGAACAACAGATTTATACCCTTTTTATTGGGGAGTACGTTTGGGCCTCCCCTTTTAGTGTCTTGGTTCTGTCTTAGGAAAACTTTTGGTTGTTTTCTATGGTGGGGAGCCCATTTGTGTCCCCCCATACAAGTAACTCATATTTACCTTAGTCTTGGATTGGTGGTAGGAAGTCTCATTTAGAGCTCTCTAAATATTAACATCTTACTTGGGTAAACAATGGGATTGGAAATTACCCGACGTTTTAGTTAATGTAAGGTAAGTTTTACCTTGTTAGATGTTGTTGTTCATTTGGGTAAATTGTTTGAGTCTTCTTTGGATAGTGTTTGGGGAGTTTTTTATGTCGATTTAGTCTTAATATGCTTGATTGTTTCAGAAAAGTTGTGTTATATTTGGTTTGTGAGATTATTTCTTCTTTAATTGATCACTAGAGGTGTTTTGGCCTTTTGGGGCAAAGCTGGGGAAATGAGTCCATTTCGACCTTTTGGTTGGGTTTGGTTTTTCCTTTAGGCCTTATTAGGGATTTTCGAGGGTGGAAATATTTATGTTGGGGATAATTTTCATATCCATGAATTCTTTTAAAGGTATTTTTTCATTTAATTTCTATTATTTCTTTGTTATGGGGGTTTCCCATACATTTTTGGAGGAAAGGGTGAGTTTTAATGATTTGGGCCAAATAGTGAGCTCATTTCCCGATTTAAAAACAAATATTTTTTCTTATATAAGCCTTTAATTTTTTAAAATTTTACACCCATTCCACTTTAAAATTTGCACCCCTTGATATATTAATACCAGAATATCCATTTGGACATCATAGGAATCGATAATCATGATGGATTTGGGTTTTTTATTAAGGTATTGGGTCATCCAGAAACACCAATTCCTGCTTTAAATGGGTTTTTAATTCTTTAATACCTCATTAAATTTTTGTGTTTTTTCCGTGTTCTAACTCTCACCCGAGTCTACTTTGCCAAGGTGCTCCCCCATTCTCTCTTACCCCTATTTGGAGCTCATATTTATAGCTAATTCGGGCGAAATGTGTATGGATTTCTCAAATCTCCCAGATTTGAAGAGGGAAATTGGTTCCTTCATAAGCCTTTCAATTTTTACTTTTTACTCCCCATTGATTTACTACATGACCTCTTCAGACTTATTTAATCCTCACTTTAATTTTTTTCTCTGTTATTAAATTCAGATATTGGTGTATTTGGGTCGTTTTATTCTATATTGCATCATGTAACTGTTTCTCTCTTCATTTCCTTCTATCTATATAGGGTTTCTTCCCTTTTTCATGAAATTATAATATTTCATGTATTTAGTGTTCTTACCAAGGGTTTTTTTGGTGTCTTTTTGGTCAAATATTGGGTTTAGGCTGTATTTTATTCTTTTGTGGTGCGGCGATGTGCGGTTGATGTTTCACACAACTAATCTATGGTTTGACACAAAAGGTTGGTGGTTCCATGTGCAAGCATCCTATGATGAGTTAGCTTTACTTCATTTAAATTCTTAGAATGTTCTTCTTACATTATGTTTGTTGTGGGAACCATTTTTTGAAGTGTTGATTAATCATTAAATTTCAAAGTTGCACATTTGATTGAAAATGTGTGTTTTTCATGTGTATCTTTTGTGGTATTATTTGAGGTAGTTTTATTGGACTAGAGAGTGGTTTAATAAATTTTATTAGGGATTCCAATTATGTTTTTTATTTGTATTTGTTTTATTTTTTTTAACGAGGGTTTTGAAAATATTATTGTATGTAAAATATGGTTATACCCCTTGGGATTATTTTACGAAAATAGAAAATGATTTAGTGAGTTAAAAAAATTGGGAAAATGATGTACATGTACTATTTTGGGGATTTTATTCAATTAAAAAGGGATTATGAAATATAATGAGGTTATTTAAGATGTCAAACATTTTCAGAATGTTTTATAAATTTTTTAAGTGTTTTATTAAATTTCAAGAATTGCGTGAAATGCGTTTCTGGGCTGTTTTGTGTGAGTATGATGATAAAATGATTTTGAAGGTGATGAGGTTATTATGTGACATTCATGTGTTGGATTTTTGTTATGTTTGAGTCTTTTGTAAAAGTAATATTCCTGTTGAAATGAAAATATTAAAATGTGGAACTTGTTTGAGCACAAAAGGGTAACCCGAGTATCTAGATGGGTGGACGTGTACTAGTATGCTAGTGATCCCGTGGGGTTTGGTTTTAGTTTCACATAGAAATTTTGATGAAAAAAACACTTACTAAACTATGATGACGATGATGATGATGATGAAGTGAGGGAACCATTAGGTTATGGGTATGCTTTCTACTTGTGGCTCATGTGCACGAGAACAAATATTTGTATGGTTATTTTCACTAAGATACATGGCACGTGGGACCCATAGCGAGTTAGTTCCTAGGGGTTATTTCCTATTACTTGTGCTCATTAGATACATTATTATTACAATTGGAATACAATATGTTTGGCTGGAAAATTCCATAACATTGGAATTCTATTTAAAAGTGTTTATTACTTAAAGTATCCCACTTGAAAACTATTTTTATTTAAAGTTACATCTCTTTAAAATTTTTATTATCATTTCATATTTATGAAAACTTGCATGATTTTAAACTTTGAATATTTATCACATGGAATATTTTAGTGGTGGAATCCTACTGGGCTTTGTCTCACACCCTATATACACCCTTGGTTTTAAGTAGACCTTGTTATATTATCGATGGTTTTGGTCAATCTATTAGTGACATTTGTTTGGGTTTCTAGTGGTCCTTCTTGGTGCTGTGTCATGGATATGGATTGAGGGTGGTACCCCTTTCCATGAATAGGTTCTTGGGTTTTACTTTGGGTTTGCCCTTTTTTATTCTTTGATTATTGTTTTAAATTGTGTAATTCAATTCCTATTTTTTTTTGTAAAAGACGGTTTGTTTAAAAAAATCCATATATGTTATATTGGATTCTTTTGTTGCTTTATGTTATTAAACTCTGGTAAATCATTCCCAAATTTCATTTAATGATACCCAGACACTTGTTCCAGCCCATGGGGATCGGGAATTCCCTTCGGTACTTGTCATGGGTAGGGTTTGGTGATGATTTTGACGGTGGAGAGATTCAGTTCATGACAAAAAAGACATTGGATTCCAATAATTCTACCATATACTCTCTTTGTTATAATTTTATGGGTTATTTTGATATTATTAAATGGAAGTTCCCAAGATAAAATTTAATGTTAAGAAAAATACAAAAAGGGAAATTTCCTTAACTTTAAAAATTTTAAAATCAATGAGGCATGTAAAAAATATTACATTATTGGTTATACATATCAGTTTAAAATATAAATGATTTATTTTTGTCATAATAATTTATGATTACTTTTTAAATATTATTTAGTTACTTAAAAGTCTTATTAAATGCCCATGTAGTTAGTATATACTCAATAATTTACCAAAATAAATGATATAATTAATATTAAAAGTGAAGTAAATTGATATAATTATTATCAGTAATTATTTTTTGAGATGAATATATATTTTGAAATATCAGTAAAATATACATATTTGAAATCATGTTTTTTGGTATTTTAAAAATAAAAATAAATTAAAAACGTCAAAATTGACAGTACAATTATTGTATAATAAATTATATTTTAATAAATGATAAAATAATATATTCTTCCAAGTGATCTAAAGGTGTTAATTAGTAATAAATATGGTCTATTAATGGACCAAATTGTATTTTATAATTAGAATATTGACCCATATATTGTTATAAAATATAACACAGTCCTCGTTTAAGCAGTGTTTTTGTGTGTCACATGCACTTATTTAAAAATTAATTTCCAAAAAACATGATATTTTCATTTTTTAAATTAATTTATAATATTTATAATTATGTGTCTCTATATTTTAAAACTAATATCAATTTAATTTATTCATAATGGTTAAACTACATAAGTTAGAAGACTAGTTTTTTTAATAAAAACCAAAATGGAAAAAGGGGAAAATAGATATTGAGGAACCAAATTTTTAAAATTCACATATTTTTGTATGATGTCGGTTTTTGTAGACAATTATTCCACTATACTCTATGAATTTTCGATTCTTGAGGAACATTTGTAATTCTATATCTCCCTTTAAGGAATATCTTTTTGTATTTACAAGAGTTCCACTCCCCATCCACTATAAATTGGAATGCACTCTCCCCCTTCGTTAAACCTCTAAAACCAATTATGTTAGGAAAATATCTTACCCATACACTTCCCAAAATCCCTAAATTCCACCAAGAATCCTCGTTTTTGTCAAAACATAATCCAAGTAATCTTTTTTGTGAAATCCAAAAGGAGTTACCCAAATAAGAGGTAATATCCACAATCAAGATCATTTATTCATTTCATAAGTTATTATTTGATGAAATGATTATAAAAAATGTCTCTTATCTATTTTTTATGATGTGATGAAATACTAATTATACACATTTCATTTCATGATTAATGACTTGATGTTTATAGAACACATCCCTTTTTAATGGTTCTAGATATGATGAAAGTTTTATTGGCTTTTGGTACATGCATGAATGATTTTATTATGATATTTTTGGGAAATATATATACATCCAAAGAATTGGGTAAATATATTTACCTCTTGAGATAATTATATGAATCATTTTTATGGGCTTGATACACTATAGGAAGTTGGGGAAACATGATCTCTTACAAGGAAAGGACTATAGGGGATGGTGGTGTGTCTCACCAAGTATGTATTGTCACCATGAAGAAGGAATATGGGGATACATGATTTTAATGTCTGGGAATTTACATATATATATTTTCATTTTTATATAGAAGTATTTCGAGACCGATAAATTTTACAGTACGTGATCCCGAGGCCTGGAGTTCCTGGAATGATCCGTCGAAAATTGTTAAGCTTTAAAGAGCATGCATGAGGGATTTTCCTAAAAAAGTGGAATAACTCTTAAATGGGTGCCCGAATAAAATATCTGAGGGAAACATTGCGTTTAGGATGATAGGTTTACCCTAGGAATGACTTTTGTTTTTTTAGCACAAGCCTTTGGTAAGGAAACTCAAAAATGGAATAACTGTAAATAAAATAATTAAGTAAAATTATTATATTTTTCAAATGATTATAACTCAAGATTTAAGAATCAGATTATAATTCTGAGGCCACCGATGAACTCATTATGGTATGATTTCCATTGACATATCCTAACATTGGATGGCGCGAACCAACAATGGATGATGGTTTTTGGTCTTAAATAATATAATTAAGTGACAATTATTTTATTGTCAAATACTTATAACTCCAAAATGGTTACTTGGATTAAAAATCCAAGAGTTAGGTTGAGCTCATGTGGGCATGCTTCCCTTATATAGAGCGTAACCTCGACCGATACAGTCTAAAAGTGGATGTTCGTTTCACAATGCCTCACTTGTTAGGAAGTGAAAGCTGAGCATCAGGTTCCAGCATGATTGATCACTCTTTAAAACCCCAGACAGATGGTCATATAGAGTGGACCATACAGACCTTGGAGGACATGCATCATTCTTTTGTCTCATATTTTGGTTACATTTGGGAGGACCACCTACCATTTGTGGAGTTTGTATACAACAATAACTATCACTCCCGCATTGGCATGCCACCGTTTGAGGCCTTTTATGTGCGAATTTACAGATCACCCCATACTGGGATGACCCAGGGGAGTCAGCACTCATGGGTCCAGAGTTGGTACTATTTACCATCGAGAAGGTGTAGATCAACCAGGAGCAGATGAGGTTTGCACAGAGCAGGCATAATTCTTATTCTGATAGGAGATAGATTCCCTTAGAGTTTTAGTAGGTCAATCATGTTTTCCTTTGGGTGTCACCCCATCAAGGATTATAGAGATTTCGCTGGGGCAACAAGTTATCTCGGAGGATCATCAGACGTTTCAGATTCTCCGTAGAGTTGGCGAGGTGGCATACTGCCTATATTTTCCCCAAAGATGCACCGAGTGAATAATTTTTTCCTTGTGTCGTAGCTGTAGAGGTACATTCAAAATTCATCCCACATCATCGACTATGGAGAGATGTACATTGGTGATGGGGTGATGTTTGTAGAGTTACCGGTGGGGACAGAGGATTGAAATGATAGGGTCCCTCATTAACAGTTAGTTTCTTTATGTGCATTTGGTAGAAGCACATGAATCTTCAGGAGAGCACAATATAGTGGGAGGATCAGATTAATTCTTAGTACCCCCAATTTTTTTATTTTCCTTTTTTTGGATTTCTAGGATGTAAATCTCTATATTGGGGAGAATGTAATGTCCCAGAATTTTGGTGTAATTTTTTAATATTTTTTTATTATATGAAATTATTTCGAGATCGCAAAATTTAACTGCACGTGATTCCGAGGCTTGGAGTGCCTGGAATGGTCCATCAAAAAATGTTAAGATTTAAATAGCATGTGTGGGGGGTTTTCCTGATAATGTGTAATAACTCTTAAATGGTTTCTTGGATCAAAAATATGAGGGCACCGTTGTGTTAATGATGGTGGGTTTACCCTAGGTGCAACCTAAGTTCAGTCAGTGCAGGCCTTCGGTGAGAAAACCTAAAAATTGCATAACCGTTATTAAAATAATTAAATAAAATTATATTATTTTTTCAAATTCATATAAATCACGAATGGATACTCGGATTAGTAATCCAATACGACTGATGAACTTGTGAGGGAATTCTTTCCATAGGAAGATCCTAACATTGGCCGGTGTAAGACAATATTCGAAGTTACTTTTGGGATATAAATAAAATAAATAAGTAATAATTATTTTGTTTTCATATCCATATAACTCATAAATAGTATCTTGGATTGGAAATATGAGATTTCTATTTAGCTCGTGAGGCTGTGTTTACCTTATGTGGAGCCTATCCTTGACCGACACTAGTTGAGGGTGACTGTTAATGATTTTTGACCTTTTCTATGGTATGTTCAATAAACGTTCGAGTGTGGATTTATTTTCTTTTGAAAAAGTGCTTGGATTGAAAATCACAGGGCACCATTGAATTCAAAGCGCTGGTATTCTCTTAGGAGAAGCTTAACATTGATCAGAAAGGGTCAGATGGAAAAGTTAATTTTTGAACTCTTTGGAAAAAAATAATAAAACAACAACTTATCTTATTTTATTCTCTACCCAGCATGAGAGATGGATAGAGGGATCATAATGTTACATCAGGCAATAAATAAGAGACTTATTATGACTTGATCCTCATGTTCTATAATCGTAATGCTCGTGGTTTAATGGTTTCAGTAATTAGGATTCATTAATGAATTATAATAATGAACCAATGTTGTGGTTAATTTATTTTATTTAATCAAACCATTGGAATGGGATTTGGAAATCCATCAGAGGAACCTATGAAAAAAATGCTTACGACTTTCCTCTCCAATGATAAATGGTGGATGAACGATGATAGTTGGTAGAAATCGATCTGGAGATCAATGAGAAACATCGAACGACAATGAACGTTAATCTTCTCCTTTGTCTGAAACACCATTTCCAGGTGGGGTGTTTAAATGATTATGTGTATAATATCCCTCTTTCCAGGTACTTTTACAGTGTTAATAATGTGGATCAATTGACCAATGGTTTGATCCACGTTTAGTTATTTATTATGGGAGGTTGATGGATGGTTTCATTAACGGGGTTTTAATAATTTTTATTCTTCCGCATGTTTAAACACTAACATGGAGGGCACATGCCAATCCGAACATGGCCCAGATCCTCCACTGTTCTTGGTTATGTGTGTTCTTTGTGAATGACCTGGAAATGTAGCGAAAAGACAAAACTAAGGGCCAAATAGTGAAGGTGACGACCAGGGAACCCGGTAAGAAAATATGAGAAAGAAAATAGACCACCGGAGTATCTCCGATGGCCTGTAGAAGCACCCACCGACATGATGTAACCTGTGACAGGTTGCGTAGGCCCCGACGACCTGTGGTGGCTGAACCGACATCCTGCGATGGCTGCACCCATAACACCCCCGAAAGATAAAGCGTTAAATGACTAAATGATATGAATCATGTTAAGGAGGTGATCCTTACTTTTTGGAAGCCTACCTGATTAGAAATCCATAGTTAAGCATGTTTGGCCTAGAGTAGTGATCAAGATGGTAGACCTTCTGGGAAGTTTCCCTGGGTGTGTGTAAGTGAGGAAAAAAGCACAATGGAAAGGACATGTGTTGGCCTGTGGGGACAAACATTAGTCAGATGACCCGTTCGGGCAGGTGGGTGGGCCCCCGAGTGGGGACCACGTGTCTGCGGGGCAACTGGTGGTACCTGGTAGGCCATGACTGGACATACATGTTAGGTCAGGGTGTCTGTGCTGTCACCAGGACCCAACTGTCACATTTGGTATCAGAGGAGGAACCCAGCCTTAAGTGCAGTGCACTGCCTGTGTTGAGTTGTAGGGCCGCCAACGAGGACGTTGTGCTCTAAGGGGGTGGGGTGATTGTAACACCCTCGAATTATAAAGGGTAAAATTGATAAATGATATGACTCATTTCAACAATGTGCACTTTACTTTTCGGGAGTCTACCAGATTAGAACTCCACAGTATATCATGCTTGGCCTCAAGTAGTGATCAGGACGGGTGAAGAGTGACCTTATGGGAAGTTTCCTATGATGTGTGTGAGTGAGGAAAAAGAACACTTGAAAGGAAATGTGTTGGCATGTGGGGACTATCATTAGTCAGATGACCCATGCATGCATGTGGGTGGTGCCAGGGTGGGGACCACGTGTGTACGGGGAAACTGGTTGTACCTAGTGGGCCAGGACCCGATGACCCTGATAAGGTGGGGTGGCTATGCTGTCACCGAGACGCATTTGTCATAGCACCGGTGACCTGCGGTGGTGGCACAGGTGACCAGTGACGGCGGGCGGCCGAGATGGTCGTATGGGGATGGCAATGCCCAAAGGGGCAGCAAAGAAGTGAGCTATGGCTAGCTGGGCCACGACAGATGGAACGGTGTGGCGTCGATGCGCCGCATGGGGATTTGAGCAGCCTTCTCGGGAAGATCATCTAGAGCGTAACGACCACTTCAAGATGTCCATTTCAGAAGACCGGGTGGTGCCCTGTTGGAACCTCCATCTGGAAGAACTAGTTTGCATGTCGGAAAGGTTTCTAGGTGGGCCGGACCCGTGAGGCGGGCTGGCCGGGCCGGACCCCTATCAGACCTAACTAGTCACATTACACAAAATCAGGCGTATCTCACAAACCGTGCATCCGATTGATGTCCATCCGTAGCATTGGGACCCTTAGGATAAGGTGGTAATTTTGAGATACTCCATTTAGGTTTTTTAGAGAGTTGTATTATGGTAGGGTTGGATCGAACTCGAATCCAACTGTGCCCTCAATACTAAAATGCCTATAACATACAGACCACACGTTCAGTTGATGTCCCATCAATTGATTTAGAACACTTATGAAAGAGAAGTTATTTGGGATACTTCTTCGTGGGACATCATGGTAGTTGAGGTACGACCGATGTCTTGAGGAGCAGAATCTATGAAAATCAAGTGCATCATGTGTGGGAATCCGGTGGCTGGCTATCATGTGAAGAGTGACCCCTTTGTAGATTGGCATCATAGAAACCTTGTGTGGATTGACGACTTACAAACTTATGTGGATCAGCATTATCGCGGACCGATGAGGTCCAACCTTATAGCAGAACATCGTGGATTAGTGACTTACAACCCTGTGTGGGTTGACTAATTACTACATTTTGTAGATCTGCAGTAGTGCGACCCAATGAGGACCATCCTTAAAGAGGCCCGTCCTGGATCAGTGACTTATGACCCTATGTGGATTGATGACATATGACCCTATGTGGATCAGCATTAGCATGATGTGATAAGGACCAGCCTTAGAGTTACTCATCGTGGATCAATAACTTATGACCTTGTATGGATCTGCAATAGAGTTACTTCTTCTTGGTTCAACATGGAACTTCTCAATGGAATAAGATGAGTTATCTTTATGATTAGTCATAATTATTCTTGTTCTTTAAGTTATATACTCGGTGCGAGCTATCATTTACCTTATGCTTTGTGATTGAGATCATGCCTTGTGGTTTCACCCTTTAGCAGTTCTGGGAGACCATCCGGGGTCTCAAGGTTTCTACTGATGATTTTTATAGTCACCCATGCACGGGCTTATCCCTTATGTGTTGTGTCCAGTGAATACCTTCGACGTTTCGATAGAGGTGCTCAAGGGGACGGGACATAGAGACTCTATGACGGTTGACTTGGTGGACTATGACCAGGTGGGGCCCAATAGTACCTGATGGGTATGACATATTACTTTAGCTTCTAGTAGGTTCACTACTCTCATGATCAGGTGGGGTTTTCTACATATGGCCGTCAGAGTTTCATTTTGTACGATACTATTTTTAGTTCCTTGTTGTGTTTGTATTCTAGCCCACATTCTTTCACATGTACTTGCAGACATCCTTATTTTAATGGTATTACTATTTCCACTTTTAGTGTGTTGGGATGTTGTTGGATGTGTGTGTGTATACAGGTTTAAAGGCAATGACTTTCTTATTTTTGTGATATGCCTTTTCGGTGATAGTCACAAACCCATGGCCTATGGAAGGCGGGATTTGGGTAGTCACAGCCTGGCCTGGGTGGGGGGGGGGGGGGGTGAGTCATGACATCGATCCACTATGGGGAGATGAGGAAACCCAATACACTATGGGAAGCTGTGGAATCCAGATCCCTTATAATGAAATGACTGTGACTAGGGATTGTGGTGTCTCCTGTCTAGTCGGTGCGATTCCCATGCAGGTCTATAATAAGTTATAACAGTGCCTCTTGACTTATAGGGATTGATATCACATGTTTATATATACCACAATTCCATGTCTTAATCCTATGATAATTTTCAAGGATTTTGGACATTATTTTTTTTGATTAATGTTTTTTAAATGCCAATATTTTTTTTATGATTAATGTTTCTGATCTTATGATGTTCAGTTTATGACATTATAATGTTATGATAACATTATCATAACCAAATGCTCAGGTTTATGCTTAAATGTCTTCCTTTTTACCCTTTGTGAGCATTTTAGATCACCCCTTTTTTATTTTCCCACCCCATGTTATCAGTATATGAATTATATTTTATGTGTCCAAGAAGGTTTCCAGTTATGAAGAACATAGTAATAGATAATGCCACTCATTTATGTTATAGTGTGTACATTTCCATGTTTCCAAATGCATGAAACTAATATGGTCTTTGGGATTCTGTTTTTGAAATGTATTTAGAATTACAAAAATGTTTTGTAATTTATATTCATGTCAAGGATAGGTCATTATATATTATTATGTTCTTTCAAACATATGTAGAGGGTTTATAAAGGAATCTATGGACAAGAAAGACATTATAAGGAAGACTGGCCTTATTGTAGTTTTGGATACCAAAGGGGGAGGTCTAGATGTTAATTCTGGTTAGAAGAATATGTGTGGAGATCCATGACAAGGTATTTGATTTAGTGAGAAATATAAATTAGGTAATATATATGTTGTCTTCATCCAATGTGGGAGATATTTTTACACTTATATGATTGTAGGTATGGACCCATAGAATATCCTATATTTGGAAAACAAGGGTATCTTCAGCAATTCAATAAAAATTCATGTTAATAAATATTTTTTGGATCCATGGTTTCTAATGTCTCTCAGATTTAGTATTACATATAAAAAAATTGGGAGATTAATATTATGCTATATGGGATACTCTATAATTGATGAAATCACATGAAGGTATTTTGGTGAGTCATCTTTACATAGATCATTAGGAACATGGAAAATTTAAAATATGACCAGACACTATGAGAGGAAAAATTATTATTTATTCCTCTATGGTTATATAATTCATTGATATAATTACATCTAATTCCACTATAACATTTAATTTTATGAATATTATTGTTTTTAATTCATTAATCACACTATTTTTAGTGGATCATTTCACTCCATTGGGAAAGAGGAAGGAGTATGGTTATAAATTCCCATGGTGTTAGGTGATGAGTTTTGATTTCATAATCATGTGTAATTTCCGGGTTCTTGATCATGATATCAGAGAACATATTGTTGGTATGGATTATATGATTATTTTTATTGTGCACATCAACTATAATTCTCATTTTGTATATTTTCATTCTTTCGATAGTGTACCTCCATTATTTTATGGTGAGTGGGATTCTATATTAGACATAACTTGACATATTTTCTATTATGATGGAATGAACCCATGCCAATTCCATTGGTGATTCATGATGCTTTTAATAGTGATTTATTTTTCTGTATTCTATAGTGTTGATTGAGTACCTTGAGATAATTACTAATGTTTTTTTATTACCACTCCAATGGGATGTTAGTTTCCCTATTGATGTACCCCTTGGGATGAGAACTATCTCTTTAACTCTTTATCCTGTTGAACCCATTGAGGTAAATGATTTAAAATTACATATTGAATATTTTTTTCCAAGGTATTTATTTTTCCTAGATTTTCAAATTTTAGTTTTCATTTAATCGTTGAAAATAAAGAATATGAAAGCAATGAAATTTTTGATTATTGATAAAAGATTAATTATACAATTGTTAGGAAAAATAACTTTTTCTAATATTTATAATATATTTTTTCAATCTGGAGGGTACTATTTACTTTCTAATATTAAATGTTGATTTAGGTACCATTAGTTTAGTGTATAAGGAGAGGACATACCTAAGAAAAAATTTAGGATTCAATATCTGATTTTTCATTTTACATGGCAGGTAATTAGGTCTTACAAATTCTAATGTAATATTTATAATAATGATGGTCATGATTTTTCATCAGTTCTTGTCCACTTTCATAGATTTCTTTGTGGTTTTTATAAATCTATGATAAATGAGGAAAAAATGGATCATTTTTATATCAAACATTTAACGTTTAATGGTCTTTATATATATGGGAAGCTATCTAAGTCTGATTTTTGGACCTAAGAGGAGATGTTTTGATGGAATGTCATATCTAATTGAACCTAAAGATGCCTAAATAATTATTTATTAGGGAAAATATAGGAACCTGTTTGAGATCCAAAGCATCTAGGGATTAGCATTATTTTTTGATATTTTATATGATTTCTCCATGTTTTCATTCCCTATGACATTGTTGACCCAAATGGTTGAGATGTTCAGTTGTATTGTGTAGTTATAGAGAAAATTTGGTGAGATGAAATTAAAATGGGAATATCCTCCAGTTCTTATTCATTATCTGCTGGGATTGAGATATGTTATTATTAAGAAACCTTAGGTATGGGGTTGGGGTGCTTTATGATGGAGAATAAATAGGTAATGTCTAATATCTCACTAAATTTATTTCCCCAAGAAAGGAAAAATCCTTCCCATGATCTCGGTTGGCATCAATAATATTGACACTAATGAATTCGTATCCTTATCTCTTTTTGGGTGTGGTTTATAACTATTGAAATCATATGTTTCATATGTTTATTTTCACATACAAGGATATGAACATTCCACATTGGTTTATGGTTAAGCAACTTCATACATTGGATATTGATATTGTGTATACAGGTAGAGAAAACTAAGTGGTTCCACACAAATTTGGTCAGAAGTTATGAACTCAATACTTGATGTAATTTTTGAATGAAGAGTTTCTGATGATTGTATTTGACGAGAAAGTATTTGAGTTAAAAGAGGTTGACAGTAATTTGTTCTTTTCATGAGTGGGAGTTTACTCATAATTTAAGGGTATTGGTCTTCTGATAGAAACTAACACTAATTTATACTGTTCTAGTGAAGTATCATTTAGTGGGGTGAAATCAAATGACTGGCCTTTGTCTCTATGTTATTTATTTTCTTTCTAGGTAAGATTATTTGTTTTGATATAATTGTTGTAGGAGATTATGCATAGTTTCCATCAGTCTTGTTGGTGTATGAAACCAAGGACTAACAAGATGTATTATTATTTACGATGTCAGTATTGTTGGTCAAAGATGTGTTGATTTATTGTTAACCTCTTTTCATGATTCTATAAAATTTTGAATATTAAGTTAGAGAATCAAATCACTACTGATTTTATGTATCCCTTTCCGAATATAGAATTTATAATTGATTAGATATCCAGGGATTTCTTACAACACCCACCAAGTGGAAAGGATGCGATTTGGGTAATCATTGATCAAAATACTAAGTTAATCTATTTTCTCTTTATTTAAATGATGGAAAATATATAAGATATTGGGAACTGTTATAAATGATAGATAATGAATCTCTATAGATTATCTTCTATAGTGGTTTCTATCAGGGATCCATGGGTTTTTTACATTTTTAATGGTTTCTAGAAATTTATGGGTACTCAACTGACATTAACCATGACGTGTCACCCTCATATGGATGGGTAGATTAAGAGAGACATTCTTGTTCGTAAGGATATTCATAGACTATGTATTCTTGATTTTATTATTCATGGGAAATGAATCTACCTTTGGTAATGTTATATAATAAAAATAGATAGTATCTTATCCCTGATTGCAAACTATGTGTGTGTGTGGAGGGGGAAGGGGATCAAGTGAATGTGTAATAGATATATAAAATTATTATTTATCCACTATGTATCTTGTTATTACACCTTGAGGAACACATTGATTATATTTCTTTGCTCTCAATGAGTGATGATGGAAATAAATGAAATGAGGTATTTATCTTGGGTCACTCACCCATGGATAATTGCAAATAAAATACATGACAGTGTTATTACACCACAAAATCAATAAAACCTCACTTCCTTTTTAAATAATAACTTTGAGTAGTTTTAATGACCCTCTTATCCACTTCCATGGTTATTTGGGAAGCTCACTGCTCTACCACACCAAGTATCTCACAACTTCTCAATATAAAATTAGTCTTATTCACCAAACGATAACAGAAATATTAAGAAAAATTGTGTTTCTCTCTACCACATTCATTTTCATACATCTAGTGATAGAATAATTCTCCTAAAATAATACATTGTTTGTCCCTGAACCATCCATATGTAATTTCGAATCACCATATGTTATAAATCCATTTAGATTCTTCAGAAAATTTGGCTTATACATGTCTTCTATAATGTTACCCTCATTTTGAATATCCACACAGATGTGCGTTTTATCCACGCCCACGAATGCATGAAATAAAGCCTTCAATAACAAGAATCAAACTACCCATTGATTTGTTGTTAAAACAATCATAAATGGAATGAAAAATAAAATGAATTTATTCAGATCTTCTGATTGAAATTCATAAATGGAATGAACCATAGTATTATATAAAAATGTCAGATTTTGTTCCATCTATACATAAAGTTCAATGGTTATTAAATCCCACTATAATCCATTTTTCATTGGGGAATTACCAGATCCCTACACATTCAATTAAGACTATATAGCAGTCCAAGTGGATCACATGTAAAAATTAAAAATTATACTGCTTGATTAAAGTCAATAGTGGGATACCCATGAATCATGGGGGAATAACCAAAATGACATGCATTTCTTCATTCTTTTCGGGACCACCCATGGATCATTGAGGAAAAGAATATCCATCATAAAATGTAAAATGGTGTGGTTTCATCCATATTGGACTCTTTCAAATGTAGGCCTTCGATTTAGATTATATGATAAACTAATGCTTTCGTTTAATGTCTTGGAGGAAACATAATTTCCTTTTTCCTCCACAAAATCATGTTCCATGTCTTGTACACAAATAATCTAGTTTTGTTTCCTTGAAAAACTTCTTTTTTACAATGATTTTTAATTTCTACAGTATGTTGCTAGTCGTTTTGAAGGGTTTCTTCACAAATTAAGACAAACTATTTCATTGTAATTCCTATAAAACATAATTCAAAAAACTTGTTAATAAAAACATCCCAAAATACATATGAGTATTTTTTTCAACAATATCCACTTTTGTTTTTTTGGAAAAAAGTAAAAAAAACTCCATGAAATGTTTCATCTACCTTTAAAAAAACAAAATTTATGATGTCTAACAATCATCCCATAAACCAAAATTTTAGGAGAACCCAATCCATGATTAGTATGAAAAATATAAATTGAATGAAATGTTTTTAATAACAACATACCTTTAATTCTTTCAATAACCACACATCTCTCCACATAACTTATCATTGACATATTATCCCCTTTTAATATCTCCTTCAATCAAAAAAAATTCCAAACACACTTGGGAATTATACCTTATAAAAATTCTCCCAAACTTTTTATGTGAGAAAACATAACATTCTCATGTAAGAATCCAAGGTGAACGGGGATTACATCTCATAAAAAATTTAGTATATGGATATAATTAGACTTAAAGGGCCAAATAATGTTGCTCAAACACCACATTGGGTTATGATTTGATCAATATGTGTTTTACTTGATCTTAAGATGACATATAACCTAATATCACATTTTATTACCCCTTCCTCTCATTTAGAAAATGATATAACATCACAATGTTTTTGGTTCATGGGTGTTATATTTCATTTTATTGATATTGATCACACATGAGTATTTATAGATTATTTTAATTGAAAAAAAAACATATACACCAAAATTATTTTGTTTTTATTTCAAAAATAAAAATTGAGTGCTTTTTTAGAGGAGACAATGTATTAATCCTCCATGGTGATCAAGTATATGAAATAATGGTTATTAATTTTCCACGATATTCATGAAATCCCAAGATATTATGAACATCATGATGTAAATTTCAATCATCATCTAAACCATCTCAATCCATGTCCAGATATACCAATGATCATTACCATGACATTCTATTATAAGCATCTCATGTTTCAAAATATAATTGAAATAGTGAAGTATCTTTTTCATATATATTATATAACTTTATTTGAGATAATTTTGATATCATATGGCTTTACATGGGAAAAAACAACGTTTGGGGGACTGGTAGTTATGTAGAGATAACTAGAAATCATTTTTCCATAATGTGTGATATCAAAATCTTTTCTATATTCATATTTTGATAAATTTTTCTAGGTATTATAAAACATACCCCTAAATATCAAATCATCCATTTAAAATTTGATTAGAACCTCCATGACATGATTTTTTGAAATATAATTATTGAATCCTTTCATTAAATCAATTGTTAGACAAGGGAAAGTTAAAATTCCCAAATATGTGAAATGATAAATTATAACATCACGGGGTTTGATATTTTTCTATGTGGTATTACAACCATGACTGAAAAGAAAAAATTATATACCTTCACACGCACCATTATACCTTTTTTATTTTCATTCTGATTCAGAGGTTGTGGTCAATACCTCAACTTTGAATTCTAATATTCTATAGTGGTTGGTCCAAACATGTGTACTATGTTCATGATGCCTTCTTTAGCCTATACATTCCCATTTTAGCTATAATTTATAATTCTAATCTTTATTAATGATAAATACATCAATTTTATCAATGAAGACTTACACTAAATAGATCCCATTAAGAGCTCTTCATTTTACATCCATTTATCACACCCTGAATCCCTTCATCAAATCCATGAATAAGGAAAATATAATTGTCTCAAATTAGTCCCCGGATATAAATGTATAATTGACATAAATTCCACAAATGTTTGGAATAAAATTTAGAAAAAATCCATGATTTATTTCGGAATCACATTTTCATCATTATTATGATTATTTAAGAAAATACATTGTTTCAGATAAAATTATGTTACCTGGAATTAGAAAAACTACCAATATATTTTTATTTTAAAAATTATTTATCTCTTAATTAATTACCTTGATCAAAATATAATAGATTTTAGACTCTTATAATGTCTTTGGTTCCACCCATGATAATAAAGACACACCATCTTGATCCATTATTCATCTTGTTTGAATTGAGGAGGTCTAGTCTATAATGATGTTTCCTTCAGTGATTTCATCATCAATTAGTTTTCTTCATGAACTTAATTAATGGTAGTATCCTACTACTGACCAAAATTTTATCATTATTTTCTTAAGGACTTGAAACTCCCTCGGCTCTATGCTCTTCGACAATAGATTATACAACAAAATAGGTTAGTTGATGATTGAAATATAAAGATGTAAGACTCTCATTTTTTTAAATTGAATCGCTACAACAACATATTTTCTCAATATTTATTATATAATTCTCGTTAAATCATTTTCAGTCATTTTTATAAGACATAAATCTATTAAAAAAGTGTTTAGCACCCCAATCTTCAAACATTCTAATGTTCTCCTTATTCAGAATATTATAATATTCCCAAACTACTTGTAATTATGGAGTGAAGGATTATTTCAATATCAAATGTCATATTTAGTTATTCTGGCTTTTTAATATATAATTACTCTATTTGAAATTTACATGGATTCAAGAATTGATATTTTCCAATACATTTCCAGAATAGAATTCCCTATATGCATTTATCGTTCAATATTATTGATTATATGTTTTTCATTCAACTACCCCTTTTTATTATGGCGTGATAACCACATAATCCAGATGTGTAATTCTATATTTCTCCAAATATTACTTCACTATATTATTAATAAATTTTATACCATTACCAGTTTATAACAATTGTATATTCATATATGTCATCTCTTCATACCCCCAATGATAATGAGTGATAAATATATATTCGTCAGCCTAGTGTGTGATACGAATAATCCATTACATCCTACTAAAACAATCAAAAAACATCACTTAATTCATTTTTATATCTATGTATTTGGGTGATATTTGACCACACACATCCAGGAACACATGATCCAATGACCTTGATGTCTTCATCATTTTTTGATTTTACATATTTTGAATGATATTTCCTTTTTTTCATGAATCTCACACATGCGTGTGATCATGTGTGAGATTGGGAATGCCATAAAACCCTCTAATATTTTACAAATTTCCAAAATATTTTTCTTTTAACTGGCCATGTTACATTTATCAGAGCCTGTTTGAAACAAATTTGGACAAAAAACATAATTTTTATTCTCAAACCCAGTATAAATATCCCTTGGTTCTTATTCCCTATATAACGAGTGCACCATATTTATCATTAATAGTAAATACCTATTTTAAACTCTTTATCATTCCCACGACCACATACTTGGCTAAAAGAAAGATGATTTTGAATTTTTTTCCAAAAAAGAGAATATCTTTTCAACTGTGAGATTTTCCACCAATCTTGGATTTTTTGAAGCAAATAATTTTATTATAGTTATTATTCCTAAAATGAAATACACCATCTTTTTAGATTGATATTAATAACAATGTTATAATTTTATGCCATGTTTAATTAAAAACTACTCTTCTAGTTATATGAACATGACATGTCCATCTACATAAATGAAATTAGAGGATCATTATATTTTTCTAAACATACTTTATTTCCCATATTGGTGACGAATGTTTCTCTATGGAATCTTTCTCCATGAAATATTATTCTCCTTTTAATATATGAATTTTATATGAGTATATAACATTTTTATTGTAGATTATAATGTTTTCTTTCAACTAATTTGTGATGTTCTCATTGCCCTTTGTTTTTATATTGTACCACAATTCATTGCGTAATAGCAGAATCCTAGATAATAAAAACAATATCACTTAAACTAAAAATAATGACTAAAAATTATAATTTTTTATTTTAATCAAAATTAATCAAAAAACAATATCCTACATATAGAACACACATAGTAATTATCCACAATTCTTTAGTGTAAAATCATCAAATCCAAGATGTAATTTCATCTCCCTTATCCACCAGATTAATAGCCATTCCAATTATATGATTATATAACATCTTCCAGGGAGTTAATTATAGGGATTTAGGAACAATTACTTATATTTTATTCTGTTCACCATTCTCCACCACTGATTTTTTATCGTGGAATAATTATACTTGAATAATTAGTATATAGTCTTCCAAAAAAATTAAATTAGCCTGATTTGTTGATGATGTCTTAAAATTAACAATCATTATGCTATGATTCAAAAGTATTTTTGGATGTTGGTAATTTAAACACAAACTCACAAATTATTCAATGAAATGTTAAATAATTTGAACTCTTTAATTGATATTTTTTCCTTAACATTGAAATATTTTGGTTTTTTATTACAGTTTAAGGATTATTTTTTACTTCCTTTCAATATTTTTTAGAGATTATAGATTTAATTTTTATAATATCATATCTTATATATGTCAGATATTATTCTATTTTTTTTTCATGAAATGCATGGAATCACAAGGTACCTCATTGGACTTAATATTGATTACTCTCTAAACATCATTTTCTTCAAGGGATGCCACATGTTCCTCATGGAGATTAACTCTTCCCATATATTATTCATAATCATCATTACTATTTTTATATTTTTGGGTTATGTTAAATTTCTATAAAATCATATAAATCATTTCAGTCTTAGACATCATCTATGTCACATTATTTTGAAAACTCTTATTCTTAAGAGGGAATATTTCAACTTGTTATGGATCCACATTGGAATTTTTTTTACATTCCCAGTATCTTGTAAACTGTGTGGGATAATTTTCATCATAACTATCTTTTGGATACTACTTGGGAAATTTATCCCTTATATGTCACACCTTTCTAATTATGAAAAAATCATGAGGAATATTTCCCATGAAACTTAATTTTTTACTCTTACTATTAGAGGGAAAACTAACATAAAATCACCAAATTTGTGAACTTATTTATTTTATTTTCATTGAGATTATTCATGGAATTAAATTTCACCTCTTATGAACTCCACCACATTTGTATCCTTTTATTTAAATTCCTCATCATAGATTCCAAAAGACTATTATGAAAACAATCTAGTGATATTCCCTTTGGGTCTTTATCATCTAGAATATAATTTTATTTCAAGGAAACATGGAGTGAGTCTTCTCATGATCCACCAAATGATATTCTCAATATTGTTATATTCAAAAGTAATGACATACCATCAATAGGAACAATTTTTTGATAAAAAAAATAAACTATATCATTTAAAGTCATTTCTAAATAATTATATTTATTCTATAAAACCAAATTTTTTTATTAATCGTTATAATCTCCATCATAAATATTTAGTTTCATTTCCCATATAATGTAAGATGTTTTATATTAAATTAAAATTGTGTAAATAGGATTAGTTATATCCCTTATCAAGGATTTTATGATTTTAGAATCCAAATCAAATTCAAAATGGTCTTTATCATTTAATTATCCTATATACATGTTACAAGTGATTCAATAATTATATTAAAAATAGAAGTCTATTCTCAATGACCTAAAATAGTGTTCCATTTTAATTTCCTTAACTAGAAATTACTGCATTAAATGATGGTAATACATCTTTGGATTATAATTTTCACTATGTTTTCAATATATAGAATTCAAAATATCTACTCTGATGCCACTTTTTTTTCAATATAGAGTATTGTGAACTAATGGTGTGGGGGGAAATTAGAGTATAGAACAATATAATGACTCTTACTCAGATAGGGATCATGTTCTATCACCATTACTAAGAATTAAATTTCACAATTTATTTCCTCTAAATGTGTTATTAAAGTAGTAAATGATATAATGTATTTTACATGGTTCACCTCCATTGTGTTATATCCTAGGATCATGTGGGACAATGTGCATGTTCACCAAAATAGCAAAAAGTACCGTCATTTTACATGTATAAATTTAGAGTAGCCTCATTGACTCTCCTAGGTCACTACCAATTTTTTTTTCAAATATCACTGCTCTCCCACATATCAGAACTCTCTTTTTATAATGATAAAAAATACATTTTCACTAGAATATATCAAATTAGAATTACATATATTTTTTTTCATGAACTATTTAAATTTTAAACTTCCAGAGAGATTAAGAAGAAAGAAAAATAAAACATTATTCTAGAATTAACCTTAATGATGTAATCTATAATAACCCTATATTTTTATTCTATTTACATACATGGAGAGCTACTATATATCTGTGTCTTTTCTAACATTCTCATCATTTTAAATCCCCACATTGATGTCTATTTGTTTGATAATCATGAATGCATGAACTAATTCCTTTATAAACTGACATTTAACCAATCATTATTTAATGGTTATAAATTTTATAAAGTGAAAAATTCAATGAACCGTGTTTTTTCAGATTTACTAACTCTAACATAGAAACTGTTACCACATGACATGGTGTAAAAAACATGTCTATATTCTATTTTATACACTATGTTCTAAGGGAATAACCTATTTCAATAATCTATTTTACAAATTACAATTCTAGTTACCCTATACCTTTCTCTATGATGGTAGTGGACTCATCATTATTCTGGAATAAATAACTTCAATTATATTCCCTGATCCTTGTCTTTAGTAGAGTCTTAAAAAATATTAGGTGAACACATATAATTCAACTCATTTCTCCACCCCCATAAGAGAATTTCCATTGTTTATAGGGTGAACTAATATCCATTATTCTAGGTAAACTAGTATGGTATGACAAGTATTAGAATCCATCTCTATAGGAACTCAATGTACAATTAATTTTCAAATAAAGATTCCTCTTCCTGTCCAATTGTAAAAAAATTCCATATTTTTTACTCCACAAAGACATGTACTTTTTAATGCACCATTATATGCTAGTTTTTCTTGAATTCAAATATTATTATCGACCATGGATTCCAATTGATATAGTTTGGTTCTTTCTGTTTGGAATTAATAGATAACTACTCATGAGAAAATCCTTCCTTTGTCTTCATGTGAATTATCCTTCCTAAATAATTTCAAAAAATTCAACAAAAAAAATATTTCTAATAATATTAGTCGAGCGAACCTGATTAAAAAATATCCATTTAAATTATTTCATTGGAATCCACACAGATCGTCCTTGTGTTGGGAGGAATTTAGTGAATTGTATTCAATTATAGCGGGTCTTGTTCAAGAGAGAATGGAAAATGTGTAGGTGATACGAAATAAGTTATCTATTTGATAGAGTCAATATAAACTATATATTCGCCACCAAAATCAGCCATTGGAACTTGAAGTATGTGATCAATATTTTCCATTATTTTCTCCTTGGTTGGATAATAATCACATATAAAATCATCGTAAGTTAGATCTATGGTATATTAGACCTATTTTGACCATGGAGGGACTTAGAGTGGTTTCAGATTGGTTAAACATACCATCTTTCATTAACATTAATTCATGTATTTTCCTTCGTTCCCCTGATAATTAAGTATCAACTGTACCCTTCGAATTTTTTTAATGAGAACATATTGATCTGAATTCTGGGAAATAAGTGTTCGAGATGCCATTTCAAATTATAGATCATCAGGATAAAAATTCTTCGGTAATGAAATTAAATTGAACCATGTACTCTTCAAGAGTTGAGTTGGTATCCACTAGAAATAAGAGTGATGAGATTTGATGATTTAGTAGTGGAAGTGTCTATCTTTGAGGTTTTAATGTTGAGTGATTTAATAGGGTAGTAGGTTTTATGTTAGGGATAATTGTCAATGAACTCCAGAAGATGGTCAAGTTTCCCATTGTTCCAAGTTAAATTCGTCAATGTTTTAATAATATTTCAAGAGTCAGGTGTTGATATTTTTTAAATTTTAGTTAAATAGGCTAGTTTTATGATTCTATAAGAACAATATAAACATTGTGGTATCCTTGTGATGTGTCTCAACTGAATTCAATGATTATGTTTTTTCTATTTTTTCATAGATATTCTAAATATGTGAGTAAGATGGAAAACCATGTGTATTACATAATTTTGTCTATAGGTAGTCACACATCCTTTTATTTATTTTTATAACAACAAAAATATTTTGAGGTAACAAAGAACAAATGTTTTTTTAGAAAAATTTCTATCATATGGGTACCACACACTTTTTATTACAGTGCGACCTAATCATGTTTCCTATAAAATGATATTAATATATAAATTTACCATAGTGACCATAGTTGTTTTTATATACAATATTCTCATAATATTGCATGATATTGAAAAAAGCCATTGTTTATTCTCTAAATTACTCTCTACATGATTTGGTTTTCATTCTTGTTCGAATTTTATGTAACTCTTTGTGGTACATGAGGATTTCCTCTTAATTTCTCTTCATTTCTATTGATCTCTCCCTAATAATTCATTCTATTAATTCATTAGAACCCAAATGTTAATTTTATTCATAATATATATGATTATATGGGTAATTGACAATATTTATTATGGATATAGATATTTTAGGACCAAATCTCCTTGTTTCCCACAAATGAATTCAACGTTGTTGATTTTCCCTAGATTGGAAATTTTGTTGTCCATATCAAATGGATCTTTTAAAATGTAATACTAAAATGTTCCAAAGAAATCCTTTGTTTTTGTAAATTGAAAATGAGTGAGTTTATGATACAAGGGGTTAACTTTAAACTTATGGGTTTTAACAGATCTTTGATGGAAATGGTAAATTTTTTAAAAGGGTTTTTTGGAATTAGTTTTATAATTATTATGTGTTAAAAGAAAATCCTCAAAGTTGATTATATAATTTTGGGGTTGAAATCAATTTCACATAATGGTAGACTTTGTAGCATGGGTAATCCCATGGGATAAGAATTTTTTTGGTATCTAAGATTACTACTCCAAATATAGTGTATTGTATGTCAAGGTCTTATAGACCTTGACTTATGACATGTTTTCACAATGTTAGTAGCCATTACATGAATTATTATGTTTTTTACAAATTTATTTTAGTATTAATAGATTTGAGAGGCTAATTACCACTATTAAATTAATAATATTTTACCGTCATGTTCTTCAGGCATAGGATATAATTTTTTTCAAAAATAAAAACCAAAATAATTTTTTTATAATTTTATTTTAGGTGTTATACTCTATAAACCTTTTATAATTTTAAATCCATATCAAATTGTTTCATAGGGAATGAAAGTATATATATTCATTTTTTTATCCTAATAAAAATTTCATCTTACCCAAAATATCCCTTTTGGAATATGACGCGATAGTTTATTTGGGCTCATTTTAAGGGAAGGGTATCATATATCAAAGAGGAATCTCCTAGTTGATGCTATCTTTAGCTATTTTGGGTTGAAAATGATTGAAAATCACATATATATAGTCTCATGGTTAAATGTTTTTTTTGTGAAAATATATTTTTATTCTTATGTCTCATGATTTTTTTCATAAACCCACTTTTTACTATTTTTTGAGTATTATTATTATGTAATTACATTTGTACATGGGATATTTTTAATATATTTTCATGGTTATATCATTCCCTTCATTTTTTATATTGGGAGCTAGTTACGTGAATCCAACCGATAAAATTCGTCAACTCACTTCAGAAATTAGAATTGTTTACCTAAGGTGGCATTATAGTCCAAATTAATTAGTATGAAACATATTGGTATATGAGGATTATTTATGTTGGGTAATGTTTATCCTTGAGATGTATAGTCAAAATATTGGTAGTAATTGTTGAAGGGTTCTTTGATAGTTCAATTTGGTATCTAATATTGACTTATCATTGGTGGTTAATTTTTTTTCTCATCAAGAATGATATTTTTATTGGGGTTATGTAAGTGTACATGATTTTAAATTAATTTATATAAACCATATTTTATTTTATATTGGTTGTTAATGTCTATTTATCTTATTATATGAATTTGATCATAACATGTTTTTTTGGTTGAGGTCTATAGTTATGATTATTAAATTTATTTTTTTGAATGAGGGTTGTATTTAATTGATGATCATGTGTTAAATTTTTTTTAATAGTTATTTCCTCATATAAGATCACTTCTATATACAAGTTTTTATGATCCGATACATGTCCCATAGGAACATCATCCAAGTGAACCAAAATATGGTCGAAATAGTATTCTAGAATGTCCAGTCTCAATGATAGGCATGTAGAAAATGTCACAAATGACCAATAGATCATAGATTGTATTTTACCAAGTATAACCCACCAACCATTCACGATGAAAAGTAATCCAAGAAAATGAGAAGTGTCTTCAATGGATTAAAAGAATATTTCACATTTTGAAGACTCTTTATGGGTATAAGGTGGGATTTTTCAAGTAAATTATTGAATGGTGTTAGAGTGATTGGTGGGAAATATTTTTCTTTCTAAGAATTATAAGGAAATCACCAAGAATAACTTTGATTAGGACTTATAGAATAAGTTATACACTAAAATGTTTTATGTGGATAAGAATTTTATGTTTTTGACCTTTCTAAAAGGCGAATGAACCATAAAAGTGTACTACAACTGTTTCAATGAGTCCGACTAATTTTATCCGCATATTATTAGGAATGAATATTTCATGTATTTATATATTATTATTGGAAAAATTCATAAGATCTTATTATGGAGTATTCCATATTTCTATACATCTTGTTCATATGTACTTGGAAATTCAGATATAGATGAGGTAGTCATTACGTGGAAGATAGGTCTTAGTGTAGTTTCACTAACTACAAGGGGAATACTGAATGTGAATTATAGTCTGAAGGGGAAGTGAGGTTATACATATTAGGGAAGTCAAAAGAGTTCAATGTATATATTAAAAGAATATTTGGTATACATCCAGTATGGGAGATATTTCCACACCAAGCCTAATTATTTGATAACACATAATCTATGTTAATTATATAAAGTTATTTTCAATATATTGTTCTTATTTTAATGGTAAAACATTGAATTAGGGTTGTATTTATAGTTAACAAAGTATTTTAGTTAAAGTTTAAATTATTGAAGAGAGTTTGATCTCACTCTCATGCTAGTGGGGATAGTCAGTAAGAGACAAAATCACAAGGAGGGGTTGAGGTTTTTAAATTTTACATAATGTTGTATTCAATAATGGAATCATAAGTAGGGACATATACCATGAGTGGTAAAATGTCAATTTCATATTATATGGTCATATAATGGATTGGTACTAGTTTCTATCAATCATCCATATTTTTTTGATTGACACAATATAATTACATTTGGAGTTCATTCCATTCAAGATTAATCTTTCCACTCCTTTTTTAAAGTGTGATGTGAGAGGATATAAATTTAAAAAATTCTTGGTGATGATTAGTGAAATTGTGGTTTTATGGGATTTAATTGATTTTTATCTCGACATGTTTTATCTTATAATTTGATTTCATTAGATGTGTATTTTTCTCGCCCAAAATTGACAGTTATCATAGTGGAGTCCATTTACTTTCTTTGAGGAAGTATGTCAGGTAGTTCATGGTGAGTGTGATCCTAGATCAGGGAGATATGATCTTTTTATATCTTATAGTGTAATGATATAATTATAGTATTTGTAGGTGTTTCTTGACACCATTGACTAGTGGTTGATCTGTTTACTTCATATAGTTGTGAGTGTGTTCCCTGAAGTATTTCCTTATTATTTTTTATAAATTACCACCCCATATAGTGGTCGAGTCCCCTATTGAAAAAATCATTGGTGTGAGACCCATCTCTATGCTATCTTATCATATGGTCCCTGCTATGTTGAAAAACGATTAATGTTCATTATGTGGATATTTAGGCCAGTGGATTGATTTATTCTATCATGTGACATTAGGATTCATCAATTCTCTATGGAATGTAGGATAATGAAATGCTCTAACATTGTGTTGATTAAAAATAATATCAATAATGTGACTTATATGAAAAAAATAATCATTTACTTTAATTTATGAACTATTTGACCAATTCATATGATCCTGATCATTTTCTAAGATTGGCCTGCATTTACAGGACCTTTAGTTAGGATTCCTTGAGGAGGATATACCAAAGGAATTTTTTATCACATTGTATTGAAATTTTATGTTCCTAATTCTATAATTCAGTGTTAAAAACACTCATACCATATTTTCAAAAAATTTTGAAAAAGAATTTCACCTCTTCTAGGACTCCTTTGTGTATATTTCAATGGATGATACTTTTTTAAACTCTATGTAATGGGGGGAATTCGAGGATAATTTGGAAATCATAATTTGATCATTTAAAGAACATAATATGTATTGGAATATATCTAAGTCTGGGGTTTGTACACAAGAGGTGATGTTTCTAAGTAATGGGATATCTAAGAGGGGTATATCGGTGGATCCTGAGTGGATACAAGAAATTATGTATTGGGAATAACCATGGAATGTGTATCAGATATAATGATTCTTGAGATTTCTAGGCTATTATAGATGTACTGTTTAGGGAATATCTGGGCTTACATTCCCTATGACAGTGTTGTTCTATAAGGGTGTTATTTTTTTGAAGTATTAGTGTCAGATATGATATAATGAGTTAAATGTAAGGCAATATTCTGTTCTATTTTTGATTCTTACTAAGTCATATTTAAGATTTCATGTCTATTGTGACACCTCAGGTATGGTTTTAGTGTGAGTCTTAAAGAGAAAAATTGGTAGGATATGGATGTTTCTAATTACACTGTAATGAGAATAGCTATCCTGAACACTACATTTATTTGGACACTACTGGAAAACTAACCTTTACCAACGGTTTGGAACTGTTGGTATAGGCCTCCAAACCGTTGGTATAGCCTATACCAACGGTTTGGAGAACCGTAGCCAAGTAAGCTGTTGGGATAGGTCTATACCAACGGTTTTGGAAACCGTTGGTATAGGTAATATGAAATCTATACCAACGGTAATGGAACCGTTGGTATATAAATTCCAAAAATAAAACATCCACTGGGATTTGATCCCAGGACCACTCGTTTATCATTGAAAGACTGAACCACTAACCTAACATGACTTTTGTGATCATAATTACAAAAATATATATATGTATTCTCATAAGTATTTTAAATTTTGATTTATATAATGTTCTCGGTTAGTAGTTTTGGAAAATAATTAAAGAACCTATCCCAATGGTTTTCAAAACCGTTGGGATAGGTTATGGTGGGTTGAGTTTATTTAGGCCGAAGGTTGAAATTTTGGGTGTTTTTTCCCAACCGGTTTGGTGAACCGTTGGGAAAGGTCACTCTTTCCCAACGGTTTTGGTGAACTGTTGGGAAAGGTCACTCTTTCCCAACGGTTTTGGTGAACCGTTGGGAAAGAGGCTCAAAACACACCCTTTCCCAACATTTTTGTTGAACTGTTGGGAAAGGTCACTCTTTCCCAACGGTTTTGGTGAACCGTTGGGAAAGAGGCTCAAAACACACCCTTTCCCAACGGTTTAGCATAAACCGTTGGGAAAGAGTGACCCTTTCCCAACGGTTTACCAAACCGTTGGGAAATGGTAACTATACCAAAGGTTTTTACAAACCGTTGGTATGGAAGTGTTGGGAAAGATCATCTTTCTAGTAGTGGGAGATCGTGTGAACACACTTAAGACATAGAACCACATCCTCTTTGAGGAGTGGTTTGCAACATATTTTGACCACAATAACCTAAATAATATTTTAATATATATGGATCAACACTTAGGATATATAATTTTGGTTGATTTTCTTTAAGAATTTAATTTTAATATTGCATATACACCTAGAAAAGGGAATGTGGTTTTTGAAATAATGAGTACTGGGTTACTAACCCAATCAGTGAAGGTATTAGTAGAGTATTGGTGTCTTGTAAGTTTTTTACTGAGTTGTGTTTAGATATCAAATTGGTTGATTAGCATGAGTTCTTAGAATTTGTGGAATATGATTCTTCATTTTTAGATCACACACATCTTGGGAAACAAAAATACAACAATTATGATAATTTTACTAAAATTTTAGATTTTAGTGAGACCATAGGTGACAGGTATCGGTCTCCTAATAATGTCATGTGTTTTTATAAAGGCTGGTTATTCTAATATATTTAGGATTATGTTGTTTGATAATGTAAATACATCTGTTTATTCTACAAATAATATGATTATGAATAATTTTTATGATTTAGGACACTATTGTTGTTAGTCATTGATGAGGATCTCAATTAAAAACCTCATGCCATTGAGCCTTTCTTGCAAATAAATTAAGAAAAACCATTAGTGACCTTCATATTTGTTGTATTCATAATTGATTCTAGTTTAATCATGTGATGATATATCCACGGACTTCAATAGTGTGTTACCACTAACTCATAGTGGGAAGAATGTGATGTGGATGATCATTTTGAAACTTACCAAATCATCTCATTTCCTTCCTTTTAATGAGATGATAAAGGCAGATGATCTTGGAAAATTATATATCTGAGAAATCATGATTCTCTATAGAGTGGATTATTATGTTATTTTTAACAAGGTTTAATAGTTTAAATCAATTTACTGGAAGGGTTTTCAAGTGGATATGAAAAATCAATTGATGTTATATATCATGTATAACCCTCAAAAGGAAGGGAAAATGGGGTGATCTAGAATATTTTTTGGGGATTTCGGTCATGAAAACATGATTGATTTCAATGATTCAATGAAAAAGACTTTTACTTTGTTTAAACATTATAAGGAAATTAGTGAAATGGTCTAAATTAAAATAGTACTCTTTGAATAATATTTTGGGAATTCATGCATATATCCTTTTTGTTTGGAAATATTTGGAGAATAGTTATTATTTGGAAGATTTCATATTCACAAGATGATAAAAGTGGTAAAAAGTATATAAAATAGGGTAAAAATAGACAAGTGTTGTGAGAAATCATATTCTAATCACTATCTTCAAACAATAGAATTTGAGTTTTGTGATCCGAGTTTTCTCAGATTTTTCACATAGCTCGTTCATTGTTTCTTTTCAACGAATGGTATGTTGGATCCATGGTATATTGCTACATTGAAGATCATTAAGAGACATAAAAACTTTCACGTGGGTTGGATTTATCATATAACTTGACCAAAATTAACGACATTATCAATACTTCCTTTATCGATAAGTATAAATTAGATCATTACCATGTAAATTCATGGGAGGATATTTGTGAAGATATCGATACCTCAATGATTTCACTACTAATTAATATTATGGATCATTTTTTAAGGTGCTATATGTTAAAAAAATTAAATTACTAAATATACGTGTATATGAATTCATTAAAGCAAGCAGATATTGATTCTGGAAGAATGGATTATGTAATTTTTTCTTAAACTATTCTTGACTCTAGAATCATTAATGCATTCTAAGTGTATAAATTTCCCTAGTTAGTAGAATTGTGATGCCCATTAATTAACTTGTTTATTTGATTTTTGTCTAGGTTTATCACTTTTAATGTTTAGAAATGATATCAAGATTCAAGATTGATTTTTTAGAATAATGGGATATAGTCTATGAATATTTTTTTCACAAGTTTAGTAGAAACCGAAACCATATGGTAATGTGCATTATGTCCATATTTGTTTTTGTGGTGATTCACATGGTTTCTATCACAATGTGAGTAACTATAAAAAACATTATCATTAAGGGTTTAGTTAAAAAAGTGGTATCATGGATTTCACCTATCCTTTTTAACTCAGTGTCTATTCCCAGGTAACCATATGCTTCAGTTTTTAATAGAAATTAGATAAAACATGCTTAGCACATGACTTTTCAAACCATGCAGCTTAACTGTGTGCTTAGAATGAATTTGATAAAAATTAAAATTACCCTAATTACTTTTTTCATTATTTAGTATAATACCATATTAATCCCTAATTTTAACATTCCAACCCCTCCATGATTATCTATAGGACTCTTCCATCGATTATGTGGTGATTCTTGATTGAATTTTAAAGATCCATTCAAATAATCTATAGATTCTATAACTTTTTTCCTATTTTCTATATATCTATCCTTAGTCTCTTTACCTCTTAATGAAGTTGAATCAAATTAGGTATTTATTTATAGATATATAGGATTTTATGGAAAACTAATAATTTACCTTGTATTCGTAGTCTCACACAGACTCAATCTCATTGTTTCCCATAACCAAATTTGAAGGTGTCATTGTTTCTTTTAGTATAGAGGCTGTTATATATATTCAGTGGTTTCATTAAAATTTTATACCTAAATTTATCACTAAATACTTTTTATTTGGATAATAAAAATGATTCATTTTTTGTGAAGGGATATTTTGAAACTGATTATTTTTATGTAATATTTGGTTGTGATGGGAAATGGTTTAAATGGGTTTTATTTTTAAATAGTTTTACAATATCGATGAGTAAAATGAATTGGAATAATATAATTTAAATATATGATGCCTAAAAACGAGTATATAATCGTATAATTTATAATATTTTTATATCATTTCAATACCTATTTTGGTATGATCCTAAGATCGTTATTACTGCTAAAGTTCCCTCACAGTCCGGGTAATATAAATTCAGTCATCAGACCCATTTTCACATTTTTAGTAGCTATTATGTGGATTATTTTTGTTTCAATTAATTTTTTTTAATATACTTGGATTTTATTGGTTATTACCCTTTATGGAATTTTTTTTTTACTTTCATGTTCAAAAGTCTTATGATATGGATATTGGAAACCAAGAAATCCAAAGGGATGTTTTATGAAAATATACTCCCACTTTCACTACTATATGAATAAAGTTTTTTTTCAAAATTAGATATAATAGTTTCATAGTGATTTTTTTAAATATTCATTTTTTATCCTATTCGGTGTTTCCTCACACCGGAAACATACCTTTGTGTATATGTTGTAAAGGTTTTACAGTACTCGTGTAAAGGGAAGTGTGTTAATTAGCTTTATGCCCCTCATAGTCAACATAATATTTATGTGTTTTGAGATGGATTTTACTAGTAGTCATACAATGTAGAATCTTATCTTGTGGTATTTCTTACGGTATAGACCATTGGTGGATTTTATTGTTATGCCTAATGATTTCCTTAAAAATTCTATTTTTTTACTCTGTTTTGGTTTTATTCTTCTATAATTCATTTGGAACATGAGACATTTTTTATTGATGTTTAGGGTTAAATAATTCTTGTAATTTAATATATTGATACCCATGTTCTATTAACTACCCATGGAGAGTTTAAAGGATCTTTGGTATTTGTGGTGGGTCATATCTCATGACATGATAGATTTTCCCTAGTTGGTTCCTCACAGAAATAGTTCCCCATGTATCCTCACTGTAATTCAACAACTGATAAATATTCTTGAATGGAAATGAATTAATAATCCTTGGAATGTTGATCCACCAAAACCAATATTTTTTTCCATTAATTATTTTACAAGAAATAGTTTAAAATGCATGTTGATGTTCTCTCACTCCATGTTATAAAGTGTAATTATTATATCATCCCATTCGAATTATAAAATCCTCAATTGACTACTTGGAATTCCAAATATTTTTTGGTTTATACTATAATTTTCCCTTTGAGGTTACCCTATGATAAGTGACCCAATGATATAAATTTATTTAGGTACTTTTCAGTTGAATGGGAAAATATGATCCATGTGGATCACCGAATATCCATTTAATTAACTATAATTTAGGTTTCAAGAATCGTTTATTTCTAAAAATAAATTAATCCATCATAATCAATTTTTAATTCATTTAGATTACATTATTTAAATTTCACCTCTATTATAGATCTAAATAGATCAATTATGATTCCAAGAATTTGTTTGTGGATAGTAAAGGAATCATTTAGGATGGGAAGATATTTTCAGTGCCTTTATGATTTATAATTCGAATACTTTCATAAAAATTAAAATATTTTTCCCTAATTATCACTATAAATAATTTAGAAGGTTTCATTACACTAATATTATCATGTAACAAATCTTTATTCCAATGATGGAAATGCAAGAAGAATTCACAGTCCTTGAATAACTCCATAAACCATCATTTATGCATGTTCAGCTCCTCATATGTGGTTATATACATTAATCTATAATGTTTTGTATATATGTAGTAATTATTGATATGGATCCAATTCCTCCAAGTCATAAATATAAATTCCCTACTTTTGAAATTAATGTATTGGGTTTGGTTGTTTTTTCATGATTATTGATTTTCACATGTAATAATCTATCATTTTTTCATTTACAAAAAATTGTAACCCATAAACATCATTAATTCATTTTTGTATGTCAAAAAAAATTCTCTATTTTAGGGTAGTGTATGTACTGATGTAGTAACCACTATATTATTTATCTCATTTTATAGCTCATAATATTTTTTATCAAGAAATACTGAGATTCTTCATGAATTCACTCCCAATTCTATGCTAATAATCAATATTCACAAATTTCTATTAATACCAATTGATATGACCTCAGATAGTCCAGAACGTATCACACATAATTTTCATGAATCTAAAATTTCATTTTAAAATACTCATAAAGTTCATGAAATAAATATATTATTAAGAGATTAGGAACATTAACAAATTATTTTACAATATAGTGTGTATTAATCCATTGTTTCCCCACATAAGAATAATGAAAACCCATGTATCTTATACACATTATTTCATGATTTATTAAATAATGGAACATAAAGTTAAATTCCATAAGATATAGAGGCCTAGTTTCATTGGGAAATTAGATTGATAGTATAATAACATGAAACATAAATATAATGAATTTATTGAAAACAACATACCATGACCTTAAAATCTATTGTTCATCTAAAATTTAAAGGGAAAACTTGGTGAAATATATACGAAATTGGTGAGATATACCTTCTTATATGGGAATAATCAATGAATCACATGATGAAATAATGGAATTTTAGTAAGGGTTAATATCAAGATGACATAAAATGGGTGAAAATCATAAAATAGAATACTGAATCGATATATAATATTATATCATAAAGGAAATGATGGAATGTTGCACCAACATAAAACAAGAAATCATAAATATAAGTCAATGATAACTACGGAGACATCATAAAATAGTGTTATTATAAGAAACTCTTGTTCATCAGATATTGAGTATAATGACATATAAACATTACTTAAGGGGTTATAGGGTTACTGAATTATTGGACCACACATCACATTCATGTCATATCTATGAATTTGTGTTCAACATTGATCATTAATCATAAGAAAACGATTCATAAAATTTAACCTCATGATTAAATATGTTGGGTTACATACATGGAATTCACCAATCAATGATGTATATATACATCAAGGTTCATTCCATTTAGTGGAAATGTGGTTGGGTATTCACAAAAAAAAACTCTCACATAAAAAATTGTCAAATAATTTCACCAACAAAACCAGTGTATATAAAAGTTAAACGGTCAAATGAGAGTGAAAGGAGTGTATAATTACATTTTAATTATATGGTTAGAAAGATTTATTTGTAGAAACACATTAAAACCTGAGAAATTGAAATTTAAAAAACATAGTAAAAATAATGTACATGAATATAATGGAAGAAGAGAGAATCCCTTACATAAGAATATCACCACCTTAGCTGATGTTTTTAATGAGAAGGAAAAAATAATATGTTATTCATAGAAAATAAATTTGACACTAAATGGGTATATACTAATACATGAAAACAAAATAAATATATATTCTAAAGTCTAAATACAAATAATTTTCTTGAATGGAAAAGAAGAGACAGAGAGATACCTTACCATGAATGAGAGATTTAAAATGATTATCATATGACTCTTATGAGTTTTATGAAATAATGGGAGGGATTCATAAATTGATAGATTGAGGAAATTTATAAGTAATTTATTTTTATTGATGAGTAGTGGGAGGTTTGGTGGGTATTTATAGAAATATGATGGGGGTTATTTATTTATTTACAAACAAAATGTTTGGACTCTATATGAAGAAAATAAAAAATAATTCATAGTGGTTTTAAAATTGGTTATTCAATATAGGAATGATTTTACATATCTTATAATTAAAATAACTAAACATATAAAAACAATACAATTGGTAATGTTGAAGAGATCCATGTTCATTCAGAATTGATTTTAAAACATTAAAATATAATATTGGGTTTTGAGTGTTCATTAATGGATTTTTAAAATAATTCCAAGAAATTATGAAAAAAATTATTATAAATGGGAAATATATATTTTCCATTCATTCTTCTTATATAATTCACTTCCCCACCTTTTGGCTATTAGAATGTAATAATACAGACCACAAATTTATATGATATTTAATTTTTACGAAAAGAGTTTTCTATCATATATTTTCATGAAAACCCCAAATTTGGAAAATTTATATGTAATGATTTAAAGAATAATATATATTTTAAAAAACTAATTATATATATATATTAAAATTTTATCTTTAAAATAAAAATTCTTTTTTTACTAATAAATATCAGTTTTGTGCGAATAAAAATTTTATGACCCATACAAAGATTGCATTAGACTTCATAAAATTAAATTATCATTAATGTTTTAAAAAATATTAGTTAATAAGATTATTTTATGAGAAAAATTTATTTCCAAATTTTAAATTTTTTTAGATATACATTTTTAATTTATTATTAGAATTTCGAAAAAAATAAAAAAATTGTTCAATCTAACAAAAAATCCAACTTTCACCAAATAATTTATAATGGCATACATATATGTTATAATGAAAAAGGATTGGTAAATAAATTATGTTTATAAAAAAACTATAGAAATTCATACAACCACGGTATAAATATATATCCTAATATTAATCTAGAAGATTCTATAAGGTTGAGGTGTGTGATAGTTGCAATTTCATGGGGTTGTTCAGATAACGCGGTTTGTGTTGTGATCTCAATAGGAATTAAGTTTTCTCACAAATGGTTTAAATATGGATTTAAAATTTGAAAATTAGCTTTTTCATGGTCAATGTAATGTCAAAGTAATTCAATATCACTCATAATCTCTTATAAATTATCTTCTTAGGGAGCAATCTGACTTGTTATGGACATAACTTCTTCTGTCAAGATTAATTACATTTTATCTTAACTGTCAATATATACTAATATTAATAGTCACTATAAAATAACTATATTATAAATAGTTAATAGTTCTAGTGGTGTTTTATATCAAATATAATATAACTTATAATAGTCAAAAATAACGAAATTAGGCCATACGTTTTCCATTATTACATTACTTAATAATGAATTTATTCATTCAAAATAATAATAATTTCATTTATAAAACTTATAGAGGTTAAATTATTCACTCCTATAGAAATTTAACCCTCAAAAACTTTTTATATACATTAAAAATATTAGGGTACTTGTTTTTAATCACCTATTCTGGTTCCCATGTGGTTTCCTCAATATATTCTTTCACCACATGACATTGAGTAGTTGATTTTTTCTATTTCAAAAAACCTTGTATCCACAATATGAGATATTCACTCGATTCTCTTTTATTGAATGATCATTATACAAATTTACAACATATAACTGCTATAAATTTGATGATTCTGGTATGTACTTTATTAAGAGATATACATGGAAGACATCATGTACATGATATTGGTTACGTGAGAGTTCTTATTGAAAGCCACAACTCCAATAAACTCAATAATACCAAAGGGGCCAATGTATTTATGACTAATCTTTGTATTATTCCTAAATTTTTTGAATTTATTTCATATAAATATTAAAAGGTACATGTTATTTCATACCTCATAACATTTTGAATGTCAATGATTTAATGTTTAGATTTTCTATCGAATTATCATGGATTTCATGTGGAACTGAATAGTTTAAACATTATCTATTATCACATGGTTAATATGTATCCCAATAAAATTTTTCCCTTTAGGCTCATCCCAGTATGTTGGTGTTTGAAACATATTACTATGCAGAGCCTCATTATTTTAATGAAAGAATGGAAATTATTTTTATATTAAAATTTTAATAAGGGGAGATAATGATCCAAAAATCTATTAAAATACAAGGGGTTTGATCTTAGAGAATCCTCCAGAGCTTGTATAGTTCTCATAGACCGACCATCCTTCCAAGGGTGATATTTATGACTAATACATAGACCTATATCCAATTATCATTGCAGGCCTATCCAAAACATTTAGGTAAACCACAGTTCTCTACTAGATTCAATGTAGGGTAGTAATCGATGAAATCTTACCAATTGTCTTGTGTATATAATTGATAATTTGTCATAGTATATAATTTCTTTAATATCAATAAAATGTGAAATATTTTTATAGATAACGACTACCACATAGATTAATTTATTGACTATATATGTACTATAGAGTATTACAATGAAAACCGTGATTATTTTTTCCATTTCTAAATTGGTTTGGGAGGTTATTACACCGTACTCTTAAACATATATCATTAATACTTGATTTTTTTACCTTCCAATAATCTTGAAATAATTTTATCATTTTATCATTTCATATTATCCCACATGATGTTTTTCATTAGCTCATAATACATCTATGTAATTCTTAGAAGAATAGAGAAGGATGAGTAATGCACATCATCCAAAATTTCTATCTTTAGATTCAGTTTTTATGGGAAACATATATTGGTTATAATCCTTATATGTCAATATTTTGAAAATTTGTACTCCATAATATTCACTCCATTTTTTGAGGTTAGTCGTCATCTTTTTGGGCCTCAGTGGTCCTAATAAAATTGGATGGTTTAGTGATTATTAGAAAAAGTTGGAATAGATTTCAATTTACAATTCCCATTTCCATCCATTGAATTTTCAGGATGATTTTTCCCAATCAATCATCATATTATATTTAGTTACATGATTCTCCTACATAGATAATTTTATACATTTTTCACTTGCCTCGAATTGAAATGGATTGAACAATCATATTCCAGCACACATTAATAGCCTCCATTGTTGAATATTGTTAGGCTTTGGTGTAAATTTTTACATAAGGATTTTATTTTCCATATATTTATAAAACATATTAATTTTGAGATAATTTCACTAATTCATTAATATAATGATCACTGTGTCAAAATTTAGATCTTTTTTGGGTAGTTCTACTCGTAGATCATAATTTGGAAAGTGGAATAGGCTATCACATTTCCATCTTGCATGAGAACTCAAAATATAATTTTTTATACATCATTCTAGAAAAAATATTCCTACATCACTAGTGATCAATGAAAATACATTTTATGAGATTAGCCTCTTCTACAACTCTTTAATTCTACCATTTAATTCTTTATCCCAGAAAAACATTACTCTGTTCCTAATTATCTTGGTTAGTGGGATTTACAATCAAGATAAGTTTCTCAAAAATTTATTATTGTGTCAATCACATCTATAGTAACTTTATATATCTTTCAAAAATTATGGTATAGTCCATATATATATTTCCTAGGTTTTTTATAGTTCTATAGATACCCCTTATTTTGTGAGAAAATGACCAAGTACAATTACTTTATCCATCTAAAACTTCCATTTACTATTATATTAATATAAATATAAAATTATCATGGTATTTATCAATGTATTCAAATGAACCTAATGTTCCTCCATGAAGTCATAGTATATAATAATATCATTTACAAAGATGAAAATAAATTTTTAATGGAAATCCCTAGGGAATGTATTCACTATGTCCATGATTATAGTTATAAAATTGATTTGTTTAATGTAATAACAATGAAATCATATTGTATATGCCTTGTACACAAAGAATTAATTGGGATATCCACCATGTTTACCTCTACATGATAATATATTATTTAAACATTCATCTAAGAGATGTAATTTACTTCGAGGAGTTGATCTAACATGTCATAAATTAATGGAAGATGAAACCTTTTCTTTATCATGATATTTTTGATCTCATGATACTAAATAAAGTGGTGTATTTACCTTTCATTAGTAGTGATGAAATGGATAGGTGCACCATAAAGTGAAGCACTTAGGCATATAAAACCATTATACAAATTCCCATGTAGTTACTTCATTTTATCATGAAGATCAAAAATGTTAATTATATATGAAGTATTTGATAATTGATCATCTATATGTATAAGATTAATCAATAACTAAAACTCTTAGGTAGATTGAATACTAAATAATTCTTTAGTAAATGTAACCATATATTCCTTCATAGTGGAAATGTTATCATATATGATCTTTTTCCTAGTCTATTAATTTTTGGATGATATTCTTGCTCATACGAAAAAAATATACATGTTTGATATGATTATTTTAATGAATGTTAACCCTCATAAATGAAATTTTATATAATCTAAATTTGATTTGTTATATAGTGGGTGATTTCCTTATCTAGTAAATATATTTTGTCTCTATACAAGGAAACAAAATCCATACCTAGAATAACAACAAATTATGAAAAATTGTGTATCAAAGGGTTCATTAGAAAATTCGAATGTAAAATATTTGTATAGGATGAGTTATATTATTGTGATGTAATAATTAACCCATTATCCATATTAACCAGTGACAAAAATTCCATATTTTTATTATTTTTTGAATAATTCAATTAAACATGTGTTATATAAGAGAATGTATAAAACAACAAACAAATAGTATTTTTTTATTACCATCAATTAAAATATTCCATACCTAACACCCATTAATTGTAAGGATACACATTATTTTCTGTGATGATATAATCACACCCTTTCTCTCTATAATTTGGAGTTCGTTTTCTTTAGTTTTCATTGCTGAGCCTTGACATATTACATTGATTCCCATAGTGTCCATATTCCATAAAGATGAAAAATTAGACATCAATCTAAAAGATGGAAAGAGTATTCTTTTATTCTATAATATTTGTGGATTTCACTCATCAACATTGTCTAGATAGTTTATCAACCTTCTTGCGCATAAATAATTTACTTATCCCCTTTAGAAATTTTCAAGTATGATTCTTCTCTAACACTTAACAGTTGGAATGTTGGAAATTATTTCACCCATGATACTTATCCACAAATATACCATAATTTATAACCTTTCACCACTTTATATCTCAAAGAATATAAGAAAATTGTGATTTTATAACATTTATTTCTTCTTTAATTGTATATTTGATAGTTTCCTCAAATATTTCCATGTCTCGAATCCCAAAATCATTTTTCAATCTCAGATTTTCCCACCGAAGAAGTACTCGACTCTACCGTTATTGTCAGTGAAAATTTGGGAGGAGTCTCATTCTTTTATTATAAATATCACCTCATATTACATGATGAATTAATAATCCTTTTTTATTAGGTCCAAGAAAATTAGTCAATAAATTATGTCAAAGAGTGTGAGGAAAAAATTTTGTCAAAATTTTCCACTATTAATTATACCCAATCACACCAATCTACTACAAAGAGAAATTATTTTTGACCAATGTTAACCATTTATTATATTCTAAATATATATGTTAAACAACCATTATGGAATTATATTTCTCAAATCATTGATTGATAAATAAGATGATTTCAATGGTGATTGTCCATTATTCCATTCTTAAAGGATAAAGATATCCCCTAAATGTGAGCGACCTCTATCACATAAAGGTATCCATTTATACAGACACCTTATAAGAGGGCTATGCGAATTCCCCCTGATTCACATCTCTATTCAAAACCATTATTAATTGAGTTACTACTTTCATAATGTTTCTATCTCTTGTCCCATCAATTTGGTAATCTCATTTGAGAGAGCAGGACATTTCACATCTTTTTATTCATGTTCTACTTCCAAAAATAAAATATTATTCGAATTTTTGTTCTCTTTATAAAGGTTTGTAACGAGCATGTAAATTTACCATAGCTTATCCCCTAGTAAGGACAAACAATTTTTGTAGTAACACATAGTTCTCATGAACTATATGATGATCGAGTTAATACCCAATGTACCAATTTATAAGTTATCATCCCTAGGTATAATTGTTCTAGAACCATATACAATTATAGTATTTAAGAAATGATTTGGTTTATTGGACACAATATACTATATAATTTACCAAAATATTTTAATTTTTCTCTATGTTTATAAAAATTTCTAAGGTTTTCAAAAAATATTTTTGATCCCAATCCCCTAAATAACCCAAATTTACTCTGATAAAAACTATGAAAACATATATATTTTGTGAAATTTATTTCATTACTTATTGTATAAAGGTAAACATAATAAAATAATAGACTTTCATAAGTCCTAATGTCTTTGTGAAATTTTATACATATCATAATTGGTTGAAATGATTATACAATGCAATTATTTATAACTCCATAAAATTCCATTAAATCCATTTATCTTCTAATATTTCACAAGATATCATCTTAAATTATAGAAGAAAGAGGTGAGTCATAAATCATATTAGGATAATAATAAAATAATAACATTATTAAAGTAATAAATGTGATTTATGAAACTTATAAAGTTTATGTAAAAGTAGTGAAAATCATAAAAATGAATATCAATTCGTGATATAAGATGATAACACTAAAGAAACAAAGGAATTTGGAAATAAATGAAATATGAAATCGTAAACATACGTGATGTCTAACCCCTGGGATATTATAACAATATATAAGGATAATATCCTATGAACCATTCATGGTTTGTCAATAGATAAGAATATTACCCAATGATTTGGGGTATATACCATTTTCCTAAAATCATTAAAATTAATATTTGTATTAGTATATGTGTGCCATATATATCATACAACCTGATCACATACTTATTCACTATTATTACCATTAATAGATTGTGAGGGTTATATAAATGGAGTTCTATATTTAATAAGGTAAAGTTACAAAATTGAAAATATTCTGGACTAAAAACGAGGATGGGTATTCCCAACCAAAATATTTTATCATTTAGAAATCACTAGAATGTTTCGATAGTAAAACAAATATATATAATTGTAAAATGGAATGGTTAAATGAAATTGAATGGTGGTCTCAAATTACATGGATAAAATAAGAAATGTAAAAGGTATGTTTATAATCACACTAATATATGATATGTTTTAAAACCACAGGATTTGTAAAAATAATGTACTTAAATAAAAACGTAGAAGCGAGAATTTCTTACCTCGACATAGTAATTATTTAGATAAAAGATGAAATGAGAAGAGATAAATCATATAAAATTCCCAAAAATAATAAATTTTATAATAAAGGGATATTTATAAAGGAATGACAAAAATAATAAATTGATATTAAACTGACTAAATATGTTGAAGGTGTGTGAATGAAAAATATGAGAGAGAGATCCAATACATTGTGGTGGAACTTCTAAAAGCCTGTTATAATCATCTTAAGAGCTTAAGAACACCTTGTAACTGATTTAGAGAGTTTTAAAAAGAGTAAGATTATTCTCAATGTGATTTTTATAATGAGGAGTGGGAGGTTGTGTGGGTATATATAGTTAAAGAGTTGTGAATTCCTTAATAAAATTTTATCTTGGGTTTTGGAATCTATATTATAAAATAATCAAACCTAAAAACCAACACCCTTTTTCCCGTAATTTCAAAAAAAATATGAATAGTTTTTAATATTTTATAAAATAACAAAACGTTATTATTAAAATAATAACAATGATCATGTGAATTTGAGTGATGCTAAAGAAGAATAGATTTTAAAACCACAATATATAATATTTTTTTTGAAGGATTCATTATAGGATTATAAAATTAATCAAATACCCCAAAAAAATATTTTTAGATGGAAGAAATATATTTCCCTTTAAGTTATTTCAGAAAATTTATTACATCACTTTTTAGAAAATTTGATTTCATAATAGATATCCTTTATTAATGATGTATTTAATAATATATTAAAAATTAACTATCTATGAAAATTATAAAACACTCTCCACTAGATAATACTAATAAACTAATTTTTGGCTTAAAAATTATGTATTTTACCAATATTACTTTCTATATATGATAATTTTTATTCTTAATTAAAAATACTCCTTTACTAAAAATACATGTTTTGATGAAAATAAAATTTTTATAAACATTATAAACATTAAATTGGACTTAATTACATTATAAAATAATTTGTATTTAATTAAATTTTATTTAGTAATAATATTTCAATAAAAAAAAATTATTTCAAAATTCATGAATTTACAAAAAAGGTTGTTTTTATAGAAAACATATATTTAACAAAAATATGATTTTTATTTCTTCATATCAAAATCTAATTTTCATCAAATAAATTATATATTTATATATAAGTTAGTAAAAAATGGATAAATATAATTATTTTTTTATTTAAATCAAGAATACAAAAAATTATACTATTGGGATCTATAAATATAAATTTTTATTACACTATTATACTCCCTAAGTGTAAGTTGTGAGAGTTAGAACATGTTTTGGGATGAGATCTTTAAAAGAAAGAACGCATCCAATGAATAGTTTCGTTGATGTTTATGTTGTTATATCGTATTAAGGTATTGTTTAAAGTTAAATCCTAGTGATTACAACACTCTTGAAAGTTTCTATAAATGGGATTAATATGATATGATATGACTATTTGGGAGCATCACATTATCCATAAATGAAAATTTTACTTCATTACAATGATCAATATATACTAATCTTAATGGTCATTATATAATGTCTATATTATCAGTGTTTAAGTTTATGAATTGAATTTTAAACCTAACATTATATAAATTTTATCCGTGAAAAATAACCAAAGTAGTGGCTATATTTTACATATCTGCATTACATATGAATAAATTTACTCATTAAAATTGGGAATTTTATTTATAAATCATTATTTCAGAATAATAACCCCATGGTAACATCTAAAATGTTAAAAACATAACTATTACTCCAGTAATAGTAAAAATAAGGGGTGAGCTATATCACTCCAAAATGTAATACATACGACCCAATTATAAATGGGAAAAATATAATCCTTTGGTAAAATATGTTTATGGGTAAAATATATATTGTAATTAAAATTAGATGATACAATTTTTATATATGTCAAGATAAAATGAAATTCATTCTCAAATGAACAAATTTATTCAATTTTTTAATATTTGGAAAACACGAGGCAATAAATTTGATCCATTGTGAATAATTATAGGAAAATGACATAAACATATAGCATGTAATGGAAACATATAATGAAAATGAACTATTTAACAAACACACTCGCATTTAATCGTTACAATTAGTAAAAACCAAACCATGTACACCCTTTATGTTTTGAGTAAATAAAATCATGTAGAAAATTTCTATTGTTACCAAATTCTACCATGTCTATGATCTATTTAATATTGATATATAATACATTAATCAATTCATTATAGTCATATATAGGAAAAACAAAATCAATATTAATTTGTATATAATCAATATGAATTATATTATATAACGTATAATGAAAATCCCATGAAAGAATGTCTTATCGTATCATTTCCCAATGAAATAACATAAAATTACTTCAAGAAGTTGATTAGTTGATACCAAAAATTTAATTAACCACAAGTAGTTTTTATCATGATAAGAGATATCATGATTCACAAAACATTGGTATATATAATAAAAATACATAGTATATAAAGAGTAAAATATTTTCAAAATTTAAAAATAGATTTCGAAAATAATCCAAACTTTTTGTAAATATAGGCGGTTATGAGTAACTTTAAAAATTTATTTTTCATAATGTAAGATAGTTTTTTAAAAAAAATTTAAAAATAAATCCCATTAATGGATAGTTAAATAAAAATAAAATTCAAATAAAAATATGTGTTGTTGAAACTAAAATATATAAATAGGGAATGAAATTCCAATTTAATATTTTAATATATTTTTATTAAAACCCATATCATTGAAAAAGAAATAAAATTTTCTTTAGAAAAAAGTAAAAGTGATGTAATAAAACCATTGGAAATAATTCATATTCTATATTAAAAATAATAAAGGAGAAAATGGTTGAAAAATATAATAAGGTTATGAATGAGAAGGATCTATTAATGAAGATAACAATTAATATTCACAACATCATATTTTTATAATGAAATTAATCTATCATAGAAAAATAATGTATTTTTAAAATTTAAAATCTAAAGAAAATTATTTAAAATAAAATAAAATATATTTATTGGGTTTAATTAGCCAAACATAGAATAATTAATCTTAAGAAGAAACATTATTCTTTTTTTGTAATGGTTTTTTGAGTTTACAAAATCATTTACCTTGTATTCCTCATCATCTGGAAATGATCTAACCTCTATCATAATAAAACTAAATTTATTATAACTTATTTCATAACATTATTCACATATATTACCTCTTTTACTTTATTTATAGTCATATTCCGAATATTTTTTTTCATATATTTTATTTTCATCATCAAATGTTATTAATTCTGTTATTTTCAAATAAAAATCACAATGGAAATATCAGGAATTATTATTTGATATAAATTTAATTATTACAAGATTTTTTATGTTATAAAAAAAGTTGTTTACTCCTGAGTTATGAAGTTCAAATTTAAATGCAAGAGATTTATTATTATGATCTCTTAAGATTAAAGCTGTAATGATCTTGTTTCAATATTTTTTATTGGATAAAAGGAAATATCTAAACTAGGAGTTAAATTTTATTATTAGAGTTAAAGAACAAAAACATTACAAATTAAAATTATATTATACTATAAATAATGTTTTTATAACCATCCTTCATAAAAATTTATTCCCTATTCATGTTTATTATAAAAGAGACCGAAAAAAACATCACATTACTATTAGATTTTCGTGAAAGTTATTTTATTATAATATAATTTTTACATAAATATAATGGATTTATTTAAGTTTTATTAAAGTGTTAAATCTTTATTTACAAGTGGTGGATAATAATGTAATATAAAATTCTCTATTTTATAGATAATAAATCATTTTTCCTAATTTTGTGCATGTTTTTAGGGACTAACATTAAAATGATAAATTATTATAAATATCATTAATATAATTATTAATTAACCAATAAACAATATTATTCTTTTCATAAATATATTATTTATTCATTAAATCTATTTTATAACCACCCATGAAGTATGATGATGAAAAATAAAAGTTTACATTCATAGAGGTGTAAGATTAAATATACAAAAGAAATATTTCCATTTTTTGATTTTTTGGAAGGGAGATAGAATATAATTATTCAATTAATGTAATAAAAGTTTAGTATAAAAATTATAATTATTTAATTATATGATAATATTTAAAACAATTTTGGAGGTGGGTGGATGAGAAAAATATAGAAGATTTAACTAGATATTTTATAATAACCACTTTGGTTGTTTGAATCTTATCATGATAAATCCTTTCAAAATGGATAACTTAGGTAACATTAATAGAACTAAGGGTAGATAATTTGGAAGATATATATTGTATAGGTATAATAGATAGACTTGTAAGGTGAATTTTGAGGATATGTTTTACTTTAATTGGGTGTAAGTGTCCTTATTTTAGAGGTGAAAAATATTTAATTACCCTTGGAAATGAAAGATATGTGAGTTGTAATGCTAAAATCATATTTGAGAAAAGTGATTTATTTGATAAAAGGTTTGCGGGACATGTGGGTATGACATTTCAACCAAAAAAAGTTCTTCTACAATCTCTATTATTAAGGCCAACTTTAAATTTTTTGATCCACTTTACATTAACCATTTTCATAAGTTACTAAATACTTTCCGTGATAATTATTTCATAAAAAAATAAAATATTAAAATGGTTATTTAATTTTCAAAATATTAATGTAAATTTGGAATCCATTTTTTTTAATTTAATTTATAAAAAAGAGAAAGATAACATTAAAACTAAAATGAAACCTAAATTGAAAAAGATGTTTTTGTAGAAAAATATAATTTTACACATTATATTTTTATACTCTACTTTATAATAAATTAATAATTAAATCAGTGAATATATATATATATATATATATTAAATTATTTTAGAAAACATTACAATAATTAAAAACAGAAAAACTGATTTTTTTGAGATAAAAATTATATTTTAATAAAAATAATTTTTTTCAAAAATAACTATTTCCCTCTCATAACTAATATTTACATTGGTAACTAGTTTTTATGTTAAAAAAATGAACTTACTCAAAATTTTTGTTATTTTTATTAAATCAATGAACACAATTTTATTGGAATTAATTTTTTGTTTTGATAATGATTAAGTTTATTAAACGTGAACACTAAACATAAACACCTAATTTCAAACACAAAGAGAATTTATTTGTATTCCATAACATGTAAAAAATTGAACAATAATTTATATATATATATAAATTAGTAATATATTAAAAATTATTAATTAGATATTAATTCATGAAAAAAACAAAATCTTTTTAAAATTCAATTCTTTGAGAAAAATTATTATTTTTCACTAAATGATTTTATTCCAAATTATTTAAGATCAGTGACATCATTAATATAAAATTACAAAATTTTATTTATTCATTTCTTCTAAAAATATTACTTTCTATATTAGAAATTAATCTTTTAAAAATAGTAACAATAATAATATGTAACATAATTATAATTTTATATGTTTATAATAAAATTTTACGTTAAAAAATATCCTTAGTTTTCAATATCAAAGTAGATTATTATAATATTTTTACAAACATATTCTCATTTTAAATATTTGCATTAGATACATGCATACCCAAAGAACTTATTTCTAGTGATAATATTTTCAATAAGCATATTTTCCTTTATAATAGCTACATTACCACAATTACCCCTAAAAAATTCATTGCCTTCATAATTCTTAAAACACACATCACATTCAAATTTATTTTAATTTATAATTTCCCATCAAGATTTCCTCACAAAGAATTGAATGTTTACACCTACTCAATGAAAATTGAGGATCCATATAACACATGTTAGTATATTCCATAATTTAATATCCATTAATTTCAAATTATATATATATATATATTCCTATAATTATGATTTTAATACTCAATAATGTGACTTTATACATGCCATATTGGTACTTCATAAGTGTTGAAAATAACTTCCCGTTACTTAAAATTGTTAGTTTAATCGTTATATGCTTTAAATGTTTTTCTTCAATTTTAGATTATATGATAATATAAAGATTAAATACCAAGCCAAACTATGGCCAATAATTTCTATATAATATATTGATTAAGTACATGTTGATTTTTGATGAGTTCATTAGTTGAAATATTATCCTTATTATATCATGATATATATATCTTATATAGAAATATATATTATTAATATATTAAATTTTCACTATCATTGGTTGATAACTAATTTTTTTTTTCTATTTTTAATATGTATTTAGATCTACATGTTTGATTAAATAAGTCATGAATCTGATAAAGACATAACATTCTCGTTACGGTGATTTTAAAGACCTTTTCTAATCATGGTAGATTAATATTTCCTTATAATTATTCTTAAAAAAGAGAAAAGGTTTACACCAAGGAGATTCAATAGGGGTATAGAACATTTTAACACACGTTCTTATAGTTTCTTATTTTATTACTCAGGATATCTATCATATTCTATACAAATTCATTGATATAGGTTTCACATTATATATACGTTCAATTAAGATTGAACCTCAACATCAAGGGGGAGAAAAAATTATCTTTTGGGGGTACATTAAATTTTTCGACATAATATGTTTTCAATAAGGATGATGTTTTAAATTTTCTAAACTACATTGTAATGTTATATATCTTTATTGGGTATGAAGACCCAGGATTTGCAATGAGGTTCTAAAAAAGATTCATAATCGTGAACACATTTATACAGATAAAAAAGATTGTTCGGTGTATGAAATTTGGTTATCCTTTTCGTAAAATTTTATTCATGCATTGATTCAGGAAATCATGTTTGTTACTCATATAAGATAAAAATCCATAGATGGAAGGATTACATCTTTTTTTCTATTAATCTGTCCCTACTGATAATTAGTAAATATTCATGCACTTTGAATATCACTATTTCACCAGTTACAAATTTTAAAATATCCCAAAATAATGGTATCCAAGAGATAATTCAATACTTTTTTCTAACTTTCTAGGCTTACAGGATTTCATCAAACATTAATAAAATACTAAATTTTCTACTTTCATGAGATTAGTAAGTGTTCCACTGACCAATTAATTTGTTTACTACACCTCTGTATTGATTTTAGCATTTGATATTCAATGTTATCCTATATTTCATAATTATTTATATTTTTTTTCCATAAGTTAATTTACATTCATAGTCCACAAGTTCAGTATAGTTGATGAAATGAACCTTGGTGGTTGATTGAGTAGAGAGATCCTTTCCACCATCATATTGAGTGTCCTACTCTTGTCCTTAAAAATTTAATCCACTAATATAAAACTCATTCCTTATTTTCTTTTATCCACATACATGGTATTTTTATTTAAAACTATATATCAAATTTAAGTAAAAATATAATAGTTTCTCATATACATCAATTTCATGAATAAATATAATATTTAGTGATTTGGTTTTAAATAACTAAATAATATCTCAATTTATTTGTACAGGTTGATGAAAAAGTTATATATGTTTATGATAACCTTACATTAACCACAAAGTCAAGATAGATTTATTGTTCATAAAAATTATCTTAATAAACTCTAGTTACATTTTGGAATAATAAGTATATAAGAATGAAAAAATGACTATTAAATAAGGTCTATCATTTCAAAATGAACAACTCAACAAATGGTCATTCATTATTATGTTCTGGATAACCCTTCATATGGATCAAGTAATTGTTCATAATCATTGGAAAGTGGATGAGTATAGTCATTTGGTTTTTAACACAATATTCATTTTTATTTAGCAGTTTAGTCACTCTTAAAATTATGTCTATTCATTAACTTTATTAGAGATATAACATTGAATTTTTTTTAATTCCATCAAGATAGTATTCCTATGTATTGATTATAAGATTATTAGCCTATATAATTACCTAGGGGAATAAATCAATGAGAAAATGATATAAATCTGGACTATAGGTAAGAATATAATTTTATTAATAAATAAATGAATTAAAAAGTGTTTATTAAGAATTCTATAGGTCATTATCAGATTATAATCCTGTAAAATAATCCTAAAATTTAATCAAATAATATAAATGTTATGTGTAATGTTGAATGGAATTTGTGTTGTACCGTGATATTTTGTGAAATATTTTTTTTAATAAATTTATTCCATTAAATATTTTTCATTATAGATAACACCATGTTAATATTCTATTGCAAAAAACACTTAGTTTTACATGCATTATCTACAACACTGAGTTTTATCAAAGCATGATATATCATTAATATTACCATTTAAACAATAATATTATAACCTATTAATTAAACATATACATAAGAAATATAAAATATTTTTTTTAAAAATTCTTTATAATTATTTCATATAAAAAAAATATATTGATAAAAATTATACAATTTTTAAAAAATAATATATATGTTTTTAAAAAACTATTTTTTGAAAAAAACTATTTAGGTCTGTTAAAATATAATAAAAGTTGGTTTTAAAAATTTTAGAAAATTTATTTTAAAATTTATTTTTTTTTAATTAAAAAATTCAAAATTAACTTAGAGTGAGTTTTTGAGAATTTTATAAAATTATAAAATTTTCATTGAATAGTGAAGATACTGGTTTTTATAAAAAATTATTTTTTCTATTAAATATTTTGAAAAAAATAAAATTAATTAATCATGGTTTTAATATGAAAATTATTTCAATTATACATCTATTGATAAAATTTAGGAAAATTGAGTAAATTTAATAATTAATTTTTATATAAAATATTTTTAATATTTTGAACATTATTTCATTGAAAACCGTCTTTCTCATCGTGTTTGTTGGATTATGTTTAAATTATGTTTTTTTAATTATGTGAATATAATTGTGAAATATGGATTACATTTTTTGAATCATCATAATTTATGTTATATAATAAGCTTAACATAATTTTTTTCGTTAAATATGTGTTAAAAAATTAAAATTATTTTCCACTGTAAAGGAAAACAATTAGTATGCCCATGGGTTAATTGTAAGAGATATGGATAAAAATGACCAAAAATATTTCTATAAAAAAATTAATAAATATTTTTTCTTATATTTTATAGGTTCGATAATGGTATATTTTTTATCACATTTTCATGTAAAAAACATTGTTAAGTCTTTTTTGTTTCAAAAGATTACAAGTGTGCCACTCACCTCACATATAAAAGATCACCCAATATCCTCTCCTATTCATAGCTTGAAACCCCAATATACCTATTAAAACATTCTAAAATCCCTTCCTCACATCCATACTCTCATCTTTGAAACCTTATGTTGGTCATAAATACAACCTAAGAATTCTTCTAGTGTAAACCAAAATAAGTTTTTTTAAAAAGTGGTAACTTTCTAAACACAAGGATTTATTTTATCTTTTCCTACTCCTCCTTGAATTATTATTAAAACAAAATAATATAATAAACTAATTATCTATTCTATTTTGAGATGTTATTATATTAATGGAAAATCCTATATCTTTTTTTCACTTCTATAAAATGGGTTACAAAATCATTTCTAGATGTATGGATGACTAACACCACATGAACCAAGATAATTCACTTTCCATAAAAACCTCAAATGAAAGGAAACAATGAAGAATTTATTATTTATATATTATATTTACAAAATTATTTATCTTTATGAATCAAGATAATTGAAATTACTTTTCACTTCATATTCAGTGGGAATAAAGTAAATGAAAAATAAGCAAAAACATACAATGAAAATCCACATGGTTATGTGATAAATAAAATTAAACCAACCTTGAATATATTTAATTTAGACCCATAATGGAATTATAATCATAAATTATCAAATTAGTTAAATTCCATCAATAAGGATATCTTTAGGCCATCCAGAATCCAAAAGGCATCGAGTGATGGTGACCTACTCAGAATCCACGAGGCATCGAGTAATAATCAGAATCAACAAGGCATTGAGTATCCATGAAAGAATTAAAATATAGAAGTCATCAAGTAATTATTGGAATAAAAAAGAAATAAAATAACATGAATATACTCGTAATCCAAAATTCATCATGTTGTGTCCAGTTCATAAATCCAACATTCTCCACCATCACCGTCGTCACATATCAAGCATACTTCCCCTTATAGGGGCAACAAGACCCTATTGAACACATGTCTCTTGTAACAAGTAGAATACTGCAAGAAAATATATTACACAAAATAGTGATAATGATAAATAAAACATAAAATAATAAAGAACATTGTTGAAACCCAAGAATATAAGAAACAGTCAGAAATTTTAAGAGGATACTCCAACATATCTCATGGAAACAATTAACACAATAGGTCTATTGTTCTACACACAAAAACACAAATTATATTAGAACTCAAACTTGGATATAAATTAAGAAAAAAACAAATAATAACATTGAAATACATGTGTAATGGGAACCCACAAAGGTAAGGAACTTCCTTCCAAAAAATTCATCAATGTCGAAGGTATGGATAAACCACCTGATGTTGTTCGATAGCTAGAGTGGTATCCTCAATAGTAAAAAAAACATATACACGCGTTTATTATCTTAAAATTTAACACGTCAGTGCTCTAGTTTCTCCAAGGGTTTCTATAACCAAAACAAGTCATCTTAAATAAAATAAAATAAAAATATTACAAGTGATAATTATTCCTCTCTCATAGAAAATAACTGAATTATTTATCAAGTTAAGTGTATGCACTTGAAATATTCCCTATAATAACAATTTTATTTTGATAATTTTTCATAAGCTATGCATTTATAATTTTTTTATATTATTCAAAAAAATTTATGCTTTTATAATTATCTTGGAAAATCTAACTTAAATTACAAATTAGAATTATCTTTTTATAATTTATAATAAATTTTCCATTAGAATAATATTTTTATAATTTATAAATAATAATCTTCTTATAATTATCGAATTATAATTTCTTATAAATTATTTTTTTATAATTAACTTTTTATAATTTCTCATTAATTTTCATTTCATTAATATTTCTTGAAAATTTATAATAATTTAACTTTTTATAATTATGCTTCAATAATTTTTTATATTTTTCCTTCTTAATTATCAATATATAATATAAAATAAATTTTACTTTTAATTTTACGTTTTTAATTTATTATAAAGACTATTTTTATTGTTTTGTCATTATAAGTTATTAGAGATTATCCTTTGTAATTATATTTTCTCAATTTATCATAAAATATATATTATAATTATTGTTTTATGAATTATCATAAATTATTCTATATAATTATCTATTTATAATTTATAGTAAATTATTAAGAGATAATTATAAATTTATAATTTATAAGAAATCATCAAATGTTAATTATAAAAGTTTTATTTATGAAAAACTGTCAAGAAATATTTAAACAATGATAATTTAAGAGAACATATTTAATGATAATTATAAAGGGGTAATTTCTATAAAATTTTTATAAGATAATTATAAAATGATAATTTAGGATATATTATATAATGATAATTTTAAAGTATAATTTATAGCAAATTATAAAAGTATAATTATAAAGGATAATTTAGAGTAAATTAACTAAGATAATTATGAAAGGCTATTTTTTTATAAATTAGAAATGGATAATTATAAAATGGTAATTTATGAGAAATTATCAGAAAATAATATTTCTTATAGTTTATATTTAGAGTGAATGTGATAGCCTAGAATGATAATTTAGAAATTATCAAGGAGATAGAAAGTATCATCATATATGATATTTAATTTTTTTTATTATAAAATTATTGGTTTTGGTTCTCGTAACCTTTGATGAATGTGGAGCAATAACATATTGATGTTTACAATAATAATCCCATGTATATTTGTTCTTTAATCTTGAAATTTCCACTCCACCTAGAGAAACACATATGTTTGTTGGTCTATCCCTATGACATTGATATATCTTGAGGTAGGAATTTACACAACTTCATGAGTTATTTTTACAGATGTATTTCTATGATATGATTTTTTGTGGATTTCATAACATCAATTCTTTAATTATGATCACATATGGGTGTGTGTGTGGAATGTGAGTCAAACTATTATAATTGTTTCCATGAGATATATTAGAGTATCCTTTAAACATGTTTGGTTGAATAACATGATGTTGTATTTCTTGCACATTCCTCATGATTTCATGCTTCATTTATCATGTTGTCCCTTATTGTGTACAATCCTTCATTAGTGTTTTATGCTTGGTATGCAAGATAAGTGAACATTATGGTTTGTTCATCTCTTATAAGAGGAGTAAGCATTACGTGTGGTGAATAAAAGGAAGATCATGTTGGACTTATGAATTGGACACTAATTTGTTCCTTGTGGACTTCACGTAGTTATCCAATACATGAAGGCTTGTGGATTCCAAGTATTATGTGATGGATTTTGGATCTAAGGTTGCTCAAATACACATTAAGCCTTGTGAATTTATATTATTACTTGATTCAATGTGAAATATGAGTTGTTACTATCACTCGATCCCTTGTGGAATCAGAGTGGCATACCTACAGACATGGGGATGAATTATGATTCCTTTTATGATTTGTAACTATCATTCTAGGATGAGGCCAAAGAATGTATGATCAGGGGTTGGTGTGGCTTGGTTAGTGTGTGAACGCTCAATTTTGGATTGTATTTTTAATATTTTTAATGAATATATTATTATTATGGCATATATTATTATAATTGAGTACATGAGGTTGAGAAACAATGGTGGTGTCCTACTGAGTCTTGTACTCACACCATACTTAGGAATTACAATGAACATGTATATTTCATCAGATATATGATGAATAGTAAGGGCCCTATGGTAGATATCAGAATTGAGGAGAGTGGAGATGGTTGTGGTATAGGATCGACACTGGAATCTACTACCGTTACTCCTTTATTTATTTGTCTATGTTATTACAATTGAAAATATTTCCACTTTAGGAGATGAATTTATTCACATGACTTGTATTCCATTGCTTAATTTTTTCACATGTTCAATTTTATTGTTTATATAGTTATTTATAGTCTAATACTGATCCTATGACATGATACAAAGGTTATATTCTCTATACTGTTAGACTCATACCCTCAATATTATTTGGTTGCCTCTTTCATATAGGGATGCATATATGAGGTCATTTAGAATTATGAATTATACCTATAGGTATTGTTGAGGATGTAAAATAATGGTATCAGTGGACTAGGAAACACTCTCATATTTCTTCACATTTCATTGGGATGAGACATGATAGAGAGGATGTTGAAATGTTGGGACTCGGGTTTGGGAACTATGATAATGTATGGGAAGTATTTAAAGTGGGCCTCTGAGTTTCCATAAGGTAGAGAATATTTTTTTTGTCACTATTGATTAAAATCACCTTGTGTGATGTAAATGATATTGATATATGATTTATAATATTTTAAGATTTTTTGTGGATAAAGACTGGGTAAATTGGTTAATGTCCTACATATATAATTCTTGTTGTGATGCATAGTAATTGATTGATTAAATTTCTTCATTTGTGAAATCATTTTGGGACGATATTTCTATATGTGATATATCTTTGTTGCATTATGTTGTGATAAATATTTTATTGGAATTGATTATTTAAAATGAGAATGTTTTTTTGTAAGTATTTATATGATGATTGTTACTAAAATTCATGGATGGAAACAAGAGTTAGTGTTAGGTGGGTTAAATCTTATATTAATGGTACGCTCCAAGGAGAACCTTTTGTTATCCCATTTACTAATTAGGTTATATTCAAACAAGGCTCTTTCTTTTATGATGTGTTTACTTTATGTTATAAGAGACTTCTCCTCATTGTAGTCTTATGATAATATTTAGTAATAACGATGGAATACATATATAATAGATTATATTTCTTTATTACGAATGACGTATAAGAGAACATAGATGAGATACTCCCAGAAAGACTATTTTTTGTGAATTATGGTTGCTTCAATTGAAATTCCTTTAATTAATGTTTTTATAGGCATAAGAGTACATAATTTTATCAAATTTTTGCTGACATTAACTCCACTATTACTCCCTCTTCTAATTCACCAAAGGCCCTCATGATTTTGATGAATTTTTAAAATTTATATTGGAGTCCCTACCATAGTATATACTCTATAAAATTTGAAATTTAAGCTGATATTGAGATCATTTCAATACATAAAATCATATGGTTCGAAGTAAGCAATAAGAGGTCAATTTTTACCTAGAAGACAAAGAGAGAAAATTATTCATAAGGAAGAGGACTTTACAAAGGGGTTCGCCTATATAGATTGACCAGAAGGAAGAAAACATTATTTGGATATGTGTTGACTACCAGAAGATGAACCTGGTGATGGTGAGGAACTGATGTCCATTTACCATGATCTATGATATTTTCGATCAATTATAGGGTATAGAGTGGTTCTCCAAGATTTATATTCAATCAATTTATCACAATTTTTGATTTACAGTGGCTGAAATTATGAATAATGAATTTTGGAGTAGTTATGGACTATATGAGTATTTGGTGATGTGGTTCAGGCTAAAATACACATCATAAGTGTCCATATACCTCATGAACGAGATCTTATATCCATACAAGAACTCATTCATTGTAGTTTTTATTCAATGATATCTTTAATTACTCATGACACCTAAAAAAACTTAGTCACATAGAGATATTCTTGAGTGTCCTTTAATCATACATCCTTTATGGAAAGCTATTGAATATTGGCATTGGATTCAAGAGGTGATGTTCCTATTACATGTGGTTTCAGAGACTAGTATATCTGTAGGACAATATAATGTTGAGGCATCATGTCTTAAAAACATTCCTAGAATGTTTTGGAGAATAATATATTTTTGGGATTAGGAAGATATTACTGATGGATTATCCTAACATTATCCAAAATATAATAACCCATTACAATGAGAAAATATAAGGGTGTGATGATCCATTATTTAGAGTAGTGTGAAGAATATTTCTATTAGAGAAATGATATATTAATGATAGATATAGTTCAGAAATTCCCAGAGCTTGTTATTGGTTATATAGTGTCCTATGATGCATAATTCATTTGTTTGAGAGTGGTGTAGATGAAATGATAGTAGGTAATAGACTATGGGTCTAGTTAGAAACGTCCCCATGAGAGGGATTACCCTATACCTATCCAAAAGATTGCAGTCTTGATGAAAAAAATAAAATATCAGACACATTATCTATTTAGTAAGTGAATTATTTTTCACATTAACTACAAGGGACTTCGCTATATAATTACACATAGGTAAAAACATGAGAAATCAACACTGTGTTGAGAATATATAGGGATTTTACATTGATATGTGGTATGCACCAAGGAAGGGAAATTTCATTAAAGATCCGCTTAGCTATAAATCCAAGGGTGAGCATTGACACGGAGAGGGTTCCTTGGAGGAGAAGTATATTATTTTGAAATTTTAGGTTGATTAGATGAAATATTCATTAGAGGGATATGGATACATGACTCGTTCTCCCTTATTAGTTAAATTTCCACCTTTGGAACATATGAATGATTAATACTACTCAGACATACAGTGTTATTTAATGATGAAATATTTTAGGTGGTTACTCAATAAATGAATGTTTTATGGATGATAATGATATAATATTGGTATATGGGAGATTATTAGTCCCAGATTACATCATATAGAAATTGATGAAGGATTATCATACCTTTAGATGGTTATTACATCCTAGTGTGATGATGATGTATCATAACATTTGGTGGCAGTTTTAGTGGCCAAGGACGAAGGGACAAATTAAATACTAGGAATTTATGTTATAGCCATAGTTCCAAACTGGGGATATAATCCCAAAAAATAAAAATATAAATTATAAACACTATTTAATAAATTGAGGCTAGTATTGGAATGGCTATTGGGAAATACCTATAGCCACAGTTTGAAATAGAGGCTAAATCCCATTATCCACAATTCAAACCATGGATAAAGATTTATATCCATAATGTGAAACTGTGGTAGAAGCATTAGCCACACAGTGGATATATCCACATGTTGAAACTATGTCTATATCCCTTCCCATTTCATAAGAAAAAACACCACCCCCAAGATAGACCCCACCTATAAGGCCCCGACCTCAAACCTTACTTAATCTTTAGTTATTACAAGATTACACATTGAGGATCTTTTCAGGTTTAGAGTTTTAGAGAATTAGATCATAAAACATGCATTACATTCCACATTTAAACAAAGTGGTTACAAAAAAGATAGTATTCATTTTTCCCATCAACGGAAACATATTTAAAATAAAACATGGATTCTTTCTTGACACTTGTTTGACACTATCATCATATCAAGTACCATTCCCTTGACCTGTGAAAAACATATCAAAAACTTGGGATGAGCATAAAAAGCTCAGTATGGGTTATAAAAAGTATGGAATGTAATCATGAGTACATATATACATAAGAATGAAATCATACTTTACCCATAAAACATAAGCACTTTAACCTACCTCATAAAATCATGAATAAATCATATAAATCATAAAACACAAAGGTAACTTGAGGAATTCATAACATTCTTACGTATGGAGTAACCCTCTTGGTTACGTTTGGAATACCCATCACAGTATATTCCATAAATCTCTTTGGAGAAACCTTAACGTTTAACTCCTTCGCATTACCCAATGCATTGGAGAACTATATCGGGCTCACCCGCCCTTAGATTATCACGGAACAAACCGTCTTCATAACAATTCCCAAGAACCATAACATAATCATAGCACATAACTTAAGCATAAAGGAAATATAACATTCCCAAATTGCAATAACAATATAACATTTTAAGATATTGAAATAATGAATCCATTCTAAAAACCATTTTCAAAACCATTTAAATAATATAATAAAGAAATTTTTAAATCATAGTGTCCCATACCACATTAAAGGTTATAACATTTTAAACCATTAATATCTATATAAATAAATCTTTAAAATCATTTTGAAAACATGGATATTAATGAGAAATATTTATAAGATTAAATCATCACAACATTTAAAATGATATTTTAGTTAAATGGTTTTTAACAAAATTAGAGACACTTGAATACAATAATTGAGAAATAACATTTAATCAAAACATTATAATATCATGAGAATAAATGGATTCATGATATATTATTCCAAAGGACAGTATATACACCATATAAGAGTGAATTGGTGCATAACAACAATGAAGTCTCAATAGAATTGTAAAATGAGATGAAATCCCTTATAAAGAAGGTATCCTTAAATTAAGGATAAATCAATCTCATAATTATGTGTGAAAAATATAAATACACCCAATATAAGTGGATATTAAGTGTAAAAAAACCAGAGGACATTCACACATATTCCTAGAATGACAAATTCAAAAACTACAAGTTGAACCCAAAGAAATCGAAATTGGGTTAAGATGTTCCCTTGGTAAAATTCGACAGCTTAACGATGTTACTTTAAGATTCATAACATTAGTTGATGAGAGAGAAAATGGTATCTCATCACTTGGACATAAAATTTACATCAATAAGGATATATAAGAACATATCCCAACATAAAAAGATGTAAATAAAAATACATAACAAAATAAGTCTTTTTAAAAGAGGAGTGTGAAAGGTTCCCATACCGATTTGGGCAACTTCCAAAACATACACCCCATGAAAGAAGGGTCATACAATGAAGATGTAACTACCCATAAATGAGATTGTATTAAACAAATATTAAAATAATGTGCAGTACATACAACACAAAAAAGGAAATAGTGTCCAATGTAGAATGAATCTCACGGGAATAAAAAGTGAGATGAAAATCCCCTTATGAAAATTCGGCAGCCTAACGGCGCCACATAAAACTTCCAAAAATATATTGATGAGATAAAACAGGGTATCTCATCATATTAACATATGATTTACAGAAATATAAATTTAAAATAACATCCCCCAACATAAGAAATAGGAGTTTAAAATAAGTTACATAAAAAAGAGTACTTAAAAAGAAAGAGAGAGGTAGGATCCCTTACCTCGTGTCCGACATGACTCGATCGTTCTTTAATCTCCTGAATAATAAAATTTGGTCAATTTATAATTTATTAAGGACCTCCATTAAAGATTATTATTTATTTAATATCACATATTATAATGTTATAATAATTGGTTAATAAAGTGAGTTCATATCAGACGTTTTTGTCGATGTTCGGTACATTAGTAAAAATTGAACTTGTTGGAAAATAATTTCCCTTGTAGTTATAGGTACGTCATATCCAAAATAGTATGGATGTTTTAAATATCATATATATCCAGTATATATTTATTTTATAATATTCCATATAATTTGGAATTAAAAGCACCATTCATGGAGACGGTAGGCCGTACGTACGCATGAATTCGACTTTCATTTTTTGTCATATTAATGGAATTAAAAAAAATGAGAGATATATATATTATAATTCCAGAATTATTTACATCATTTAGATGTAATATATTACATATATATCCATTATATTTATGTACTTATAATAGTACATAACATTTGGAGATACAAAATGAAATGTATCGTTCATGGAGACGGTAAGCCGTACGTACACATGAATGCTACTTTCATTTCTTTTTTTTATATTCAATGGAATGAAATAATAATGATATAAATGCATATTATAACTCAACAAGGATATCATATTTAATACCATTAATTCCATCCTTTATACGTCCCACATATGGCATTAACGAATCAAATCACTTTGAGGGGGCGGTAGTCCGCACTTCCTAAAATGAAGATATTGCGTTTACCCATAATGGAAACCATAAAGGTATGCCATAAATGAAAAATACAAAAGCTTAAGGAAAACACAAACATATTATATATCATATATAAATATATTCACATCTTAATGGCCACCTTTTAGTGTGTTAAAAGAATATTGAACAATCATTGTTTCATGAAGCAGAAATTCACTATCCACAGAAACAGTATGTTCTTTAACCATTAGATGTAGGTGTGTGTAGTTGTAGCTTGAATATTTCTTATAAAAACATCCTAGTATATTTAAGATACTTTATTTGTTACAAAATAAATGAATAAAAAGAGTTTAGGGGTTGGAGAAGCAAAATAAAACAAAAGAACACAAGTGAAGACATTACCTTAAAATCGGGTATCTCTCTTTGATTTGAGCTCAAAGGCTTCCTTGGTAAGACTTATGCCCAAAGTGGGGCTTATAGGAGTAATATAGGGATGTGGAGAGACAAAATGATCAGGTTTTGGCAGAGCCAATGGCTTGAGAAGAGTGGGTAAGGTGGTATAGGTGGTGGCCTTTTATAAGAGGAGAGGAGGGGCACTCTTGGAAAGTTACAAAATGTTACTTTATTTTCAAATGTGTTTCGGATTTTAAAGGTCCCACATTGATGTATTTCAAGTATAAGGTGGTAAGGGTTCAAAATATACTCATCCAATAGGTCTTTGAGAAGTTTAAGTTATAGTGTTAACATTATCTTTTCATTTTATTTAAATCTTTTATTAATGAGGTAATCGCTCCATCATCATGATGTCATAAATAATTTAATTTATTTAATGTCTAAAAAATAATAAAAAAAATATCATGATGTAGGAAATATTTTTATATTTCTAATGAATATTTATAGTAAAATATATGACTTGTATAACCCCATTTAAAAATTGTTTTAGTGAAATATCTCATGCTTGTGGCATTTTTATTTTAACATTAAATAAAAAGTTATTTATGTCATTTTCCAACCAATGTGGCTCCATGGGGTCCCCAAGTTGAACCATGGATTTTATTGGTCGGCCATAACACATCCAATGAGGGTAGAACATGTTTCTAGGTCATTTCATATTATTAAAACATTATTTTTACCTTAAATTACACTAATTACCTCTAATCACGATTAGAAACTTAAAAGTTACTATTCACCAAAAAATTATTTTAATCGCATTGAACCAAATTTTACATCTTAATGACAATCATGTTTGTCGGATTTTTTAAATTCAAATCACAGAAGTGGTAAAGTTTCATTTAAATGAAAAATCAGTTTTTAAACTACCACTTAGTGGTTTCACTATTCATCAAAAATTGAAGTTTTTCAGAAAAATACCAAAAACTCACCCTAGGATATATTTGATATTCCGAATTCAAAAATGATGTCTATTTTACAAAATTAAAAACATTTATGTTGAATTAATTAATTTAATAATTAATTCCTGCTGTCAAAACAAATAGCGTGCTTTTAAGAAAAAATATCTATTAAAAGATTGACACTAGTTTAAGTCCAATTTCAATGTGAAATTAATTCCAATGACCACCATTAGATTAAATTGTAAAAATATATTCTAAATACACTATAATCTAAATTAAAAATATAATCTATCCATACACATAAATCAGATTAAAAGGAGGTTTTGAATTAAAATACAACATTTTTCACTATTCATTAAAAAATGAACATTATCCGAAAAATACCACAAATTTACACAAAGTAAATTTTGATGTACCGATTCTAAAGAAGAATTTTATTTTGTCAAATATAGTACATGAAATTGTCAAAAAGTGGATTTAAATGAGGTTCTTCATCAAAAGGCGGTTAATCGACCTTTTAAAGAATATTAGAATGTTTACGCTTAAAATTGGATTCATTCGCATTTTTAATCCTCTAACATGTATTGTAAAAAGTAAAAATATTTGACAAAAATATATAATAATTTTGTAGTTAGTTCTGTTCATTCTTCCATTACAACGGCTAGACGTTAACTATAATTTAAAATAATATTATTTTATTATTAGAGTGCAACGTAAGATTCCCAAGAAACTCATTGTTGTGTATTGGGTACGCCCTAGAGCACAGCATTCCCTTTAAAGTAATATTAATATTTTATTCAAAAAATATGGATAAATATGAAAATTTTATATTCTTTATTTACCTGGGGTGTTACATCTTTCCCCCCTTTTGGGAATTGCGTCCTCGCAATTTTAAAATTGGACTTGGAAGCTTCATTGAAAATCCCACATCAAAACAAGAGTATGTAAAACTATCACTTTAAAAGAATGGGAGATAAGTACAAATGTCACCCGAGTTAACCCATACTAGGATTCCAAGTATGAAAATATGGATATGGAGGAGAAGGAGAAAGTTAACCACAAGAAAATCACAGAATTGTGATGGGTTAAACGGGATTCGCTTCCCGAGTAGGAAAATTTAATAGAAAACATTTTTGTTTTAAGTTACTCTTCATTGAGGAATTTATTTTTGAGCTTAACTAAATCATAATTAAACATACTTACTTGTCACGTAGACTTTCAACTTTTACTAGATTCCTTAATCAAACTCATATTTTCTCCAAAAGCCAAGTTTTTAGGAAGACTTGTTCGCATTAAGAGTACTATAATCAACTTCTTGAGAATCACCTAATCCACAAAAGAGAACTATATATTTCACATGTCTTTAGAAAAAATACAAAACCAAAAATTGTTAGTATGAGATCAGATAATCCACAAAAGTATAGTACTTTATAAAAAGAAAAACTATTCTTAATCTCTAAAATTTGTCCAAAAAAAACTAAAGTTCAACGAAGACCATTCGATAAACAATTGTCCATAAAATTCTTCAAAGTAAACCAAACTAAGATTGAAACCCAAATATTTGAAGGATTTAATCACATAGTCTTCCAAGGTACAAATTAACTTTTATCTCCAAATAACATCAGTTTCTCTTAAATTCTCATATTGAAAAGTAATTAACCTAATCACATATCCTCGATGATAGGTTAATAATTTTCATAGATAACCCAAAATAAAATTACTCTTGATTCCTAAAACCATCTAATTAAAAAGAATTATTCAAACTAACCAGGGACTTCACGTAGTCCAGTGGTAGGCGATAAATACCAGTCACACTTTGGTTGTGGGTTTGATTCCCGTAGCTTTGTCCGATGCAACGGGTCGTCACACGGTCTACGTGTTGTCCGTTTTCCAAAACTATATAATTCTTAACACATTCCCCAAAACGAGATAAAATCTTCAAAAATAATCATAACATATTTTAACCTCAAGTTTATCTCATGCCTTTAATTTTCCATCATAACATATAATAACTCATAATTACCTCAAAAGTAAGGATCATATAAACTTTAATGGTTACCTTTATAATTATTACCTAAACTTCCACATCTATTGGTCATATCGTACATGATGCATTATAGACCATACCAAGGTTAAAGTGGTTGATCATGACTCCTTGATAGTTGGTTTAGAACTACCATGAGTTTCCTCACTGAATCCCCCATTTATCTAGTATCTTAATCTGAGAACCACTACAGTTTCCTTCAAACCCGTTGTCTCTTTGGTGCCTGCTAGATCCATCCATTCACTAAAAACAGAAATGTCAGTGTGAGTATATCAACAAAACCATCATGTACTAATGAGGAAGGTAAAAACTAAGATATAGTTACTCATTCACTTTATCTAAAACTAGGACTCTTTCTGAAATCCTAACCATTATGGTAATGTCACTTATGCTTAGAGAATACCCTAACCTCTAAAGTTATCTAAACCGACCTCTGATACCAACTATAAGGCCCCAGACTTAAACCTTACTTAATCATGAGTTATTACAAGATTAAACATTGAGGATATTTTCAGGTTTAGAGTTTTAGAGAATTAGATCATAAAACATGCATTACATTCCACATTTAAACAAAGTGGTTACATAAAAGATAGTATTCATTTTTTACCATCAACAGAAACATATTTAAAATAAAACATGGATTCTTTCTTGATACTTCCTTGACACTATCATCATATCATGTACCATTCCCATGACCTGTGAAAAACATTTCAAAAACTTGGGATGAGCATAAAAAGCTTAGTAAGGTTTATAAAAAGTAGGGAAAGGAATCATGAGTACATATATACATAAGAATGAAATCATACTTTACCCATAAAACATAAGCACTTTAACCTACCTCATAAAATCATGAATAAATCATAGAAATCCAAAGACATAAAGGTAACGTGAGTCACTCATAACATTATTACATAGGGAGTAACCCTCTTGGTTACGTTTGGAATACCCATCATAGTATATTCCCTAAATCTCTTCAGAGAAACCATAACATTTAACTCCTTCGCGTTACCCAATGCATTGGAGAGCTATATCGGGCTCACCGCCCTTAGTTGATCACAGAACCACCCATCTTCATAACAATGCCCATGAACCATAACATAATCAAAGAACATAACATAAGCATAAAGGAAAGATAACATTCCCACATTGCAATAACAAAATAACATTTTAAGACATTGAAATAATGAATCCATTCTAAAAACCATTTTCAAAACCATTTAAAACATTTAATAAAGATATTTTTAAATCGAAGTGTCCCATACCACATTGAAGATTTTAACATTTTAAACCATTAATATAAATAAAATTAAATATTTAAAACCATTTTGAAAACATGAATATTAATGAGAAATATTTATAAGATTAAATCATTACAACTTTTAAAACGATATTTTAGTTAAAGGGTTTTTTACAAAATGAGAGACACTTGAATACAATAATTGAGGAATAACATTTAATCAAAACATTATAATTTCATGACAAAAAATGGATTCATGATATATTATTCCAAAGGATAGTATATACACCATATAAGAGTGAATTGGTTCCTAACAACAATGAAGTCTCAATAGAATTGTAAAATGAAATGAAATCCCTTATAAAGAAGGTATCCTTAAATTAAGGATAAATCAATCTCATAATTATGTGTGACAAATATAAATACACCCAATATAAGTGGATATTATGTGTAAAACAACCATAAGTAATTCACACAAATTCATAGAATGACATATTCAATAACTACAAGTTGAACCCAAAGAAATTGAAATTGGGTTAAGAAGTTCCCTTTGTAAAATTCGACAGCCTAACGACGTTACTTTAAGATTCATAACATTAGTTGATGAGAGATAAAATAGTATCTCATCACTTGGACATAAAATTTACATCAATAAGGACATATAAGAACATATCCCAACATAAAAAAGATGTAAATAAAAAGACATAACAAAATAAGTGTTTTTAAAACAGGAGTGTGAAAGGTTCCCTTACCGATTTGGGCAACTTTCAAAACGTACACCCCATGAAAGAAGGGTCATACAATGAAGATGTAACTACCAATAAATGAGATTGTATTATACAAATAGTAAAATAATGGGCAGTACATACAACACAAAAAAGGAAATAGTGGCCAATGTAGCATGAATCTCACGGGAATAAAAAGTGAGATAAAAATACCCTTATTAAAATTCAGCAGCCTAACGACGCCACATAAAACTTCCAAAAATAGATTGATGAGATAAAATAGGGTCTCTCATAATATTAACATAAAATTTACATATAATGGAATGTAAAAGAACATCCCCCAACATAATAAATAGGAGCTTAAACTAAGTTACATAAAAAAGAGTACTTAAAAAGAAAGAGAGAGAGGTAGGATCCCTTACCTCGTGTCCGACATGACTCGATCGTTCTTTAATCTCCTAAATAATAAAATTTTGTCAACTTATAATTTCTTAAGGAAATCCTTTAAAGATTATTATTCATTTCATATCACATATTATAATGTTATAATAATTGGTTAATAAAGTGAGTTCATATCAGACGTTTTTGTCGATGTTCGGTACATGAGTAAAAATTGAACTTGTTGGAAAAGTATTTTCCATGTAGTTATAGGTACATAATATCCAGAATAGTATTGATGTTTTAAATATCATATATATCCATTATATATTCATTTTATACTATTCCATAGCATTTGGAATTAAATGCACCGTTCATGGAGACGGTAGGCCGTACGTATGCATGAACACTACTTTCATTTTTTGTCATATTAATGGAATTAAAACAAAATGAGAGAGATATATATTATAATTCCAGAATTATGTACATCATTTAGATTTAATATATTACATATATATCAATTATATTTATGTACTTATAATAGTTCATAACATTTGGAGATAAGAAATGAAATGTACCGTTCATGGGGACGGTAAGCCTTACGTACGCATGAACGCTACTTTCATTTGTTTTTTTATGTATTCAATGATATGATATAATAACGATATAAAGGTATATTATAATTCCAGTATTATATCATATGTAATACCATTAATTACATCCATTATACATCCCACATACGGCATTAACGAATCAAATCACTTTGAGTGGGCGGTAGTCCGCACTTCCTAAAATGAAGATACCGCGTTTACCCATAATGGAAACCATAAAGGTATGCCATAAATGAAATATACAAAAGCTTAAGAAAAACATAAAAATATTATATATCATATATAAATACAGTGACATCTTAATGGCCACCTTTGAAGGTGTTAACAGAATATTGAATAATCATCGTTTCGCGAGGCAGAAATTCACCATCAACAGAAACAGTATGTTCTTTAACCATTAGATGTAGGTGTGTGTAAGTGTAGCTTAAATATTTATTATAAAAACATCATAGTATATTTAAGATACTGGATTTTTTACAAAATAAATTAATAAAAAGAGTTTATGGGGTTGGAGAAGCAAAATAAAACAAAAGAACACAAGTGAAGACACTACCTTAAAATCGGGTAACTCTCTTTGATTTGAGCTCAAAGGCTTCCTTGGGAAGACTTATGACCAAAGTGAGGATTCTATGAGTAATATAGGGATTTGTAGAGACAAAATGAGCAGGGGTTGTCCGAGCCAAAGGCTTGAGAGGTGTGGGTAAGGTGGTAGAGGTGGGGGCCTTTTATAAGAGGAGAGGAGGGGCACTGTTGGAAAGTTACAAAATGTTACTTTATTTTCAAATGAGTTTCGGATTTTAAAGGTCCGACATTGATTTATTTTGAGGATAAGGTGGTAAGGGTTCGAAATATACTCATAAAATAGGTCTTTGACAAGTGTTATTTATAGTTGTAACATCATCTTTTCATTTTATTTAAATCCTTTATTAATGAGGTAACCGCTACATCATCATGTTGTCATAAATAATTTAATTTATTTAATGTCTAAAAAATTATAAAAAAATCATGATGTAGGAAATATCATTAAATTTATAATGAATATTTATAGTAAAAAATATGACTTGTGTAACCCCATTTAAAAATTGTTTTAGTGAAACATCTCATGCTTGTGACATTTTTATTTTAACTTTTAATAAAAAGTTATTTATGTCATTTTCCAACCAAAGTGGCTCCATGGGGTCCCCAAGTTGACCCATGGATTTTCATGGTCGGCCATGACACATCCAATGAGGTTAGAACATGTTTATAGGTCATTTCATATTATTAAAACATTATTTTTACCTTAAATTACACTAATTACCTCTAATCGCGATTAAAAACTTAAAAGTTACTATTCACCAAAAAATATTTTAATCGCATTGAACCAAATTTTACATCATAATGAAAATCATGTATGTCATATTTTTGAAATTCAAATAACAGTAGTGGTAAAGTTTCATTTAAATGAAAAATCAGTTTTTAAACTACCACTTAGTGGTTTCACTATTCATCAAAAATTGAAGTTTTTCAGAAAAATACCAAAAATTCATCCTAAGATATATATGATATTCCGAATTCAAAAATGATGTCTATTTTACAAAATTCAAAACCTATATGTTTAATTAATTAATTTAATAATTAATTCCCACTGTCAAAACAAATAGCGTGTTTTTAAGAAACAATATCTATTAAAAGATTGACACTAGTTTAAGTCCAATTTCAAAATGAAATTAATTCCAATGACCACCATTAGATTAAATGGTAAAAATATATTCTAAATAAACTCTAATATAAATTAAAAATATAATATATGCATATAAATAAATCAGATTAAAAGGAGGTTTTGAATTAAAATACAACATTTTTCACTATTCATTAAAAAATGAACTTTATCGGAAAAATACCAAAAATTTACACAAAGTAACTTTTGATGTCACAATTATAAAGAAGAATTTTATTTTGTCAAATATAACACATGAAATTGTCAAAAAGTGGATTTAAAAGAGGTTCGTCATCAAAAGGCGGTTAATCGACCTTTTAAAGAATATTAGAATGTTTACGCTTAAAATTGGATCCATTCGCATTTTTAATCCTCTAAAATTTATTGTAAAAAGTATTAATATTTGAAAAATATATATAATAATTTTTTAGTTAGTTCTGCTCATTCCCTCCATTACAACGGCTAGGCGTTAACTACAATTTAATATAATATTATTTTATTATTAGAGTGCAACATAAGATTCCCAAGAAACTCGTTGTTGCGTATTGGGTACGCCCTCGAGCATAGAATTCCCTTTAAAGTAATATTAATATTTTATTCAAAAAATATAGATAAATATGAAAATTTCATATTCTTTATTTACCAGGGGTGTTACACCACCACCCTAGGACATACCCTCACTTGGCAAACCCCCACAACACACCCCTCCCCCCTGCACACCCATCCCCCTGCACACCCCCTTGCACCCCCTGTAGACCCCCTTCCACGACCTTCATTCAGTATTGACCCCCCTCAAACCTATACAGACCCCACCCTAGAGAGAACCACCCCTGACAGATCCCCTACCCGTCCCCCTACACAACCCCACTGTAGAAACCCCTTGCACCTGCCTGCACACCCCATAGACAACCCCAATGGACAACCCCCCATCCGTCATAGAAACCAACCTAGAAAATCCTAATCCCACATAGACACACCCATGTATATCCCTCACCCTCTTGGACTCCCCACCCTCTTAGAAACCCCCAAGGATAGGACCCATCCATCCGGGACACCCTGGCAGCCCCCTCCCTTCCAATTTCATAAAACACACCTTGGATAGTCTCCCTGGAAATACCCCCCCCCAACACTCACATGAAAGAGCCCCATTCCCCCCTATTCCCCTCCCCTACAGATCCACTCCCCCAGAAGCCCCCCTTGCACCCCCTTGCAACCCCACCCCCTGCACCCACCTCACTTTCAGGGATAGACCCCCTTCTTCATACACATACCCCCACCCTAGACAAACCCCCCATCCATGGACAGACCACCTTCCCCTCCCCCCTGGCACTACCCCCTCCTCCCAATAGATAGCCCTTGTATCCTCTTTCACACCCCTTAAAAAAACCTACTGGACATGCCCCCCATTCCTCCCGGACACCCCTGGGACAACCCCCCTCCCGGACACCCCCTCCCCCTACACACCACCTAGATAGCCTCTCTCCCCTAGGAACCACCCTAGAAATCCCACACCCTCTTGGGAAACCCCCCTCCCACATGGACACCCCCTCGACAGCCCCCACCCTCCTAGACACCCCTGAATACCCCCTTAACACCCCTCCCTCCTAGATCCCCCTCATGGAATCCCCTTCCCTCATGGACACATCTTGAAGGACAAACCTATAAAATACATGGAAACCCCTAAAATAAATGTTCAAATGATATAAAAAAATACAATGGTAAAATTAAATACATCATCGAATATTTAAACAGAGTACATGATGTTGTTTTCAAAAACATATCTCTAATGTGATATTCAGTACATGTTGAATAAATTAATAATCGAGATAGAATAAAATTATTCACTGCTCCAAAATATTCCACATATTTTCGATTCCATGATGCTATATTTCTCCAAAATATATTTATGGAAAACCATGTAACCAAGTATGAAGGATCAAGACCCTGCATTTTATCCAAGTGAAAAGAATCTTACAAGTCCTGAAATTTAATATAGAGTTTATTGAATATACATTAATACTAAAAATGAGATACTATCATAACATATGATTCAGTGTGTAAATAAATTTAACATATGGGTTAATGTTATTTAATTATTTGAAAAATAAAATTTCAAAAAAAATTAGAATATTGTATCGAAGATACACACAAGAGGAAGACATGTTAGAAATTTCAGATTATTGATTGTCAAAGCTTTAAAATCCATCCTAGTTCGTACCTCATTTACATAGGTAATACATTCTTGGAGTTTGATCTCATTTATGTCATATGTCCTAAATATTACCTTGAATGTACTTTTTTCTCATGGTAGAAGTTGGTTTCATACATTAAAGAATGAAATATCAATTGTCGTGAGATGTGTTTTATGTTTGAATACATTCATCTCAGGTAAAAAACACACTTATCATTTCCCTATAATGAATATATACTGGTTATTAATCAATATAAAATGAATTAGAATTATATAAATCATTATAACAAAGATTTATCACTAACTAAAAACTGAAATTTGTATCTACCACAATATATGTTGTAGTTTTAATGAATTATAATTTATAAAATGTATTTTTAATGATTTAATGATAGTTTTCCTTACTGTAATTCACTAAAATGAACACCCTCACCCCCTACACACCCCCTTTCACCAGCCCTGTAGGACAGCCTTGTACCCCACCTACAGACCCCCATGCAGCCCAACCCCTCCTTCCTGGACATACCCCATTCCGTCTTGGACAGACTCCCACCCTGTACATACTCAAACCCCCTCCTTGAAATTATAGTACCCCACACTCCATGAAGACCCCCTTTCACCCCCTCCACACACCTATCCTCCTTATAGGACATACCCCCCTTACTGAACATACCCCACCCCTACCTGGACACACCCCCAACACACCCCCACCCTCCCCCTGTATACCACCATGTAACCCCCTACACACACACCTACACACCCCCACCATATAGACCTCATTTCACCCCCTCCACCCACACCCCCACCATCCCCTCCTTCCTAAACTTACCCTACATCCTTGATAGAAATTGACCCCCTTTCACCCCCTGCCCGCCCCACCCCTTACAGACCCCCTTGTACCCCCTCCACCCCATCAGACCCCACCCAACACCCCCTCCCTAGAACAGACCCCCATGCACCCCCCTCATAGACACTCCCCCTTCTGGACTCTCCTCCCTCACTAGATAGATCCCACTCCTCACTAGACAGACCCCCTCCCCACCTATAGACCCCCCTTGCACCCCCTATAGACCCCCTTGCACCCCCTTCACACTCCCTCCCACCCACCCTGGATAGTCCCCCCTTTCACCCTATGTAGACCCCTTGCACACCCCTCCACTCCACTCTCCTACTTCCTGGACAAGCTCCCATTTCTACTATTAAACAATAAAAAATATTTAATAGAATATTCCTAAATGTCCAATTTTTTGAAATAATTATACAAAAACGATAACCAAAATAAAATATTACAAATCCATACCAATGAAATAGTCTATGCATGAATAAACAGTGTAAATATTATTCATTTGCAGTGGAAGATGAGATTGGGGAAAGATAAATTCTTAAATATAATTCATTTTCAGTTTCATATTATGGGAGAAAATAAAAAATAAATAGCATGTTAACTATAATATCATAAAAATAGGCTGTGATGGGTCCCCTAGCCAGTTATGTAAATTCAATTCAATAGAAGGGTATAAAGTAGGGATATTGCATGAAAAATTTTTGAAAGGAGGATTTAGCTAGTGTTCGCGAATGGGGTTACTGAGAAATCACATGTGGAATTGTATTATGAGGGAATGGATGGGTTTTGGTGAGAAATTAGGGAGGTGGGGTGTCCATGTTAGAGGAGAAGGATCTCATGGTGGTTGGGTAGCCGCAATGGAGGAAGACCACAGATGGTGGTGTGGCCGTGTCAGAGAAGCATCAAGCGGTGGCGAGCTACGTCTAAGGAGTAGGGTCACAGTATGGTTGGAGGAATTAGATCCACGTCGACATGTATGTGGGGAGGTTGTGTCGGTGGGGAGGTGGGCTGGCCGCACCGGAGCTACATCGGTTTGGAGGCGTTAGAGCCATGTTAAAGCCTGATCGCCAGGGAGGTGTGCTTGCTACGTCAGAGATGATATGGGAGGAGGAGGAATTGTAATTCAGTAATTACCATGGGAGGGGGTTGCGGGAGGGATAGAGTTTGAAGTTGGGAGAGGAATGTTCTGATGGGAGATAAACCTCCGAGGACATGTTTCCATGCCCAGCCTAATTCTTGTGGCTAAATATCAACATATATCCTAAGATCATTTAAACCGTCGAGCATCAATGGGAAGACCAACCATTTGAATACATTGTTAAACTGAGCAGCATCAATGGGAAGACATCATTTTTCTCATTGTAATTATATTATTTTATCATTATCAAGATTAGCTAATTGCCTATCAGGGTTCATGTGATGTAGAGTAGTTGATTAATATGAAATTTTGAATGCATTTAAATATAGTTATTATTTTCATAGTTTTAAATTAATCACTAAGTAATGTTACAAAATTTTACCTCCAAATTATGAACTTGAGAGATGGAATTTCAATTTGAAGAATGAAAATCTCCCTTATGTTAGGTTTCATAAAAAACATATGAGCACCTATGATTATATTTATGGTTTTGGAGAGTGCGACATGAGAACACGAGAAGAATACAATAATCATGCCAGAATAAAATGGATAAACTTTTGTGTAAATTTTATAAAATAGTTAAACTAATATGAAAAACCCCCACCTTCTAAAAAAACACATAATCCTCACACACTATTTCTATAACCATCTATATTGTTTCTTATAGTTTACTTATCTAAAACATTGTTTCAAAATAACTGACCCACTAATATTTCTTTTGTCGTTTCATCTAGTCCTCACACATTACCAATAGTCACATTATATAATTTTCATTCTTATGTCACAACTAAATTAAATATTTGAAATCAAAAAAAATTTAAACTAAATATATTTCATATATAACAATGATATAATATTTTACAATACCCTATGCACTTATAGTATTATATGTGATTTCAATGGACACTTTAATGATTATGAAATATTTTGTATTTTCATTGTACATTACTAGGTTTTATTTTAAATCACATTCATAATAAATGAAACACATGAAATAAAACTAAAAAAATGAAACTATGGATGTGGAACAAATATGTTTTATATAAAATATAATTTCAAGTATTATTAGTAAAACATTTCAAATAATAATGGAAACTAAAATCAAAAACCTTAAATAATTGACTATTAAAAGATCAATAAAAATTCTATATTTTCTCATAAAAGTAATCCTTAACAAATAAATGGAAGAAAGGTAAATTTAATGGAAACTACCATCATGTTATCTAAAATCATTTCATCATTAGTTAATTAAGAAATTAATTTTATAGTAAAATTTAATTTTTATTAAGAACCACAACAAACACCAAATATATGTTAAATGACTAATCGATAGTGACACTCTTAATAAAAAATCAAATATAAATAAAGAGGTGATATAATTTTATTTGAATGAAATATAATTATAGGTAATAATGAAACCATGTGTGTACATGATTTCAAATAATTTTTTTTTTAATTAGTATTAAAAATGTGTTAAAAAAATAGTGAATACGAGTGGGGGTGGGGATATTTACTCCAAAGTCATCAAAATACGATGAGAATATTGAGGGAGGGGGGGAGAAATTAACTATATCTAAATAAGGGTATCCTAAAATTGATAATGATAGAGTAAATATTCCCAACATATGAAATCAAAATGAATAAGTCAAAACAGACCCAAATAAAATTAGACAAAGAATAAAAGAAATCATACCTGATGAAAATCTGTCCAAAAAACCATAATGATTTTAGAAACTATATTTTGAAATAGTTTTTAAAATCCCAAGTCCTGAGTTTTTAGGCAATAAAACACCACATAAAATAATTTTAAATTTTTCTAAAAACCCCTCTTTAAAATTTATTAGTTATTACAAAATATTGATTTTATTTTAATTCACCTTATAAAAACATTTTCCACATCTAAAAATTCTAATTTTTACCTATAAAAAAATGTTTTAATAATGAAGAATATTCGTCTTTTTGAAATCCCAATTCTTTTCTTCATTAATCCAACATTTGTATTTTTAAACACTGAATCTAGTTCAATGCAATTGAAAAGTTTTTTTTGTTAATTTTAATACTAACCATTTCCATTTAAAATTATGAACTATTCCTCAAAATAAAATAAAACAGAATGAATATATCTCAATATGTCATAGAACATACCCCATTACTTGAATGTAACTACTGGTCATGTGTGACTCATCTAAATGGCATTGAAGAGCAAGACCCATCCATGTATTTTCCAATAATAGTTATATCATACCATATACTCAACCTCCAAACGATTTTACACACCATGTGAGTTCATTATATATTACCATTAAAACTCTTAATGGCATACCAAAAACATAAGAATCCTTTAAATAATACAAACATCATTAATACAATTTTTATCCATTAATACAATGAAAATCATACCAAAAATATATGAATAAGACTCAAAAATTGAGGCTCGTAACCAAAATCTCTTGGCAACTTGAGGATCTAAAAAATAATGATCTTGTGAGTCTCTACATTCACCTACCTCATTATTATTTACAAACCTATATTAAATATAGTGTAGCATCAAAAATTAAAAATGTCATTTTGAAAACTATACCCTATTAATAACCTAGGCCCTAATACAATTATGTCATGTACCCACTCGGGACACCCATGAATTGGGTAACCCAGATGACCCATGATATAACTAAGGAAATTTACTCATACCCATGTGATAGAGACAAGAACTATGGAATCATATATAGAACATGTGGGAATGATTTTACTAAAATAATCATAGATAAACCATAATGGAATATTCTCCGTAATTTCATAATAACTACTCTATACATTGGATGACAATTCACCCAAAGAAAAGTAATTTTAATAAATAATAATGACCAAATAAAGTAAATAAAATAAATAAAAATTCATGGTAAATAAAAAAATACCTAAAAAGTAAATAAATCCAATAGTGATAGGTTAGATCGATACAATAATAATAAAAAAGAAATCTACTCGGACCATTCTTTATATGACTCTACAAGTCACCATTCAGACTCAATATCAACATCACTCAAACTTGATCAATGTAATACCTAAACCTATACATGAAACCAAATTATATATATATATTCAAGAGTATAAATCAAAGTATTTTTTGTAACAAAACTACGTCCCATGTATTACCTTTAATAAAAAGGTTCCATTTCATGGTAGTTTGAAAATACAGTTTATAAAAATATGTTTTTATCATTTAGTCTAAAAACAATCTACAATTAATTTCCATTACTCTTTTAAATTGTTACATTTAAAATAAATTGTTAAAACAATCCCAAAATAATTTTCCTTAAATATACCCATTTACATGAGTTAGTAAAAAGAGTTCGAAAAAACATTTCCAAACATTTAACCGTTACTTAAAATGAAATACATTATTTATTTATAATTAGTCACTAATAAAATATGTGATAATAATAATTATAATAATAATAATTAAAAATGAGAAACATGGAATAGTAAAAAACTATAAATGTAAATAGAAACAAATTATCACAAAAATAAATGAGTCATATTCTAGAAAATATAGTACTCAGGGTCATGGGAATACGTTGGTGCAGAGGATAAATTCTATTACATACTAAATATTATTCATCACCTCATGATTTTTATGAAATATAATATAAATAACCATTTTAATTTACCTATATTCAATGATCTATGGTACAACTCCCAAAGTAGGATAAATGACCTACTAGGGGACATCATTTTAGAGAATGGTCATATAATAGTACATAATGTGGTCTTTGAAATTCCACCATCTACCCTTGGTTGTTGCGATGTTTAAAATTGTTGTGAGATAAAAAGTGATAAAAAATAATAATATAAAAACACATAAACTCCCATATACATTAACATGAATCATAAGAAATATTCACTCCAAGAACCCCTTTAAGGAATAACCCCTAAGTCACAAAATCATCAACAGAATAAATGTGTTCTATTCTATGAACGCTAATAAATTTTTATAAAAATCATTCTAGAAGAATGTTATATGGTATAAATCATCATAACACCCCTTATTGAAATGTACCAACTATGCCTCATAATTTATTTATGAAAGTTTCAAATTTGACTTGTAACATTTAAAAAAACATTTTCTTAAGAGTCATTTATTAATGAACCAAAAAACCTTATAGGTCCATGAAAACTATTAAACCCAAATTTGAAGTCCAAAAAACAACTTATGATATCAAATCTCATTAATAATGTAAATTTAGGAATTTTATCAAAAATATTGAGTGCATGATCAAACAAAACAGATTTTATGTAATCATTAAAAAGGTAAAAATCATTACACTCGATGGAAATAATGTTAAATCATAGTTTCCTCATTAGAAAAATCAATTTTTTTTAATATTTTAATTACATACCTTTAACAATAATATAGAAAATAAATAAATTAATGGGTATTAAATTAGAGGTCAATACATGGGGAAAGCTAGCACAGCCTTTTTGATTCCAAAATCTAAGTGTTTATGCAACCTCATAAGGAAATAAAGACCATCTAGAAACCAATACAATCACAAAAAACAAGAAAACTCAAAATTTTAATTTCATGATCATGAACCCTTGGTCATCAATATCCCATTTTTATAAGATCATAGAATGAATGAAAATAATAAAATCCATATTCCTCAATGATTTTACCATGAATAATCAGGCTCAAACATGAATAAAATGGTGAAATCACTAAGGAGATTGAGAAAAGGGTTGGACCGCAATCCTTGGGTAAATGAAATAAATAAGGAAATAATAAAATTGTGAAATTTTAATAGGGTGAATAATGTGATTTTTTTTAAAATTCAATCTTTGACCATGTCACAACTCTACTAGATATGGTGTGGTAACCCTATCTCACCGACCCATACAACATGGTTTTTAGGTGTTAGCATTATTTCTTCTTGGAAAATAGATATATGCCTCCCAACCACCACCATGAGTTCTAGGACTCCGTAGCGTAACCCATTCCCCTATGGTTTAAGGATCACTCCAAACCAAATCCCATAGTATAAGGTAGGCCTTGCGTTGTGACAACCTAGGGTCTATATAATGGTAACCTTTAGTAATCCCCTCCCCTATCCCCTTCCTTCCACATAATGCTTAGATATGGAATGAAATTATAATGTGTAAGGATAATACCCCTAAGAAACTTTTCTCTATGTGTAATATCCCTTGGTTATGGTATTTTCTACAACTGTGTAAGTATAAAACCCCTCAATATCCTTCATCCCCACTAAAAATACAGTTTTTTGGATTGTTCAACCTCGAAACAATGGTTTTACAACTGTATAACCTTACACAGTCCACGTGAATATTATATATAATTTAGGTGGTGGTGTGATCCTCCCTTACCAAGACCACCACAATGGCATAACCTTTGTGATATGACATAGAATTCTATAGTATGACATGTTTCCATTATACCCCAAAAATGTTTAAAAATCATTCAAAAACCCTAAAATGGTAATTCCAAAATAAAATCCTTAAATAATTTAAATAAGAGAAAAATGTATGATTGAGGTGTAACACAAGTGTAACAAATCCAAATAAGTGAAAAAATTCATTTTCTTGTTATAAAATTAAATAAAATAAAATTTAGAGACTCATGTAGGTAACATTGTTGTCATTGTATTATTTATTATATATATTAATAATAAAATTCATCCATTTTCTAGATTTCCAAAAATGAAACCCAAGATAGATACCTGCTAAACCTAAGATACACCTCCCCTAATTCTAGATTCTTATGGATAAAAGCGAGGTCCCACGGGAAGATAGTGGGAAAATTATACCCTTGGAATATAAATAATAATAACTATATAAAAATAGTTGATATAGTAATAAATAAAAATAAATATCATACAATAATAAGAAAAAACACATATACTAATAACTCATACAAAATGTATAACTAAAATTCTATATTAGTCATAAAAGGCATTACATGGTCACCCATAGGAGGATCAGACAAAATTAGTTCCAAGACAAGTGAAATGTAACCCCATACTTTCCATATAGGATCCACATGGTCTTTCTCCATCTATTAAATTACAACTCTTGAATCCACAACACCTCCAGCTACTAATATCTTGATATTGAGCTCATTAATTTTCCAATGTCATGAGAAAAAATGTATATATTATTCTTGATCGTCCCATATATGGGTTTGAGTATGAGCTCAATATGCCTCTCCGAATTTTGTTCCAATATAAAATAAGTTTAAATAGCTAAACCCTATCCAGTACAAATCTGAAAATTAAGATGACAACAAATGGGAAAAAATAAATCTTACCAAATGAAAATTGGAGAGGATTGGGATCTAAAATAAAAGAAACCATATTATAGGTCATAAAATAGAGGTATGTGGGGTGGCTATGTTTGTGAAGTATCTTGGGTAGGTGGGTGGATTGAATAAGGGCGAGTCTGGTTGGAGGAGGAGGGACGCAGTGGCTATGTTGTCTATGTGTGTGGGGGGGGGGGGGGGATTGGGGGGGTGTTAGAGCCTTGTTTATAGGGAGGTAGGGAGGCTACGTCAGTGGTGGGCTGGGTGATCTAGAGCTGCGATGGTAGATAGGTTAGCTAGAAGTTTTGTGGCCCCGATGGAGGGGAGGTGGGCTAGGTGCGCTGGAGCCACGATAGAAGGGAGGTGGGCTAGGGGGAGGTGGGCTGGTGCACTAGAGCTGCGACAGAGGAAAGATGGTCTGGGGGGATGTCGGCAGGTTGCACTATATCTATGATGGATGGGTGGTGGGATGGGTGCCCCGGAGCCTTGACAAATAGGAGGATGAGCAGGAGGAGTGGTAGGGGGAGTTGTAAGTGTGGGATGGGGAAGAATCATGAAGGATAGAGGAATAATGAGGGAGGGGGAGGAGTAAGCATGAGTGTAGGTGAGTGCGACCACCAAGTTTCTACCGAATATGGTTTTAGGATGGATATAGTCACATATTTTATTAATTTTGGCTATAAATCAATGCCTATAGAACATATTTCTAGTAGTGTTAGACGAGATTTTTTCCCAATTCATGATCGGTCAGAGGGTGATGTTCAAGAACCAACATCATGCTGGGTTTTTTTTCAGCCACTCATGATAAGTATATGGATGTGGTAGAAAATCATGATGGTATTTGTGATGGGGATACACTAGGCCTCTAAGTGTTGGGATGCATTTTGGGTGATTTTTGAGTTGCTAATGAAGTCTTATGAGTTATTTCCATTCATAGAGACTCACTCAGTGGAGGGGATGTAAAATATCTTTGTCAAAGATATTTTATGTCTTAATGGATTTACCTTAAGTATTATTTAAAATAGATAATCATGTTTAACATCATGTTTTTGGTAGCGATTTGAAAATAATTCCTAGGACCTCAGCTGATATTGAACACGCCGAACCATCTCCAGACTGATAGATAGTCTGAGTATAATATATATTTATTAGATAATGTTCATTGAGATTGAATTTGAAAAACTAGTGGATGATGGGATGATCACCTAGACTTGAATGGGATCTGATAATATAATAGTTACCATGTTTCGATTCAAATTTAACATTATTATTCTCTTTATGGGAGGTTGTGTCTCTCAAAACCCAATTGGAATGAGGATGGTGAGGCTACCATTGTTGGTCCTAGTATGGATAAGGTGACCATTAAGAGAGTTCAATTGATAAAGAATATGTTGATCACCACTCAAAGAAGATATTGATATTTTACAAACCATAGGAGGATACCTTTGTAATTTTGTTATCGAGGATCAGTTTTCATTGAGAGAGACTCCTTATTCAGAGAATAGATATTTAGGAATGCATGGAAAGATATATCCATGATTTATAGACCCTTTGAGATCACCGGGATGACAGGGATTGTGGAATACCATATGTACCTCCTTCCTCACTATCAAAGTCGGCACAACATGTTCAATTTTACACAACATTGTTGGTACATACCTAACCATGAAAATGTTTTTCATTATGAGAATATTGATCTTTAGACCGATGCATCTTATGAGTAGCATCCCATTTGGTCCATATACCGAAGAAACAACATGTTGGAAAAAATGTACCACTAGTCCATATTTGATGGTAGCATGGATGGATGTCTGATGAGACATGGGGGATCAAGTCAAAAGTTGGATGATAGGGTCATAAATTTTTTGAGAATGAACATTACTGATATGTCTTTGGGATGATAATAAAATTTGGGGAGATAATTGTAATATCATCCAATTTTAATGATATTAATGAAAATAGTAGTTAATAAAATATAAGTATGTTATTGTGAAATTGTAAATTTTCAATGAAAAAAACTTAATCAATTTTTAAAAGGATTTATTTTAGGGTAAAAGTATTGTTAGAACATTTTTATATTCTACCAAATATTTTCCGACTTTGGCACTTTGTTGGTGGGATTTTTTGAGGCCCTTAGAGCCTCAGTGAAGTCGAATAAAAATACAAAATATATTATATTATGTGTGTGAATGTTTTATTAAAAATAGTTGAGTATATCGCAAAAATTGCGTTCCATGAGAAATAAAAGACCACTATTAGGTATGGGATGTAGGCTATACCCATGGAAGGGCATTAAATTTAGGCACATCAACCATTTTTATGATCACACAGAAGGATAACTTATTTAGTATTTTTATTTTATTATGTTTTCATAAATAATTAAACATATCCAAAAATAATTGTCATATCAGAAATACCATACTATTTCTTATTTTGGGACATGAGGTTTACCAGAGGAGATTAACAAATTTTATTTGATTTGGCCACTTTGTGACTTTAGAGATGATAATTTATATGAATAATTAATTATTTTATTATTAAAAATTTAAATAAGTAATTTTCTTTATTAAATTTACAATTATAAACCATGAAAAAATCACAAACAATTCCATTAATGAGCACCAATAATTCCAAAATCGTTGGTTTTCCACCCTTTTGACTCAAAAACATTTCAACACATTAATTATGTTAAATTAATTTCTCTATTTAAAATTTTAGTATGAAAGTGTGGATTAATATGGGGTTTTTATTTTTAAGCAGTTGGACAAGTGATTTAGGGTCATAATATATCAGAACAAATCAGCCTTCATGGTTGATCTACATTATTAATGTTGAGGGATCCCAAGATACAGTATGCATGATTAGGAGACCTCTAAAGATCAAATTCGGTGTTCCTATTTTGAGATTTTCTTTTCTCCATTCTTGTGTCATTTTGGGTATACCAAAAAATGTGTTTTTTAATTATATTGTATTTTTTTTATTTCCTTCATAATTTCATTCTTATATTCTGGAAAAAATTGTTAAATATTTAAAATTTAATTTAATATAGGATTAATTCCATAAAATATTAAGGGTAATTTTTATAAATATCAAAGGTTAATCTATTATAAATTATAAAGAGGTAATTTATGTGTTCATAAAAATAATAATTATTGAACAGTTTTCAAAGGGAATTTTTAAAAACTATCAAAGGGAAATTTTATGAAATTATAAATAATTATGGTAATGATTTTTAAGCGATGGTAATGTATATTTATCAATGGATGGCCTATTAAATGATCAAAAGATCGTTTTTAATTATAAATGGGTAATTATTGGTGTTATCAAAATATAATGATTTCAATTTTGTAGAGGACAATTTATATAATAAAAACTAATAAAACAATTTTTAGATTGATTATTCAGTTGATAAATATTGTAATTTTTAGGAAAGTTTTACATTGAATTGCCAAAAGATAATTATGAAAATTATGTAACCATAATTTAATATTTTTAAAACGATTAAATATTGAAATTTTATCAAAAATATATTTTAAAAAAAGATTCAACTAAATAATTAAAAGATTATTATAGAAGATAATTTAGGAAAAATTATCAGATGATATTAATGAAGGTTAATTTATGGTATATTATCAAAATAAAATTATAAAGAATAATATAGGTTAAATTAGAAATATATAATTATAAAAAGGATATTTTATTATTAATTATCAAAAGATAGTCATAAAGCCCGATTTATTGTAGATTATCAAGAGATAATTGTAAAAGTATAATTTATAAGAAATTACAGAACGATAATTATAAAATTTTAATTTATATGAAATTATTAAGAAATGTCTCTAAAAGGGTAATTTCTAAGAATTTATCAAAATATGATTATGAAAGGATAATTTATAAGAAATTATAATAATATAAATATGATAGGATAATTATGGATAAATTATGAAAAGATAATTATAAATGAAAATTTATATGAAATTATCAAAAATAATTATAAAGGATAATTTATGAGGAATTATAAAAGATAATTAGAATGGAGATTTTTTGATATTTCAAAAAGAGATAATTATAAAATGGTATTTTATGAGAAATTTAAATAATATATTTAATATTATTTACATTATTGTGAGTGCATGTGCTATCCTAGAATGAAAATTATGAAATTATGTAGGAGGGATAAAGTATCATCACAAGAGATATTTTATTTCTTTTGAAAAAAATGACTAGTTTTTTTTCTTGGAAAACCTGAAAGATCTCAAGAACTGGATTGTATATGTTTATGATAATAAGATCATTAATTAGTGTACTAGACTATTGAGTTTTCCACTCCATCCATCGAACTACATCATATGCCTTATCATTTCCCTTTTCATAGATGAATTCCGAGGTATGAAGTTCCTTACCTTTATGTGTTCTCATTAAATGTGTATTTCATTGTTATGATTTTTTCAATTGGTTTAAATTCATTAAACTATTTTGTTCACTTGTGAATGTGTGTGTAAAATATTAGACTTGTTGTGATAAGTTTTTCCATAAGATATCTTAGAATGGCCTCTTACAATGTTTTACTATTTCAATTGATGTTTTATTGCTACAATTTTACTCATGATGTCATGTTGTATTTATCGTTATTTCCCTTAATGTGTACTATATTTTGTTGGGGGGTTTGTTCACGATACACATGAAAAGTGATTTTTGGGATTTTGCCATCCCTTATAGGGGGTAAGCATGACGTGAGATGACGAGACATTAGAGCATGTTGGCCATGCGACATGAACACTACACGATGACTTGTGGATTCCAAGTTGTTGGTTGATACTTGATTACTTGTGGATTCCAAGTATTACTATATGCATTTTATATTTTGAGTAGGTCACAAATACTTGATGTATTGTTGATTCCAAGTATTACTTGATGCATTATGGATTCTGAGTGTGTTACATCACTGATTTCCCAGTGGATTCTGAGTGGAATGCTGAAAGCCTTGTGGATGGATTATGTTAATTTGAGGATTTTTTCCATTCTAGCATGGGGTCATAGCTGGTACAACTAAGGATTTTATTGGATGAGTTAGTGAATGAACACTCAGTTTTAGATTCAATGTTTATTCTTTTTATAAATATACTATTATTTTATAATATAATGTTATACTTTATCACATGAATTTGATGATAAATTGGTGGAATTATACATAGACATGTACTCACACCCTACTATGGAATTTCGATTTAATTATATATTCCATGATAGATCTCATGAAGGTAAAGGGACCAATGGTGGATAGCTAAAATGAGGAACATTGAGATAGTGGTGGTCTATGACAGGCACTCTCAGAAGATGCAGTTCCTCTTTTATTTAAATATATACATTATTTATATGGAATAGTTTTACACTTTTAATAGATTGTTTTATTTACACTAAATTCATCTCATTACGCTGCATTTTTTCATGTTATATGGTATGAATTATTAATTAATTTATTTTTTATTTTGAATCACATGGCATGATACAGAGGTTATAGTTTCCACGCTGTCTTACTCAGAACCACATTTCAAGTAGCAATCCTCCTATGTATAGTGAGGAATGAATTAGTTCATTTGGAATTCCAAATTATACCTACTTTATTAGTCCATGATGTTACACAGAGGAAGTAATGTTGTAGAAGTGTTTGAAGATGTTGGTTCAAAGGTGAAGAATTTCAAGGTAAAATTCATTTTAGTGGTGATAAAATATCACCCCAATATTCGTTGAAAAATATTTCAAAATAAATAAAATATTTTTGGTATTTTTGGTTACACAGATCACCATGTGAGGCTTTCATTACCAGAAACACTCATTTTTTCTTTCATTAGACTCGAAACAGAAATTAAAAAACTATGATATTTTGTTAATATTGTTAGTAAAATAATTTTTTTTACATTTAAATTAAAAATAGAATTATGAATATGAAAAAATATTTTTAAAGTAATTTATTTATATAATGAAATATATTGATAAAAATGAGTTAAATCTTAAGAATAATTACTATATGTGTTGAAAATACTATTTTCTCAAAAAATGTTTTTACTATATTTTTTTAATGAATAATAAAAGTAATTGTTTACCAATTGTATGAATCTAATTTGAAAAATAAACTAAAATTTTTAAATTTACATGTCTAATATATCTTGGAGTTAATTTCTTAATTTTTTTGAAAGTTTAAATTTTTGGTGAATTGTGAAAAAGACAAGTTTTTATTAAGAATTGTAATTTTTAGTGCATTTAAAAACATCCAATTTATTTAAAATGGTTGTAAAATTATTACTATTTATAAGATATATAGTTTCACTAAATTTTTCTAATTATAATTAATTTTATGTTTAATTTTTATATAAAAACATTGTAATCATTAGAACATGAAATCCCGATTTCATATCAGATATGTGAGATTAATTTTAAAATACAATTTTCCATATATGTGAATTAAAAATGGAAAAATAGATCACATATTTGGAACCCAAATAATTTAATATTATCTAATAATATAATCATCATTTTTACCATAATAAATAGAAAAAATAATAAAAAGTAATTAATAATCCTTTGTAAAAATGGTTCTAATGGGGTTAAATAAACAAAATAATTGTTAAAAAATGAACCAAAACTTATCAAACCTCCATTTTGTGGAAATATTTATAATAATATTTTCTCTTTTAATGACGTACCCAAATTTCAGCCTTTACTCATTAGAAAAATTTTGGTATACCATTTATTTTCAAAAATTGAAACTATGTAACTCACCTCAATTATAAATGCCACCACCTCTCATATCCTCCTAATACATCCAAATTAAAATTTTTATCCAATACCTAAAAAATCCCATACTTAATTCCCTAATATAATTCTATATTATTTTTTCAAAATTCCATATTAATAATGAATTTGGTGAAAAGAAAAATAAGTTATCTGAAAAAGAGGTAACGTCCCTAACAAAGTGCTTTATTATATTTCTTCAAATATCTCTTTCAATTATTATAATAAAATTATGATAAAATAACCTTATCATATTCCATATAATAATATGACTTTATTGTATTTTTTTAACCAAAATATTTATCCTCTTCCTCATAATCATCATTCATGTGTAAGGGGGACTACCCCCTCGTGAACTGATGTTATTCATTTTCCATCACAACATATCAAAGATGGGCATAGTTATAGATTTATTATATATATATATATATCATACATATAAAATAATTCTTTTTATATATTTCTTATATCAAAAGTTCCATCTTACTTTTTATTCCATGTGAATATGATAATGTCGTTTGTGTGTATGGAGGACCACTGCATCATGTAGCGATGTGATTCATTTTTCAGTAAAACCTTACAAGGAAGATAATTAGGTTAAATTTAATGAATATATTTGTTATATATGAAATAAAACAAATTACTAAATGTTAATTAATTTTTAATCTACATTTCTTTGAATCTGTTTAGATAATGGACACAATGTTCAGGCATACATACGACATAACGTCTCCATGAGCGGTGAACTTCATTTTATATCTCAATATTTTATGGAATACCTAGATGAAATATATAATTAATATATATAATATTTATATCATGTATATAATTATATATATTATCAAACCATGATTAATTTAATAGGACCATAAATTCCAAATCATGAGTTAATTAAAAACAAAGCGGTTGTTACCAAAAAAATATAATTAACAAGGAATTTTGAAAAATAAATTAATACCTGTCCATAATTAAAATTTAATTGAAATATAAATAAGAAAATTCTTCTATAATAAATTTATGATAAACTTATATTTATTATATAACATGTTTTAATGTTTACTAATGATATTAATACATAATATACTATAAACTCATCCTAGTATTTAATCATTGAGACAAATTCACTTTTCACCACTTGATTCTTATATGTTGTATATATAATACCCATGAATTTATTTTATATTTATTCTCATAAAAATTATAGTGACTTACATATAATTTTTATGATCTCCTTTTTATGGGTTATACAGTTGAAATGATACAAAATTTGTAAGGGGTTTTTTTCATTATTTTCCTTCATTGAGACATATATTATGTTATGAACCTATATTCTTTGTCGAGATTTATATAGATACACTTATACAAGTAATTTCAATAATTTATTAATTCTAATGATATTAAAAATTTAATTTAGTGTTATTCATTCATGGGGCCTATGATTTAAAATATACCAATATAGATAGGTTTTTATGATACAATCTCATAATTTATCGAGATTGATTATATTTATGATTTTGAGGATGAATATTTAGGTCATATTTCTTAAAAATATAATTAATGCTATGATAATATTATTTTTTTAAATATATTAAATCATTCTCATAATTATTAACTATTTCAAGACTCAATATTTTGAAATAATGTTTATAAAGAAAATAGACTTTAGTTTATCTCCTCAATCGAAAAAAGTAACTAACACGTCCATGTTTTCTAAAAACAATTTCAAAAATGAATTAATGATTCTATATGTTATTTAAAATTAATTTTTACCCATTTTCACCTTTTGTAAATTGTTTTTATGGCAAATTTTTATTGTTTTCGAAATATAACACTTTTATATTTTACTAATAATGTACAAGGAAACTTTGTTTTAATGTGTATGACATGAACATATATATATGAAAAATATAAAAAAATTTAGGATCAATTTATAATTATTCATGTTTATTTTAATATAAATTTATTTCCACTATTTTTTAGGATTCATTAGTTTTTAAAAGTGCTGATTAAAAAAAGATACATTCTTAAAGAAACATTCTAAGTGATTTTTATTTCAAAATAATTTTCCATGTAATATGAAATGCTATGATGATACTAATTATTTACTGGGGATATTATCAAAGTATTCCACTCTTATTCAAAATCTTAATCATTTATGATTATGATGAGAAGATGTTTCTAAAACCCATTTATCTTCCACACTTTAGTCCATGATAAATTTCTTATATACCAAAATAGTTTTTCCATGGGTTATTCCAGGATGAAATGATGAAATGAGAATTAAATAGATAAATTATCTTGGTTTCTGATATAATGAATTTTTTATGATATTTTAGAACATGTAGATTTTATTTTTGTTATGTAATGGAAGATACATTAGATCCTCTCAAATTCATTGGGTTAAAATGAATGTTATATGAGAATAGAGAGAATAATGGATATTCTCCCAAGACTGAAATAGGGTACAGAAAAGAATATAACAATCCTAAAAAGTGTAAATAATAGGTTATCCCTATCCCAAATGAGGTTTCAGAATGGGGTTATCCCTTACTAGGAATCTGTACTCACATATTATTTTTTTCCTTTCACAAGGTCATGGAAAAATGTTTTGTGACAATCCCCCTAGATGGTGTACCCCTCATAGGCCAGCAATGTGAGAAGGGAGATAATGAACCCTGAGTTCCTCCTCACTAGGCCCCGGGTTGGAGACTAGCACTGATGGTATAGTAAACATGAAAATGAAAGGTATTACCCTCTAAGAGAACACATGCAAAAGAGAGAGATAAGACCAAAACCGACCAAATCCAACTCAGAATGCAATATAAAGGAAAACCCAAGTACACATATTTAATGTCATGCAAGAACTACTAAAACTGAAAGGGAAAACTATGAGTACCAAATGTAAGTAAAAACTGCAACAACCATGATAGCCGAACAGCTCTTGCAACACCATGCTCGTAGTAACTACCCTGATCTCTAACCTACTCCAAGTAACCTGAAAAAAAGTATATATATACATAAAGTGAGTATAAAATTATACTCATTAGGATCCTCATTAGAGCCTCTCATGACAATTTAATGAAAGAATGTTAAAGAATATTAAACAACATGTGAAACTAACTCATCACCTAAACAGGTATACTATGTTCCCAGCGTCATCATGGCTACTCTCCCCATGTATCGCTTACAAGAGTATACAATATAATGAAGTATATTAAAGGTACCCCTATACCACTTCCCCAATGGTTTTCACTTTTCCCAAATGTCTCAGGTCCTAAGCATCACTCTCTAAAATGTTTTGTCTGCGGACACCTAGCCGTAGAACCACATCATGCACCCCATGCAAAAAAAACCACTACATCCACATAACCTATGTGACCTGTTATTTTCTAGGAGCCACCATAGCTCTCATAATTTGTATCATACATTGGGTATTAAACCTCAAGCCATTATAGCCCATACACTGAGTAAGTATCCTTAATCCATTACAACCTATACATTTACACCTATAGTAGTCCATAGGAAACAATACATAGAATATGTGTGTGTGAATAACCACAAGCCATTACCACCCTCTATAGACATATATAGGGAAAACTAACCATTATTCCTACCAATATAAGCAACTACCATTAGAAGATAACAAGGCTAAATGTGGTAGTCATCCATTCATACTCTCATCAGAATGTATGAGAAAACACCCCCCAGGCTCAGAATTCCATGGGTGTTAGTTTCCCTAACTAACGTGTTGGAGTAGTGTATATATAAACAAAAAAGAACAGAATAATCTATAGCACACAACCAAACTATTGGAATAACCTAGTATTAGACTCAACTACAACTAACGTCTATTGGACACTAGGATGCCACTTCTAAGACAAGATAACTTATACACACAAAACCATTTAAAAAGATTTATTACATTACTTCATTCCATTTTTTATTTTCTCTTTACATTAACTAATTCTTTAAACATTAATTATCAATTAACAATTCCACATTATATTTCATTATCATCACACCAAAAGTTTCGTGCCCTCTATGCATAACTAAACCATATACAAAAATTCATAAAAAAATCTTCCTCAGCATTTCATCCCAGCCAGATCAAATCCCATGGGTTATCATCATTTATTAAATCATTTATTAACAGTATTATTACTTTCCCATATTACCATGTATTCTAGAAAAAAAAATTATAAGCTACTAAACACAAGGGGTATCATCATAGTGTGAATTGTAACTACCCATGAAATCTCTCCCACATATAGAAAGTGCGTAGAAAAATCCTTCCTCGAGGAACTAAACCCGGAAGCCACATAGCATAAAACTTTCATATTTTATCCTTTTAGAAGGAGGGTAAGCAAAACCATCTTCCCTGAGAAATTGCGAATGTAATGTAGAATAAAACCAAAAATATTAAGTAAGCATCCAAACATTCACATCCAACCCATTTCATCATCTATGGTATACTCCCTGACACCCACATGCGTAAATTGATGCATCTCGCCACTCTAGGAATTAACTAATGAAAAAAATAATGGTCCTCCCTAGCCCCACATATAACAACATGCATCCAGGATCACATCATATCACATGAAGTAGGAAACAAACATCATATCAATTGGGATCTTGGACCTTAAACAAGTCATTCTTCCTTTACAGGCAATGAGCTGTCACAGCTCTAAGCATAATGCTCATGGACTTTAGAACCCATAGGGTAACTCAGAACCCTATAAAGAATTATCTTTAATCAAAGAACCCATTATTTAATCTGTCATGAATTAACCGATTCATCAATAGTAGGTTCCAACTATGGGAAACCTAAACAGAAATCTATCAAAGCTATCAAAAATTTACATATGATTACAACACCAATTCTATTAACCTAAAATTACAATAATAACGAGATTTATTTACTTGCCTCTTTTTTTGAAATGTAATTAAAATTAATCCCAATTTATGTGATTTACCAATTTTCATCAAGAACTACATGGTAAACAAGGAAAGCAAAGATATCACACTATCTTGAAAAACAAGATGAAATAAAATATGATTGATATCAACTAATTTATCTGGTTAAAATATTTATTTTGTTAATTCCATTGTGGTCCAGTGGATAAATATTGATAACTCTACGAAAGCACATAAAATAATTGAGAAGCAACAAATCCATTACCTCAAAAGGTTCTTGAAATTATTTATACAAAAATGATCCACATAATGGACTGTGATATCCTCCCCTGTGACTTCTGCATCCACCCTAGGACAATGCAGCATGACCACACCAACCAACACCCATGAAAACTCCATTAGAAGCATGAAGATCACATACCGTAACATGTAAAGGAGAAAATTGGGGGGAAATGATCGAACAAAACAGAACAAAAAAGGTAGATCATACCTTCTATCGATGAAGGATTGACACATGCTTCTTTCTCCAATATTGGGGGTACACATTTAGCATGAAGAAACATCAAGGGGAAATGATCCAAGGATTAAGTTTTGATCACATCGCTCCAATGTGAAGAAGTAAATTTTTGACCGTCTCTGTCCATGGAACAAAAAGGTAGAACATGGGAGGAATATATCTCATCCCTTTAAAAGATTTATGAAGTAGTTTTTAAGATACGCTCGATTTTTCATTAAAATTGAATCACATTAAACCACGTAGTTTGACAAAGTAAAGGCATCAAGAGCCTTAGGAAAATTAATATAGGAGTTATGGGCTTTGAATCAGTATTAAATCCCAAAAAATATGACCTTGAATGAGTTTAATGTCAAAGAAAATGATAAATGGGGAAAACTATAGGAAGCTAGAAACAGTGTACACCACCCGATGTTAGAAACACTATTCAAAGAATGGGTTACCGATGGAACTATTCACAAAATGACTCGACGATGGCACTATTCACAAAATGAATCACTGATGGAAATGTTGACAAAATGACTCACTAATGGCACTACTCACAAAATGACTCACCAATGGAACTATTCACAAAATGACCCACTGATGGAACTATTTAGAAAATGATTCACCAATGGAACTATTCACTAACTGACTCACTGATTCCACTATTCACAAAATGACTCATCGGTTTCACTGTTCACAAAATGACTCCCTGATGGAATTGTTTACAAAATTACTCATTGGTGGAACAGTTCAAAAAATTACTCACTGATGACACTATTCACAAAATGAGTCACCAATGGAACTATTAACAAAATGAATCATTTTTTGCATTGTTCACAAATGACTCACAAATGTCACTATTCAGAAAATGACTCGCTGATGAAACAATTTAGAAAACTAGAAAAATTGTTCAAGGAATTGGATATTTAGAAATGTTTTAGGGATAAGTCAGCTTGACCTCGCATAACACGTTAGACACCAGATTCCAGCAATGGAATGGACCAGATAGGTCCGGGCCATTACATTAGATACCTCTCAAAACATTGTCTTTTACTAGAATTTAATACCAACCTTAAAGGAAAAAAAGAAAATTGGTATGAACAACCACCCATCAAGATTTCTCTCAAAATAGAGCATGCCACAAAAAGCAACAATAGAATGAAATACCACAAACACGAATAGTCAACAACCACAAAGAGAACATATTTACATTGATAGAGTTAAACATAAAGAAAATCTGGGTACTAATCACGTATCTGCGACTCATGTTCCCAGGTAATCAACTTCACGCCACCGGGTCACCACAAGACATGAAACAAGGGGATGGAATGGCCACAAAACACCTTCTATATATAGTCATGGATCTCCACAAGCTACTCCTTGAAGGTCTCATCGTCATTAATATCTATCTCTCCACAATCAATGATGTGAAAGTCATCATGAATAAAATGACATAACTATGACACATGAAAAAAATTGCGTATCCGGATCATCTATGGGGGAAGTGCTACTCAATACACCATAGCTACAACACGAGACAACAACTCGAAAGGCCCATAAAATCAGGGGGAAAACATACTACCAAGACCAAACATTCACTTCCCAGGACTGGATTCACCTTTAGAAACACATGATCCCTAAAATAAAAATCAAAAGGTCTCATCCTTTGACCGACATTTGATTTCTAACGATCCTGTGCTGTATTCAACCTCTCACAAATCACTAAAACCATCTATGTCATATTCTGCACTAGTTCTAGTCCGAGAATTGCTGACTCTCCCACCCCAGTCCAACACAACAGAGAACATAAAGGTTGACCATACAAGGATACAAACGGTGTCATACCAATGATGGAGTAAAAAATATTGTGTTATGGGATATTACCAAGGGAAATTGGCTCTTACATGAACCTCGATTGTCTAGGACACAAGAGCCCAACATATCTTATATGGTTTGGATGGTCCGCTCTTTCTGGTCGTGCTTCTACAGATGAAAAGTAGTGCTATGGTATAGTTGAGAATCAAATGCATGCTTGAGACCTCTCCACACCTTACAGGTAAAATGAGGACCTCAATCAGAAATGATCATCCTCGGGATTATATGGAGACTCATAACCTCCCACAGATATTTCCATGAAAAAACCTCTACTATACTCAACTCCTTGATCGTTATGAAGTGTGATGATTTCATTAAATTCTACACTACCACCAAAATAGCTTCATGTCCTCCCTGGGATCATGGTTAACAATAAACAATGTAAATTGAGATGTGCTCCAACTTGAACTGAGGAATATCTAATGGATGGAGAAACCGAACAATGACACAGTGCTCGATATTCACCTTTTGGAAGACCAATCAATGCGGCACAAACTCTGAAACTAAATGATTCAGTGTAGGCCACCAAAACTGACTCTTAAAAGCATGATATATCTTTTTCATGCCATGATATAACACTGAAGGTAAAATAGGTAAGTCTATGAGAACCGTCTAACACATCACCAATGGAAAATAACCATTCCTTGATATGACACACGGTGTGGTTCATCCTCAAAGAAACCATGAGGGGCCTTCCGATAAACAACTCAGTCTCTCTATAACTACACCTCTAGATCCCCCATTTGGGACTCTTCCACCTGATGAACCAGAGAAAAATGCACCATCATCTGAGAAAGACAACCACTTCCCCCCAACTTTTCCTATATCAATATTTTAATGGTGAATGTTATTCCATCACTCTCTAAGAATCACCAGATTCATGCACTACATCACTATGTGACATCCTACTGAGAATATCAGCTATAACATTCCCCTTTCCTCAGGTATATGATATTTCTAATATTTATTCCAATAATAACTCAATCCACCGACGTTGCTGCAAATTCATATTGTTCTGGGAGAAAACATACCTCTATCTCTTTTGACAGGTGAAAACCACAAAGAGCTCTCCAATGAGGTAATATCTAAAAAACATCAATAAAATAACTACTAAATCTAACTCAATATCATGGGTGTAATACTTACATTCTTGGGGACACATCTTCCAAGACCCATAGGAAAGAAAACTAATCTTTGCTACATCAGAACCCAACCGAACCCCAGATGTGAAGCATCACATACAAAATCAAACTGAACTTGATCTACTATAAGACAAATAATTGAAGCACTTACCAACATTCCTTTGGATACTCAAAATTTTTCTAACACCGATCATTCCACTTGAATTTTAGATCCTATCTAATCAATTTTTTTACAGGAGCTGCAACCCGAGGGAAATTGGTTTAAAAACACCTACAGTAGCCTGGAAGAACAAGGAAATGCCGCACCTCGACCACTGTCTTGTGGGATTCCCAAGACAAAACCACTTATATATTCTATGAATCCACATCAACGCCCTGTTGGGACACCAAATTTACCCTAAAATTATCTTCTCGAGCCAAAATCACCCACTTTTACAACTTCCCAAATAGATGTTATTGACGAAGAACTCCCAAAATGGTGTGCAGATTAACTCCTTTCTCCTCCTCAGATATGAAGTACACAAGGATTTCGATGATGAAAACAATAATGAACTTATCAAAGAACACATAGAACACAACATTCTCCAATCCAATGAACACAACTATAGAATTTGTCACACCAAACTGAATTACCACGAACTTGAAATTCCCATGGAGACCATAGAAAGCAGTCTTCGGGATATCCTCATCCTTCACATGCATCTGATGATATCATGACCACAATTTGTTCTTTTAGAAGCATCTTGAACCATTTATTTGATCGAATAAATCATCAATCCATGAAAGAGAATAAAGATTATTCACTGTCACTTTGATTAAGAGACGATAGTCGATACAAAACTACAAACTTCCTTCAGCCTTATTCACAAACAAAAGTGGTGCACCCCGCGATGAAACACTCAGTGGAAGAAGACTGCATTGCAATAGACCATCAAGATGTATACGTAGCTCTCATAACTCATAAGAGGTCATCTTTTATGGAAACATATAGATAAGAGATTCTTAGGGTTGTATCTTATTCCCAAACTTGATCTCTCATTGAGGGGGTAATGATACAACATCTTTTGAAAAGACATCAGGGTATTCCCTTATGTACTTGAGAAACCACAACTACTAAACCTCTAAAGAACCCATTATCATCTCATCCATCAAGGATGATAAGGACAGAACATGCCTATGACTCATCATAGGGTCTCTCCTTCCAACAAACAGTTGGAACCATGGTCATATTTGCATGAATTAGATTATGGTTTGTGTTTGTTATCAATCCTAAGAGGAAGTTCAGAATTTGTGCCAGCAAAGTGCTCATACAGGTCAAAAAGATTACAATATTGAAGGTGGAACCATTTTCAAGTGGAGAAAAGTGTTTTTGGCAAAGATACATGTGCTCCGTGTAATTGATGGAGAGGAAAATTGTGCGCCATATGTTTTTCAAGATCAGAACATGGAATATGGCAAAGGGATAAGGGCCGCACAAGTTTTTGGGTTGGTCGTGCAAGTGACCTGCGTGCCGTGAAAGGACTTGCGTGCCAATGCCTAGGAGGTAGGAAAATTGCGCGCCTGTTGTTATTTAAGATGAAAGCTTCAAAATATGGAAAAGTAAAGAGGGTCTCGCAAGTATTTGTGTGGTCATGCAAGTGAGTTTCGCAACAGTGGCTAGGGTTGTTGGAGCTGCGCACCAGGAATTGCGCGCCGTGAGGAAACTTGCGTGCCACCACACAGGGGTCCAGTTTTCCTATAAATAGTGGACCACCCTCCTTATTTGTAACAAAGTTCAAGATTTATAGATTTTTTGAGCTCTCGTCACGCAAGTGGTTCAGACGCGCAAGTGGTAATTGGGTCGCGCAAGTAGAGGCTACGCGCCGGTTGTTGGCTCCACGCCTAAGGTGGTTTGGGAGTTAAAGGCGCATAGTTTTGCAAGTTTGGAGCTGAAGGAGGCAGTGTCGCGCAAGTGGGTTAGTGTCACCTGTGCGCCGATTTTGGGCCGCACATGTGGCTTGTGCGCCATGATTGAAACTTGCACGTTAGGCTTAGAGAAGCACGCTAGGTGAGGTTAAAGTACACCTGTCTTTTTGGAGCTTCATGAAAGATAGAAGATTGACCGATATCTTCGGTTCAAAGTGAGATTAGTCTACGAGTGAAAGTTGGTCTTCAATAGAGCAGCTATATACAACATATGATGCATTCTTTTGCAACGATGGGAAGACCTTCACATCTATAAACTGAGTGTGACTTTACCAATGGCAGTGAACCAGGGGGTGTCAATGGGAGTGACCTGAGGGATGCTGTGAGCTATCCCTGGACCTTTTTTAATTTTAGTGAGCCTGGTACATAGTGACTTTGCATGAACCCTTATAATTCACAACTAGTGAAGTTTAGTGGATTTTGGTACGACCGACAACCTATCGGTGAATGCTCCTTGGACGTAGCCATTAGTGGTGAACCATGTAAAAAGTGTTGTGTTATCTCTCTGCAGGTGAATGCTTTCTTTCTGATCATTTTTTATAATATAGGTTTTAAAAGTTCCTACCAATGAGAGAAAAGATCCATCATTTTAAAGAAAAAGTGGTCACCCTGATTCACCCCTCCCCTCTCAGGGTGTCCTGGGGTCCTACAAGTGGTATCAGAGGGTAAAGGTTGCTGGTGTTGAATCTATCATTTTTTCATCATGGAGAATTCCGTCAATGTCAGGGGAGTCCCTCTCTTCGATGGAAGTATTTTCTAGATCTCGAAGAACATAAGGAGATCTCATCTAAGATCCCTTGGAATAGAAGGTCTGTTTTCCACTGTGCAAGGTGTTAATGCTTCTGATCCAACAGGGCTGGCTATGACTGATGAAGATAGGAAAATTCTTGATGCAGATGCTAAAGCACCGAATGCTCTCACCACATCACTTTCTGATCAGATCTATTTAAAAGTGATGAGTTGCACCTTCACAAAGGCCATGTTGGATAAACATGAAAATATTTATGAAGGATACATTAAAGTAAAGGAGGAGATATTAAAAGTACTACAAAATAGGTTCAATGATCTAAAGATGCATCCTGATGAGAATGCAAACTCCTTCTTCAATCAAATTACTAAAGTGGATGGAGAAATTAGGGGCCTAGGAGAAGAAATCAGAGATGTAGAAATTGTGAAGAAAATACTGAGAAGACTACCATCCTTGTACAATGCAAAGGTTTCAGCACTTGTGGAAACATATCTTTCTAAACATTCATTGGATGATCTATTGAGCAGCTTTGTGGCATATGAAATTAGAGTCAAACCAGAAGATGCTACTACACGATTAAGCAAGGAAATGGCATTCAAATACATGGAGAAACTGAAAATATAAAAATATAGTAGTGGTGAAGATGATGAGGAAAAAGAAATTATTTCTCTCATTTCCAAGAAGTTCCAAATGGGAAAAGGGAGATTCAAAGGGATGTCACATCTAGCTTGCTTCCTTTGCGGAAAAGTCGGGCACATTGCCTCATAGTGCTTAAGAAAGATAGATGATGATGATAATAGTGATGATAAAAACATTGAGAAGCCTCAGAAAAGGTTTTTCAAGAAATGAGACTTCAAAATATAGAAAGAAAGTTCTAAAGAAGAGTTTTGTCTGTGATGAAGAATAAGATGATAATGAATTATGTGATGAAGAAGAACCAGAATTTAAAACTGGGAAACATTCTTCCATGATGGCCACTGTTGTAAAATCAGAATATACTGGTGGAGAAAATCAGTTAAAAACTTTTGAAAATCCCGAGTTGCAACTTAATGATACTTTTAGTTAGATCAAGATTAAATGTAAGAGTTACAATAAGTGGAAATCAATTGTAGAAGAATCATCTGAATAAGTTGATCAACTTGTAGCTGAAATTGAATGACTGAAAGAATTGGTGAAAGTGCAGTCTAAAATTCTTGAATGCAATGATGATGTAGGGGATCTGAAGCTATGAATTGAAGAGAAGGAAAAGATCATCAATAAACTCACCTCTAGACTAGAAGAAAAATCCAAGACTGTTGAGGGTCTTGAAGAGGAATTTGTTACTTTTAGGAGTAAACTTGAGACTGAATCAATTTCAAAATAATCAAGGAATAAAATATAATTTGGAAGATTCTCAGATACAGAATTACTGGCAAGAGCCAAGTGTGGTTCAGATGGGGTTGAAAAAATCTTGAGTGATCAAAGAACTACTTGAATGGGAAATAGTATAATAGGCTATGAAGCTGAGACATTAAAATCTGGAAGTAAAGAGAGCCAAAATAAATTCAAAATAAATGCTGGACATGTTGAAATGTTTCCTGAAGTGCTGAAAAAGGAACCCTCAATCCAAACTAAAAGGAGAACTGAAAATTTACTCAAACATTCAGAAATGACAGACAGTCCAACTATTCTCCCAAGTGAGAAGGTATGAGGATAAATTTAAGTGAGAAGTCATTTACCCTCATGAAGTGTTAGTTCTGTGGATTTTTATGTCAAACCATGTCATATTGCATAGATGCAATGAGCTAATTGAATGGGGAAGATCTGGGAAGTCAACAAAGGAGACCGATTTCATATCCTCCATCCTATAGAATAAATAGATTAAATGGTTACTATTTTCATTACTCTAACTTTGGCCATAAAGCTATGTATTGCAGGAATAGGTTCAACAATAGAAATTCATACAACTCTTAGAGATGGGCCAGTTTTCACCCTCCTGATGGTGTTATTTTCACAAGCAGTTTCTCTCCTCTGGAAGAAGATTATGGGTATGAAGAATCATATTATGTGGAGGAAAGTATTAGAAGTCCATCATTATCCTGTACTCAATCCAATATCTCATGGAAAGAAAAGAAAAAGATCGAGAAATCCAATATTGCAGAAGTAGCCGTCAAAGATACAAAGAGTAGTAGCACCTGGAATCTTGATAGTGGATGCTCATCCCATATAATGGGAAATGATGATCTTTTTAAGAACATTATAAAGAAGGTTGATGGAACAATGAGGTTTCGTAATGATGGTGCTTTGAAGATTAAAGGCAGTGGGAATACTGCTCTCGCCAATGGAGATCTAAAGAAGATTGAAGTTCTTTATGTGGACGGTATACATCACAATATCCTTAGTGTGAGTAAACTCTACGACTTAGAGCTCATAGTGACTTTCAATCAAAAAGGATGTAGTATAAAAGGACAAAGAGGTCATTCTCTTATGAAAATCTGTAGAACAGATGAAAATTTATATCAGGTTGACAGAAAAGTGAACTCCTGCTATTTGTCTGTTGAAGAAGAAAACAATTTGTTGCATTGAAGGCTGGGGCACATTAACCAATAAGACATGGAAAAGATATCTAAGCTGAATATAGTCATGGATATCCCCATTATGAAACGTGAACGGGAACAAACTTGTGATGCTTGCATTCGTGGGAAGATGGTCTGTAGTTCATATCAGCCAAAGAAGAGAAAGGCATCGCATCTTCTTGATCTCATTCATACAAACGTTTGTGGCCTGATAAATGTTGCTAGATCTCATGGAGAAAGGTAATTCATCCTTTTCATAGATGATTACATCACAATGACTTGTGTAATGGTTATACATAGTGAACTAAAAGTGCTTGACTGCATGAAGACGTATCGTCAAATCGCCGAGAATGATACTAGACGAATAATCAAAGCGTTGCGATCTAACAATGAAGGGGAATACACATCCGTTGAATATGAAAACTACTTGGAGAAGCATGGGATACAACATGAGGTATCTTCCGTGATAACTCCTTAGAAAAATGGAGTTGTTGAGCATAGAAATCGATTGGTTAACAATATGGCCAGGACTATGCTGATTGAGAGTGGTATCTCTTGCCATTACTGGAAGGAAGATGTTGAAGCTGTAGTGCACATTCAAAATTGAATAGGGCTTTATATAGGAGAAATAAAGACACCATATAAATTTTGGAATGGAATTAAGCCTTGGTTAAAATACTTTCATGTTTTCGAAAGCAAATGTTTCATCTAGAACAAAGAAGGAAATCAAGGGAGTTTTGGTGGCAATGCTGATGAAGGAATTTTTCTTGGGTACCCAATGAATAGAAAAGACGAAAAGTGTTTAAACAAGAGATTAGGAAGGCTTGTAGTAAGTAGTGATGTTAAGATAATTGAAGAGAAAACCAAAAATTCTTCAAGGACATCATATGATGATGTGATAGAAAGTGAGGAAGAATATGAATATGGAGAAAATAAAAATATAGAAATATAGGAAGCTGCACAAAAAACTCGGTAGTCACATCAAGATGTTGACTCAGAAGAAGAATCTGAATAAGAAACTGTGGATGGAGAGACTCCAACTGAACCTCACAACAGAAATCATAGTGCTGAGATTGATCCATCAAACATAATTGGGGACAAGAGTTCACCCACACAAACAAGGAGGATAAAGAATAATACATAGTCTGCATTTCTGTTAGTTGTGTCGCCATCCTCATTCGAAGAAACTTCTGTTGATGAAGAAACAGTTAACAGATATTGGTGATGAGTTGAAGCAACCAATGGTGATTTATTGTGATAACAAGAGCACAATTGATCTTACGAAGAATCTGTTACAACACTCTCGTACAAAACATATCGAAATCTGGTATCACTTTATCAAAGAGAAAGTTGAATAAGGTGTGATTAGAATGAATCATGTGGGAACTGATGAGGAAGGGGATGATATCCGGACCAAACCACTGTCAGCGGCTGTGTTTGAGAAGAATCAGTTGAACCTTGCTGTTCATCCACCTCCCAGTGAATAAAGAGGTTACACAATTCCCCTCTCCCTATTTATGATAACTATTTTTATCTGTTTATGGATGTGATGCAGGTTTGTGGGGGGGGGGGATAGTATCCAGGGGGAGTATGATTTGAGCTAAACAATGAAAAAATTACTGGTCTTTGGGTTTATTGTCAATGGGGGAGAAAGGAATAACTTCATGAATGTTCAGGCATGTAATGCTTCTATGACACGATGTGAATTCAGTGTCAGTGATAAGATGAGAAGGAATACATTGGTCATGCAAGGATTATTCGGTGTCATTGAGAATTAAAAAACATGGGAACCCAATTCAAGCTTCCTCTCTTTTTTTCTACACCGATCATTTCTCACGTAGACTTAGAGTGTTGGCTGAGTTGATTCTTGCGCTTTTGGTTTACATGTGGATGGGGATCTATTGAATTTATTTTATGATTTCCAACAAACCCAAAGGGGGAGATTGTTGGAACCATGGCCATATTTGCATGAATTGGATTAAGGTTTGTGTTTTTTGTCAATCCTTAGAGTAAGTTCAGAATGTGTGCCAGGAAAGTGCTCATACAGGTCAAGCAGATTACAGTATTGATGGTGGCACTATTTTCCAGTGTTTTCCAAATTTTTGGGCTTGAAAATCGACAAATAGAGTAAAGAGTTTTTGGCAAAGAGACCTTCGTGCCGTGTACTTGATGGAGAGGAAACTTACAAGACAAATGTTTTTCAAGATCAGAACATGGAAAAATGTTAAATGGGTAAGGGCCGCGAAAGTTTTTGGGCTGGTCGCGCATGTGACCTGCACGCCTTGAAAGGACTTGAGGGCCGATGCCTAGGAGGTTGGAAAGTTGTGCGCCTATTGTTCTTCAAGATCAGAGCTTCAAAATATGGGAAAGGAAAGAGGGTCACGCAATTATTTGTGTGGTCGTGCAAGTGAGTTGCGCGACAGATGCTAGGGCAGTTTGAGCTATACGGCTGGACTTGCATTCCGTGAGGACACTTGCGCGCCACCGCATAGGGGGTACATTTTTCCTATAAATAGAGGACCACCCCTCCTCATTTTTAATTAAGTTCAAGACTTAGATACTTTTCAAGCTCTATTCGTGTAGGTGGTTGAGCCGCACAAGTGGTAGTTGGGTCACGCAAGTAGAGGCTGCGCGCTGGTTGTGGGCTGTGCACCCAAGGTGGTTTGGGAGATAAAGGTGCGGAGTCGTGCAAGTTTGGAGTTGAAGGATGCAATGTCGCGCAAGTGGGTTGGTGTCACCTGTGCACCAAATTTGTGTCGCTCAAGTGACTTGCACTCAATGATTGAAACATGCGCACCGAGCTTGGAGAATCTCACCAGGTGAGGTTGAAGTACGCCAGTCTTTTTGGAGCTGCAGGAAAGTTGGATGATTTTCCGATACCTTCAGTGCAAAGTGAAATTAGTCTATGAGTGAAAGTTGTACTTCAACAGAGTATCTACATAAAATAGTGGATGTATTCTTTTGCAACGATGAGAATACCTTCACATCTATAAACTGAGTGTGACTTCACCAAGGGTAGTGAGTGAGGTGTGTCAACGGGAGTGACCCGAGGGACATTGTGTTCTATCCCTGAACCTTTCGTAAAGACAGTGAGACCGGGATAGAGTGACTGTGCCTGAACCCTTATAATCCATATATAGTGATGTTTAGTGGATTTTTGTATGACCGACAACCTATTGGTGTATGCTCCTTGGATGTAGCCCTTAGTGGTGAACCAAGTAAAAAGTGTTGTGTCATCTCTCTGCATGTGAATGTTTGCTTTCTGATCATTTTCATCACACAGGTTTTACAAGTTCCTACCAATGTGGGAACACGATCCATCATTTTAAAGAAAAATTGGTCACCCTGATTCACCCCTCCCTCTCAGTGTGTCTTGGGGTCCTACAAAAACACCACTGGCTCCCCATCAACATCGAAGAACAGCACCCGGATCCCGAAGAAATCCAGATAGCCTGAACAGAATACAACCAATCCGTTCCAAGTATAAATTCATATGGTTGTATCATTAAACATAAAAAATATACCCAAGAGTGGTTCTACCCCAATACTAGGTCACAAAATATATGTACTTCAAACAAGTCATCTTGACCTCCAACTTGCATAGTCAACACCAAGGGATCAAGAAGTCTCTAAACCAGAAGTCCCAAATCATGGAAAAGGGAAGGTGATGTGAAGGAGTGCATCACTCCGGAACCAAAGAAGGCATACCCCCTTGTAGAAAACAAGAAAATGGTTCCTCAAACAATGTTTTCATCACAAGGCACTGGAAATGCTAAAGAATGAAGCTGGCCATGACCTCCTTGACATCCTCTCTGACACTAAGGAAGACCACCACCACTGTTGCACTCGGCTCTTTGAGGACATGGACCATCATGGGTCTGTCCTCTTCCTACCCATTTGCTCTCTACTGATCCAAAGTTATTTCATCCTGCTGTTGCATCCTCAGTTGGAACTGCCTCAATGGAGGAACTTGGAGTGGAACACCTAGTGAAAGATGAATACTCTGAATGATCGGGCACTCTAGCTACTGATGACCTTGAACTCCAAAATAAAAACATGCTCTGGATATTTTAGAAAGGTCTTGAGATCCCCCACCCTAGAAGAAATGTGATGCTAAATGCCGAGACCTACCCTTAGCTGAAAGAAATATCTTCCTCCCTGAAAATAGGGAACCCAGACCACAGATCTGGTTCATGAGAAATCATGAAGACTCCCCTCTCATGAGGATCTTGTTATTGAAAATGTCCTCTCAATCACCTTTTCCCTCTCTAGCACCTCCAGATATGTCTTCTGCATAAATGGGGCTACCTGGAACTGGATATCGGGATGCAAAGTCTCATAAAAATGTCTCTCCCTATCCTCGTCCGCTAGAAACTAGCCCGAAGAATATCATAAAAGGATCCTGAAATGGATTCCAAACTCTCTCACACAGGATCTCTCCTATCAAAGGGTATGAATCTCTTAGTAACTGGATATCTTCATGTTTGAACAAAGAAAATTGAATTTAAACAATTCTCAAAACTCCTCCCATGAGATCTCCAACTCATCATGATCCCACTAGGAATAAGAACCACCACTACCTCACTGATCGACACAACATCATCACAACTAAAGACACCCAGTGCTTCTTCCGATGATGGATTAAACTAAAGGATTTATCAACCTCCTCCAACCGGTCTTCTGTGACTGCATCTGAAATGGAGCCTTTATGCTTCCATAAACTCTAGTTCTATAACTCATTGAGTGTTCTATTCCAAGTGTCTTCATCGTCAACCTCTACCTGGAGGCGATCTTCTGGAATATACTATTGTACGTCTTCTTTGTGAAACTAATGGCGATGTTAAACTGGATTCATACCTTCAAAATAACAAATAGTTAGAGCTCAAAATCCTGGAATATAGATGACTCAATATTAATTAATTAATTTTATTTATTAATTTTTGGTTGACCGATCACAAGCTCTAACCAATTAAAAATAGGAAAAAAGAAGAATGATACATGATACATTCCTATGTCTCTGCCCAAAAAATAGTATCTCCTCATTTAATAGGCATTGAAAAATTTATGGTCTATGCATCAAATCGTAGGTGACCTAAAGGGATAGGTCTCAGCCGGTCTCTAGTGTTTGAAAAACTTTATAAACTTGACTGCAATTGTTTCTCTACCAACCCATGCTTCCTCACATGTTCCAAACACTGAACACCATCCTATCCTTCTACCAGAACATTTATACCACTCTTCCACGACCCCCTTCCCTCAAGGTGTACCCATCCTAGACCGAAAATATGAGAAGGGATATAGTGACCCCCCGAGTCCCACCTCTAGTAGGCCCTGATTTGGAAAATAGCACCGAGGTTATAGTAAGCACAGAAATGGGAGGAATTACCCTCTAAGAGAACACATGCAAAAGAGATAGATTCGACAATCACCTTCAAACTCCAACTCAGAATGCAATATAAAAGAAAACCCAAGTACACATATGTAATGTCATGAATGAACTACTATAACAGAAAAGGAAAACTGCAAGTACCAAGTGTGAGTTAAAACAACAGAAACCATGAAGCCTAAATATCTCTTACAACCCCATGATAGTAGCTACCATAATGATCTCCAACCTTCTCAATGTGACCTAAAACATTGTTTATATATACATAGGTTGAGTATATCTATATTCTCACTAGGATCCTCCTCGGATCCTCTCATGAAAATGTAATGAAAGCTTTCTAAAGCACAATAAACAACAATTGAAACTAACTCATCACCTAAATTGGTATATTATGTTCCCAGCCTCACTATGGTTACTCTCACCATGTATCTCATACATTTGTATTTAATATAATAACGATTATCAATGGTACCCGGTTACCACTTCCCGACTGGTTTTCTGCTTTTCCCTCACGTCACACGTCCTAAGAATCTCTATCCAAAAAGGGTTCCCTGGGGAAACTTGGGAATAACACGACAACAGCCACATCAGGAAACAAAACCACCACATCCATGTAACCAAAGTAACCGGACAATTTTCGGGATCCACCACAACTCGCATAATGTGTATCATAAGTCGAGTATTTAACCCCAAGACATTATAGCCCAAACACTGAGTAAGGATCCTCAGGCCATTACATCCTTTAAAAGTTTATCCTATATTAGTCCATAGAAAACTATATCCAGAATATATGTGTGTGAATAACCACAACCCATTATAGTCCTCTATACACATATATAACGAAAACTAACCACTATGCCTATGAGCACAAGTAACTACCAATATAAGAGAGAGGGGATAAAGTGTGTAGTAAGACATTCTTCCTACCACCGGAATGTTGTATAAAGAAACCTCACGGATCAAAATCCCTATGGTTTCATTTTCTATAATTGATGTGGCGGAGTATCATATAAAAACACAAAAAGTACAGAATACACTATATATCACAACCATAATGTGGGAATAACCCAGTATAAGACTCCACTACAGCTAACGTCTCTTGAACTCCAGGCTGCCACTTCTAAAACTAGGTAACTATAAGCACAAAACCATTTAAAAATCTTTTTTACATTAATTGAACAAGTCATTCTTCCTTCACACGCAATAAGATACCATATCTCAAAGCATAATCCTCATAGACTTTACAATCAAGAGGGTAACTTAGAACCCTATGATGAATTATCTTTTATCAAACAACTTGTTCATTAATCCATCATGAATAAATCAGTTCATTAATAGTATGTTCCAACTATGAGAATCCTAATTATAAAGTTGTCCTAGCAATCACAAATTTATTCATGATTACTACACCAATTTGATTAACATCAGATTACAACAACAACAACCCGATTCATTTACATGCCTCTTTTTCATTGAAATAAAATTACAATTAATTGATGTTTACATTCTTTTAAAATTTCCATCAAGAACACCATGATAAATAAGGAAAGCATAGATATAACACTATCTAGAAAAACAAGAGGAAATAACATATGAATGATACCAATTTATTTATCCAGTTCAGACATTTATTACGTCAATTCCATGATCGTCCAGTGGATAAATCATGATAGCTATACAATTGCATGTAAAATAATTGAGAAGAAATGAATACCCTACCTCAAAATATTCTCAATGTTCTTTATACAAGAATGATCCACACAACAGATTATGATCTCCCCCCTGTGAAAACTGTATCCAACCGAGGAAGCTATGACATGACCACACCAACCGATACCCAAGAAAACTCAATCAGAAGCCTGGAGATCACATTCTATAGCATGGAAAGGAGAGAAATGGGGAAACAATGATCAATGAAAACAAAAGATCATAGGTAGATCATTCATTCTATCGATTATGGATCAACACTTGCTACTTGCACCAAAATAGGGGGTGCTCATGTAGTAGAAAAAATCTTCAAGGGGAAATGGTCCAAGGATTAAGGTTCAATGTCATCACTTTTATGGAAAGAAATAAATGTTCACGCATCTCTCCCCAGGTGATAAGAAGTTAGAACTAGGGAGGAAGTTATCTCATCCAATAAAGAGATTTATGGAGTAGCAGTTTATGGTATGCTGGATTTTCCAATTAAAGAGGATCGCATTAAACCATGTGGTTTGACCAATTAAAGGCATCATGAGCCTTAGGAAAATTATTATCAGATTTATAGGATTTGAATCAACCTTAATTCCTTCAAAGAAAGTCCTTCAATGCATTTAAGGTCAAAGAAAACTTTAAAGGGGGGAACTGTAGGAAGTTGGAAACACAGTACACCTACTAATGATGAAAAAACTATACGCCTACCAAAGTTGGAAACATTATACATCTAAAAATGATGGGAAAAATTTTCAAAGAATGACTAACCGATGGCAGTGCCCACAAAATGACCCACCGATGGCACTGTTCAGATAATTGGAAACACTATTCACAAAACTATAAATTTGGGAATGTGTTAGGGATAAGTCACCTTGAAAACATAGAACACCAAAGACACTATATTTCAGCAAAGGAATGGACCAGAGAGGTCAGGGCCATTACATGTATTATGTATGCTATTTCTAACATTTTTTCTAGACAGAAAGAACGTAGTGGTAGATGACATAACTCACTTATGGATCAATTATTAGTGCATACTTGTTTCCAAATGTAATAGACCTAAATTATTTAAAATATATAGAGACATATATTATTTGAATCATATAAAGAAGTGAGAGGGAATAAAAATATAAATGTTCTCAATGGTAGAATTAAGGGAAAACTAATGATGGTAATTTATAACACTCTCTATTATAATTCAATAAAGTGTGAATAAAAAAGAAATAAATAAAGTAATTATTCAAATGAAAAAAATATCATGAAAAAAATTATATGAATTTATAATAGAAAGTGGAATATAAATTACATACAACTCATTCAAAATAAGGCACATAAGAAAGGGTGGTTCAATGAGAGGTGAGAGATGTTACATTCAATATCATAGAAAGAAGATAGTTTATAAATGTAATATATTTAAAATTATATTAAATTATGTAGTATTGACAAAAAAAGTGTAATAAAATCCAAAAATGGTATAAAATTGAGGGATAAACCCCCTACCTTTGGTATTTTGTTCCTTTATCACGATTAAACCATCTATATATCCAAATTATACTAATTAAGATATTTTTTTTGAAATTATTAAATTTATTCATCATATTGTCAATCACTATTTCTATTATTATTTATTTAGTAACCATTATATATATATAATTAGTGAGGACTTATTTGTTAAAATTATTTCACGTTTTTTTACATTTTATAGTATTGGTTATTATTATGTATCCTAATGTTTTATTATATCATAAAGGATAAGAAAGAATAAAATTATATATTGACAGACACACATATTTTATATGTTATAGTAACTAGATTTGAAGGAAATGATAATTAATGTAATGAAATCACAACTCTATGTCGTATAATTGGAAATGTAAGGAGAAGCTCCGAGAGAGAGACCGGGAGATGAGATATGAATATATTTTACATGGATTATATAAATTCTACATAATTCTAATAATAATCATATTATTTCTAATTATTCATTAATTATATTAAGGGAGTTGTTTCTAATATATTAAATAGGAAAATGTGAAACATAAAAACAAATGAATGAGATTCAAGATATTATCTATTTTGTGAATGCATCGTTTGTTATGTGCCTAACACCTTAGTAGCATAGGATATGATCAGAAAAATATGTGAGGAAGAATTAAATAATATCTATGAGAATGTATATTGTTATATTTTAGGAAATGGAGAATTTTAACATGTGGTTTAAAAATAGTGGTGAAAGGGGTGAGTTATACTTGAATGGGTGTGAAATTTTAAGATTAAATAATGAATTTAAAATCAATTAACTAAAATAATATTAAATAATTTTATTATATATCCCATGTAATTGTATTTAACTCAAATTTTAATGAATCACACTAACCCTTATATCATCCATGATTTCTCTTCTTGATTGTTTCACAATTACATCACCATTATTTATAATTCGATGATTTATTTAGTTATTTTTTAAATAGTTTACAACATTTCAATATGAAATTATTTTAATATCATGACACCATATATTTTATTTATTCCATGAAAGAAATTTTATAACAATGAGAATATAATGTTTTTTACAAATAAGTGTTAATATACTAAAATTCAAGAATTTTTCATTACATAATATAAAATGCTTCTAAAAATATAAATTTAAACATAATAAATTAATTTATATTTTATAAAACAATATTGAATATTTTAACATAATATATTTATCAAAGAAATAATATTTTAAATTAATATACAATATTATTTTATATATATATCCCATATTGAATTTTACTATTTTGAAAAAAACGAATCTATTTTTAAAAAATTCAAAAAACATTACTCTTAAATAATTATGATATTCTGTTTCTAAATTTTTAATATGATTTTTTAAAAAATTAAAAATTTTGTGACTAAAATATTTTTTTGAATATAAAATACATGGATTTAAAATTAATGATTTAAAAATTATAAAAATAATTACACTACATGTTTTAGATAAATTAAAAAATCGTATTTATTTCTTAAATAATAATTTATAATATTTTTATTTCCATATATTATAATTTAGTCTAATATATTGTAAATTAAATATTTCCCTAAAATGGTCACTTTAGTATTCCAATTTTAATTTATACTAAAATAATTAAATTTATAGTAATCACCTCACTATTCACTTCCGTATGTAGACCCCTTAAATCCTATATATTTTATTCTCTTAGTATTATTGCAATGATATGTGTATATATATATATATATATTATAAAGAAAACCACACTTTTTTTATTTTCATTTCCTTATAAATAATATCATGTTCATCAGTTTTGTATTTATAGGAGATCACAAACCTTCAAATATCCAACTTCTAGTAATGTTATTTTCTTTTTTATTATCCTACTATATTTATTTTAATATTATCGAGTATATTCAACCATCTTAAATAGTCATTTTAATTAAATAAATAACATTTTATTTGTTTCATTATTTTTTGTAGGATATTTTTTATAATATACATCATAAAGAGAACATAACCTTTAATGATACCCATATAAGTGAAATGTGAAAATTGAATAGTGTAGATTCTAGGATAATATATGATGATGCTAAAGGATTATTACTAATGGTAGGAATATTTATTCTCTTAAATAGAGTAAAAAATGTATGTTTTATAAACTGTAATGAGAAGTGGTAGGATAACCTCAGGATTTTTTGATATTTTTCAATATTCTGAATATATATTGATTTTTTATGAATATTTTTGACTGATCCAAGCTATCAGTGGGTTCCTTGTGAACAATAATATTACAAGGTAGTAAGTTTGTAGGATTTGATAATGAATGTATATTTTTTTGACAGTCGATGGAATGGGAATATGAAAAGGGAGATTCTTTTGGTAATGATAAGTTTTGTTACATTCACTATTCTTGGAAATATGATTATTCATTTTATATGGTTGTTTAGGATTTTTTTTAACTTATGTTGCATGTTTTTATAATATCCTTTTTATATTGGTATCATATTTTGTTATATGTTTTTACTTTAGATCAAAGAAATATTTATAGAAGACATCAACAACTCACTATTCAGCAATACTATTTTCAACAAATTAACTTACTAATGAATAAGGTTGATTTTAAAAATATTATGTTTAAAATAATAGTTAGATATTTTCATTTTTATATTATGAAATGTTTCCATTTCATGTATTAAAGTTATTATAAGTATGGGAATGTATTTTTCTAGGTTTAATTTGAGAACATATTAGCATGTACTATGAATATGGATATTGTTTTAAATTCACATTATTAACTGATGAATTCTTTTATTAAATGGCTTTTCAATGTATTTGAAATTAGAACTATGTTTTTTATAAAATATTATGTTACTACTGATAACATGCAATTCAGAAAACATTTTATGACATTTATTTTTAAATAACAAATCATATGATAAATTTAGGGAAATATTTTAATTTAATTGCATTAAATGAATGTTATAATTATCGAACTAGATATTTTATGGTATCTCGAGTACTATTAAATGTTTTAAATGAAAATTTTTATTTTATAGTGAAAAATTAAAACATTAATTTTCATTCCAAAAATGTTCATGATTTAGGAATTGTGTTCTCTATTCAGTCGAGAAAGGGGATTTTACTTTTCGGTGAGATTTTGGTGTTTCACCAAGGTTTTGTTAGTTTTAAAAACTCCATATTAATTTTTAAATAAATTTTATTTGTATTAAATAATTATTTTTGGCACATATTTTTGTATATTTTAATTTATTTTAAAGAATTATAATAAAAAAGAAATTGAAAATGATATCTAGATGGATGTAGTCATTAGAGATGAATGGGAATACTAAGAGATTGATATTTTATATAATAATATCTTAATTCATTGATATGATGTGATTTATGTAATCTTACAAGGATTTCATATAGTAATATCCAACACCTTTACCACTATGATCAAAATCATGAAATGAGTATATTTTTATATGATTCTAAAATTGTGAGGATAATTATTTAATTTTAATAACATCAACACAAATTATGTTTTGATATTTTTTAGAGATATGTTAGATAATCTCAATATTATCTAAAGTATTTGATAACATGAATATAAAATTCCCATGGAATGAGATATATTATATGACTATTTTTCCTTTGGTGAACCTATTCATACTTCACCGATATAATTCATGATCTATGTCGGTGTTTTGTTCACTAATGACATAAAATATGATAATTTGGAGAAATTGTGCTTTCCAGTTTTAATGGAACTTAGTTCTATGTTTGGCATAGTTGAAGGGTTGTTTCACTCTCGAGGGACGAATCTCTTTTAATATTATATAGATGAATGATATATCAAGTATTTATTTATGGTTATGATGAATAATTTTTTTTCAATTTGGATATTTTATGATGTACTATGTTGTTAGGTAGTGTATTTGGTCTTTTAATACTTTATCCAATTTCTTGGGATTGGGTCATCCATTACTGAGACTCTTTTTAGTTTTTTATTGAATTTTCTATGTGATACTTATAAAAATATTTAATATTATCATTTTAATGTTAGGATAAATATTTTATGTAAAAAATTCAATATATTTTGGGTCCTTGTGGTTTGGGTTGGAGCATGATACATATGATTTTTTAGAGGATCATGTTTTTATTTCTCTCTATGAAATAAATCATTTTCATTTTATAAGAATTTTTTGTATATGTTTTGAAATAATTATATTTAATAGTTTCATATATTAAAATATGTGTTTATTCTTATAAAAATTAATATATATTTGGATAATATAATGAAAGAAGCCCATGAACATGATAATCTGATTTATAGAATGATTTATTTTGAAAACAAATCTTTGGATAACGACTTATAACAATCTTTTCATGTTAATAACGATTTATTTTTATGATTAAGTTATATTTTTGTGATCCTAATGAGGAGATTATTTATAAAAAATTATAGGTAAAAAATAGTTATCTATATATCTTTTTACCATAGTAGTGTTATATTGTAGACTATTACTATTTTAAAAAGAAAAACCTTCCATAAAATAAATGACTGAATGATTGTGAATGGTGAACAAATATTTAGCTCCATATAAATAATCCATTCTTCAGGGGAATCATGTTACTATTAAATTAATTTATTACATCGTGACCCATATGGTAGTAAATATATACATTAGTGAAGGTTCAATTTAATAGTTATAGTGTAGTTAAATCATGGTCATTTGATCAAATCATTAGAGGTACATTAGTCAATTTCATAAATTGACATGAGTGAAACATAACATAATACAGAAAGTTGGAATAACTGATAATACGATTAAAGATATATTGGGAGATGGTTCAATGCAAACCATAAATGATGGTGTGTGGGAGTTCCACATGGAACCCCTATTAGTTATAACTATTATAAACATGTGGAAGAATTTATGGGCTCACATATGTACACATAATTTTTTATTGGAATACAATTGCCCTCCCAACTATATTAGAAATATATTTTCAAAAATTTGTTAATGTTAATTGGTTTAGTTTTATAAATTTTCATTAGATGTGATACATGATCAAATAAAGGCCGATGTTATTTTTAATATTTAAATAAATACTCAATTTTATAATGTAGAAAACTTTTCTGTTTGAACATGTATTTTAATAGTAGTAACTTTTTTAATTATTAAAAATAACTATCAATTAATATTTACAGGAATAATCATTAATTATCAATGTTGTCATGCATTGAATTCTTGGACTCCCCATTATGACTAGAGGACACATTGGGATAAAAATAATCACATATAAATTACACAAGTTCTTTATTATGAATTTGGTTTGTCACTGGTAACATAATGTACTTGAGGTGGAAATATGAACTATATAATGAATATTCCAGGTCACAAATTACCCTAAACATAACATCTTGGGGGCCGGTTTTGAAGATATGCATGAACTACAAAACCCACCTCCAATACGTGATAGACAAGTATCGTAATTTACAAATTAATAAGCAATAAAAAATTATCATATTTAAAACCCAATTATAGTTTAAATACCTATCCTGAAAGGTTATTTTGACAAATGAAATATGTTATGATCATGGAAAATATAGGACATATGTACACATAAGTAACGATTCAATTTTCAAACAATAACTACTAAAAAAAGGTAAGAAATTTATTATATTTAAATTAGGATCACAATAATATAAATATAACATCATTTATTGACATATACTTATACATATCATCCATGTAGTGTGGTGATGTAAAGAAAGAGTAAAATCGCTTCGGGAAGGTCGTAGTCAATATGTACACGAACTATGTCACCATTTTAATAGAGTGGAAATTTAAAAATTAAATTGATATTTTATATATTATGAATGATAATAATTTCAATAATATAATAATAATTTCATTTATACCAAAAATATTTATCCATATAATCTTCAATTTCAAGCATTAGTGAAAAACGAATCGCATTGCTTCGTGAGCTGGTAGTTTGCTGTATAGATGAGAGATATTTTCAAATCCTCTACAGAATAAAACTAATATATATATATATATGTTATAATTACTCCATAGGTATAATTATTTTATAAATATTAGATCTATATTTTAAATCCATCATCATACCCCACTATGGGATGGGGTAATAGAGGAACAAATGACATTAGTCTATGAGGTGGTAGTTTACCATACATAAGAATGAAGATTTCATAACACATTTGATGGATGTGGAGATTGTTTTAAGAATTTCTATAACATAAAAAAAATTGGGAATGAAATATTAAATATTAGTTATATCCTCAAGGTAATATAATTATTTAATTAGTATGAAGAATAAATAATCAAAAACACTCATCGATGTATGTTACCTCTTCTTTTGGTATCCTGCTTATGTTCTCACCAAAAAACATACTATGAATTATTTATGACCAAAATATGGTTTATATTATTATAGTGTGGATGTTTTAAGGTGGTTTGGGTAGGTATTATCTAACCCATAATTGTTTTAAATTATAGAGAAGATATAATGTTTGGGGGATTTTTATAATTGAGGGGGAGTGAAATTTTTTTAAATACCCAGAATTATTTAATAATGGGAGGTAAATCTCACCTAATTTGGAACCAAAATTGATAAATAGTAGAGGGTCAATATTATATTGTGGATTAAAACAACAATAAGAACTTTTTCTAAAGTTATAATTTCTTGGACATTCTGTTTTGAGCACTTTTACAATTTTAACATTCATTATGGAAATAAGTTTTTAACTAGGTAATTTATCCATTCATCAAAAAATTATATAATTTAAATATAATTATTTTACATATAAAATTTTATTTATTTAATAAAAATTCTATTTTTTGGAAAGTAAATTTCAAAATAAGCATATGTAATGAGAAAACCCCTTATTAACCTTAATCATTGTAATTAATTATTAACTATTTTTACTAATCATTATTGTAAAATATTAATTTGATCATATTTTATAATATATATTAATTTGATAAAAAATATTGTTTTTTTCCAAATTTTTTTTTTAAAAATGTAAATTTTTTAAATCAAATTTACCTCGCATATGAGACGAGAATGTGGGGTTTTAAAGAGAAAATATTCAAAGAATTATATTGTGTTTTTATAAAAATTCAACAAATAATTGTTTCAGATGACCTAAATTAGATTAATGGATTTATAATTTAATTTATTTTACATTAAATTAAATATATAATATAATTTAACATGATGAACAAATTAATAAAAATATCATTTTTCAATTAGAATTTAGTGTCTTTTCGCTATTCATCAAAAAAATGAAAAAATTGGGAAAATTATCAAAAAATAACACGGAGATAATTTTTACATTCTGATTTGAAATATGAAATTTACTTTTTCAAATAAATTTTATATAATTGGTACAAATTAACTTTTAAATAATTTATCCAAAGGTTGCGAAACTGGTTTTTATATAATATAGTTTAATGTGTAAAATATGATTTTTTTCTTATCACATGTCTTTGAAAAACAAAAGTTTAATCATAAATTTTTTAATAAATATATAATATAAAAATGTTAATAAAATAATCTAGTGTATTTTTTTTGTTTCGGTTGTTGAGGTAAAATAAATGTATGCAAAAGAATTTATATTTTAAAAAATGATTTCAATTTTTTTCGACTGGATTTTATTTTCATTTATAATTAATTGGTCACAAAATAATTCATTATATATTCATGGCTAAATCATATATTTCTATAATTTATTCAATCATAATTATATATGGCATTCTTTTATATAGGTGATAACTATCATATTAACTAATAATATTTGAATAGTATGTCATGTTTTCTTTAATCAGGATGTTACAAGTGATACAAACTAACCTCAATATTATGTGTATCCCAAGCTGAAAATACTGTTGATTATAACCTAGGATAAATATAGCGTTATGTATAATTCATGCCCTATTCGCACTAATAAATATATTACACCAATGAAAAATTTTTGACATAGAAAACATAAATCGGTACAAATAAGTAATTTTAACAGATATAAATTTTTGTGGCTATTAATTATAATTAACAACAATTTTTTTTACCAAAAAATAGATTTTTCGATATTAATTGTTTAATAATAACAAATTATTTATTTATAGTTGGATCTATTACATTATCATACTATTACCAACATATTTTTCAAAAAAATAAACTTCTTATAATCACTGTTTTTTTTCATAATATTATTTTTTGATAATTTTTAAGAAGATAAATTTAATTAAATAGACATCAAATATACATTACAAAACCCTAATCCATCGACCTTGTGCCCCCAATTTCTTTTATTGCAGAACCTGTGTACCAGTTCGTTGTGTTCAACGGGTGTCCTCTGATTCTTCAGGTCATAGTTCGTCACCCTTCGGTTCATCGCCCTTCAGTTCATCACCCTTCAGATAATCACCCTTCCATTCATCACCCTTTGGTCCATCGCCCTTTGGTTCACCGTCCTTTAGTTCATCACCCCTCATTATTTCACCACATATTCAATTTCGGGCCACTCATTACTCGGTATGTTTCCATTCACCATCCACCCTTCTAGTTCATCGATGTTGTTCATTATCCATCTTTAGTGCATGTCATATCATTTGGTAGGAAATTTTTATTTCATAGACAATTTTATTCCACTACAGTAAAAAAATATTGAGGATACAAGTGAAGATTTTAATTTTTGGTAAAAAGTAAATGAATTAGGTTGTGAAGAACACATTGGAGGGAAAAAATTAAAATTTCTATCACTATTTCCCAATTTCTAGCTCTGAATGTTTAGTGAATTACCTTACTATACATTTAATCTTTCATTGATTAAAAAAACACCTTAGAAATCAAAAAAGTAATGAACACCTTCTAAAAAGTTGTTACCAAGGAGTGAAATTAATCCAGGTATCGCTAATACACAGGTTATATTGAAAATAACATAACCCTTTACACATGACTGTTACTTATTAAACATTGACTTTGATTTTGAATAAGGCATGGGGTCCCAAGATGATAAATGGTAATATTTTAAAATAGAAATTGAACAAACTCCCAATAATGTCTCATTGGAGGTACAAGTGTCACTTTAAATGAACTAAAATGTATTTATTCTATAGACTGTCATAAATTATACAATACACATAAATTTTTGACATCTTAAATTGGTGGATATTGAATGTTTTTCATATGAATGAACCCCAAATTCTGTTCAAGCCATGTACATCATATCACATTACTCATTTCATGAACACATGGCTTTTCACTAAACCATGGCATGTATAGAACTGTTCATCAAATCTTGTACAGAACTATAAATGGATTGTCACTAAGACAAGGATGGTACAAAATTAACATGTCTTGTCACCAATCATGGGTAGGTTGTTCCCTATCATAGATTGACACTAAGACATTTCCTATCATGGATTGTCACTAATCTAATTATTTACAATCCATGTACATCATGTACATAACCATCACGGCTTGTCACTGATCCATGTACACCATGTTCAAAACTAACATGGTTTGTAACTAAGATAATTTTATACAAGCCATGTAAATCATCCACATAATTATCATGGCTTGTCACTAATTCATATCCTATACATAACTATTATGTCTTGTCACTAAGCCATTGCCTATATAAAACTATATATCATGGCCTATCATAGGGTTCTTATAGACCTGTATATCATGTCACACTCAAAATATAGATGATAAAAGGAAAAATTTTAATTTTTGGGTAAAAATTAAAAGAATCTGGTTGTGAAGAACTCATTGGAGTGAAAAAATGAAATATCTATAACTTTTTCCCAATTTTTGGATCTGAATTTTTAGTGAATGCCTCTTGTGTGAATTTAATCTTTTATAGATTAAAGAACTATATCATTAATCATAAAAGTGATGAACCCCTTCTAAAAATTAGTTACGAAGTAGCGAATTTAATCAAGTTATTTCGAATACATTGGTTACATTGAAAATAACACAACCCTTTAAACATGAAAGTTGGAAGGGGACCCATGATGATAAATGGGAATATTTTTTTAAATAAAGTTTGATCAAACTCTCTTGAAAGTCTCATTCCAGGTACAAGTTTAATTTAAATGAACTGATTTTTTTTCTATACACTATAGTAAAATATACAATCCGTATAAACAATTTACACATAAAATTAGTGGATATTGAATCTTTTTTATAAAAATAAACCCCTAATTCTTAACAATCCATGTAAATCATGTCACAATACTCATAGATTGAGCACATGGCTTTTCACTAAACCATTTAATATACAGAACTATTGATGGCTTGTCACTATGCATGGGATGGGTAGTTTCCTTTCATGGCTTTTCAGTAATACATGGCTTATCATGGATTGTAACTAAGATAATTTTTTACATTCCAATTATATACAATCCTCGTACATCATGTACAGAACTATCACGGATTGTCACCGAGACATGCAAACTATGCTCATAACTGTCATGGTTTGTAACTAAGACAATTCCATACAAGCCTTGCACATCATGTACCGAACTATCATGGATTTTCACTAAGACATGTCATGTAATGAACTATTAATACTTGTCACTATGCCATGGACAATATAGAACTATACATCATGGAATATCATAAGGTCCATATAAACCTTTACATCAAATCAAACTCAAAATATTGATGATACATTGGACAAATTTCACTATTATTTGGTTAAAAAGTAAACTAATTAGGTTTTGAAGAAATCGTTGGAGGGATAAAAACAGAAATTTCTATAACTGTTTCCTAATTTATGGCTCTGAATGTTTACTGAATGTCTATATAGGACATTTTATCTTTCATATATTAGAGCACTTCGTCATTCATCATAACAGTGATTAACCCTTTCTAAAAAGTATTTACTATTGTGTGAATTTAATTCAGTTGTCACTAATAAACTGGTTATATTAAAAAGAACATAACCCTTTACTCATGGAAGTTGGAAGGGGACCCATGATGATTAAGGGTATTTTTATAATACATATTGATAAAAAACCCTTGCATGTTTCATTCCCAGTACAATTGTCATTTGAAATGAACTGAAATGTCTTTATTCTAACAAATGTAGTAAAATATACAATCTACCTAATTATTATACATCTTAAATTGGTGAACATTAAATCATTTAGATATGAATGAACCCCCAATTTGGTACAATACATGTACATCATGTCACATTACTCCTGGCATGTCACTAAACCATGGCCCATAAAGAACTATTCAACAAGGCCTGTATACATTGATTGACACTAATCTTTGAAATGTTCAATAATATCATGGATTGACACTACGATTCGGCAGGGTAGTTTCCTATCATGGATTATTAGTAGGCCATGGCCTACCATGGCTTGTCACTAAGCCAATTTTGTACAATCCAATTATGTACAAGCCTTGTACATCATGTACAGAACTCTCATTTATTTTCATTGAACCATGTACATCATGTTAAGAACTATCAATAGTTTTCACTAAGAAAATTCCGTACAATCCATGTACATCATGTATAGAACCCTCGGGTCCTGTCACTATGCCGGGTCCTATACAGAACTATAATAGAATGCCACTAATCCATGGCTTGTCACTACGGTGTGGACCACACATAACTATACATTATTCTTTGTCATATGTTCCTTACAGACTAGTACATCATTTCACATTACTGAAGTCCATGTGTTCAATTCCGTATAGGCCTTGTGTTCAGGTATTCATGGCTTGAACGCATAGCCTATACAATTCGGAACATGCATGTGCATCATGTCCTATACCAGCTATGTGCTCAATCCTAGTGTATAATTCTTCACTCACAAATGTTTTATATTACCCATCTTCCAATTCTATAAGAACTGATTTACTCATAAGTAGTGTATAATGATTTTGAAGAATTGACCATATTTCTAGACCTGGAATTCAACCCAAATCTCTTTGAATTTAGTCTTTCCATTATTGTTCTAACATTGGATAGGACCCATGTATCTACAATAGTTATGGGGACATGTGGATATTTTTCTCTATATTAGGCATGGGCTGGGTAGATGCCTACCAAATCCAAAGGTAAAAATTTGGTTTACTTTTCTTGGAGATAATTACTGGAAGTCATGTTATTGATAGGATTAAGAACACTAACAAGAAGAATATGATATAATGGGTACTTTAAACAAATTATTATTTCAAACCCAATGCCATGTCTACAATTCTAATAAATAAAATTCTATATTTGAATGGTTATTTCCCTATTATGTAGGAACTACTTTTGTTGAATAAAAAAAGAATCTCACCTCTCCCCTTTTCAAATGGAAATAAAAGATTCAAATTAATGCTCGATCCATTTCATGAAAAGAAGTATCCAATGAGACTATACCAAGATCATACCGTTGGATTAATGGGTATAAATTATTGAATGTAAATAAATGGTTATATTACATAGCCTATTTATTTTTATTTAATTTTCCTCTAATGAAATATAAATATGTTCTATTGATTGAAATGGTTATGTTTTTTGGATCCCAAGTCACTAAATGAGTGGGTACAAGCTGGAGATCATTAATGGGATTTACCAGAATATATTTAGGATGGAGGTGGAATTTTAATACTGTATTACTTAGGTTTGATTCGACCTCCATTATTTTTTTATTATGAATGTCGTTGTTATTTTAAATCATTTCAATGATTTTATTTATTTACTTTAGTTTGGTATGACCTACCTTGAGTGGAAAATTGGAGAGATCTAGAAGGGTTTTAGCAGATTGTTGATGAAATATCTCTCGAGCATGTTGTAGAAGGATGTGCCAAACAGGAACTAAATTAACCTTTTGATCCCTATCGTGTGCCTTCTGAGATCCAGAGTCTCACTGCCCGAACATAATGTAACTGAATCACACTGAAACGAAGCTCGCATACTGCCAAAGATGATGTCTTAAAGAAGACGATATACTACTACTCTTGGGGCCATTTGAAGATGAAGTTGGGATGATTCCTTTTAAAGACGCATTGTGCTGAAGCCGATTTGGGGAAAGACAACTCAAGTCACACTATAAAATAAATAATGAAATGAAATGATGTGTTCCATCCATTTTTGTGGTTAATATGATGTTGTTGATCTTTCATGCTCGATTCGAGTAGGATAATTAAAATCTGGTTTCGATCAAAACTGATTGAATGAGCTGAAACCCTCTATGGAGATTTTTTATTTCTTTTTTATTGTAAGCTTTTAAGTTAACTCAGATATCCAGGTCAGATATTTCTGACACTGTAGATCCCAGATAACTGCAATGAGTCAAGAAAAAATAGCATAGATCATTTTGAAATCAATTTCGATGGGATATTAATGTTCACTCTTTTCATTCTTTCTATCATCTAGATTGTATCTTTAATTAAATTATTGTATAGGAAAATTCTTTGTCGGACCTACTTTGGGTGATTTTTTATTTTTCCAACATGTTTTCATTTAGAGTTTGGATTTTTTTCTTGGTGGTGATATTTTTGATACTTTGGTTTTTTTGGTAGTGGAAGTTAAAATGAACGATAGAAAATACCATTTTCACAAGTTAAAATCCTATGTATTGATTCTTTTACAAAATATGGGGGGAAAAACTGTGGAAAACACATGTATTCACATCCTATGTTTTTCACAAGTGTTTGGAGAACTCTTCAAATTGGAAAATTTTAATTTTCATGTGAGCAGTCCATCAAGTGATGTATTAGATGTTTATTCATTCAAAACCCATATTTTTGCAATCTTATAAATATTTTTATTGTGGTAACTTATGTCATTACATAAAACATGTATATTTAAAAGGGAATGTATTATTTATTTTTGTTCTATTCTTTAATTTTTTATTCATTTTTTTTCGATTCTACAATTTTTTATTAATGCTCATCTATTTTATTCATACTTGACACATGGATGTTGGGTTATAATTTAAGGGGTTTTGTCATATTCTTCTATACCTGGCTCCCGGGAATTAATGGGCTACTCTCTGACATAGATGGGTTATTGGTGCTCGCTGATATGGATGGGGTGGTGCTGGAGCTATGGGTTGGTTGGTGATGGAGATGGCACACTGATAAGAATTTCTTGACGGCATGGATGAGCTCAAAATGCGCTAGCATGGAATGTATGTGTCGCTGGTGGTACTCGTGGTTTTTTGGGTGGGATCGGGTTCGCAAGGTTGGATTTTCTACTCTTTTTTAAGGATGAATGGGTCGTAGGGTGTTCCCTATATTTGGTGGGTGGGGTTTGATTAATACTATTGTATTGAATTTCAATATTAATACATTTTTGTCCGAGATTGAACATATGTTAAATTTTTATTCAGTCTAATAATTAAAGAATATGTATTATATATGATAAATAAATTAATAAATATAATATGAACTTTTACTAGCAATAAAAATTTCTATTTTTAATTCAAATGTAATTTATAAACATATATTATATGTTAGTAATAATTTTACCAATAATAAAATGTGTCATTAGAAGATTTTTCAAAACACATTAACCAACACACAGATCTATATATATATATATATAATGTTGTTATTATTATAATTATAATAGACCAGTTTCATCTATCTCAAAAACAATTAGAGAAAGTATTTTTACTCACAATTTTGTGACATGGTCATATTTGTTGGTAAAAAGTTTTACCAAGAAAAAATAAACATTTACCAATAGATATTCCCCTATTGTAAAAAATGAAATATTTGGTAGTGTCGGGTTTTTATAAAACACAATCTAAAGTTAATGTTTCATTGAATAAAAATTATCAAAATGTTTATGTTCATTTGAAACCATATTTCTCAAAATATAGGGGTTTTACATGCACAATTAATTATACATCCCTTAAGTTGGAAGCATTATAGTGTACAAAATGATTCTAAAAAGAAATAATTATTATATGAATTGATGAAAAATGATAAATTGTTATCCTACACCTCATGAAAGTAGATATTTCATGAGCAAAACTATCCAATATATGATCTACAGTTCGCTATATTAATATTAACATTGAACATACAAAAACATTTTCTTTATGGGGATAACTGTAACATATAAATGGATCCTAAGAGCCTAAAATATATATATATATAGAAGGTGTTTAATATGTCCCAATGAAGATGGTTAGATCTGATCAAGGTCTATGAATTCTTAATCCGCTGACATATTATGAATGAAAATAAAGTGGCAGATGCTCTATATATAAAGGATCCAATAATATTATCAATGATGAAAAATTAGAAGCATAAAATATTCATAGACATAAAAATTATGGAAATATTAATCAAAATGTATGGAAATCATCATTTTGTTCTCAAATAATTATTCAAGCATCCCTTATATAGAATATAAAGGATTCTCAATGTGGTGATGTGGTAATACAAAAGAAGATTGATTCTATAAGAAAATTTAAATCCTTAGTGTTGAAAATATATTAAGTTGGATTATGGTTATTTTTTTTACAACAATGGGTATCGTCAATTATATATATATAAATTGTAATTTAATGATTTAAATTTTTATAATTTCTCCATACACCTATAAAATATGATGATTTGTCGAGTTCTCTGAGCGAACTATGTGTCTGATAAAATGAATAAGGAGATTATAAAATATAAATCACATCAGAAGGATAAAATTAATAATTATAATGGGATGATGAAACTATAAACCATACATAGATAGAAACGGAAATACATCACCATAGTTTTTTTTTTCAGTCATCATCAAAATAAATCAAAAGTAAATAATACTATATGTTTTGTGGTGGATTTTATTACAATGAATTCTAATTTAATTTCAATTCATGTGTACTTATCACATGATTAACATGCTTGGGTAAATATTATGGAAGTGTGGAGGTTACATGGACCCATATATTGATTGTTTGTGATCAAGATTTGATATTTACACCTATGTTTTAGAAAAGTATCAAACATTCTATAAACAAGGAATTTATCTTTAGTATGACATACCACACCAAAAATGATGGCTAATACTTGAAAAAATTATTGACATAGGAAGACATGTTGAGATAATTCTCAATAGACATCAATGGAATATGGGTTCAATATCATCCTCTAGACACATTCTCATATAATAGTAGTTATCAATCAAGATTCTGAAATAGATCTATATGAATCCCATTATGGGACTAGATTTAAAACACTATAATTCCAAGGTGAAGTTGGTGGTCATAAGTTGTTAGGATCTGAAATGGATGGGGAAATTCAAAAAAATAACCATATCATTCATCTACACATTAGGTTTTATTTGGAGCTGATAATAGATCCATTTTGATAATCATTGATAAGACATAGAGTTTTTTTTTAGAGATAATGTTTAACTCATCATATATCAATGTAAGAGAGTAATTAAATTTTATAATAATTTTAATATATGTATAAAGTACATCACCCCCTTTCATATTCTTGATTAAATGAGAGCCATGGATTATCTTTTAAAAATCATACCAATTGTTCACCATTTACAAAACATATTCAATCTATCCCTCTTTACAAAATAAATACTATAAACAACACATGTATTGAATTTAGAGGTGATACAATAAGAAAATTATATCACTTATAAGTAGTAGATGATAAATACCATTGACCATAGAAATAGTTCTCCACACAACAAGATAACTCACCTAGTCAATGTACCATGGTGAAACTTTATATACATAGAGGCAACATGGGAATTGAAGGAATATATAAAGAAAAGGAATCCCCAAATATGTTGACCTTATTTTTTAAAATAATGTTTGAAGGTAAACATTTATCAATGGTGGAATAAGATAGTTGCCTAATATTTTATTACTGGAATTTCCCTTCTCAATATATAATTGATTTATATTTAGGAATATAATATTATATAATGAATATACACCACATGATAGAACCAATTAAATTATATTTATTTTAATATAATAGTCAAAGAATAAAAATCCAATTAATAGTTAAAATTATTAAAATGGGAAAAAAATATAAAATTGGATAACTGAAATGTGAAAAATATTGACTTTCTTTATCCATCAGAATGATTGCATTCATGAAAAATGGTGTAAAAATGATAAAATATATAAGTAATATAAAATTAACCTTGATTATGAAACAATTTATGAAAATTATATAAAAAATAATTTAATTAATAATAATTTTTTATGTATTTACAACAAGTGGAGAACATATATTAATGTTATGTATATAACTGTTTGAATAATAGTATGACCATTGGAATAGTAACCTAACTATTTGAAAAGTATTATGCCAACTATGAATAGTAACCTTGTAGTTATAATAGAATATATACCTATGAAAGTGTAAAATAATATTTTAGTATCTTATGAAATGAATACATGGTATAATTATTTCCTGATACAAGTAAATAAATGTTTTAAAAAGATAAAATAAATGTTCATATTTTTGTAAAACAGATATGTTTTATTTTAATTTTCATTTAAAATATGGTCTATTTTAATAAAATGTATATATGAATCAATATTTTCTTTATTATAATATTTTTATAATTTATTGAGACATTATGTAATTTTTTAAAGGTACCGATAATTTCTCATGTTATTAAAAATGTTATTTTTCAAATAATTGAGGATTTTATTTAGAAATTAAATTCATTATATTTATAATTTTATTACTAAAAATGTATTTAATTATTATAATTTCAATGTTGTAAAATTATTAGGGAAAATGATTGATATTTTACAGAAAAAATTGAATTCTCAATGAGTAGTGAATTATGATAAAACATGATGTTAAAATTTCTAATATAAATAAAAGATATTTTCAGTCATGGATGATGTAGATACACAGTAGCTATGGAACACATTAAAAATTTATTTCATATAGTCATAATAACCAATAATATTGGTAGTATTGAGCCAAAATAAAAAATAATGACTATAATATTAAAAATCCCCCCTCTCATCCAATAACAATTAACTTATCTAACCATCCCTTTAAAAAATATAATAAGACATAGAGATTTCCAAATTTCGAAAAATTACCTTTTGAATCCACTTTTTCTATTTACTAGTTATTCTTCTCTCATCCAATGGCCATTCCAATGAGCCATAATGGGTATCCTAAATAGAGACAACCAAAGGGCGATGTGAACTCTAAACTATATTTCTTTTAATTTTATTATTCTTATACCATGAATATATGTTATCCATACAAATAATAATTTTAAAATAAGTATCATAAATATACATATATTCCACTATTAATATTGAATGTTCATCTTATACCCTTAATTCATTCATTTCTAAAATGAAAATGTTGTCCAGAATATCATTAGTTAACCACCACCATAAACAACATAAATTGATTTTTATACACCACCAACAAGGATTGTTATAATATTTTTATTATAGTTAAATATGATTTTAATAATTCTTATATAATTTATTTCAATATCTATAATTTTTTAAAAATCATATAAATAAATAAAATGAATCTACTTCATTATAGCTGATAACATGATCGAAATGAAATAATCTCACAACTATACGGATTTTAATAAATGGATCGTCGATATTTAAAAATAAATATGGGAGTGTGGTACCATTTTAGGTTTTATTAAAACATTAATACCAATTAATTTCAGTTTTGGAGTTTTATTCAATGTTGTAAAGAACATAAATAATTATCTAGAAGTGCTTTATCCTAGGATTCATGAAACGAGTCCCCCCTGACAAGAAAATTGAACATGAATCTAATTAAAAAGTATATATATATACAAGAATTAATTCCAAAAATCATATATGTCTACAAATGGTTCTATATTATGTTTTTATATGTATATATTTGTTATATACTAAATATGTTAGTATATAGAATGATTCTGGAACCTAATGTATGAGATCTCTATAAACTACCATTATTTTTGGGTTATGATATTTCTATATATAAATCAAACTAAATATCTGAATTATATTATTTAATAATTATAAATTTTGTATATATGCCTATTACATATAAACTGATCATATTATCCCTTCATTTTTTTCTAGTGATTCCTTCATTAATTTTATTTCCCAAATTATTTCTTTAGAATCAAACTAGATTCAGGGGAAAATTTATATCCCATAACCATCTTATATAATTTTAATTGAGTGAAATGATTTTAATTATTAATTCCAGTAAATAATTTATTTCTTTAGGTATTAAGATTCATGTTTACCTACGGGATTATAAAAAATAAATACATGCTATTTTTTCAAATCTATTTATCTTATTCCATAAAAAACCATTTATAATATTAATCTTGATACCCAATTCTCTTCTATTTATCATGATTATTTTAAATGAACTCTATATCATGGTAAATATTCTTATTTACATAGAAATGAATGAAAAAACTATTTAATTCATTATCATCTCTAGAATATTTAGGAAATTTCCTTTGATTATGATATGAATAATTTTTTTGCAACACAATAATTTACTTGGGTAATCCTGATGTTTTTAAATTATTATTGATTACATATAATAGATGATTGAATCATGTACATTTTTATGGGTGATCCTATATATTTATCCAATTAATTGAGTAATTTTTTACCCAATGAGACATCATTTATGGTATTAGGGAGCAAACCTAAATCATTATGTGATATTTTACGCCATGTCTTGTTGTCTTAGAAGGTAGCCTTGAATTATACATATGTAATGTTATATATTGATGCCACATTTCTATAATTTACTAATATTATGATTCCATTTCTTTATGAAGTTATAATTTATGATTATTCATGAAACTTTTTTTTATGATACTATTTTATGCCTTTGAACACATTGGTGATGCTTCTTTAACATTAAAATTCCCTTATGGGGTTTAGTATCGCACAATTATTTTCGATTTATTTACTAGGTTATCCATTGTAGTTTTAAGAGATCAAATAAATTTATGAGAAAAATATGGATATTAAAATATAGTCCTATTATTTTTGTTTATTTTTTATGATTTAGGTACCTTGGTTTACAAATACACTAGGAATCTCAATTAATTTGGAGTATTTTTTGGAATTTAAATGTAAAAGATATTATGATTATGTTTGTAAATGGAATGGGTTAATATAACCAAACTAGTAACTACATTCGCATTTCTAGGGCCACAATTTCTTTCACATATCCCATAATATGGCTTCAATAGGGGTAAAAACTCATGGAAAGTAATCTTGGATCATCTCAATATACATTATATAACATCTTTATTATTATGGAATCCACATCAAGTAAAAATATATGCTCGGTTTGGATAAACAGAATGATTTTATGCTAGATTTATAAGTTCACATTTTTTATATTTTGCCCCATAAATAACATGTCCTTTATAATGGATCTTTCTTTGGAAATTAATGTAATACAATGACCCCACAGAGCACACGAGGCCACCAAGGTAGAGAGGTAAAAAATTTCCATCATCATTATTGTTTCAATAGTCATGATCACCAAGTTTCACTACAACTTATCCTCAAATGAACTTCTCTGTGAATTAAAAATAGTTAGGGGTTCAGTGAGATATAATGTTATCAATAACTGTTATGTGGAAGAATGGTGAAATTTTATGAAACTAAAGAGGTTGAGTCCTCCATAATCTTTTCAATTATACACAAGAAGCACATATATATTTCATGAATCCTATATTTCCAATATCATTTGTATTATTCATATTAAAAATATTTAAAATAGTCAATTTCATATGAAATAAAAAACCTCATAAATCCCCGACTATCACATGATATGTTGTAATATAATCATAATAATGAACGAAAAATAACATCAATCCAAAGTCCTCGTAACTAGTGAATCTCTTGAAAAATTTGTTTCGATGCACTATAACACATTTGGTACAAATCTCTGAAAAAAACCTATATCACCTATATTTCATATCCCTTAAACCTGGAAAAGATGGAAAGGGGATTTGATACAATTTAATTACCCCCTAATATGAATATTTTAGTCAGATCTAGATTTCCACATGACCCAAGATGCGCGTCCCTATATTTCAGAGGCTACATACTAACAGTAAGGGCCAAAGTGGACCATGGAGAGAATATACCCTTAATAAGTTTATAAAACTAAAATAAATAATCAAACATGTAACTATATAGAATCATAGTACCCAAGTATATTTTGCATAAAATTTTAGTGAATTAATAAACAAAAAACCCAAACTCTCATACCTCAATAGAAGGACAACGATCAATAACCAGGGTGATCAAATATAGAATAATATAACAGAATAAAATTAAAAAGAGGCTATGAATCCATCTCTAATCCCCACACACTTCTAATCTCCAAAAACATAATGATATTCCCCACACAATAATCAAACCAATTTCTAATCATAACCTCTTTCTCTATGAATTTAGGGAAAATTAGTTACATATGTTTTATGCCTACAGAGTAAATCAAAGTAGGTAAACACTAAGGATGTCTAGTATTGAACTTGTAAAAGATGTTTATGTTTATTAGAAAATCATAGAAAAATTAAACACAATTTATGTAAACTGCAAAATCCTAATATTTAATCACCAATGAATAAGTAAAAAACACGCATATATAGTGAGGTTGTTCTCTTGATAAGACTAATATCCCTGAGTGTACATACATTGGCTCCACACTAGAATGATAATCTTAAAAATATCAGTTTTGAACACACATTGGACATATTTATTCTCATGGAATCAAGTAGGATCAATTGAAATATTTGTCACATCCCATATCCATTACAATTCAGGACTCAAGGTAATCAAGATCAATAATAAATAATTTGTTAGGATTTATGGATGTTATACCCTACATATTTCTTAGGTTAAACCGTAAGTATTTCATTCCCCCAATGTAGCTACCAATGGTATGACCTCATTTTCATCTTGTCACAACAATATGTGTAGGTCTATCCTTTTCATCATCACATATTTTCCCCACTCCCCCTATAAGGGATAACTATATCATAATGGTCTAGCTATCCTTAGAAATAAATAATTTCCTCCTATGATTAGTAATTAACATAGGACATGGAAGATCATATAATGGAAAATCATATCATTTAATAATGATTATTTAGTAGAAAAATTCACACACACACACACAGATATATATATATATAATAATCATAAATTGTGGTATCACATAAAAACTATTTACAATAATGGAATTATGAATAATATATTTTCCTCAAGAGATATACACACACCCAACGAGTATTGAATGTTAAACATGTTCTCATAGCTACAGTCGAACATATATGAAATAAAACATCAAATATGGTCTCAATGGATGCACATGCACAAACATGGTCTCACAAGACATATATACACACACACACACATGTGATCAATACATCAAACCTAGTCACGTAAGCTATAATTTTATGTGTCTTCCCAACACACCGAAGGGTGTAGACGTAATCTAAGGAACTCATCAGTGATCAAGTGTTGGAAATTAGTGGACTGCAATATTCTAGTTATCTTTAGTCTGCCATAGCCATTGATACTTTCATCAGTGTCATTACGAATGGTTAAATTAATTAATTATGAAATTTGAATCCTTTACTAATTTTGTATTCTTTTGGTTTATAAAAAATATATGAATTTATGTGGAAGTCAAAAAATATTGATAACTTCATATCACATTAAAATAAACCATATAAAAATATACATGGTAGAGTAAATGGGGCCACATATCTGAAAGATAGTCAACACAATTTTCATAAAATAAAAACAATTTTTTTCTATGTATATCCATATAGATTTAACCTCTATATATCACTAATAGTTTTAACCCATGCTGGGGAATTCAATATTAAAAAATTATAAATAATTTATAATAAATTAAATGATTCCATGTAATCCCATAACCAATGGATAAATGTGTAATTTATGAATATATCACTAGATATTACTACCTAACCAAAAAAATGAATAAACACATTTGAAACATCTATTAAAATCTGTAAAATGTATTCTTGGAAAAGGCTTTATCCCATAAAAATAGGGTAATGGATAATTTAATATAATTACATTGAAACTTATAGAAAAAATTAACCATGTGAAATACCTTGTACACAATTTCATCTAATTGAGTTTGGATAGTCCAAGAACACTCTCGATAGTGAAGAATACAAAATCCCAAATTCAATTAAATGAATCGATACTAAATTAAACAAAAATTCACTAAAACCCATAAACTATATCACTAAGGGACATTCCATGAATTAAATACCAAATAACGTAACATGTTTATCATCAAAAGACATCCTATGTAAGGACTCTACCTTATGAGATTACTTACTATTTAGTTTCTTGTAAATAATTCTCATTCATATATTTCAATGATATTTATGTTTCAAGGTTTTTGATGATTATTCCATAACTCTAAAATAAAATAACCAAATATTATAACGTTTACATATCTACTCATCACTCATTTACCCGCAGTAAAAAAAATTTAAAATGAAACAAATTTTCTTTTTATGAAAATGATTCATTAATTTTAAATTCGCTTCTTCATTATTCTTACATATACAAAAAATAGTAAAATCTTTTAAAATTTTGGATAATAAAAAAGGCTTAGTAAGGTTCATAAAATTAATAATCATTTAATATACTGAAAAATTATGAAAAAACATTATTTGTTTTCCATTATCATCATATTTTTTGAATTTTAGAAATATTTAACCCCATATGAAAAATACTATCTTTTATCTCAAATAAACCATAATATTCTTTTGAAGGAAAATAAAAAACCTCTCAGGAAACATATATCACCATATTCATAACTAATTTCAGAAATAACTGGATCCCAATTGAATTCACAGGTGTAACATCATTTTTTAACACTCTCCTAATTTTCTATGAAGATAAGAAACATTAAACAATGTATTAGAGAGTTATATTGGGGATCACCATTTATATAAGTTATATCTTGATCACCAGATTCTCATGAATAATGTTCATGTACAATATCATGTATAAAAAATTTCTTATTGTTATTCTTCATCATAAATCCCTTAATAAATACTTTAAACTCCATATTTTTTTTTCAAATATTGAAAATAAATTCTTGTTATTAACCAAATTTTTAAAATAAAATACCTAAAAAATATAAACATGATTTTTGATTGAATAAAACAACAACCCTATTAAATTAAGGTAAGCATAAAATAATTGTTCTGGTGTAGTTAAAAATATTTTACCTCACATATGTTATGATTGAACATTTTTTTCCTTTTGCAAAGAATGTTATAATGTTTCGTATAAAATACAGAAACATATTAATTTTGACTACCTTTATAGAAATTAAAAAAATTTAATAGTTTCCATTATACTCATATTATTTTAGTGTAAATATATAAATAATTTTCTTTTAAAATTTTTTTATGTACATGGATGAGAAATAGTTGGAATGGAATTTTAGAAAAGGATTTTTAAATGAGTTTCCCTTAATATGAGTCTGATTTGTCACATACATTATTTACAATTAAACGATTATGTTATTTATTTAATTTATTAAATAAAATCCTTGTTTATTATTCCTTTTATTTTAGTTAATACCACATTATATTTATTACATAATCAATTAAAGTCATGTAATATGTTTTCATGTTATTCAGTTCATATGTACAAAATGAATTTGATATGTATAATATATTCAATGATTCATTAATTTATCATATAAATAACAATAATAAATAAATAATTATAATTTATATACTCCAATTATAATTTTGAAAGAAACAATTACATATTTTTATGAAAAATGAACTTCATTAAAGTCAAAGAGATGGCTAATCATCCGTACTCATGAGTAACATTTTTATTTTTCAATAAATGTTGTGGAATTAATTTATGTATCATTTTATCATTAAAAATGGCAATTATTTTATTAATATCATAATATTTTAGTAAATACACTTATATATAGAATTCATGTGATGTGGTAATGAAAAACAATTCACATCGCTTCATGAAGGTGGTAACCATCACATACACAGGATGCACGTTATCATTATTGAATGGATTAAAAGGTAAGAAAATATATGGTATATTAATTTTCTTATATGGTATATATTTCATTAATATAACATTTATATATTAAACCTATCATTATAACCATGTATGAGTGGTTGTGTTAGAAAAAAATTATTCCGGTACTTGGGGAGGTAGTATGGTGTACACATGAATGATGGCTTCATTTCCCATTTGATGGAAGATCATATAGATATATAACATTAAATTAAAATAATAACATAATGAAAGATACTAATATTATTATTTCATTTGCTTGAATTTTTTTATGTAGTTAGAATAACAAATATTATGAAAATACACGGTTATGAACAATACATCTTCTTTAGAAAACCTATTAATGATTAAAACAAAAGGGATACCTAGGATGCATTTATGATAAAAAATGATTCTTGTATGTGATGAAGGATTTAAGGAATTTATCTGTGTTGGTATTTTTGAATCACAATAATTTGATGATTTCAAGAAAGAGGAAAAGAAGTACTCTTTTATATGTATGGTGAGGGGTTCTTTAGCAATTTTATAAAATATTATATTAATATAAATAATGTTTTTATAAAATTAATAGAAATTATAGAATTAAAATATATGATGTTTATGTGTCAAAATAATATCATCCAAGAAAACAAGGACTAGTTGGATGATGTTTTCACCATTATTGATTGTATTTCTTATGTTAACATTTTTTGATAAATTTGGTGATAAAAAAGTATTTACACTTTAGGGGTCATGATAGTTACTATAAAAGTTAAATTATCAAATAAATAAAACATGTTTGAAATTTTAAACCATATATCAATATATTTTATTTCTATACGTTTTTTATTATTTTTAAATAATAAAATAAATATAATATTTGTTATAAAATATAGTTAATGTCAATTTTGGCACCATTCGTTTAATTTGATATTAAATACATATAGAAATTGGTTGAATTAAAACATAGTTTATTAAAACTTCGATGAATGTTATATTTATCAATAAAATTTATGAAATAGAATTTTTAAATCAATTTATATTACTTATAATATTTTTTAAATCATTTTCTAATTTTTCCAATATTTAAATAATTAATTTTTCATCATTTTATAACTCATTAAGGTAATAATTTCACTACCAAATTTTACAAATAAATTAATATAATAAAATAAAATAATATGTCTTTCAATAGAATATTTATAACTAAACATAGGTTATTTATTTCCCTATTAAAATATATTATAAATATTGAAACAACAAAAAATGTCTTTTATACTTTTTATTTAATTAATTTTTAAATTGGGAGAATCAAATAAATAAGAAACCATGTGAACATATATTCATGTATTGAATTTTAGTAGGAAATATAAACTCATTCAATATGTTAATGAAAGGTTTTATAGTCAATTTTTAGTTCTTATCATTTTATTTTAACCTTAATTAACTCATTTAACCTTTATCATGTGAATAGAAAATTACTATGACTACTATTAAAAATGACTGAAATTAAAGTGAAAAATTTTCTATATTTTGACACATTATTTCAGAATACGGAATCCATTATTTAAATTTAAATTTATAAAATTGGTAGTGTTCAATTTAAAATTTTACCCACAAAATGAAATGAAAATGATATATACAAAAATTACATTTAATTTTAAAAATGGGTTTTTATGAAATTAAAGTATGAAAATCACTGAGAATACCATCATTTTATTATATTCAATAAGAAGGAACAAATTATATTTTAAAAAAAATTTAAAATGAAATTTAAATTTATAAATACTTTAAATGTAAATACAATTATAAAATAATATTTTAATTGTTCATTGAAAAATTAGTATTGTAAAAAAATATGAATTTTTCAACCTAATATTTTGTTGATATAATAATTTAAAAGTTTAATTTAATTTAATAAATATTAAATTATTTAATTTTAAAAGTATGCATTTAAAAAATCCAAATAATAAATGAAATCCCAATTTGGAAAAAATAAGGATTTTTTACATTGGAAAAAATTGCATAATATTTTTATAATGAATAAAACTATATTAAGTCAAATTAATAAAAATATAAAAATGAAATATATTAAAATTTATCAAGTTGTTACATTCATCTCTATTTATTAAATTAGTTCCTTTCAATTTTATTCAATTATTAAGTATGTTGGGATATCATCCCCTCGTAGCATTTTATGATTCACATTTTCAATCTTCAACCATATGGTTTTACAAAAAAACTGTAACATGATTAATTACATTATTCTAGAACGTATTCTCCATATGATCATCAATATGTACTAGTTGTTCTATATATGAAGGGTTATCTTGCCTCTGAAATACATCCATGATAAAAACATGATATGCATCTAGCCCATATATTCTTAATATTGAATTGTGAAATATATAATATAACTTTGATAAAATATGTGGAAAGGCCACTCGATAGGATATTGAAACAAAATTATCTACGATTTGACACGGTCTAACGAAACATGGACATAGATTCCAATTTTTACAAAATTTTATAACACTTTATAATGGAGATACTTCATAAAAAACAAGATCACCTATAATTAAAGGATAATCATTCCTTTGGTGATTCACAAAACTCTTTTACTTCCTTTGAGATTCCTTAATAAGTTTTTGAATAATCTTCACCTTTTATGTCATTTCTTCTATAAAATATAGTCCCATTAACTTACATACCCCTATATCACACCCATAAATAGGGTTTATTTACTTATTTCCATATAGTTATTGAAAGATTCCATCTGTATACTGGAATAGAAACTATTATTATAGGAAAACAAAATATAATTATGATGGTTCTCCCAACATCCCCAGAAATTATTTGAAAAAGAATCAAGTATATATTAGTTGTTTTGAATTATTTTCATTAACTATCTATCATATCAAGGATAAGATGTTGTAATGAAATTCAATTCAGTACCCATTGAATTATGAAGGCCCTTACAAAAAATCGAAGTAAATTTTGGTTCCTGGTTAGAGATAATAGAGAGTGGAACTCCATGTATTCTTAGTGTATTATTAAAGAAAAATCTTGGAATCAAATATAATGACATAATATATCAAATAAGAATGAAATTGTCATACATAATTTGTACATCAACAATAAAACCTATTTCATTAGTACCTCTATTTTTTATGAAAATCACAACATGAAATCCATAGATATATTTTTCCATTTCCTTTTTGGTATCAGAGGTGGATAAATACTCATATACAATAATTGTTTTTATTTTCTAACTTATTGATACAAAAAAATATTTCATTGTAAAATAAGAAATATATATTTTCATTTTCCCCCTTGTATCTCTCCCCATGGTTTTTGTACATCTTAGTGATTCTTGGGTAAATTTAAAATAGAGTACTATATGATTAACTAAATAATTCCATATTCAACTTGGATTCCCTATTAACATATAATATAAATATAATCCATAGAAATCCTAATTTATTAACATAAATTACTAGATTCACATCTTCCTAAACTATTTCATAATTTTCCTATAATATATGATCATATTTCATATCTTGCTTAAGTCTTTTTGATAGATAATGTTATACTAACTCCTAAGAAAATATATTGGATGTTCCTTGATATGAAATTTCACAGAGTAATATAATAAAATCATTAAACAAAGGTTCGAATTCCAAACATACTTTATTCAACTTAGAATTATTTTTCTTACTAAAAGCATCAATTATAGTTTTTCATTTAGTGGATGGTAATGAATAGTGTAGTGATAACCATTTATCATTCCAAGCAATCTTGTCTTCTTAATAATAAACAGTTTCTAAGTAGTTATGTAAATTTAAATTCTTTGATGACTATATATTTCAAAAACTAATACATATAAATGATTGATTCATATTTTTATAGTAAAAATATGACTATCTAATTCTGAATCATGTGGAGGATAATATAACTCATGGAAATTTAGTCTCTTTTAAGCATAAAAAATACCTAATCGTTTTTTATAAGGACACAATTATGTCCATATAATGAATCATCACTATAAATGAAAAGTTCATCATTTATTGAGGGATGGTAAAAAGATGTTACATTCAACAATATCATTTTTAGTTTATAAAAAAATTTATCACATTAATTCATCCAAAAGAATTTTACACATTTCTTGGAGTTAACATAGTCTGTAGGTTAGATGAAAAAGAAACGTATCCAAGAAGCTTATAATTGTAACCCACTAATCCAATAAAACTAAAAATTTATACAATTTTTTATTTAATATCCGTTTTTAATCACAATCTTTCTAGTATGGTCGATAGTTATTCTATTTCTAGAAACAATATTCATGATGAAAGAAATTTTCTTAAAAAAAATTCACAGTAAGTAGATTTTTTGCATAGATTGTTTTATTTTCTGGGATTTAAAATTAATGTTTGATATATTTCAGTAAAATAATGAATTTTAAAAAAAACAATATATTACAAATAAACACAATCAAACAATATTCTACATAGTCATGTTAAACTATTTTCATATTATCCACAAATATTTTTGCTTCATTAAAAACACAATAGGAATAAATAATGTCTGATTATACCTATATATAGTTTGAAATGTTATATTTAGAATATATTTGACTTTCACCTTGAACTAATTATTCCCTAACATGAGATAAATAGTTGAAAATTACTATAATTATGGAATATGGTCAATGAAATCATCAACATAAGGAAACAAATAATTCTTCTTAATAGTGCTATTATTCAGGGCAATATAATCAACGTAAATGCTTATTGAATAATAATTGTTTTTAAAAAATACATCAAGATCACCCCATGATGATGTTCTATAATTAATGTTTCCTTTACCAATAAACTTTTAAAAATTAATTTTAAATTTTAAATTTATACATTATCAATTCAGTAACGGGGTTTTAAAATAGGGATATCATCAAACAGTAGGTAAATAGTAAATTTACGCTCATAGTCATTAATAATAGCATAAAATCCATTAGTAAATTCATTCCCATGATAATTTACTATACTACCCATAATGGTAAAAAAACCTTGTTTCTAATAAATAAAATGAGATATGAAACATTCACATACATTCTTAATAAACTTATCAGAATAATGGAATTTTAATAAAATAATGAGATCAATGAATAAAAAATTCATGTATTTATAATATATCTTTAACAAATAAAATTAAATCCCATAAAAACCAAATATATTATCAGAATTTACCATAGAATATTTTATCTAATTTGAAGGAACAACCTTTTAAATAATTACAAAAGGAAAATTCCTATAAATATTTTAGTTTTAATACTTCCACCTTACTTTTTTGCTAAAACATCTATATTTACTTCTTAAGGTGATATTTCTATTTTTAGAAATGTTTTCATAAATGAATGTATTTCAGGTTTTGGAGTCAAAAAAGGAATTTTACTAATTCTAATAGACATGTAAAATACATATCACCACACTATTACATGGCTGACAATCAATCATTGTAGTTGAAAAATATTTTTTCAAACTTTTATACAATCGATCATAATGATTAACACATAGAGTAACAAATTTTGGATAAACATTTTCATAATTTCTCTACTTATTTTATATAAAACATCCCACTATTATGTGGATTTCTAATACTCCATTTTTGGATATTTTCAGAAATCTTATAATTATAGTAAAAAACCATGTTACCAAACACACCACTTTGGTAAAACCTTCCTGATCCAGTCAAACATTCTATGAAATGTCATTTACTACACTAAGAACATGATAGGGAATACAAACAATCTTCATTGTTGGTTGCTTATATATTTCATTATTCCTTTAATATTAATTAATTTTATGACTTAATGGTACGTATGTGTTGGAAAAATCAATCTCAACATTCACTATACATAAAATAAATTCTCATAACTTTTAATCTTTTTTGGGGGAAAAGATATTCGTAAACATGGTTTCAATCCATAGTAGTATCAATTAATTTTTATATCATGGTCGTCAATAGAATTTTGTGTGCAACTATCCATACTTGTAAAATTTTCATCTTATGAATATATTAAATCTTCATTTATTCTCTTAAATTCCAATAATTATTTTGTCATTGAAGTCAAAAAATCATAGGGATACACTTCTGAAGGAGAAGATTATAATTTTGTCCAATTGTTGGGAATAAAGATCATATTTTTCTATGATATTCATAACTAAATGGAACAATCCATCATCTTCACCTTCATATTGATAAATAAAAAGGGTTCCATTTTATCATTCCAATAACACCATGAAATTAAATATTTTTGGAGAGAATTGATTCATCCTTTGACTAGAAGTATATTTGAACTTCTATTAAATCCTAGATGGTGTATTTTTATAACATTTTCCATTGTTTCTATGTTACGTTTTGGTAGATATAGTTTTTCTCCAGTATGGGTGCCACCAATATTTATAGTTTTTATCATGTAACCAATCATAGAAAATAATTGATCATTTCTTAATCTATGCATTCTAGGTTTTTGATTTAGATGTATATTTTACTCTTGGTTCTTATGTACTAAAAATTCTCTATTTCCCCTATAAAAAATTATTTCGAAAAAAATATAATTTAGATAAAAAAACATTATAATCATTAAATACATTATGATTTTGAAAATAAATTCAAATATATAAATGATAATTAGATAAATTATTTTAATCACTAAAAACTTTCAAACATATACTAGGATACTAACTTTATGGACCATACTGTAAAAAATTACTTATTATTGAGTGTTTATTTATGAATTAAATTTATTACATTTTTAGGATATTTGCAGTGTATATTTTTAAGGAATTAAAAATTAATTCTTGCATTAAAACCTTATTTTAATAAATTTTAAAATTTTATATAGTATCAATTGCACCAACAGTAAAATAATATTAAAAATAAATATGTTTTACTTTCACAAAAATCCACATAATTTTCAAAGTCACATCATCTTTATTATTACTCTCTATTAAACCCTATAATGTATATTTTAAAATCTAATATGATCCCAAATATCTTAAAAAGGGATATAAAATTGAATAAATATGTTATTACAATGAAAAATTTAAAAAACCGTAAATGTTTTACCTTTATGAATATATTCGTTGAGTGTATAAAATAAAACATTTACACAATACAAAAACAAATATTTTTTTCAATGAAGACATGTAAAACATATTTATTGATATTTAAGAACCTTTCTAGAAACATAGAGATTCATATTCATAACCCATGTTATACACAATAACATCTCACTTAAATTCATAAGAGTAACCTCACTTGTTAACTCCCCCATTATTACATATGAGGATAATGAACATTCATCAATGCATAATAGATCCATAATGGGGACCAACCTTCATAAAAGATATATGAGGCTCACCCATTTCATATAAATAAATCTCACGTTACGTATCAAGAATTTTTTTAATGATTTCGCAATTTCATTATCAAACCCTTGAAAAACAATTCTGATTCCATATGAAAACAAATTTTAGAAATAAAAATACCATAAATTTGTGAAAATAACTTTATAAAGTTAATATAAAATGAATAAAAGGTAAAAAGGATTTTATTTTCAGAAAACAAAAATTAATATAAAGGATCCCAATCATAGTACTGAGTATAGAAATAGGAAATACAAATGACGTAAAATATATTAAAACATAACATTTTTCCCTTTTATATTTCTTGTAAAAAATTTCTGTATAAAATAATAATATATATTCATTTTTAAAACAATTAAATGAATATAAAGTGAGATATAATTGTTTTCATTACACGACCCATAGGGTCCTGATTCATAACTACCCCAAGCAGAACTCGAATAGGTCAGGGGCTTATAATCTCCACCGAGTAGGCACATCCCATAAATAGAGGAAATTAGTCTAATGTTTATAAACACACACACACACACACAAATAATTCCATATAGTGATGAAATGTAAAACCAATAAAACTAATGCATGAATACATATTTAATCCGACAACCGGAGTACGATAAAAGTGTACTGAAAGGAAAAAAGGGGGCCAAATATAACCAAAACAAAGACAATAATAATTCAAATCTACTCCAAGGGAGAGGAATACAATGAAATGTTAGATATAAAGAAACAAATCAGCATTTCTATCTCATGATATGGTTCTCTTACTTCTCATCATTCCTACACACTATCAAAATAGTCGATGTCGACACATACATGACACGTGTGGTAAGAGCGCATGTAGGGTTGAGTATAAAAACACCCAGTAAGAAAACCTTAATAAATTGAACATAAAAAATAAAGTATAATAATCTCAACAAAAGTATATAATTATCAATATATTATATAAATCACCCAAACATAGTTATAAAGTACACTACACCATTAGGATGTCAAAACCAAATGCAACAACACTATTCATCCTGAATAAATTTTTATTTTGAGTGAATCCACTCAATGATCCATTCAATCACCAGAGAATCTAATTGAAGTGGCATAGATCATTGGTGACCCCCATAAAAGTTCATGGGTAAAAAAGACCCTAATACTCATATAGTAAGTCATAAAAAAAACCACTGGTGGACAAAACAATCCTAATATCGATCGACCTGGTACATAGTGGATTGTATTCTAATGATACACTCAAACCGAATCAATATAGTTTTCTAGATAGTGGATCAATTTCATTCTCACGGTGTATAAAAAAACTCAATATACCCCTCCAATAATAAAAATATCTTAAAGGATCAAACTCTAGTGTCATACAGGGAAACCACAAACTCTTCCAGAGAGATATCTTATACAGGGGATCACAATGCATAACAATGGACATAATTCCACACAGTACCATAAATGGTAATGAAAAAAAGGAAAAACAGTCAACATACATGATTTATAGGTAGTGTAGATGATATGTAGTCACCACTCGACAAACATACCGTGTCTCTTTACCATTCTCATGTACAGTTGGTCATTCTTGGGTATACCTGGTCATGCTCGTGTTTGAGTATACGACATGTCTGTTCCCATGTACTCTTGACCCTATCTGTGTAACCTCTGAGGTACACATCTTTCCATCATGGAGGGGTCACATTGAGTGTGACTATATCACATGACATGTGATATTTAACTCACATCTAAATCACTAGAGTTTTCTAATTGGGTTCCCACATGTTTTGAAATCAAAAAATAAACATCGTGTATAAATGGTTTTTCAAGAACCATCAAAATCTTCCTCTATGTCATTATCTGAATCATAGGAGACAACATCCTCTCTAGAACTAGAAGATCCAATTACATCCGACACATTCTATTGTCGACTTCTGAAATCCTATTTTGAATATCCATAAAACACCACATCGATTTACCCTTCACCACAGAGATAAACTAGGAAGAAATTGACAAGAAAATCCATCTGACCCACCTAAGATCCTCCTCAATTTTCATCGTAACTCAATCAAACCATCAATCACAAACTGAACACATGGAATTGATCCTTTGGGCTTAATAATGGTCACCCAATTAATGAATAGTAGATATTATTTTAATAACCAAGAATCTACCCTAATGGATTCATTGCTAAAAACATAAAAAATACATTCACCACATTGATACTGATAAATGTGAACTAGTTTTTTTCAATAAAACAGAAAATTAAAAAAGAAAATATTGGATCAATTGGATAAAAAATGAACTTTTATGGTTATATTTTTATAGAACATGGAAAAAATATTAAGAATTTGGATTCCTAAACCAATATATAATTATTACCTCCCACTATACCCAACTTTCAAGATAGTTCAGCAACAACACCCTTGTGAAATATTTATAGACACAATTATTTTAACATCTTTCCACAAAACCCAGGGAAAATAAAACATAAGAAGGGTGATCTCAGATGCTGAGAAATGGTAAAAATAAGAGTAATCAAACCATAATCACTTTAATGAATAATATTATAATAAGGGTAAGTGACTGTAAAAATACCATTTTATTATTATATCATGTATATGAAAGGCCTAAATCAAGAGTAATGAAGTAAAATAAGGATGTTTATAAGAAATGATATTTAAAATTATCAAAGAACATGATCCATGAGAGAATAACATAAAACATTGTATTTTGTAAATAACACCTAACAAGAAACAAACATGAGTCAAGGATAAATTCCATGACTATATCACATGGTATAAAATTTTGCATAATGAGATTAGGTTTAATATCTATCCAAACATGAGACATTGTAAGAACCCAGACCTTCTTTTCAGGTATGTTTTTATTCTTCTGGTCAGTTTTGGGAAAAAATAGGAAAATCTGGAAATTTTCGAAGTACACACTGTGTAATTTATAACTACATGCCATGTACATAGATGACACTGGAGGCCATGTGCTGGTTGTGTCATGGGAATACACACGTCCATGTATGGGTGATGTGGAGGCTGCCTAATTCGGGGTACGTAAACAGCATGTACACGCCATGTACTTCAAAATTACATGATATGTACTTAGTTTTTTTAATTAAACACACCAGGGCCATGTCTAACCCCCAGAAGTGTCTTCTTCTAGGGCTCATTCAGCCGAGAGGAACTGTACGGTGCTGAAACTCCTCCGAGCCCCCAAGAATCCATCTATTCTTTGAATCGACCGCCGTCGATTGCGTTAGAACCACAGAGGTAAGCTCTTCCTTCTACTTGAGCCTTGTTTCCCAATTCCCCTTCCTTTCAATGTTATCATGGGTTGAATATTTTGGACGTTTTCTTATATCTTTGATGTTCCAAGGAGAATCAGGCTTCGAGGTTCAAGTATATTGATATCTTAATCCTGAGGTAGGTGGTTTGTGCCTCTCCGTTGAAAGTCCTTGAATATTATGTGCAAATTCCACCAATACCCTTGAACGGGGTATTGTGTGTTTACCATTTTACCCTTGTTATATTCCTGCCATGCTAGTATGCCTATATAGAGGATGTTTGAATATGAATGTGGTCGAACTGTTATGCTTTGGAGGTTCTACCCACACACGTTCTGTTTACGACCGTTTGGTCTTGTTTTGCCTTAGATGATTTGTTTGTTTCCATGCCAGTTGTAGTAGGATAGTGAATTGTTTTCTGACATGCTTGATATGCTATATAACTATTTATCCATGTATTTCTAATAGTATAATTTTGAAATATAGTATTTCTATGTCGGTATCCTACAGAGGGTCGTGAGAACCGGGTGTAGTAGACTATAAGGGGATAGACCGAGTGAGCTTCCTCAGAGAGTCTTGGAGCTTTAGGCTATATAGGGGTTGACCGAGTGTGAATCCATAGAGAGCCTACGATTACTTTGGGATAAAAGGGGATACACCGTGAGATCTTACTCAGAGAGTCGTTGACTTCTTTAGACTATACGAGGATAGACCATGTGAGCTTCCTCCGAGAGTCTCTATTTTTTCTTGTTTGAATCACATGATTACCATAGGCTATAGGAGGGATTGACTGTGTGAGATTCCTCAGAGAGTCTATGAATGACCTGGCCTATAAGGGGAATTGACCGAGTGTGCTTCCTCATACAGTCCTTTTCCTTAGGGATATAAGGGGAATTGACTATGCGATCTTCCTCAGAGAGTTCCTAACTACCCTAGACTATAAGGGGAGTTGACTGCATGTGCTTCCTTAGAGAGTATTTATAATTCCATATGACCAAATTAGAGGGGTTAGGCTGATTTCACTGCCCAGAGGGTTGTCGGTACATGTTAGGTAGGACCAGAGGGGATGGCTGTGAGTAATTCCTAGAGGGTTACCTATTGTGCTTTGCTGCTTGTTAGTTGTTTCTTGACTCTGGAATTGTGGTTATTTATTGTCCATCATGTTCCTGTTTACTGTTTTCTATACTTTTACCTACCATATATTCACTGACTTTTAGTCATAGATCTTTGGGTGGTTTCCTACTAGGATTTAGTCTTACACCCATTTTGGGTCATGCTTTTGGGCCAAAACAGACTATATTGTTGCAGGTATAGACAAGGGAAAGCACCCTTCAACTTCAGGTACTTGACTTGTTGTGGAGCTGGAGAGCATGGGACCAAGATTAGGCTTGTGATGCTGAGGAGCTACTTATCTTTATTTTGTAATGTTTTTTGTACTGTTTGTATTTACATCATTGTGAGTAGTTTGACTGCTTTCCTTGGAATATGTATTATTCATTATATATATATATATATATGTGTGTGTGTGTGTGTGTGCTCCTGATGTTTATTTCATTTAGTCTTCCGTTGTTCACATATGTATGGATTTTTTACTGCTTCCTATATTGATTATTGTTTTTTTTCTATTCCGCTGTGTACTCTGCCAACGAGGGCATAGTTTCCCCACTGTCACACCCAAGGCCCTTGCTGCTAGTCAGCAGCCTTTGGATTTTGGGGAAATGTACTTGAGGCCATGTGACCAACCGGGTATGGGGCGCCTCTGCGTGGCTTCTGGAACCAAGATGTTACAAAGTGGTATCAGAGGAACTTATTTTCTCTTGGCTTACTATTTGGATCATATAGCCATGGATAGGATGGAATAGGTACTTGGTAATAAGCTGTTCCTTGGAGTAGCTAATCCGTGTATAGGGAAAATCCATACTTCCTCGTTTATTGCAATTTAACAAGTTAGAAATTATACCACTAAATTGATTACACCGTTGGGTGATTCACATTCTTTGTGATGTTACCGTTGTTGTCATTATGGTTCTATTTTTGTCACAACGCGATGAGATGAGGGTATTCCATCTCATGCATCATATAAGAACTTGTTAGAAATCAAATTCCATGCATTCTAGCCATGCCATCTAGGATGCATTAGAGATTGCATCTTGTTGTGAAAGACATTGTGTTGATTATGCATGCTATTATGATTGATGATTTTATCGAATCCCTGCTGTTTGATAAGAATTTTGTTTGTATAGTTATTTGCTTATATGGATTCCAAACTTTGGTTCTTGTGGTGTTATAGGCCCTCACAGATCAGAATTTGGTGGATCATTATTTATTTTCATTGTTATAACTTTTATATGATGTAAAAAGTTGATTCGCAAGGAGTATTTGCCGTCACAGGTTGGTATTTGGCACATTCTGTGTTCCTTTCAGTGTTTCGCAGCCCCAGAGTAGTTTTTGAGGATTAATGTTTGGAAAAACCCAGAATACACGCCGTGTAGTTTTGAATACATGCCATGTGTTCTTCTGTTCGGGGAGAAACAATTTTTCTAAAAGTGCTTGCCGTGTACTTATGTACACGCCATGTAGTCTCTAACCATGTCTTAGACCGTGTAGGGAGAGGCACAGGAAGGAGAAATTCTTGTAGGAGCACGCCATGAACTAGTTTAGCATGCTGTGTAGTCTGAAATAGGTACCCTGGCCATGTCACGAACAACACGGGTTGTGATACATTTTCACATACACATCGTGTCTTAAATTTACACTCCATGTAGTATGACTTGGGAACCTGACCGTGTCATGAACAACACGGTTCGGTGTTACCTCTTCTCATACACTCTATTTCCTCCTAGACACTACAAAAAATTTGGGCAATAGCCACAGACCTATAGCCACAGTTTTATAGGTCTGTGGCTATAGCTTTTATATTGCCACAGTTAATTTTCATCTTCGTGGCTAAATGAGCGAGCGTCGTTTTTTATTCTCAATCTGTATCGGGCTCCTCCTCCTCCCCCGATCTTCAGCCCTCCTCCCCATCCCCCGATTCACACACCACTCCCAGAAGACATCTCCTCCTCCCCATATCCCTCCTCTCCTCCCCCGATTCGTAGCCGTATCACCGCGCATCCCTCCTTTCTGACGAATTCTCCTCCTCCCCACAGCCCTCCTCCTCCTCCCCCAGTTCGCAGCCATATCACCGCGCAACCCTCCTCCCTGATGACGTATCCTCCTCCCGACGATCTTTCTAATGATCTCACCATGCAGCCCTCTCTCACAACGACTCCCTCCTCCCCAACGAACTCTCCCACAACGGTGACCTCCTCCCTGACGACCTCTGCTCAGCGGTCTCACCATTTGTAGGCAGAAGCTTATCACTCTTCATGCAATTGACTTCGGGTGTTGGGTTTCACTTGAGGAACAATTTATAGGGTATGTAATAGAAGATGGAAGTGTGATTCAATCAAATTTTATTTAGCTAGGTTGCATGCACTGACGGGTCATCAGTATCCCTTGATATTTTTGAATTTCATGGATTAGGTATGATTATAGTTGACCTCCATAGATTGTTTGTGTATGAAAAATATTTTGGATTTAGTTCATTACCTCTTTGATATCCTAATATATATGAGTGAGTTCAGGCTGTAGTTACTCTTTATATGATTATTTATTATAACCCTTGGGTTCTTTGGGATACTAGTTTCCTACCCTATGAGCAGGTTGGTTGAGGTATGACTTTTTTCACTTGTTTCAAAAAGCATGGGGTTACCCATGGTTTTGGGAGTGGAATTATCTATGATTTTTCAATCAGATTGGTCAATATGATCTATGAGATTTGGTGACATTAGTTTTGAATAATGCCTCATTTAAAGAAAAATGGTATGAAAATAGTTTAGTTACTCACCCTATGTGCCAAAAAAAGTTTTGGTAATTAATGTGTAGTTATTTTTTGGGTGTACCTTTGTTAGTTAGTGATCTATCTAGGTACCTTAAGATGAATTGAAGGTGTCTAGTGAATAATTTTTCCATTCTATTATTTATAGTGTTAGTATTCTTTATTGTGGATGAGGAGTTGGTAAGTGTCTTCCCTAAAGGTGTGGGACTTTTTTAGGGTATCCCAATGACGTAGATGAGTGAGAAGATATATTTTTGTCTAGTTTCAACCTTCTAGGTAGGTTATAGATCATGTGTGGGAGTTTATTAATGGATTATATCTAATTTTGTGCTTTATTGGGTTGTGTTAAGATATTGTATGACATTCCCTTTATTGTGTATGAACTTGTGAAGATATTTTTTTTTCCATTTTCATGGAATTCTGCTATGTATTCTTATACTCACTGTTGGATGGTCCTTGGGCCCCACACTAGGTGTGTATGTGAAGAATATGCATAGGTCAGTGGTATCTATTATGGTGGGACACCCACCGTGTCACTATAGTGTTTTTTATATTATATTATTTTATTCTGGTTTATTTCATGTTTTAGGGAATTTTTAACCTGAATCATAAAAAATTTAGAATTTTGTTAGGGAACGTAGTTTAAGGTAAATAGTGAAAAGACCCTTATGTGGAACCAATTAACACTTATGTGTATTTAATTTTTAAGATGCATATTTAGGATTTCATGGGCACTACACAGGTTTTTTAAACCATGCAAGTCTTTTTGGAAACTATATAAGTTCATTTGGGGTTGATAGTGCAGGAGAATGACTTGCCACTTTTTTGAAGGCCATGCAGCAATAAATTAAATCATCTCTTTAATTTTAAAATACTATTATTCATGTTTGGAGAATAGTTTTTTCAATCATTAAGAGTCCTAAATTAATCACGTGATTTTGTTTTTTTCTACGAAATGGATTTTCTATGATTTGGTAAACTGTGTGGCCAAACCGTTTGACATGACTATATTCATTTAAAGTGGATTATATGAAAAATATATTGGTTTATTTTAACATTTAAACCCCTTATTTATATCCATCTAATTTAAATATATCATTAACCTATCACAAGGGAGTCTCCTATATTTTCCATTCATTTTATGCCCCATTCCCTTGGTTTTAAATGATTTCTCTCCTGATATGTTCTTCTAAGCCTCACACTCTCTTCTATCTCTACTATCCTATTGATTTATGTTATTCCAATGAACCCTATAAGTAATGGGGATTGAAATTAGAATTAGGGTGGATTTAATCATGGAGGGTTTTTATTTTTATTACCTCATATGGACCTTTTGTGGCTTGGTAGAGTGTTTTCCATCGAAAGAGACAATATACAACTTATTTTTATTGAACTGACATAGTTGTTTTTTAATATAACATTACATTTAATTACATTATTTGCTTTTTGATTTTTAAATTCTTATTTATTAATGATATTTATATTTGTATGAACAATGATGTGTCAAATTGGATTTAAAATTGTTTTAAACCTTGGAATATAATGATATTCCTTGCTAAGTGTTTGTAAAAAAAACCGAAAACTGATTTTAAAGAATGATTTTGGTTTCAAAATTAGTGGGGAGCACCAAAATAAGGGTTTTCATGGTTTTATTTCATAAAATGATTTTTTGAAACTATGTGTTTGAGGTGCTTAAATGTTTAAATAATTTAAATGGGTTTTTTTATTTTAAAGGGGTGTGTCAACCCGTGTGAATAATGTTTTCAAACTAATTAACAAATTTGAAAGTTTTCAAATGGTTTTTAAAAGGAAATAATTAGTTCCCATTGGATTTAAAAAGTAATTTAAATTTTTTCCTAAGAGTTGATTTGGATGAGTTCTAAATAGGGTGTGTTGTCTTGGAATTATGAGCTTGTTTTGGAAAAATGCATGTTTAAAATTTTATTTGGAATGAGTTTGCATAAATGGTTTGAAACATTGTTGATCCCTATGTTATTCTTTTTATAAAGATGGTTTCTTGTGATCCCATGAGGGGATGTTTATTATAGATGATTGTTTATATGATACTTATGCTTCGATGTAAATGGGGTTGTTTTCATTCAAGGTTGTAGGAGGTAAGACATGAGTTATTTAAAATTATTTATATTTGATTTATGTGATGATTTACTTGTACTCACATCCTTTCAACTTGTCATAGGACCCCTTGGGTTTGGTTATAGGTGTCCTAGGAAATTGAATCACTAAACTAGAATATTGACTTATTGATAGATGTTGTCCATGAATCTGCAAAAATTATATGGAGGTTAAATTATCCATAGTATCGAGAGATCTCATGGGAGGTTGGGACTAAGAGAGCCAGATGGACTAGGAGATACCAAGTAATATTGATCAAGATTCCTCAAAATTTCATGAAACTTAGTGCCATTTGTACCTAGGGATATTCCAAGTCACCCTAGAGCCCATTTTTAGATCCCTTTAGTTACATCCCATGAAATTAGGATCTTATTTAGGGTAATCCTAGAGAACTTATACTTTTTATTTGATTGTATCCCCTACTTTTGAGATAATTTTTTAGCACCTATGTACTTGTTGTTTTTCTCTCATTATTATATGACAGTGACCCAATTATGTCGGTTTGTCTACTATCATTCTTCTTCATGTTATGGGTTATCTTTCAAACATTTTAAAAATGGTTTTATAAATGGTTTTAAAAATAAAGAATGTAAAGGTATGGTTTTAATGTTATTTCAAAATATTTTGAAATGAGTTTGAAAGGAATGTTCCTTAAATTTGAAGAGTTTATTTCCGAATAGATTTTGGGATTATTTTAATAGAAACATGGGGATTTTTTGTTTTTGAAACTCCAGGGTGTGTGTGAGTTTTAAAAACACGGTTCAAGGCCAACATGCCTAGTTTTAATTGAAAATTGAATTTTCAATGATATTTTTGGAAAACCATTTGAATATTATAAATGTCTCTGAGTTTTGAAATACATGATTAAAAAAAAAATTAGAAGGTTTTAAAGTAGAAATTTAAAATGATATTTTTCTAAATAGTCTTTGATCAAGAGATGTGTGTCTTCAAAGGGACTATTTTCATTTAATGTAAATATATAAAAAGAGTTTTTAACACATCTTTGATGTGTTGTTCATTCTTAATGTAAAGGCTTATAATTTTTTTTTAATATTCTATTATATTTAAAACTAGCATTTTTGGGCAATGTATTTTGAATGAGACTGCATAGAGTTGAAATGTGGGGAATTACTAGGATGTTTACCTCATAAATATATTTTTTTGAGGTTCAAGTCCATTCTATATGGTTTCTTATATTTTGATCTTTCGAGGTTGATGTTGGGTTTGATGGTGATAGCGGGCCACATAGAGTCTTGTTATTGTAGTTTGGGGTTTCCTATATTATTTTGGGATTCATATTGTCAAATAAAGCTTGCTTTATTTATATTATTCATTTTTATTTTTATCTATTTCTACTATTGATTCATTATTTATCCATTTTATATTTGTTTGTATTAGTTTTATCCATTATATTGGATACTAGTATTTCATATCTCTTGTTTAGTCAGTTTACTAATTTTATTTATGCTACTTATTTGTATTTCTATATGAGGGATAAATAATACCCAAAGTATGTTTTATGCATCCCAAACACTAGTTTATATCCCTTGGGAATTTAGAATAACCTTTGGGAAAAGTGGAGGATCACACTGGGTACTAGGTTAGATGAAACCCTAGGATAGTTTGTTAAAAAATGTTATTAAAACCTAAATTCTTAGTGGGACCATGGTTCCAGAAGTTGTCCCTTACGATTTGGGGGTGTTAATAGTTTTGACACAAGATCATATTCCTCCTCATCCTCAAGTTTCAATGGGTAATCAGGATTTTTTGTTTCGATCATGGATTTTTGTTTTATAGAGTTGTCGGATAATGGTTTTAGACCTATATATATAATATCATTACCCTTATTTTTTTAAGTCAAGTTTATTTGGGAGTAATTTTTTTATGGTTTGTTATATGAATGGAATAGAAGACAGGGCGTGAGGTAGGCTAACTGATCCTAAATAACCATGCAGTGACTAGGAAATTTATTCCAAAATATTTTTGGGGACTAATGAACAATTGGAACATAACCATCAACCTTATGGAAAATATTTGAACCATTTTGTATCCTGGTTTAGACCCCAAAATGACTTGATTACATAGGGTGGTTAGGAAATATGAATAGAATCAATATGAATAGAATCAATATAGGTATTGGGATGGAAAAAATATTTTTCATGTATGTGTCGAGATGTGAGTTTCTATATTATTTTATTGGGATAATCCATCCTAGGTGAAGTGACTTTTAGTACCATACTTAATGAGGTATTCCTAAAGTTATTATTTTCTTTCTATAATTTGGATTTCTATATCTAACATCTTTTAATGTATTATTTTGGTTGGATATAATGTGTGTTTGATAGATGATAGTTTTTAAATGAAGAAATTTTGTTGAGATTATTAGGCTAGGATCTTCTATAGTGATCATAATTTGATATGAGGCACTAGACATGTGTATGTAGTATTGGGATGTACATATCAACTTGAATATTATTTGTTGATTTTTGGTTATGGATTCATGTATCATTTATCATTTACAGTTGACACACTGATCACATATATATAAGAAGTTGTTATATCTCATTTCTTTTCCCACTATTTTCTTATAGGTGGTTTCTTATGATAAGACCGGTTCTATCCACCACCATCAAAGACAACGAGTTCAATATTTGGGTAAGGTTTATTCCGTTTTTATTATTTGGCCCAATTTTAATTAGGGATTTTTTGATTTTTGGGTTCCTTATATTTTTGTTGTGTGTTTAGGATTTCATAGAGGTGGATTCAATTCGCCATTAACGAAGGCTTACATGTGTATTCATAGGTAGGAATATGCATATATAAGTTCCCCCTTTATATATATTCACTAATGGCAGTATGAATATATATATTGGGGCTAGGTGTGCTTATATATAGATATGAAAAATGCATACATGTGTAAGTGTAAAGGGGTATATGCAAATATAAACATATATCTAAGGACCACCTTGTGGATATTTGGCCATGGAAATATGTACATAAGGGCTAGGTGTCCTTATATATATATGTTAAGTTGCATATGCATGCAAGAAGAAAAAAGGAAGATTTGAGTTGTCGTCGTCAAAAGAAAACGCAACTTGAGGTTGAGGTAGGGTCCCTCTCCTAGCATATTTAATTGAAGAATGTTTTAAATTGAATTTATTTTCCCTCTTAATTTTGCATGTTTATATTAAATTGAAATTCTTGAATAAGTGTTAGTTAAGATAATCGTTTCGTTTGATAAATACATCATGGTTTTGTAATAAAACCCCTCCAACAGAGGTGCACTGTCAGCGAAAACTCACAGTGGTATACCATGTTTAACATTATTGCATTTATGTTTTAATTATACTTGATGTCATTGTCAGTCATAAAGCACACATCGTACTTGACCCTTTTTATATCCATGTAGGGGGTTTCCCACTTTTTATTAAAACACTTGTTTGAACCAAGACACTCTTTAAGTGGCATTAGACTTTTAAGATGGGTCCCATGTTGTGTGACCATGTCACATGAAATGTGATATTTCAATCCAACCAAATGCCCAGTTCCACATCCCAGGGTCCCATAGTACCAGTAATGTCAGATTACATGTTATGTAACCCGTGATTTTTCTAATCCCATGGGGTATTCCTCTAGGTATTCCTACACATTTCTAGATCTCCAAACCTCACCGAATTATGTATATCAGGGGTCATCCAATCCTGTAGTCATCATATATTAGCATTCATGTCTTTAAATAATTTGAGAAAACATCCTCTCATGCCATCCATATCATCCTATTTGAAACGAAGTGGAAGAAGATGCCCCGTGGATTTCGCTTGACCAGACCAACACGCCGTAGTCACGCTGCGGTCACGCCGCTGTGATGCCGTGGTGACGCTGCCGTCACGCCGCGGTCATGCCGCGGTCACGCCGCGGTCACGCCGCGGTCATGCCGTGATTTGGCCCTGCTCCAGAATGACACCCTGCGGCGGTTCACAATGATTGTAAAACATGAGTCTTCTGATCAATGTTGAGATTGACTAATCACTATTTTTGCCAATGGGGGCGATGACCGGAATGTTTCCCCACCTCCTCTCGTTCCCTTCACTCATGGCCGGAAGATGATGCCACGCAGATGTCGCTGGACCGGGCCAACACGCCATGGTTACGCCGCTCTCACGCCGTGGTCATGCCGCGGTCATGCCGCGGTCACACCGCGATCACGCCGCTATCGCACCGCGGTCATGCCACTGTCATGCCACGGTCACACCGTAGTAATGTCGTGATTTCGCCCTACTCCAGCCACTTCCAGCCCACACCAGCCCCCATCCAAGTTCATTTCAGCCCGCTGCCACCAGCATTCCAGCCCGTAGTAGCCCCCCTGCCACCTTCAAATCAGCCCGCACCATCCCCCCACCACCTGTAACCAGCCCCCTTCCACCAGCATTCCAGCCCCCTTCCACCTGCATTCGAGCCCACACCAGCCCCCAGCCACCTGCAATCTAGCCCACACCATTTAGGTCATGCCCTTAGGATTAAATAATGATGACACTACATACCAACACTACACACATTATATCATTAATACCTTCTTATAAAGAATAGATGAATGATTTTGTTAATGACATGTTTATCAAATATCAATAGAGATGTGATTATTTCAAAGATATTTAAACAATATTTTACAAGTTGCTGTAGGACAACCTAAACATGAATCTGGTAAAATGTTTTTTAGGGTAACTCTAGGTAAATTCGATAGATTTGTGGTGTGATACCATGAAATAGAGTTTGTATCTAAAAAAACAAGTTCAGTTTTATCAATTTAACTCCCTTAGATTCTTAAACAGTTCCATGTATATGTAATCATTTATGATAGAAATTGATTGGATTTGGACTATCATTTTAGTGTCAAAGACTACTAGTTGATCTAGATGATTTCTTTTATCAGTGTCTTTAACTTGTTCTTTAGTAAAAGACCCTTTATTCTTATTTTCATCATGATTGATAATAAAAGCCTCTTTCAATTCTCTGTTCTATGGTTGAGTAATTTCACTAGATACTGAAACCACTATGTTTTGTGAAAGAACTGTAGTACCCTAAAATGTAGATTTGTTCCTCTGACTATGCCATATTACAAGGGACTAAAACTATGTTTACCCCAAATGTTATTCTATAGATTTAGGTAATATATTTCATGTTCTATATTAGATATATTGTATCTAATTAATTTTCTCTTTTCTTGAACTTGGCAATCTATTATGGACATTGAATTATATTCTTCTTGAATATGCACTGAAGGTGAAGATCCTAAAATCCCTCACCCCTCCTATGAAATGTGACCCAATGTTTGTTGGTATTGTTTACCAAAAGTTAATAGTTTCATAATCACACAATCCCTACAACAGACCACTCAAATCACCTACAATAATCACCATCAATCAAACCCACCATCCCGTGCCTTTACAAAACCACAAACCATCCACCTACCACCCAACCACAACACTACTCCCCTAAACACCAATAATTGCAGTCATCCCACCCAACACCAAACAAAACCCAACCCTCCTAGCCACTCACACCAGAATAGATACCACAACCCAAAAGGCTGCTGGAAAGAACCCATCCAATAAAGAAAACCTTCATCTAGGAACAACAGTACTAGTCCATATGCAACCCGAACCACCTACGACTTCATGGACCTTGAATCCAAGGAAACATTCTAGAGTATAATGGCACCAGACCACCACATTCGACCACTCAAAGACTCACGAAAAAAATAAACTAACATCCCCATATGAAAAAGACCAACCACCAAAGGAACGCCCAACCAGTCAACCAAAAACTCAACCACAACCATCCACAAAAAATCTCCTACATGTAGCCAAGTAGCAGGAAAACCACAACCCAAAAAGAAACCAATCAACCAAAAACTAGAAATCCCTGCTTGAATCACCCACACCAGGAACCCTATCCTCTACAACTGCACCTAGAATAATAAAATGTGACTGTATCTGCACCACAATAGAAGCCCCTCTAGAATCATCCCCACACACTAAAATCGGGCATCCTCTTCACAAGATCTTTTCACTATAAACATCCCACACTCACCCAACACCATAATAGAAACATGAACCCCCACAAGAACATCTCCTACATGACCCACACATGCTGAGAACCAGCCAAAAAACCCACTCTAAATTCCTATCCCTTTCCAACGAATAAATCCAGCACCAAAAACCCAAAATGGACCCAAAGGCAGCCCAATAGTATAGGGTTTCCAGGAGGGGGGGGGGGGGGTGCTATCCGGGTGGGGTTGCCCAAGGGGGTTTGCAGGAGGGAGGGGGTGTCCAGGAGGGGGGGGGGGGTGTCTAGTAGGGGTGGTGCAAGGGTTTTCCAAGAGGGGGGGGGGGGGGGGCTGTCCAGGTGGGGTTGTCCTGGGGGGGGGGGGTCTGTCCAGGTGGGTTTCCAGAAGGGGGGGGGGCTGTCCAGGCAGGGGGGGTGTCCAGCAGGGGTGGTGATGTCCAGGCAGGTGGGAGGGGTGTACAGGAGGGAGGGGGTTCTATCCAGGCAGGGGGGGAGCGGAGTTCAAGAGGGAGGGCGGGGGGGGGGGGGGGGGTGCTGTCCAGGAAGGGGGGAGAGGTGTGCAGGAGGGAGGGAGGAGGGGGGATGTCCAAGTAGGGGGTTTATCCAGGCAGGGGGAGGGGTGTCCAGAGAAGGTGGTGATGTCCAGGAAGGGGGGAGGGGTGTCCAACAGGGGTGGTGGTGTCTAGGCGGGGGAGAGGGGTGTCCAGTAGGGGGGGGGGGTGTTATCCAGGCAGGGGGAGAGGTGTCTAGGAGGGAGGGAGGGGGGTGCTGTCCAGGCAGGGAGAGAGGTGTCTCGGAGGGAGGGGGTGGGATTTCCAGGCAGGGTGTGTGGGGGGGGGGGTGCTATCCAGGTAAGGGGGAGGGGTTTCCAATAGGGGTGGTGCTTCCCAGGAAAGGGGGAGAGGTGTCTAGGAGGGAGGGAGGGGGGGGGGGTGCTGTCTAGGCATGGGGGAGGGGGTGTTATCCATGCAGGGGGAGAGGTGTCCAGGAGGGGGGGAGCTGTCCAGGCAGGGGGGAGGGGTGTCCAGCAGGGGAAGGGGTGTTGTCCAGGCAGGGGGGAGAGGTCTCCATCAGGGGGGGGGGGTGCTGTCCATGAAGGGGGGGGGGGGGGGTCCAGGGGGAGAGGTGTCCAGGAGGGGGGGGGGGGGGTGAAGTCCAAGCAGGGGGGGAGGTGTCCAGGATGGAGGGGGGCTGTCCAGCCAGTGGCGAGGTGTCCAGGAGGGGGGGGGGTGCTGTAGGGGGGTGTCCTACCACATTAGATAATTTATTCATTCCATTCAGAATAACTTCTTAACTACACATATTGATTATTATAATGAAATCATATATCTCTTAATTCAACATCAATCAATACATAACAGTTTTTGGGAACCATAGTTCTATTCACCTCCAATGTAACTTAAATATCGTTATGCCTTGAACATTGTACAACCACTCATAAATCTCCCATGTTGGTATAATATGAATAAACTATTATTAAATTGGGGGGGGGTGTCCAGAGAGGGCTTTGCAGGGGGAGGAGGGGGATGTCCAGGGGAGGCCTTGTAGGGGGGAGGGATGTCCAGGGGAGGCTTTGCAGGGGGAGGGGTGTTGTCCAGGGGAGGCTTTGTAGGGGAGGGGGCTATGTAGGAGAGAGGGTGGGGGGCATGTCCAGGAAGGGTAGGGGGGCTGTCCAAGAAGGGCTTCACAGGGGGGAGGGGGCTGTCCAGGGGGGCTTTGTAGGGGGGGGGGGGGCAGCAGGGGGGGGGGGTTGTCTTCTACAAGGGGAGTGGGGGGGGGGGGGTGTCTAGGGGGGATTTACAGGGGGTGGGGGCTGCAGGGGGGAGGGGGGATATAAGGGGAGTGGGGGTGGGGGTGGGGGGTTGTGCAGTTCGGTTGGGGGGTATTTTTTTTATGGATTTTCAGACCCTATAGCCATGGTTTTAATCCATGGCTATTGGTTGATTTCCACATTTTTTAACTGTGGCTATAGGTATAATGCCACAGTTTAAAACTGTGGAAATAAAGTGTGTATGTACCCTTATAGATCCACGGTTCTAATTCATGGCTATATACATATAGCCACGGTTCCAACTGTGGATATATGTATACAAACATGATTTGGAACTGTGGATATAGGTCTAGGCCTATAGCTACACCAAACATGGCCACGGTTCCTCAAACCATGGGTATTACCTATAGCCACGGGTTGAGGACCTATAGCCACGGTTTAAAGCCGTGGCTATAGCCCAAATTTCAAGTAATGTAGAACACACTGTGTACTGTCAGCCGTGTAGCCGTCCATGTAGCTAACAACATTGGTCAGTTGGGACTTCTGTGTACACGCCGTGTCTATTTGGAACATGCCGTGTAGTGTATCTTGGGTACACAGGCCATGTCACTAACAACATGGGCTGGTGATGCTTGTCAAAGTATGCACCGTGTTCACCTTGAACATGCCATGTAGTTTTGTATTAAGAGATCTGTGTGTCTAGACCATGTAAAAGGACTCGAGTAGGGGAGAGGATTCAAGTACACACCATTTGTTCAGACAAATGACATGAATTAATGGTGTTACACGACCAGTTTAGGTAGGAGTACACACCCATGTGAATGCCTTAAGGGAACACGCTGTTTTGGAAAAGTACACGTCGGGTAGTCATGTTTTTCAAAACATGAATGATTTCTTTCTTCTGTTCCCTTCGTGTCCTTACAGTTTTCAGTTTTTGATAATATTTAATCTAGGGTGTGCATTTGACCTTGCAAAGTCTTTCCACTGAGACGTCCTCCGGTTGACTTCCAGTTGCAGTGCAGTGATCAAACGCCTGATATGGCTGATCAAGGACTTCCTGTAGATCCATCTATTGTGCCAGCCTTGGCACCAGTGGTTATAGCAGTTGCAGGTGCAGTTGCACAGTTTAGGGAGGGTTTCCTAAGGATGATGCAAACCTCCCAGGGAGTGTAGCCTCCTGCCCTGTCTATGGGTGATTTGACGTGGGTTTTCTAGCAGCATCATCCTCCCACCTTCTCAGGTGAAGGATGACCTCAGAGTGTAGAGTCATGGCTTGAAGCCATGCTGATGATCATTGAGAATCTTAAGGTTCCACCAGAGATGAGGGCGAAGATCATTACCTACATGCTCTAAAACTCCACTAAGAGGTGGTGGGATGTCATCTCTCAAGAGGGACACCACCAGAATATGGCTTGGGACAAGTTTAAGTGTATCTTCTACAATTAATTTTACCCAGAGACCTTGAGGTCTGACCGATCCTGGGAGTTCATGAGCTTAGTGAAGGGTACTCTTTCTATGATGGAGTATTCCTATCATTTCCTTGAGCTGCAGCATTTCATGCCTATCCCATTCGGTGATGAGTTTTCCTAGAAAGGAAGTTTGAGGATGGTATCAGGAAGGATATCCATTCCTAGGTGAACATATTCAGGTTTACTTCAATATCCTCTATCGTCAACCTTGCGCTGATCACATAGCGCAATCTGAGGGATTCTGGAGCAGTGAGCAAGGGAAGTTCAATATCCAGAGTTAGTATTTCTCCTACTGATAGCAGAAAGTTCCGCAGTAATCTTTCTCGAGGAAATTAGAGTAGGCGGGATTCACCTTTTGGTTTCCAGTTAGTATGCTATCAGTGCAGGAGGAGCCGTCATACGAGGCCCCGTTGTCTGAGGGACCCGATGGAGTGCCGATCTTGCGACAGGATGGGCCATCTCCAGCATTTCTATCAGTTTTCCCTCTAGTAGCCGGAGACAGGGGTTCTTCAATGACTCCATGCTCGGGAGCATCAACACCAGTTTCACAATAGTCTGTTAACTGGAGTCCTTCTGGTCATTCAGGCCGAGGTGGAGGTCGTGGCCATGGAGGTCAGTCAGTAGCTTATCAGTGACAGCGGAGCGAATTAGCTCAGAGCGGTCAAGAAGGGTCACAGGGCCATGGAGCAGGCCAAAAATTTGTGATTGAGTAGACCCAATAAGATAAGGATCCCATGCCTTCCATCATTCGGGGTACGACCTTAGTAGCCTTAGTTTTATCATCTGCTCTTTTTGACACAGTGGATTCCCCTAACTTTATCTCTTTTGCTGTTGTGGAAAGTCTTGGTCTCTGCATCTTTTCTTCTACTGATGTTTTGACATTAGACACACCGTTGGGAATGAGGACATCTAACATATGTCAATGCATAGATTTCCCTCTTGAGGTTGTGGGGTGTCACTATTCATGGGACCTCTATGTCTTAGAGATGATGGGCTATGATGTCATTCTCAGAATGGACTAGTTAGTTCCCTTCCAGGCATTTGTCGATTACTATCGCTGCAGGGAGAGTTTCATATCACTAGAGGGTGGATCCTTTCTTCATCAGGTCGAGTGGGACATCCAGGCGAGTCGAGTAGGACTCGGGCATCATGGGCTAGGAGGAGTTATAGCCTAGATTTCCAGTCTATATTTGGATAACTAGGGAACTTCACATATGGATATTCCAATAGTGGTAGATTGTTTCATGGATTTCTTTCCAGATGTCTTTTCAGGTTTGCCTCCAGAGCGTGAGGTAGAATTTTCTATTGAGCTCGTTCCTGGAGTGGCACCAGTGTCCAATCTTCCTTATAGGATGGCTACTCCTAAGTTACAGGAGATTAAGAAGTAATTGGAAGAGTTACAGGCCAGAGGTTTCATCTATCCCAGTACTTCTCCTTGGGGTTCGCCTGTCCTGTTTGTGATGAAGGCAGAAAACACCCTTAGGCATTGTGTGGATTATCGGAAGTTGAACCAGTTGATAGTCAATAATGGATATCCCTTGCCGAGGATTGATGATCTTTTTGATCAAATTCGAGGATCCCAGGTGTTCGTGAAGTCCAACATGAGGTCCAGTTTCCATCAGTTGTGTGTTAGACCCTCTAATATACCTCTTTTGGCTTTTAAAAGTAGGTATGGTCTATACGAGTATATGGTTTTTCCTTTTGGTATCACGAATGTGCCTACAGTTTTCATGGAACTGATGAACTGAGTGTTCCATCCATACATGGATTCCTTCATAGTGGTTTTTGTAGAAAACATCTTGGTGTACTCTCACACTCGACACGACCATGCTAACCTTCTTGAGATCATTTTGGGTACACTGAGTGACAATCAGTTATATGTTATTCTCTCGAAATTCCACTTTTGTATGGATCATATTCACTTCTTGGGTCATGTTACCTTAGAGACAAGAGTATCAGTAGACCAAGATAAATTGTGGGCAGTAGTTTCCTGGGAGCAGTCAAAGAATGTCTTTGAGGTATGAAGTTTCGTAGGGCTGGCTGGATACTACAGACGCTACATACATGACTTTTCATGCTTAGCAGCACTGCTAATAGGTCTTACTAAGAAGGGTGAAAAGTTCTTATGGTCAGATTCTGCTTATTAATCCTTTCATGAGTTTAAGGGTAGGTTGACGTCGACACTGATACAAGTCCTGACAGATCTGGGAAAGAGCTATACTACTTACTGTGATGCTTCAGGTATAGGGGTGGGAGCTGTGCTGATGTAGGGAGATGGAGTCATTGCATATAGGTCTCAGCTGTTGCGGCCACATGAGATGAATTACCAGACACATGATCTGGAGTTGGTAGCTTTTGTTCATTCCTTACACTGTTGGAGACATTATCTTCTGGGAGAGGATTTTTTGGTTTTCACTGACCACAAAATTATCAAGTACATCTTCACTCAGCGTGATCCGAATATGAGATAGTACAGGTGGCTCGAGTATCATCAGTCCTTTGACATTGAGCTTTCCAATACACCTGGAAAAGGCAACATACTGGCTACTGTGTTGAGTAGGAGAACTCAGATATAGGTTGTTCAAGAGACCAGTAGTGAGTGGAATCTTATGGATTTGTTCTCTGAGATACATTTGGAGGTTCATGACTAACAGGGTCTGACTTTTCTATCTTCTGTAGCTATTTCCTCTACTCTTCTCGATCGGGTATGGAAGAAGTAGCAATCAGAATTAGAATGTCTAGTCCTATGGGAGAGTGTGTTAGGAGAGGGACCTCTTCCTAGATGGATAGTAGGTGAGGATGAGATCTTTCCTTTCCATGGACGTGTATGGGTGCCAGCAGACATACATGTGGAGCTGATGCGAGATTTTCATTCCTCCTTTTGGTCAGTTCATCCTGGCGTCACCATGATGTATCATGATCTACACCGCCAGTATTGGTGGCCAGGTATGAAGAGGGATGTTTTAGGTTTTTTCATGAGGTGTTCCACTTGTTAGTATGTAAAAGCGGAGCATCAACGACTAATAGGTCTTTTGTAGCAGTTAAAAATTCTGGAGTGTAAGTTGAACAATGTCGCAATGGACTTCATGACCGGTTTGCCGAGGTCCCCTTGAGGGAATGATGTTGTTTGGGGTGTCATCAAAAGGCTTACGAAGGTGGATCACTTCTTTTCAATCTAGGAGACCTTCAATGTTGATGAGCTAGTACATTTTTACATTTGAGATATTGTGCGTCTACATGAAGTTACACACTCTATTGTTTCATACAAGGATGCACATTTTATTTCTCAGGTCTAGTAGGGGATTCAGAAGGATTTTGGTACACATGTACTTTTGAGTACGACTTACCATCCCCAGACATATGGACAGTTTGAGCATACGATTCACGTGCTTGAGGACATGCTCCGAGCTTGAATTCTAGACTTTGGAGGTTCTTGGGAGAAGCATATACCTCTTGAGGATTTTTCCTACAATAATAGTTTTCAAGAAACTATTCATATGGAACCTAATGAGGCTTTGTATGGTAGGCCATGCAGATCACCCTTATGTTAGATATAAGAAGGATAGGTAGCTTTGCTAGGTCCTCCTCTTGTCTAGGAAGCCACAGAGCAGATAGAGTTGATTTAGAAGAGAATGGGTACTTCAGAGTCTCAGCAAAAGTCTTATGCTAATCAGCGGAGATGACCTCGGGAGTTCGAGGTTAGGGATCAGGTTTTTCTGCATGTCACACCATGGTTGGGGAAGAAGAGGATTTAGAGACAGGGTAAGCTTTCATCGAGGTACGATGGGCCATTTCAGTTGTTGGAGAGAGTTGGGCAGGTTACCTATCGGTTGTAGTTACCTCAGAGGTACCAAGCCATGCACAACGGTTTCCACGTTTCTCAGCTTCGACATTACTTTTCAAACCCGTCTCATGTCTTTCAACCCGAGGAGGTTGAGCTAGAAGTTGGTGCGTCATTTTAGGAGCATCCTATCCAGATTTTCGATCGTATTACAAAGGTTTTTTAGGCCAGTTTGTTCCTCTGGTATGGGTGTTATGGAAGCACGGGGGGGGGGGGGGGGGGGGTACAAGATGAGACTTGGGAGAGGAAGGGCGATGTACAAGAACATTGGCTAGAGTTATTCAGGATTTCTTCTTCTTCGTCACGTTAGGGAAATTCGGTGATGAATTTCTTTATGGGGGGAATTTTGTAAGATCCCGGACTTTCTTTTCAGGTATGTTTTTCCTTTTCTGGTCTTTTTTGGGGAAATGAGGAAAATCTGGAAATTTTTCAAGTACACGCTGTGTACATTATAAGTAAACGTTGAGTACTTCAATACTGCTGGAGGTCGTGTGCTAGTCGTGTCATGGGCACACACATGACCATGTATGGGTGATGTGGAGGTCTCCTAATGTAGCTTATGGAAACAACAAGCACACACCATGTACTCCAAAATTACATGTCGTGTACTTTGTTTTTTTTTCATTAAACGTACCCGGGTCACGTCTAACCCCCAGAATCGTCTTCTTCTAGATCCCATTCGGCCGAGAGGAACCATACGACACCGAAACACCACTTAGCCATAGAGCTTCAATCTGTTCTCTGAATTGACTACAGTCGATTGCGTTAGAACCACAGTGGTAAGCTCTTCCTTATGCTTGCTCCTTGTTTTCCGATTCCTATTCCTTCCCATGTTATCGTGGGTTGAAATTTTTGAACTTTTTGTTATATCTACGATGCTCCAAGGTGAATCAAGATTTGAGGTTCAAGTATATTGATATCCTAACCCCGAGGTAGGTGGTTTGTGCCATTCCATTTAATGTTCTAGAATATTAAGTGAAAATTCCACCAATACCCCTGAACGAGGTACAGTGTGTTTACCGTTTTACCCCTGTTATATGTCTTCCATGCTAGTATGACTGTATAGAGGATGTTTGAAAATGAATATGGCTGACCTTATATGATTTAGAGGTTCTTCCCATCCAAGTTCTATTTAGGACCGTTTGGTTTGGTTTTCCTTGGTTGCTTTGTCTGTTTCAATTCCTGTTGTATTAGGATGGAGAATTGTTTTCTAACATGCTTGATATGCTGTAGAACTATATATCCAAGTAGTTCTGTAATTATAGTTTGGATATATAGTATTTCTACACTGTTATCCTACACTGGTCCATGAGAACTAGGTGTAGTAGACTATAAGGGGATAGACCGAGTGGGCTTCCTCAGAGAGTCTTGGTGATTTAGGCTATATTGGGGTTGATCGAGTGAGCATCCTCAAAGAGCCCAGGATTTCTTTGTGCTAAAAGATGATAGAACTTGAGAGCATCCTCAGAGAGTCCTTGACTCCTTTAGATTATACGGGGATAGACCGTGTGAGCTTCCTTAGAGAGTATCTATTTTTTCTTGTATGAATCACCTGATTACCATATGCTATATGGGGGATTGGCTATTTCATCTTCCTCAGAGAGTATATGAATGACCTGGGCTATAAGGGGAATTGAAAGAGTGAGCTTCCTCAGAGAGTCCTTGACCTTAGGGTGATAAAGGGAATTGACTGTGCAAGCTTCCTTAGAGAGTTCTTGACTACCCTAGACTATATGGGGAGGTGACTGCGTGTTCTTCCTCAAAGAGTCTTTATAATTCTGTATGACCGAACCAGAAGGGTTAGGCTGGGTGAATTACCCAGAGGGTTGCTGGTATTTGTTAGATAGGACTAGAGGGGATGACTATGAGTACTTACCAGAGGGTTACCTGTTGTGATTTTATGCTTGTTAGCTGTTTCTTGACTCTGGAATTGTGGTTGTTTATTGTTCAAAATGTTCATGTTTATATTTTTCTATACTTTTACCTGCCATATATTCACTGATTTCTAGGAACAAATATTCGTGTGGTTGCCTACTGGGATTTAGTCTCTGACACTATTTGGGTCATTATTTTGGGCCCAAACAGACTATATTTTTGTAGGTATAGACAAGGGAAAGTTCCCTTCGACTTCAGGTACTTGACAATACTTAGGCTTGTGATGCTGAGGAGCTACTTATCTTTATTTTGTACTATTATTAGTAATGTTTTTATTTCCATAATTGTGACTTGTTTGGATGCTTTCCTTGACATATATATCATGCATCATATATATATATATGTTCTCATGATGTTTATCATATTTAGTCTTCTGTTGTTCACTTTTGTGTGGCTTGTTTACTGCTTCCGCTATTGTTTATTGTTTTTTCTTTTCCACAGTGTACTCTGCCAATGAGGGCATAGTTTCCCCACTGTCCCACCAAAGGCCCTCACTGCTAGTCGGAAGCCTCTTTCATTTGGAGAAATGTGATTGAGTCCATTTGACCAACCGGGTATGGGGTGCCTCTGGGTGGCTTCCAGAACCATGACATTACACATATAATAAGCCTAAACCATTACCAAATGCATTTGAATTCTTTATGGCTGCTACCACTATATGATGATCAATAATATGTGTGACACATAGTTAGGAAAACATAAGAAATAATAATAAGGGTTACTTATGGAATCAAATGGGTATGGTAATATTGTCATCGACCATAAGAAAATGAATTATAATAATGTTATCAATATATAACATCCTTAGTAATGTTGATCATAAACCATGTAATAATATATTTAATATAGTCTCATAATATAAAATCTAAATTATGTTAAAGAATCAACAATGGATGTTTACATAGAGTAAAATAATTTAAATGAGATTATAGGAATAATATTTAGGAAACTACCTATTTTTTACATTGAGAATACAATTTTTTTGAAAATTACAAACAATAAAGAAACAATTTTTTAAAGATATCCTTTTAAACAATTAAATTATATTTCAACTAATTAGTGATTCAAAAAAGAAAAAATATGCTATTTCCTTAAAATATAACCAATTTTTTCATGCGTGATTTTTTTTTGAAAAGTCATAAAGAAACATTTTTATGAAATGAAAAAAGAATACTCTAAATTCATTTTTTTTAAAAATTATTACATGAGTATATATGAATATATATAATAATTTGATAGTTTTAAAAACATTATTTGAAGTAATTTTATAATATATGAACATTGATGGAAAATAATTGTTTTAAGGGAATCATTAAAATGATAATTTTTTTAAAAGAAATTCCCTTATAAATAGAAGTGAGAATTAATAAAAGGAATTGATTATTTTTGGAATATTTATCCACATAAGTTATTCAAAAAATAAATTCACACATAAGAATATGATGAAAAAAATAAATAATTATCAGTTTAACCTTAAGAATTGAAATTCAGATTTGAAATCCCCTACCATATTGTAACGAGTTGAAATGTATTCCATAAAGAAGTAATAATTTTCAAATGAAAAATTTAATTCCATAATGATATTGAGATTCATGGTAATATGTATCCAAGGGCTTCATATATACAAAATACATAAGAAATAGTACTAAATAATATGTATATATGATATAAGTAAATGAGAGTTGAGAAACCCTTATATAACACTTATATTTTGTGTTGAATTCATTAGTAATCTCCATTAAAGTTTAAAGAATGTTATTAACTCATTAAATAATTATATTCACATTTATAATAATTATATGATGATTTTATACCATTTTATTACCTATAATATTTCATTATTTCCAATGTTTTGCGTGTTTTCATTTAATCATTTATTTTTCGGTTTTAAATATAAAAAATTATCGATGTTCCAATAAAATGGAATTAAATAACTAGAAGTGGAATGAAATAGTATTAATTATTTTCTAGGAGTATAAATGGAACAATATACTATATTTTTATTTCATATGTATGCCTCATTATATAAAATGTTAATGCTAAATGATTAGTTTATCATTGGTGATTTTTATGAACACAATCGAGTAGTTTCATTTTTTTACAATTATGTGTTTATAATTGATACATAACATGATCCTGGGTATAATCTAATTATTAAAATGTAATTTATCCTAAATAATAATTTTATTTCCTTCCAATAATGACATAATGGTAAATGAACAAAAACATTATTCACGAAGGAGGTTGACAGACCTAATTCAGACAATAGTTTTGTTTGTTGGAGTTAGAGAAGGCAATAAAAATGATGAAAATAAGATATTAAATTATAAAAATAAAAATCCGTTATATACATTATTATTAAGTAATAAATCCTTAATTTATGGAGAGGTGAGGGAAAATTTGAATAAAAAGGAAAATTCGGAGAGGGGTTTTTAGAAAATTATCTATTGATTATCACATCATTGAGAGACCATATAAGACATTTGATTTGGTATTTTGGTGTGACCAGTAGAACATGGATGTTAATGGAGTTATGTGAATATTTTTTAAAGTTATTTGTGTGAATAATGGTATTCTTAGTCAAAATTTGGTGGTGATGGGTGATATTAATATTTGGGGAGGGGTAGTTTTATGTGATTAAGTAATATTAATTTTTAATTAAAACCATGAAAATTAAGGTGGAATCAATTTAAAAAAATTATATTGCAAATTAATGTTATTGAGGATATTTAGGGAAGATAAATACGTCAAAATCTCCGTAAATATTTAATTTATTGGTATGTTAAGATTTTACCTTTTAAATATAACACTTTCCACTATTCTACTTATTCGGCTGTAAAGAAATTCCAACAACGGTTACATTTTTATGCCTAAAAAGTAAAATACACATTAAAAAATAATTTATAAATTATGCTTATAAATATTTTACTCATTTTTTTAAATTAAATTGACATAATTGGAAAACTTTTATTTAAAGTTAATTTTAAAGACACAACAACAAAGCCGGTTTTTAAGTGAAGAGTTCAAAAGTTCACAATATTTTTTAAAAAAATTTCATTCTAAAAATTATTATAATGAAAACATTTTATTTATATTTAATTACTTTAATAATACATTAAAATAAACTTTAAATACAATTTTATGATACAAATAAATTATATGAATTTTTTTTTCAATTTAAATTCAATATTTTCACCATTAAAAAATGCCACATCTCTAAAAAATATCTATATTTTACCGTAAGATAATTTCTATATTTGTATTTTAAAAATAAAATTTAATTTTTCAAAGTATATGTATATGATTTTTGGAAATATATATTTTAAATATGTTCTCTATAAAAAGGTGAAAAAATTTCTTTTAAAAATAATATTGAGTTTTATACATAAAAATCAAAATATTATTACCTTAATCCTATGAATCGTATTGGATTAATTTAAAGATATTTTATTTGTTTAGAAAAAATAAATTTAATATAGATACTTTGTTAAAGGTGATTAATATAATTTATGAGGATAAAATTATACTATAGGAATAAAAATTGTTTTTTATAATAATAAATCAATTTACATTCGCCTGGTTATTATTTTTACACAAAATTAGTTAGAAACCAATGAATTGATTTTAGAAACATGTTAAATTATATTTTCATAATTTAGTTCATATCATTCATTAATGTTATTCAATCATCTTGGTGATAAGAGTCACATTTTAAAAACTATTTAGACATTTCTGTATGCATGATGTGGCATATCTTATATGATATTGAGTATAGTGTTTCCTTTTAAAATTTTAGGATGTTACATAATACGCCACTTAAGTAATTTGTGTCCTCACAATTTGGACTTGTGATTGAAAAATTAGGGGTTTCCCATTTCAAAATACCATTGTAGGAATCCCACACTGGAAAAAGGATCAATAATAATTGCATTTGAATAGATAGAAAGGAATTTTTGGAGGTCACTTAAGATAACACGTACTAGGATTCCATATAGGAAAACATCTACAATGTAGAGAATATATAATTCATATGTAATGATATTGAGTGAAAAATACCAATGATGTGAGAAAATTTGAAATAAAAAAACTATACATATGTGACATATTGATAGGCATCTAACTTCTCGGTATGAAAAGTAACGTGATAATTATTTTTTGAAATACATTTTCTTGAGTTGAGTAATTATTTTATGACCTAGAATAATAAAATAAAGAAATATAAATACTTTACAATAATATTTTCATCCTCATTTTCTTTAAAAAATATTTGTATTCTAGATGATTTTTCAAAAATGGAACATCATAGTTAACTTCTATAGGTCGCAAAATCTGTAAATGTATAACTACATAAATATCTAATATTAAGGAATTAACAAAATAAAAAATGTACTTCTCAAGGTAAATAAATTCCCCAAAAATAATAAACCATTATATAATAAAAACTACTTAAATATCTAAAATTTAAAAGCAGTACCCAGAGATCAACATAGATCATTCAATAAATTACTATCCTTTAAATAACTCAAAACTATTCCTGATAAATATTGATTCTCCAAAATTAAAAGCATTATATCACATAGTCATCCAACATAAATTAAAATATTTGTCCCCGAATAAAGTCAATCACTCTTAATGTCTCGTACCAATAAATTAATTTCCTAAATAAGATAATCCTTATGTAATTTAACTATGTCATAAATAACAAAAATTCCACAATAAAATAATAAAATATTTAAAAATATAATTGATCCTTTATTCCTATAATAAAATATCATTGTATTATATATACATAAATCACATAGGGTTCCCAAAATTGTGAAAGTCATTTGACATAACATCAATCACATAATCCCAAAATCATTTCCAATGTCATGGTTATTTATAAATCATAATTATAAAAAAATAACATAACCTTTATCTATAGGATATTTTTAATAACCAAACAGTAATTTTATACAAATTCGGAATAACATAGGATATTAATAGGGGATTCACCATAATCTCCCTTCAATTTTAGGGTTGATATTTGTGGCCTTTCCAAACATTAGAGGTTTTCATCCATCATATGGGTTGTCATTTTCCTAAAAATATTTTATTATAATATGTATAAAATTACATAAATGTGTGAAACATAAAAAAACCTTAATAGGTTTTAAAATCAAATGTTAACTCATTCCCTTAATTTTTTATCACAAAATTTAATAACCCATAATTATCTTAAAAATCTATGTATCCAAAATTATTGTTAGTCACCAACGAATTTCATAACTTAAAGCCCCAATAGGATTTCTAAGACATTTATATTATGATCAACAAGATAATTACAAACCAATGATGATATCAATTATTCTTAAGAATAATACAAAATAAAACAACCTAATATCCACTGTTATTGAAACACTACTCTAATACCAACTATAACAATCCAAAATCCAAAAATCCATATATGGTGTTAAAAAACATAAAAATTACATTCTTGAATTTGATAATGATAAATGTGACCCAATTTTTTCCAACAATACATACAAGTTAAAAATTAAAAATTAGATCACTAGTGTAGTGAAATAAATTTTATGTGTAGTACTATAGAAGATTTGAAAAAACTCTTGACAAATTCAGTTAATTGACAACTATATCAACATCGGATCCTACTATAACCATTATTCACAACATTTCATCAACATCACCCTTGTGAAATCATTCTATAAAAAGTTTATTTAATATATTTCCAAACATATGTGGAAAGGAAAACATGATAAGGGTTAGCTCATATTCTAATTAAGGGTAGAAAAAAGTGTAATGAAACATTGATCATATGAATTCATTTGATGTAAATAAGGGTTACATATCATGAAGATAACATTTAATATTATACCATGTATATCAAATGTAAAAATAATGAGTCACGAAATTAATCATGGATATTCATAATACATGTGTTATTAAATAATTAAACAACATGATCCATGATAACATAATATAAAATTCCTAATTATGGAAATAACATATAATAAGAAACAAAATAAATTCAAGTATGAATTTATATAAAATATCCCATAGTGGACAAGGTCGCATAAATTATTTAGGCTTACTCCATATCCCAGCATAGCGAATCATTAGAATAAAACATTACCTATTGAATTAATGAAGTATTTGGGAACAACCATTACAATATTCTTAGGAATATGTGTTCCACATAATGAATCATACAATAGGAATAATAAAAATGGTTTCTCATGGAATGAAAAGGGTATTTTAATATTTTAATTAAGCCTAATTAAAGTAAATATTACATTGGTGTAAATGTAGTATATCCCAAGTAAAACTAATCATAAACAATTTAATAAAATATATTATATGGTATCAGAAGTTAGAAATCTCCATTAATGATAAGCTTGAACAAATGAAGTTGACATATATTAAAATAAATTAAATGAAAATAATGAAATTTTATTTAGGAAAAAATTATTTTTCCATTGATAATTATTTATGATTAGAAATTTTAAAAAATATAAAATAAAAACTTTTAGTTGAAGATAACATAGTCAAAATATAATTTATTCTTTAAATAAATAAGGCTTACTAGTAATGAAAAAACACATTTATTCTTTATATGTTAAAAAATTCCCTTACATATTTTTTTTTGTAAAAGTCAAAAAGAAACCTTTTTTAGAAAAGAACAAAACAATACCCTAATTTTTTCAAAAAAAAAATCAAAAAGTAATATCAATGAAATTATTTAAAATTTATAAAATGGTAAAATAATTTTGGAAATAATTTTAAAAAACATGGGCATGTATGGAAGAAGATATTTTTCGGGGAAATATAAAAAGATATTTATTTAAATGAAAGTACATCATAAATGGACGTGAGTATTATAAAATGAATTGAATACATGTATTCATTGTAAATCCACATATAAATAGTGGAAATAAAATATATTATATTAAAAATTAAATTCACAACTAATATTATCATGAAAAAATTAATAAGGTTATGTAGGACCCAATTAATTGAAATTATGCTAAGAAATCTGATACAACTTTGTAAATAGTCAAATTAATTTTCCCCAACAAAATTTAATTTTCAAATTAAGTATTTAATATTATGATGATATTAATATTAATTGAAATATATATAACCATGAATTATTTATACACCACACATATGAAATAGTGGTGAAGAAGACATATATCTCTGAGAAATAAAAGTGATATGGTAAAACCATACCTCAGATTTCCCATTAATGTAGCCTCATTTAACCACCAGTATAACGGTCGGAACAATTTTTAAAATTTTGACAATAAATATTATTATTTATAATAGATATTTTATGATTTTATAACATATATTACACATAATAATTTATTATTTTCATGGTTTTATGTGTTTTTATTTCCTTATTTCATGGTTGGCTGTACTTGTATTAAATTTTCCATGTTTCTATGATATAGAATTACAACTACCAAAGTTGAAATAAATAGTATTAATAATATTAATGTAATATATGTTTCCAACATAAAATTTTTGTTCCAATCATGAGGATGGTTCATTGAATAAATGATAATAATATATGATTAGTTTATTTATGTGGTTTTTCAAAAAATCATGAAGTAGAGTCATTTTATTTTCTATTATGAGTATATATTTTTCACTTAAAATGAAATTCTATATAATATCCATATTTAATAATTATTTAATGATAAGTTTTTATTACAATACATGAAGGTGGTAATGTAAAAAGAAAAAAAATATTATTATATGTTGTGGTTAACCGAAATAATTTGGACAATAGTTTTGTTTCTCTGAATAAGAGGAGGTAATAAAAAAGGAATGATATAATATATTAAATTATAAATATACCAGTCTAGTATATATATGATTTTTGAGTTATAATTACTTTATGTTTGTATGAGTTGATGGTAATTTGAAGGAGAAAAGAAATTGATAGAGGTTTTTTGAGAAGATTTCCTCCTCAATATAACCTCTTTTAAAGAAAATTGAAGACATTATGTTTAGTATTTTGGTGTTACCAGTTACACTTATACATGGGGAGAGTGTAGAGGAGAAGATTTGGCATATATTTGAGGAGATAAAAGTCTTGTGAGTCGAAATGGGGTGGTGAGGTATGGTATTTATACTTGATGTGTGGTGGTTTTAACTGATTCCATAATGGTTAATTTATAATTAAAACCAACCACTTTTATTTGGAATTAATTTAAACAAATTATATTATCAAGAAATGTTTAGTAGGACTTTTAGGGTATATTTATTCCTTAATATAAAATTTATTTTCTAATTTTTATGTGCATTAATGTATTAGTTTTTTTACTATAATCCTTGTCACTAGTTTACATATACTATGGTAAATTTATTATGGAAAAAATGAAATTTACCATAAAAACTAATTAGTACCTTTTGATTGGAAATGTTGAATTCATTTAACCAAATTCAATTCAAATATGTTAGAAAATTATATTTAAAATCAACCCCACATACAAAATGAAGGAGCATGTTTTAAAAGTTAGAGGTTTAAAATATTAAATTGTTTTTAAAAAACAATTCAATGTGAAAATGATTCCAGTGACCTAAATATTTATGATTTATTTATAAATGTAAAAATTAAAAATTAAAAAAATTTAAATATAATTTATCAATATATATAATTTATATGAAATTTATGTTTTCAATTAAGATTCAATATTTCCACTACTTATAGAAAGATGACACTTCTCCCAAAAATAAAAAAATTACCCTAATATAATTATGATATTCCTCTTTAAAATAGTATTTTTTTCATAATAAATTTGTATAATCATCAAAATTTATATTTAAAATATTTTTATTATCAGAATATGGGAATATTAACTTTTAGAAAAATACAGTTTTTATGAAAAAAATTATTTATTCTTATCAAAATCCAATAAAAATTATGGAAGGAATTAAAAAACATTTGATTATGTATATAACATATAAATTTTATAATCATCATTTAATACAGGTGATTATTTTAATTTATTATGATAAAATTCCATTATGGTCATTAAAATAGTCTTTTAATCAATATTCTGATTTTATTCAATTGTTTTTTTATTTTTATTAATAATAAATTGGCTACCAATGAAATGATTTTATAAACATGTTTAAAATATTTTCTTTTCATAATTTAGCTTATCTAATTATTTCCTTATATTATAAGGGATAGTTGATAGTAGTCACATTTAAATTACTATATTTATACATTTTTATAAGACGGATGTGGAAAATATTATATGATATTGAGAATAATGTTTGTATTTAAAATTTATGGAAGTCAAAATTTCATCAAAAAATGTGACAAATAAAATTATAATGATGATATTTCATTGAAATAGGTGTGAAATACACAAGCCATAATATGTGAGGAATGAATCTCATCCTATTTTCGTTTGTCCTTGATCGATTTTCGTATAATTGAAAATGAAGAGGGATATATAAACAACGTACAATAATCCACCAATTTAAAATTTACCGATGTTGTACCTCTTAATTATGTTTGCAGAATTTTGTTCCAATTTTTCATGACAAAATATTCTTATGAAAAATATAAATAAACATATTACATTTATTTTAGATTGATCCTTTGATAGATAATAGTTTTGTATCATCATCGTTGAGGAGATCTTTAAACTATTTAACGGTAACGACCATTTGTTCAATCTCGATCTATCTATAATCACCAAGAATTATCTAAAATTTTATTTTGGTTCTTGAGGCTTTTTGTTTCCAACATTAATAATATTAACTCAACCATTTATATAAATAAGTGAAGGGTAGTGCATCAAATAAATTAAATTTAATAAATTTAATTGATTTATGTAGTTGATTTCTATTACGATGACAACATTTTCACCAAAACATCATGTTGACATAGATTATGTCATGATTAGGGTAAAACCTACATTATAAACTAAATGGGTCCCTATGATTTATAATCCCCCAATCGTAAAATATTTGGTCCACTTTTTATTAAAACCACCCATGCATGTTGTTTAATATAATCAATATATTTCAAACACTTATTTTGAACTCAATGGGAATTAGAATCACATGTCGTCTTAACACCTAATCTATACAATAATACGTATAATATTAAAAAATAATATGCTGAAAAAATGATTAATTACATTCACCCCACCTCCGGGATTTTCCTCTGGAAAAGATAAAAAAAATACTCAAATAGATGGGGGTAATGGGCTCACATCTGGGTCTGCCACTCCCAGGTGCTCTATTTAAGATTATTTTTCTTCTACTTGACAAACACTAGGGGAATCAATTCACCACAAAGGATAAAATATTTATGATCTATTATCTCCATTGGGTACCCTACTATGGTTTTTTAATCTTTAATGTCCATATCATAGTAGTTGATAACATGCGGCAAGTCATGAATGTATCTTATCTTCTACAACATATGGATGAATTGATGTTCCCCATCCAACTGCAGTATTAGAGTTAATATTTATTGCACCTCACTACCTCAATAAATTATCTATAAAGGACCAATGAATCTATGAGACAGCCTGTTTCCCTAAAAAAATCACTGAAATACACATTGAGGTGAGAACCTCAAGAAGACATGGTTTCCCTTCATAAACTCAAGTGGTATCCACTATCAGTTGTCATTAGACATATGATGGATCTATATAGTCTTAATCTACTCCAAGATGATGTGAACCCTCTCTACAGTATCTCAAACCCACACAATCCCAATGACTACAAACACATGTGTATCATTCTAAAAAAGTGGCGACCTATATGGTCACCCATACATGGCCTATAAGGGAACCATAAAAATGGTGGAATGATATATATTATTATATGAAAAATCCACCAATGGTAGATGATCCTCCCAACTAATGCCAAATTCCAACTTGTAATCCTCCAAAATTCCGTTAATACATGAATGGTCTGGTTACTATGACCATAGTTTTTGTGTGAAATTCCGTGCTCAAGAATAATAGAGTCACGGATTCCGCCTAAAATCATCTTTATAATACTTATATGAATAAAAAATCAATTTCTAAAATTTATGTCGAGGGAACCCCATGGAGTTGGACAATATTCTGCACTTATATGCATCTTAATCTCTCTAAATAACTCTTTTCTAAAACAGATATACTGTGGGAAGATTTGGTTAGTCAATCTATAATCACCCAAATAGAATATTGTCTCCTAGAAACATATGACATCCCCATAATTAATTCCAGGGATATCTTATCCCACTAACACTATGGAACCTCATGGGTTTGAGATAAACATATTTTAACATGGTGCTCGTCCTTCACATACTAACAATTGAGGCAATTTGAGACAAATTTTGAAATAGAACACTTTATTCATGGCCACAAAAAGTGATGTTGGGGGTCCTAGTATATCTTTCTTACCACTGGATATACCACCAAATGTGATGTATTATACTCCCACATAAACTCCTTCCATAAAATAAAAATAACCATTACTCATCCATATAAAAGGATAGTGTTCTCTAAAACATTAGACTATCCATCAAGAGAATGTATAGTGGATATCTGAGTACATAAGACTCATAGTCAGTGTCTCTATGATGAGAATCATAGACACATTGTAAAAGTGGTGGGGGTGAACCATCAATTAGAATTATAAATCACTATCCCTTCCCACAAAGGACAACTAAAATTAGGCTAACTACACTAATTCATAGTCCAGTAACCATGAATAAGATCATCTAGTGAGATAATCTGCCACCATGGTCCCCTTTTCAAGAGTATACACAATCTCGAAGTCATAGTTCACGAGGAACTCTATAATTCATCTTTATATCATGATAATATCCTTTTGAGAGAAGATAAAAATGATACATTTATTGTTAGAGTTGATGATAAATCAATTGCCCATCAGGTTGTGTCACCACATCATCAATGTAAATACTATGACTACTAACTCAATATCATAGGTCATATAGTTCAACTCATATGGGCTCAAAAGACATTAACTAGAAGAAATAACTTCATGCCAATGAATCAGAACACAACCAATTATGTTCCTTGATTCACTGCAGAAAAATACATACTTAACACCATCCTATGGAAATATCTATATGGTTTCACTCATAAAACTATGTTTCAACTTATGGATGCACTGTTAGCACAATTAAAACAACATTAATGGTTTCCCAATATAGAAATGTTTTTAATTGTGATTCTAATCTAGAGAAACCAACTAAAAATATCTGATAGTACCATGACAACCCATGTAAACTCTAGACATAGGTAACACTGTTGTATGGTTCATAAGAATGAAATGCATCAACCATCACCAGGTCTACTTATAGCCCTTCATATGAGATGATATTTACTAATATGTAGTCTTATTGATTAAATAATGGGAACTTTGAGATTTTCCTATAATTTTGGTTCACTCAATGTGTATCTGGGACCATCCCCAAGAGTCTCATGTTCTCCTCCTTGGATGAAGATTGTGCTAGGATATCATTATCATAAACCACAACAAATAGGTCCAACAAGGGACACAAGATCTAGTTCTACATTCCCATGAACACTTTAGTGTTTTTTTCAAAATGATAAGAATTACCATGTACTCATAGAGACCATAACAACATTTTATTACTTTCTTCATTATATCATCATCCCATACTCATAGCTATTGATATCCTAATATGAGATCAATCATTTGTAAAAATCATTCCCAGTTAAACAGATCAATGTGTTTTTGGTTCCTCAATAGTGGATTTTTATTCTTCATTATCACCTGGATAAATCACTAGTAATATAAAGAAAACCTCATTCTCTCATCTACCTTATTAGTGAAAAAATAGAACTACCCTGTGTGAAGAAATGGGTCTCAAAAAACAATTCTCCTATAAGTACTCCAATATTAACCTCATCTCATGATGATCTGGAGAAGCCTTTTGATATACTGGTAAATATATCATGGCCATCCCAGGATGAACATAAACTTATAATTCTAGCTTTCTATGAAGAGTTAATCCAAGAACCTCATCAACTACTTCGACAAAAATGGATTCCTATGTCTAAAATCAAAACCCGATACACTAAATATTATTTCCATAAATAAATAGTACTGAATCTGGTCCTAGGTAGAATTGAATTCTTCAAAACCACTTTTTCTTGACCTAACTCACATTGGTCTATTATGTGACCACCTCATTCGAACCTCCAATAGACCAGGGACTAGAAACCAGAAATGAGTATGCATATCCCATAAGTGAGAGGAATTATACTAATATACCATTACATATGCATACAACCCCAATCCAACAAAATAATAAAATGTAAAAAAATGGATTAAAATATATACACACTTCTATAATCCCAAACTACAGTATGATAATATTTTATTGAAGGTGAATGGAATATTATCAAATGTAAGATACTGAAATAAAACTTTGTCATTCTAGTTCAAGATATGCTCCACCAGCTCTACACCCTCCCTATACATTGTCAAAAGGGTCATCATCTATATAATACATGCCACATGTAGGAAGAACCCATGTTGGGGTGAGTATAACAATAACCTATTGGAAACCCCAAAACACTAAACAAGAATCATCATATATATTCATTTAATACAATGATATAATGATAAATTTATAATAAAAACCACCAAGATATACTGATTAAGCACACAACATCATCAGTCATTCCCAAACAACTACTAGTCATATAATTCTTCTCAATTAAATGATCATTCATGTAGAATCCAATCCATGATCCATGATATAACTAGAGAATCTCATAAAATAAGTCTAGAACATTATTCCCCACCCACTAAAGCTCACTTTTATTAGAAGGAGGATATACTCAGTTGGGGGGGGGAATTCCTAGACCCACTAACGGACATCCCAAACCCAATCTGGATAAACCCACTATGTATGGTATTGGAAGACCATGATACCTATGAACCCAAAAAATTTGGATATCCAGATGGAGTAGAAACACCCTACCAAAGTAGGTCACACCAATCCCATAAAACCCACATTTGGTATAAATATGATAGAGAATCAAAATCTTGTCTCATTGAGACGTACCATGACCTCTATCTGAGACTCATAATCTATAGGGGATCACAATCCATATATAGGGATTGAATTCCTCACTATATCCTCAAGGGTGAGGACAATTGTTAAAAACCACTCAACCAACTCTAGTCTAAACTAAAGATAGAAAGAGAAACAAAACATCTTTAAGGGAGTAAACATTGTGTAAGTACAATAAACAACATGGCTTTCCCGACTATTATATTTCAGTATGGTGTTTCCTCACATAGAATGTAAAACTCAACATACATGATGTGTTTCTAGATTTTATGATCTGTGGAGGTCGGTCAAAAACCTTCTTGTGTCACCTAGTCGTGTCCCTGTACCACATGACATGCTCTTGTACACCTGGATAATTCTATGTTCAAGTACACGGTATGTCTGTTTTGATGTACTCTAGGCAATGTTAGTGTAAACTTATAGGTACATGATAACCATAATAGATGTTTCTCATGACATGTGATATTATAATCAATTTGGAATCTCTAGTGTCGTAACCAGGTGGTACGACATGAAATATAATCCTGAAATACATGTTATTGATAATGGAATTGTCTAGATCTGTCATGGTCTTCTTCCTATCATTAAATAGATCATCGGATTCCCCATCTTAAATAGAACCAATAGTCCCATAGTCAGATGAACCCTTCTATCACGAACTACTGGATATGGATTTTAATTTTATAAGAAAACACCATAGTGATCCATCCATAACTGCATGTAAAAACTAGGAAGAATAAAACCTAGAAATCCGTCTAATACAATACTAATCATCATCTACCATTATCTCACCTAAAATGCATTGTAGATCATGATCTAAACTCGTGGTATTGATATGTTGCACCAAATAATGGTCGTAATATGATCAATTACTCGGTCTTTTTTCAAAGCATAAGCCTAATGAAAATCTCATGATGATATATGGAAGAATTTGGAGAGAAAACCATTATAGATAAGATGGAAGGACTAAAACTCAACGTTTTTTTAGAATAGTCATGATTAATTTTAATAGAATTGATAAACAATGAGAGATACACAAAAAATGAACAATAGTCCATCAATTAAAAAATTATGATGGTGCTTATATCAATTTTTTGTGTGGAATTGATCCACATTCATCTCAGATTAAGTAAAAAAATAGAAAACACAAATAAACATCATACCTGGGGCTTTGAACAATCATTGATGAATAATGGTTATACATTACTATCATTGATGAGATCCATGTACACTATTAGTGCAATGATCCTCGATGCGGTACCGATCCATCAATGTTCTCCAAAATTGATCTTCAATAGTCATCTATATATCCATGGATTTAGCGGAAAAACTTCAGACAAGTCCCATACCATATATTTAAATAATATATAGTCACTATGTCCAATACAAGTAATAAAAAAATTAATTTATTTTTAACGTTAATTTCATCACCCATGAAAACGATTTCATAATCCCACCATACTGAAAAATATTAAGTCACACATATGGTAAAGCATGTGTTCAAAACCTAATGTTTCTCTCAAATTTTTCATTTCCTCCCCAGTTTTCCATTATTAATCATTTTTCAAGTAATAAAATGAATATATTATTTAATATATTTAATATACTTCATACAATTAGACCAAAAACACTAGGCCTTATAATCACATGACGTTTCAACACCATGTCTTTGAAATAATCTCTATAACAACTAGAAATATTACATGGAAAATTAAATTCATTTAAATTTCCATTATTATTGATTAATGTCTATAAAATAACTAATCAAATATTTTTAAAAGTATAGACATAGAAGAAAATGAGTTGTAAGGGAGACATATAAGTGGTTTTTCAAAATAAACTGACATACCGCATGTTCGATTTGTCATTGATATTCATTATCATCATGAATAATAGAAATATATTGACTATTTAATTTCTTAATTACAATATTAATTTTAAATATTTATTTTACCTAATTTTTTTACCATATAATATTTTTTACTTAATAAATTAACATCACATTGATTTTTTGTAGATATTAAAATCATATGTCCAAAATAACTTCAATATGATCTATGTGGTAAAATTGAAATTTTTTAATCATATAATGAATAATAATCCTGAAATAATTGTAATTTATTTACATCAATATTACTTTTGTAACCAAACCTAAAATAATGTTATGTAAAATTACGATTGTTACAATCATGGTTATAGTAGGTAATATATACAGATGAGTAACGTTGTCATTTTCTGAAGCTCGTGATGGGAATAGGTTAGAAAATATTATATCATTCTAAAATAATAATTATATCATAAATATCATGTTATATATTTAGATACATATATATATATATCATTCATCTAATTCGGTAATGAAAAACAAATCACATCTGTTTGTGGAGGTGTTATTCAACACATACACTTGAATGATGTTATCATTATTCAATGGATTTAAAGGTAAGAAATAAATTGATAGAATTAATTTTTATAATAAAATATATTTCATGAATATTATATATGTATATATATATATATATATATTAAATCCATATTTATAACTAGATGTGGAAGGTGGTGATTGATAGTGAATTACACTGGTTTGTGAGCTGGTAGTCTACCATACAGAAGAATGATGGTTTTGTTTCACATTTGATGGAAGTAGAGGCTGATATAGGATATTTAATTATCAATATCAAATATCATTAAAATGAATATACACGTGTTAATATTTCTTCCTTTTAGAAGAATATTTAAATGAGGTATAATATGAAATTACATGAAAACTCTTAATGTATAATTTTATCACTTATTTAGACAACCTCTTATAGTATACAACAAAATGCGTTCCTTGGATACAATTATGATCAAAATAGGGAATGTATGATGTAATTATTTTTATATGGAATATATTTATTCATTTATTTATTAATCCAAAAGGCTTATCATGTATGAATAAAAGAGGCTAGTTAGTACCCTTTTAAATTTAAAGGGAGGGTTACTTTTTTAATTTACAAAACAATTAAATTTATATATATTAATATCAAATTAAATTGGATAAAAATTAATACAATTAAAAAATTAGATGATTTTTGGTCAAACGAATATCATATATCTACAGTTAAAAATTTTCGATGAAGTTTTCTACCTTATATTTCGGTTTTTACCCTAGTTAATATTTAATGATAATTATAATGATAACAATGTTTTTACACTTTAGGGGCCCATAAAGTTCCTGTAATGGAAAAATTAGATAATAAATGGTAAATAGTTGATATTTTAAATTAAACCAAAATCATTTGTATGAATATATTATTTTCATGGAATTTTATATCATTTAAAAAAACCATTTTTAAAAAAATATTATGAATGTCGATTTTGACACTATTCAATTGATATGACAGTAAATTAATAAAAAAATATATAATTAGGATATATTCTATTAACACCACTATATAATTTTAATTTTTTGAAAAAAAATTATTTAACACAATAAATAATTCAATTTCTTTTACTTTTAATATTTATGATCATTTATTTTATTTTTCTACTAAATAAATAACTATTGTTTTAGTGTTTCATATGATCTTAGCATAATAATTTCTTAACCCAAAACTAATAATAAGTTTACATTATAAAAAATAAATTATATTTCAGATTAATAATTATAATTTAAAATAAATTTAATTGATCTCAATCACCAAATACTAAATATATTAAAATCAAAGAACAAACATTCTTTTCATTATCATTTACATAATTATTATGTAGAAAAAATAAATGAAATATGAAACCATATGTCTGTAAGTTAATTTATTTTATTTATACAACTAAAATATACTCCTCCAATTAGAGAACAAAATGTTCTAGGGTCAATTTTTTGTCCTCGTCATATTTTTTTTAACCTTAATTACGAAACATTTCCATTATCATGGAAAAATAATAACTATAAATACTAATCATAATGACAAAAATTAAAATTGACTTATATAAAAAATTTGGAAGTCTTGATTCAAAATATTGAATCCATTTTTTCATAATGAATTTGTTGTTGTGTAGAATGTTATTTATCAAAAACCATAGAAAACATGAAGAATTTTTTTTCCATAAAATTACATTTTTAAAAATTGTTTTTTATACCATAATAAGGTATAAAATTAATTTTTGACACGGTAATTAGATTTGGGTGAATTATATTTTACTAATTATATTTTTAAACTTATCCAAAATCGAATTTTTATATTAAAATTCATTCATATAACATATCATTTTTCGTAAAGATTATAATTTTAAATTATCCACTGAAAAATAAATATTTAAAAAAAAAATAAATATAAGATAATTTTGATATGATGATTTCAAAAAATAATTTCATTCTATCAAATAAAAATTCTATAATATGGAAAAAATATTTTAATTAAACTATAAAATTCAGGGAAAACTAATATGGTTTTAAATATATCTTATATCCTTTGAAAATGAAAAATTACAAAATATTTTTATAATGAATCTATCTCAATAAAATAATATTTTTAAATATATAAGACTTATTATTATTATCATTACATTGTTTGATACATACTTTATCCATGTTTTTTTATTATAACCATAATATATAGGAAATTACACCAATATTTAATAGAATTGTCATTCTATTAATTAATCAAGATCTACTGAATGATCAATAAATGAACAATATGATCAAGAGGAATGGATTTGAAGATAAATTCCACAAGAATGATCTAAATGATTAAAGAATACTATGATGAATAATCCACAATAAATGGAAAACGATCCACCAATCCAACAGGAATATGGGATCATAGATTAATGAAGAATAAAGGATCATTTATGGATTATAAAATAGAAATTTCCTAGATCCACATTATTTTAAATTAAATTTATGGATGAAAGAAAAGTGGAGGTTATGGAAGAATGCAACTAAAAATTTCAAGTGTGGGAGGTAAAAAAATGACATTTTTTGAAATTTGTAATGAAAATCAACCTTAATAAAAACAGACCAGTGGAACCCATCATTTATTATGTGAGGGCTCATTTATTGGCTAATGATTTCTATTGGGGCTCAGAACTACTACCCATCCTACTAGAGAGTAGAAATATTCTTTTGTATCACTAAATGCACCCGTATTCCTCTAATAAAAGTCATTACCATCATGTCACCCAAACAAAATAATTTCTGATGTAAAAAACACCAATTTAATATTTTTAAATGTGTATCATCTTAGTTTTTACCTGTTTCTCTAGATGGTCCATCAACAAAAAAAAATTTTATATTATCTCTAAAATTCTATCCATGTAATAAGGTAGACCACAACCCTGATAAAATTAGTGGAACAAATGATTTTAATTCTAAATTATTTATTATTTTCTGGATAGACTCTATTATAACATTTGAATACATAGTTGTATTAATTCATCAAATCTCATACAAAAATCAACATTAACATTTTTAGGCTCTTACACGTCCTTTATGGATTCACAATTCCAATCTTCATGAATACCATATCATTGAGAATATATATTATGATAATAAGAATATTTCTAACATTCAATCAATAAAAATTGAATTTTTTAATTAAATTAGGTAATCATGAAATTTGATAGATTTATGATCAGTATAGAATCATTATTTTTCATATGAATTGACTTTGGATGAATTAAAAAAATATTATACACTTTAGCTACATCGATATCTCAGGAATCATCAAGATGATATGTTTTATTGGGTTTCCTTATAATAATATATTCTAATTATATTATGAATATTATGATACGAATATCCAAAATGATAACTTAAATTATCTGCCTTCAAGAAGTCATATTTATGAGTGTCTTTTGAAAATAAGATTATTTAACATTCAATTTAATTGAACATAAATTCACATAAATTTTATCAAACACCCAAAAATAGTTATTGTGTTTCAAAAATATATATTTATTTTTCATCAAATTCTATTTATATTCACTTACCATTTCTGACATTATAGAATACATTATTTATTTTCTGATTCTTATATCATTAGTCACTATAGAAGAAACCTTCTACACAAGGGGTAGATCTCAACTAGAAAAATAATATATCAATAAAAGTGAGATCACTGAACCTATAATCTTAAAATGAAAGAAACAATTATTCTTAGAATATATGTATATGTTTTTACCACCATGGTGTTTTCATAACAACAAAATAACAATGAATAGATACATTCATTATCCTTAATTTAATCTTGATTTTCTCCACATTATCAACTAAGTATATTTTAGAAAAATATATTCTTGTTAACTAATTCTCAATTTGATATCATTATATACTTGGTAATATATCCAAAAAAGTTTTCATAAAAAAATCACTTGGTTGATTCATATAAGGATCCTCCTTTAAAAAAATACATAATCTTCAGCTGTCCTTATAGAATTATTTTTATTGCAATCCAAATGCCATTTTTTTCTTTGGAATTTTATAGAATTATGTCATAAATATTTAATATCTAGAGCATATACTAAAATATTAGAAACTTATAATCAAAATCCATTCTCCATTAATATAAAACCCTTAAAATAATAAAGATTTTATTTTCATAAAAAATAATATTGACATTCAACTTGACATATTCATTGGCCGTTCCAGTCCTTATACACTTTAATTTCATTGAAACATACAATGAGTATAAAAATCTATTTAAGGGACATAAAATGATGAAATTCATAAGTCCAATGATAAAAAAAATACCAAACAATTTTTAACTTTATTAAAATATTCTATGAGCATATCAAATAACTTGTATCCACCTGTAAAAAGGTTTTCTTCTATTAAAATCATTAAAATAAATCCCAAGAAATTAAAAAAACCATTTAGAAAAGTTAGGTCATCACATTCATAAACCATGATAATATCATGTCATAAATAACTGGATCTGAATTAATTCAATAAGAGAAACAACACTGACATGTTCTCCTCATCATTCATGTGATGTCCTAGATCATTTCCCAAGAAATTTTAGAGATATAATTCCCCTCACCCATTATATTATATATACCTATAAAACGTATCATATAAGATTTATTAGAATTATTATTTCATCATATACAATGTTTCAGTTCCATATAATTAATCAAACATTTTATGCCTTCACCTTTTCATTATGAAACTGAAGAAATGTTGTGTAAACAAATATTCAAAACATACAGGGATATAAAAATACCATTTAAATTAATAAACCCACTTTGAAAACAAAAAAACCAAAACACCTATAAAATGTGTTTTCATTGAAGGAACCAAGAATTTATATATGGTACAAAACACATAAAATAATGATTGTGGTGAAATGAAATTCCATTAATTATGTATATGATAAATTCAAACATTCCTTTTATTCCATTTATAAGGAATGTAAAAAGTTTCCCCATAAAATGCATAAAAATATTAATTTTAATAAAGAAAATTAATGGAAATATAATGATTAATGGATTTTCTATTATAATTAATTAATGTCAAAATAATATATTTCAAAATTATATTTATGTATATGCACATATAAAAATAATATTTACAAAAAAATCAATAATATATTTAAAACAATGATTTAAAATTAAATATTATCTTACTTGTTGTCTGACTCATCACATAAAATATTTATCTTACTAAAATTTAAACGTATGCAACTAATTTATTTATGAATTTTTTTATTTTCATTTTTTCATTAATTTTATTTAATACCTCATTATATTCAATTCTATTATCAAGTATGTTCATGTAAAAAATTTTGACAATATCAGTCTATTATGCCCATAATATATTTTCTAGGTGGAATTTGGTCAATTAGATCATCATTTCATCACATGAACAATAATAATGATAAAATTGACATTTTTACACATAAACATTGTTACATCACAGTTCCAGATCCCACATAACAGTTCCCGGAGAATGAATGGACACATCACCTCAAGAATATCTCCCTGTAATCCAGAGCCTGTTGACTAGTAGTGAGGGTTTAATGAGATGATAGTGGGAATCGAATACCCTCACGGAAGAGTATCACAATAGTATAACGAAAAAATAGCCCTCAAATGTAGAAGGAGTAATTAGAAATGACAATGTAGTCAAAAAATAATAATAAAATAACTGAATGAAAATGGCCATTTCCAATTTACAAGAATACATGTATGATAGTTGATGATATCTATACTGAATAAAAGACATATATAAGAATTTTTATATTATTATACAGGAATAAAGAAAATAATGAAAACCATCAAAGGAAATCTCGATGAGCATCCTGAGCTCCAGCTAGGACCTCTTCTCCTAACTTCTAGGTATATGTAATAAAACACAATAAATATTTCACGGTCCTATTAACATAATGTCCACTCGGGCATCCCAATGGAATTGAGGCCCATGTAGGGTGTGGTATATAAATTAGAGTAGCCAAGAATCCATAGGCTCTATCTCAATCTATTCAATGAAATATACGTTATGCAGTGTTTGGGTTATATGAATATGGTAAAAGATGTATTTAAAATAAATAATCCCATAAATCCATAGTCACATTATATATCTAATTCATTTAATAATTTAATTTAATTTAATATCCTTGAGACCCGAGACATATCCCAACATCCCCCAACTGGATAGGTAATAAAGATTTCCAGAACAGGCCTTTCAATAAGTAATAATAAATTTGGAATCCAAGCTTGTTATTTGGCATGTATGACACTTCATAAAATTAATTTCATTTATTAAAAAAATTATATCCTGAGCCCATCCTTGGAATCCCTAAATTGACATCCAAGTATCACTCTTTGTGTAATCTGAACTTACACACCTCAAGGTCATCCCATACATTCCTTAAAAACCAAGGTATATATCTAGGTGTGGTATAACATCCCTTATTAAATTTAAAAACTAATCCCATGCTAGTAATAACCATGTTCTAATCCAAGTATCACTTCAAGTATAATACCAACCAAAACTCGACAATACACTCCATGGTGAACCTCTATGGAACCTACTATATCTCTATGTGTTTTATATTGTCACTTCCCACAAATTATGTCCTTGGTGGTCCACTGGGGAATCCCAAATATCTCCAATTGAATAAATTATTAATTCACTCTGAATCTATCATCGACGTCCTCAATGGGAACCAATTATAAATTGATATATAATAAATGATCCATAGAGTCTGTTTTTAGAAATCAAATTATCACTCCGACATAAACATCAATCCTCAATTATTCCATCTATGAAATTACTAATTTCAATTCATGTGTCACCCATGGATTATAATCATTTAATCACAATCACATTTAATCAATTAATTTTCACATTTCATTATCATAACCAATAACATCACATTCCAAACCTTACCCATGGGGTATCTAGAGGTACAATGAATGATAAGAAGTATTGTATCACAATTAATCTTATGGTAAAAACGAAATATAAAAAGTATCTCGTTCTTGAAAAAAATATTACATGGGAAATACATCATTTAACACAGATGAGAAATAAGGAAATTTCTTTATTGGGAAATTCCAACTACAAGAGTTCCAAATGCCTAAGCGGTGTATGGGTTTATTTAACACTTATATAAAAAAGGAACACCATTTAGTTATATCAAGATAGGAAATTTACAACATGCCATTTATTAAATTCTAACATTAAGGTATAAGAATACTCCAATCCATAAACCAAGCATGATATAAATAACTAATCATTACTTTTTAGCAAAAAAGACAACACACCTCATTCAAGGGGTTATCTTATGAAATCATGAATGTTTTCATGAAACATTAATTTATATTATGAAACATTATTCCATGAGGCATACTCAATTCAAATTTAAAAAAATAATATAATGAAATCATAAATTTAAAGGTAAAAGGAAAGGGGTCATGACATAGGAGAATAATGACAATCTGAACACTTAAAAACATAACATTTTCATGGGGGACCACTCAAGTATTATCTTTACATCCTCTGAGCATATGCACCTTCACATATACGTATGGAAACCTATCCCATATGTACATATTTTAATGGATATGAATATATACAGGGGGTCCTTACATATATGATATATTCATATTCCTATTAATACTCACACACATATTCATTTTTTCGTATGTATATACCTAAGCACACTTATCCCCATATAAATATATTTATAGTTTAATGGTATGATATATAAATAAATGGCCAACATACATATAAAAATGACTACAAATACATATGAGGCATGTCTCCATTGACTACGTTGACTCGAACTCACCCCAAGGGTGATCAAAACTCACTATATATAAATATAGGAACTCAAACTAAATAAAATGACAAATAAAAGATTACTCTTGACCATGTAGTGAATGAAAAATATACCACAAGTTAGATTTGATAATCGAAATGGATTTGAAACTCCTCAGCTTCACAGAGAACATTAAAACATAAACACGAGATTCCATGGAATCCCACCGCATACCCAACACTAGAATAAAAACCAAAAAACATGGTTATCCCAAACCATATGGTTTTATGTAATGGGACATGGTGATCAGAGATAATAAAAACTATCCAAAATTAAGTAGAATATGGATTTAGGACCCTACAACAAATAATCGAATTAAAAGGATGGAGAAATCAGGTGGAAACAACAATCAATGAGGGATCCATAGTGGAGGTGTATCACATAGCCTAGAGAGAAAGGGTTAAGGGTGTGGCACACAGGTAAAGGGGGAGGAAGGAGAGAAATTGGATAGTTGTTAATTTATTTTAATTTCATTAAAAAACATACCACATGGTTTGGGTTGTATAGTTAGCAAAATCGTTTTCCACTCGGGTGACACCCTCTACATGGGAATCCACCATGCATGGTTTTTACCACATGGTTAGACTAATCATTATAAATAAATAAAATAAAAAGAGAGAGGTTACTTCTTATGTGGAACTAACCATGAACCTATCCCACACTATTTGGTTAAACAGAATGCAAACTGTACATGGATTTTTTGTACCCTTTCTGCAGCCAAATGGTTTTCTACTAAGGGTTGCATAGTTTCAAAAAGGTAGGGCACCATGTTAAAATAACTCAAACAATGATATTTTGGTTTCCAGTAATCCAAAAAATCAATGAGACACCCATGGTACCCCTTGGTCATCTTACCACATTTAAAAACCACATAGATATGTGTTCCAACTCCCAAAATTACATTATGTTGTTTGGAATTAAAATATCCCATCTAGTAAACAAAAAATGTTTAAATTAATTTGGAATTCCATCTGTTCTACCTGAAAAGGACTCTAAAAACACCCTATCATTCAACTTATCATCCTACGGAATCCTTGGAAAAAAATACATCAACCGACCTAAAAGTGTCATGATGATTCACTTAGTTTACTACGTTGCATTTCCAAATCCCTAACACACCTTAAAGTACCTTTTAAGAACATGACACAAAAGATGTAAAAATAGAAGATAAAACTCAATTTTGAATTGAAACATTAAAATAGTTTTTTAGGAATCCAAGAAAGTGAGAGACACATTCACATCATCATATCCTAAAACATTTTGACCAATTGTGATCCCATCCTTAAGAGTTTACATTATAAATGAGATAATTTCTAACTACAACATTCCCCACCCTTATAATTGTTTTAATAATCACACCCCTACGAATTCTAATGATGCTCAAAGAATATTTTCTCTAATACAGAAACCCCTAATACATATGAGGTCATATAAGGGACCTTAGATTATGGGAATGATCAAATAAAAATCCTTTAAACTAAAACAGGACGCACATGCATTCCATGATGAATTTTTTGACCCTAAAGCCACACTAAAAATAACCTAACAGTGTGCTTTAAAATATGTTTTACCTAACCACATAATTTTAAGAATAAGAAAGAAACATGTATAACCACACTAGATGACTATTCTCAAATGCTTAGCTTATATGGTCAATATATTTCATCGAAATGTAAGAAAATCCTTCCACAGAATTCTATATTTACAACAAATGTGCCCCCTGAATTCCATACCTAACATCCAGGTTCGTTCTGATATCAAACAACCACATGGTTATTTAAATATATTATCCTCATCTAGAAAGAGTTTATATCTTAGATCTATCCCACGGTAATTTTGTACCATTTTAAAATCAACTTTGAGCCTGAAATACAGTTCGGGATAACCTCAGATTCATGAAGATGGTTTCCAAGGAACTAACCTCAGGTATCCCATACACCATATTTAAATGTGAGATGTTTTTAAAAGGAAAAACCATCCACATCTATCCAATGATTGAGCATAGAGTGGAATTATATTGGTGGTCATATCTGAAGAAATGGATTGTGTCCATGAGTCTATCCGGGGTGTTCCTACATCAAAACCGATTTGTCACACATGACTAAAAATTTTATGATAAGAACAACATGGTAGCGTTCAACTCAGATAAATTCATCTTATCAATCCCAATAACATTTAAAACATAGTGCAACGTAAGGCCGACACTCTCTTAGTGCATCAGTGAAGAAGTCAACATAGGGGAATTCCTAATATCTTTAAGAAGACTACAAAAAATGAAAACCAAGGAATCAAAAAGAAAAATTTGAATCACTACTAGTGTTCCTTTTAAAAATATTTCATCATCACCTTTTTGAAATATTTTCATTACCCGATCATAATTATTTTACCATAAAAGGCTTCCAGGGATTGTTCAAGAATTACTATTGATGTTAATTGGAGACCAATGATGCTTTTATATGATTTAATACATAGCTAAGAAAATCAATGTCATGCTATTGAGAATTAAATAACATTATTAAAAACATTCAATACTCAAAGGAATTAGAAAAGATAATTAACCATTTTAGTATTTTTCCCTAACCTTTTTCCCTCTACCCAAAATATCAATTTTAACAGAACAGGCATGAAGCTCCCCACCTTAGGAGTGTCATAAAAATTAAAAACAAGAGTCATATTAGCCTCTCATAAGTGTGATCGACCCATATTTCCCTTAAATTCACTTGTGATACTCCAAAAGTCATGATAACGAAATCAAACGATTAGGTATGGAATCTAATAGCAATTTGACCGGTGTATCCTAACACCTGACTATCTAGGATGTCTATCAAGCACTGAGAGGAACTTGATTCCTTTAATTCATTGGTCACTCTACTATGAAGAGGACCCAAGACTACGCTCAACATAATAAGGATTAATGATTAAACCAAACCCACTCATTTCATCACATCAATTAACAACTCGACTGGTACCACCTAAATCAAAACATATTACCCTAAGGATTCATGATCCATTGACACATGATAAATACTAGCCATTGGTGTTCAATCCATTGTGTTCATCTATCATACATCCTATAATAAATTCATTACCCATAGTATAATTTCTCATACATCCATTAACATTGATGATGACATACTGAGTAGTCCATCACCGAGGAAGAAGATAGGTTCACGTGACATACTTAGAGACTAACCATGGCAGAGGGAAGTCTAACCCGCTAAACCTAGAATTACTCAATGCTCATTATTGTAAAAAGGGTCACACATACACTGAACACCCATCCTAACAAGTGGTTTATTTAAGATATATTCATCCTATATGGGATAATGGAACAAAAAAGTAACCAAGAATTAGAGGAATCATGATATAGGAAATTGATTCAACCTATAAGGGTGATACCTTCCATGGGAATCCCTTAACAATTCATATCCCTCAAATATATCACTAGTTCATACAAAATAATTATCACTAGGAATAAGAGCATGTTATTTAAGTCATTTCTAAAAACAATCACCCAATAAATACATGCTCACATATCCTTTCCATGGTCTGCCATGGGAATCATTTAAACTTTGTTAAACCATGGGTTTAAAGAAAGGTCACCACTATTGGTTCCTGTAATAATGTCATTACATTAAATGACATTCAATATTTAAATATATAAATCTATTAAACTACTAGTAAAAATAAATTCATAAGGAAAAAATAACTACGTAACTTATATCATTAACAACTCAAATAAAAACAAGTAGTCTTAACCAACATCCATTAAATACATTTTAGAAACATTTTCACATCCCATCATAATTAGGTAATTTATAAGATAAATTGCATTTAAATAATAGAAGAAAATGTGTCCTACGTGGGCCCTATTAAACCAACCATGTTCTTTATAAAGCAACCCAATCAGAGGTGTTAATTTTTAAAATATTTTAGACAACATTAGAGTTTAATCTCCTAAAAACATTCCCCAACTGATATAATTTTTCCTAGTTATGAAGTTATAAATGTCACTGGAATCTGTTACAAATTGAACCATTCATTCAGATTGAATTTAAAAAACATTATAAATTTAACCACATCAAAATATAACACATTAATATATATATATATATATATATATTGGTTAAATTATTTTGGTGGTCATATAACAACCATATTGTTCACATAAACTCTACAGTTTTATATTTTGTTCCCATTTGAAAAAAAAATCACTTTAACACATGATCTATATCTGGTTTTTAAATTTTTACATGGTTCTAAAAACATTAATAAGGGTCCAGAGATGTTTCAAGTATATGGGTTACCCTTTACAATTATTAAGGTTCTCATTAAAAATAAAATTGAAAAGTGTATCCTATAAAAATCTCAACCATTCCCCTATATGAAAAAAGCTAACAGTTTATCAAAATATATAAACAATGAAAAAAATGCTAAAATACATAGAATCGTGACTTATAATCTCATAAGCTTATTAGATTACATGCACGACATGTTAAATAAATAAGATGAATGTAATATAATCAAGAAATTAATGCTTTCCAATTCCTAAACATTGTATAAATTTATGCATTGTAGTTTTAAAATATGTTAAATAAATCACCTAAACATGTTTCCTTAGTAGTATTTTTAATAAAATACAAATGAATAGTATAACACTCAAGTCGGAAAATCAAATCCATAGGCAACCTACTAATGTAACTACATGGTATGTCATATGATTGACATGTGATGTCCTATGTTCCTATAATATGAGGCATGAAATGTTATGTCTTTTCCATAATAGGACAAGGGATAAAAATATAAATCCCATAAATCAATAATCAACAAAAAATACACCAATCAATCGAGTGGATAAAGTGTCTATGGTAACATGAAAAAGTAATCATATCCATGACCACTTGGTCATTTCCACATGGGTGGGGTGATCAGTCCAAGAAACAACTATTTATCTGGTGATGACACATTCCTAGTCTCATTTATACCATTCCAAAATAGTTAGACGAGGAGAAATATAACTATGATTAAACTTTGTAATGTCATGAACCTCGATGCCACTCAACAATCCCCTGATATTGGATATCCATAAGGCCTCAAGTGTTCCTCCCCATAAAATAGAGGTTGGAGACTATTAGTGAGGATATAAAGAGATAATATTAAGAGAATATACCCTTATGTTATAGTAGTATAGAGGTGTAACATAATGAAATTGAATACAACATTAGGTGGTGTAATAAGAAATGAAAAAGTATTAGAATAAATTTAATGTAATAAATTAATTATAGAAATGCGTGTATAAAAGATGATGTTACATAGAATAAACATAAGATATATAATATTTAGTGTTACAATATACTAGAAAAATAAATAAATGAAGTAATATCCTTAAAGGTAATCTCCTTGAGCATCCTGAGCTCTATGTCAATCACTTTTTGAAACTCTTAGGTACATGAAGGGAAACCCAAGTAGTAGTTTGTGGCCCTTAAAACATAAGGTTCACAAGAGACTATAGTGTAATGGAATCCCAACTAGGGAATGAGATATAAATCGTAGTAGGTTGCTACCCATTGTGTCTATCCCTTTCAATTATATGAAATATAAATTATATAGTGTGCGGGTAATATGAAACAAGTAAAGGAAGTGCTTAATGTAAGAATTATATAAATATAGTCTCTCAATATATATCAAATGAATTTAATTTATAATAATTGAGACACTTTTCATAGGTCAATATCCTCCATGTGGATAGGTTAGTAAGTATTCTTAAATAGGTCATCCAATAAGTAGCAATAAAAACTGAATCCCAGCTTCTTCCTAGGCCTGGAAGACGCAACATACAATTCATTTCATTTATTAAAAAATGTGGAATCAGACTCAGTCCTTGGAATCATGAAATAGGAAACCAAGTATCACTCCATGTGTAATATGAACCAACACCCCCCAATCCAATCCTTGGATATCCCCGAGAGTCTAGGTATCACTCTAGGTGTGGTATAACATCCCTTATTAAATTTAGAAACGGATCTCATCCTATGAATTCAAATGTTGGAATCTAGGTATCATTTTCTATATAATACCTAGAAACCCCCACAAACCTATCATTGGATAACCTCTCAAGAACCCAGTGTTTCTCTTGGTGTGGTATAACTTCACCGCCAATCATGTCTTTTCATGGTGGTCTACTAAGGGAGCCCAAGTATCAACCACAAAATAAGTTATAAATTCCCATTGAGGACATCCTTACCATCCTCTACGGGAACCATATTTCAATCAACATATGATATTCAAGAAAAATTATAAATACATAGAAAATCTAGTATCACTCATGTATAAAGGTCAAGCCTCACTGAGTCCATCCAGGACATTCTTCATTTGAATTCATGTATCAACCACTGATTATGAATATTTAATCACAACATAATTTAATAAATTTATTTACACATTTCATGTTAAGATCTAATAAAAGCTAATTTCAAACCTCACTCATGGGGTAACTAAAGGAATGAGGTAAACTAACAATTCTTTTCTCAAAATTAGTCACACTGGAAAAAAGAAACAAAAGTTGTATCTCGTGCATAAGAACTATTAAATGGAAAATACATCAATTAATTCCCATGGGAAACAAGGGAATTTTATACATGATAAATTGCAACTGTAAGACTGCCAAATCGCTAAGATATGACTTATGTTATTTTAACAAAAAGGGGAAAATCATTTAAAATTAATAATAGAGGACATGTAAAACTATCCTGTTATTAAATTATATCAATAAGGCATAAGAATACTTCTATCTATAATCCAAGCATGATATAATTAACTAATAATTAATTTTTATCTTAAAATATAGTGCTCCTCATTCGAGGAGTTTTATTATAAAATTAATAAATTGTTCTTAAAACAATTCATGTTACATAGTAAACATTATTCCTTGAGGAATAATCAATTCAGGTTAAAGAAGAGATTAATGCAACATTAAATTAAAAGGGAAAATAAAGGGGTCTTACCTGAGGAGAAGAAGGCTAATCTAAAAACTTCGACACTTAATATTTTCATCCGAAACCACTTGAAGGTTCTCTATCATGCTTCTTTGAATATGCACATTTACAAATATATAAGGACACCAAGACACTATATACATTTTTTCATGACATTGAATACTTATAAGGGGATCTATACAAATAAATTATACGCATATACTTCTATTCAATCCCACTCATGTGAATTTTTTCATATATATACATAAAAAGAATTATCCCCATATATATTCACAATTACTTGGGAGGATATATATATAATTTGGGAACATACTTATATATATATGCCAACCTATGCATGCGTAGTAAGTCGCCTTTGAATATGGTGACTGAAACCCACCCCACTGGTGATAAAAACTCACTATAGATAAATATAGGGACTCAAATTATTTAAAAGGCCCGAAATAATATTGTACTAGTCCAAGAATTAGAAAAACAAATTACATCAAGTGATGATGAAAAATAGAAATGGTTTGGAAACACATCGAATTTTGTGGAGAACATCAAAGCCTAAATAATAGAGTCTGAGGAGACCCACTACAAAACCCAACCCCAGATGGAAAACAAAATTTATGTTGACCCTTAACCATAATGATCAGATGAACAATGCAAGAAAAAATTAGAGGGGAAAAACATGCCAATAATATGGATAAGTGGGAGATGAGACCATATATTGAATAATCAAAGAGAAAATGAGAAGAAGTCTAGTAGAAAATGATGATCGATGAGGGAGATATGTACGAGATGTGTTACGCGACCTCTAGTCGAAAGGGGGAGGGGTGGGTCGTGCAAGCGAAGGGTGAGGAAGGAGTGACAATTTTTTTTTATATTTTTATTTTATTTTATTAAATTATTTAAATTTATTTGTAAAACATACCACATGGTTTGGGTTCCTTGGTTCTCCAAAATTTTCACTAACTGTGCAGTAGAGTATTCTTTGGAATCCACCTCACTGAGTTTCCTCTGAAAGGCTATTCTAACAATGATCAAACTAAGTTGTGAATAGTGAAAGGGTACTACCTATGTGGAACTACCAGTTTTCCCTTCCAACATGGTTTGGTTAAACCGTGTGGGGAATTTGCACACACTTTCCCCTGTAGTATTTTTTGATGTTGAGTGCCGCATGGTTTCATACAGACCATGAACCCCATTCATAGCACCCAATCCTTGACATTTCATTGTCCTCTCTCCCTAAACACATCAATAATCCCAATGGAACCCTTGGGGCCTTATCAAAGTTTAAAAACGAGAGATTAATGTGTTACAACACATGGAATTAGGTTTTAAAGCTCAGTTTTAAAATTGGATCATATAGTAAGAGAAATATTTTTAAATCATTTGGAATTCATTATTAGTATAAAATCAATGGAATCTAAAAATATAAATTTAAAATAAACAATAAAAGGTGGTTATGATAAATTAACTATGTTATAATTAGGGAGATGGTAGGTTGTACGTAGATAAGAGTAAAATTTCCAATTTTCAAGGTTCATAATGGAATGATGATAAGTGTTATTCTATAGTTACTAATGATAAATAAATAATAAATATCTTTTTTATTTACATAAACATATATATAATAATCATGTCATGTGTCCATGAAAAATGATTAGAATCACTTTGTGGAGGTGGTAAGGAACATGTAATTATGGAATAAATTATCATTTTTTAATATATAGAAATGTATAAAAATGGATGAAATATTATATTTATATATTTCTAAATTTTTTATTAATATTATTATTATACATAAAACTAATCAATATAAACAGCTATGAGATGCTGTGAGGGACAACTAAATACATCGCATCATGGAGGTGGTTGTCCACACATACATATGGATAATGTATTAACTTCTCATTTGATGAAAGATGGGATAGATATTGTTTATTACATTGAGATAATTATATCTCAACATAAAAGATTCTAATATATATATTTCATCATAGTTGAATAATATTTGAGGGAGGTAGAAGAAAATATAAATCGACGTTGCATCATATACTTATTAATCAGACAACGTCATTCAGTTTTAAACAAAAACAATACCAGGATGGTTTTCAAAACCATATATCATTCCCATGGTCTGATATGGTGGTTTTAGGAATAAAAAATAATTTAATAAACCATTATATATTATAAAATATCATTGAAGTCATTTTTGGAACAATTAATTTAATTTGAATTTCAAAACTACATAAATATAACGGAGTTGGATTATAACCCTATAACACATTACGAATAAGTTATATTTTTATAAAAAATAATGTAACAAAATTATTCAATAAAAATATATTACCTTTATTTAAAAAATACAATTACATTATTTTTCAATTAATTAAATAAATATTTTCTTAGTTTAATGTAATCATTTAACATAATTAATTCATCCCTCAAATTTAAAAAACTATTGTGATAAATAGTATTATCTTGATAAAAAAGCATATGGTACTAAATGGAAGTTTTTTTAATAAATTTCCCAATATTATTATACATATTAAAAGTTTTAGGGTGTCATTTTTGACATAATTTTTACTCATATAATTTTAATGTTACAATCAATGGAAGGTGGATATAAATTGAAATTTTTTCAAATATTCAATGGTCATGGTATAAAAAAATACAATAAGATAATTAAAATTTTATGAGGGTGTTTTAGACCATGTCTCATTATTTATAACCTTAATTACCAAATTCACTCTTATTGAGGTGACATAAATTTAATATAGTTACTATTTAAATTCTCCTAAATCAAGAAATACTTACAAAATTTTGACCTCTTGATTACAAAAATCATATCCATTTTTCATTACCTAGTTCACATAAGTTGAATATTTTTATTTAAAATTAACCCCACAAAATGCAATAAAAATGGTTTTACATAAAAAAGTGTTTTTAATTCCAAAATTGAACATATACAATTTAAAAAAAAACAATGATTCCAATTTAATCAATTATATAATATATAAGAAATAATACATTTGTTACATTTAAATAAAATTAAATATGAGTTTTTATTTTTAAATTTTGTACTTTAATGAATATAAATTACAGCTGAAAAAATATCATTTTTTACTATTAAATAAAAAATCAATCTTTTTTGAAAAATATAAATATTTAATCTTTAGCTAATTTTTATTTGATAATCAAAAATATTATTTTTAATTTTTCAAATTAAAATTTAACTAATTATAAATTATTCATTTCAATACAACCATATATAGTAAATAAAATAAAAGTACTTCCTTTTTGAGTGATTTATTTACAATAATAACAATAATAATATTAATAATTATGAATATAAGTACTTAAAAAGAAAACAAAATTAATAATAATAAGGAATAATTATTATTATTAACTTTTTAATGGTTTTTAATTTTTTTTCCTTCTTGGGGAATTTCTTTAGTTAATTTCATTCATTTTTAAACTAGTAGGGAAATATTTTCCTCATATTTTCTGATTCCCATATTCTTTCTTCTATTTGATAGTTTTCTAAATAAAAACATTAAATAATCAAACTAATTTTTAGGAAACACATTCTCCCAATTTTAAGGAATATATTATTTTCATTCCACAATGGAATTTCTATACTACAATTAAACTACATCAAGGATCAACCATGATATAATTATAGCATATATTTTATTAATGTTGAAACATAGAATCTGTGGCATACCTTAGATATACTCATAGGTAGGTCCAGTATATGAAAAAATGACCTGTATTTATCGATGAAATTATATGATTCAATGAACCATAGACTTATATTACCCAATTTATAACAACAAATAACACTTTTCTATTGACATACTTTATGAAAAACAAGATCACATTCCCTAAATGAAAGATAATTCCACCAGATACTATTATTACATTCATAACTTATCCAAGACATAATAAAAGGTTTATTAATAATATTTTCTATCTTAACCATTTATTCTACCAATTTAGGTGCTGCCAATAGTCATTCATCTACTTCATCCCAAAAAACAAGATTATGACAGTGCTTTCCATATAATTCTTCAAAAGGTTTCATTTTAATAATAGAATATAGGATGTTGTCATAAGGAAATTCACATAATAAATATTTTTATCCCAAATTTTCTATAAATATATTTTACAAACACGAATAATATATTATAAAGTATGAGTATTTTTCTTATACTTTTTATGAAAATGAGGATGAAAATTTATGCTAAATTTTAATCCAATTCCCAACGACATCTATAATCGTTTATAGAAATTATAGGTGAATCCAAGATCAGGTTCATATATAATGAGGATATTAAATCTATATAACCTAAAAAACTACTTGAGATGAATTATGAAAAATATTCTAAAGATAAAGTTTATTTAATGGGGATAAGATGTTCTTTTTTATTCATTCGATCTAAAATATATATATATCATATTATTACCTCGAGATGTATTTGGTAAGGACACCAGGGAATACATGGATATATAATTCCATTTTCACTTCAGAAATAGAAATTATAGTGGCATATATTATGGTATTTTTTTTAACAAAAGTAACATCTTTACAAGTTTATTGTGCCATTATAAATTCTGAATTATTTTTCATCCTTTTATCCCACCATTAATAATCCTGATAGTCTCTATATATATTATTTCATCCATGATGAATGGGAAATCTTGAAATATGATCATCAATAAACAATTATTCAAGTTACTAATAATAAATTGGAACACAAAATCTATTAGGAAATGAAATAAATCCCTCTCTATCAATATTAAACTCTTGAAATATATAGTTATTAACAAATTATAACTATTCATTAATAAAATGATCCGCCATCTAAACCTTTTTATTTATTTATGAATGAGGTGATTATATTGAGACCTTAAAACAAAAAAATGAAATCTTATGTATGAAATTTTTCTAGTTGACAATTCCTCAAATAAAAAACCAAAGGGTCATGTTCAAAATGTAACATGGTTAATATTGCATTATTTTTGACTCAAATCATCAAATACATTGTTTTTTTCTAATAAAGAAATTAATTTGGAAATCATAATCCTTAATCAGTTTAAGTTATCTTCTTCTTATCATGTTCATATTTTTCGTAGATATTATATTCATCAAAATTTTACGATTATTATATATTTCAAACATTATTTAATATAAAGGATACCTAATTTTTTTATATAAAAGCTATATAATCTTAATCCAAATAATGTGTCAGATTGTTTAACTCATTAGTATTCAATTGAAATGATGTTTTATAAATTATGAGATCATTATACATTAGAAAAAAAACCCATTCCCTTTAATAAAGAATTTCTATAGACATAAAAATTAGTATTTCAAGATCAAAGGGATGAAACTAGGGAATTAACCAATCATTTATTTAGTTATTAGAAACATTAATCATACAATTTTTATAAGACAATTTTAAGTCCTTTTTTTATTCACATTGTTATTGGTCCAGATAACTGAGAATATTTTTCAAAAAACCACATATAGTATCCCATTAGTCTATAAAAACATATAATAACTATAACATTCATTGGGCCTATGCATTATTAAAAAAAATTAGTTTTGGAAGCGATAATAGATATTAAAAATTTATAAATAAAATTCCCTAATTAACAAAAATTGTTCCAGCAAAAAATTCATATGAATGAAAATTTCCCTCTAAATTATTACATTTAGGGTTTAAAAAAATTCATCGGTGAATTTCATAAACTTCATGAAATTCAGAGTATACCAAAATATCATCAAATAATAGATCTATTAAATTATTTAAATAGTCATGTATAATAATATTCTAAAAATCCATGAATAATACTATTCTATTAGACGCCCCTTAGAGAATAACTATGAGTTCATAATTCTCATATCTATTCAGAAATCATTTCACCATAATATCTTAATTGATTATACCTAATCCAAATATTTTTCATTAAAATTACTACATTACGTTGACGTAATCAAAGAGATCATTGATATGAGTAAAATGTCATTTGTTTTAAAAAATGACATTATTTAAGGAACTATAATCAGTTAAATGTGTCATTAAAGAATCATTATTTTTAATAATAAAATAGGAACCCCCAAATGTGATGTGATAAGAAAAATGAATATTTTACATGGTAAATATTGAAACATATTTTTCAATTTTAAAAGTTCTAATTTAGTTATTCCATACTGGTGTTTTGAAATCGTTCTAGAACTATACACTGAATTTATAATTAATGAAACTCCAGATTTGGAATAACTCTGAAAAATCATTAGAAAATATATTAAAAACTCTTGTCACTACTAAGACATCACTAATCTCAATAATGCATTTATTTTCTGGAAAATGATCTCATTATCATTCAATAACATATCAAATAAATATTCATCAGATTGGTTTGTTATCTAAGGCATGAAGTAATTGAATAGAAATTTCTTCTCTAGAAAATTTATTTTGAATGATATATAGAAATCCATTCTATTCACAAAGTAATTTCAAATTCTAATTTATAAATTTAAAAACAATTTTTAGGAAACACCAACCCACTATTACAAATATTAAGATTATAGTAAATCAATGATTCCATAAAAAATGTTACACAAATTTTTTAGAAATAGTTATATCATATTTTCAAGATGTGATATTACCTTCTTAGTGGAATATTTATGAGATATGATTGAATGTGAAAACCATGATTTTAATAGTATAATGAAATAATCAGAATAAATAATTAACATACCTATCTCTAATTTATTATATGAACATAAATAAAATACAATTGAAGTAAATGATTTATTTAAACCTTTTTATTTCTATATTGATAGTTTCCTCCCTAAGAAACAAAATTATGAAAAATGATAAAATAATTCCATGACTCATTGATTGTAAAGCATCTAACCCTTGAATAGCTATCTATTACCCTATCCATGTATGTTAAGGAAAGTTTAATTTATTTTCACGAATCTTGTGATAAAATATGAAAAACTAGAAAAACATTATAGATCCTTTCAAACATTCATTAGAATTAATTTTAATACACATGGATCATGTATAGGGATTACCTTTAGGGTTGTATGTTTAATTATTTTCCAATTATTGTCACCTTGACCACTTATAACTCTTGTTATCATGAGGCACATCAATTTCAACATACTCCATCTCAACAGTATTCACGAAGTGAACACTATTATCATATCATTCAAAATATCATGTGGCCAATGATATTTTAAACATTGTTTCAACCATGAGTAAAATATATTATTTTCAATATATTGGTCCTTAATAAAATTTGGAAAATATTGGGAAAATCTAAAAACGTTTCGTTATACATTCCTATTGAATATTCATATTTTTCAATATTCCTAGGAATTTCTTAAAAAACATGAGTCAATCAACCTTAGGAAAATACATATAAATAAAAATATTCTTAAAGGTATCACATTCCATGGAATTATGATATTCTCTCTCACTAGTAATATTAACTAAAGTCTATACTCATTCAAATTCACCTTAAAAATGAAAATTTTAAAGAGATTCTATTGATGTTATGAAATCCCAGGAAGATAAATATATTTTATAATGAATTGATCCATCCTTAGAGTACCACTTTATCTATAGTATCCCCAAAATATGACGGGTCCAAGAAATTGTCAACTATCAACACATTCTGTTGTGGTAAATACTTTTTTTATCAAAAACATGGTCACCGCTACAATTAATAAAATGTACCAACTCCACCATCGATGAAAAATCATAATTATCTATAACTCCATGAATTCTATAATGCTAATTTGAAATGAGATTTACTAAATTATTCTTTACTACTTCATCTTGCATATATCCTTGGTAGAATACTATTTTGAGTTGATACAAATTATAAGAATCAATATGTTATTAGCGAGACTCTATATTAATCCTATGTAACTATAATTTAGTATCATTAAAAGGTATTCAATTAAAATTGTCACAAAATATATTGTTAACTAAAATTCCCAATGATTTCAGCTATATCGAATTTTCTTTACACATTACATAATCTTTTTTTATTCAAGTATTCACTTTATTTCATTATCAAGGATCTTTAGGTTTCATATAATTATAGAAATAGGTCATAAATCTTAAATATAAAACCTATATTTCAAAATTTTGAAAAATCTACTAAGTATGATTTCTTCCCAATATTCCCAAATTTTACAACAAGCCATGTAGTGTTTTATGAAATGTTGTTCAAAATTAAAAATTATCTTCTCTATTTCCCTTAACCATAATTCAAAAATGTGAGAAAATATTAAAATTAGTGATGAGAAAAAAAATTCTATGGAGATAAAAAATATCAAATTGATTTTCCTAGTAAAAAACATTTGTACCCGTAAAATGTTTACTTTTGTCCCAATTTTTTAAAGATTCAAATAAGACATATCCACATGAATAAAAATACTTTTCACCAAAAAAATCATTGAAATACAAAAAAAAGAATTTGAAAACCCTTTTATGAGACATAAAACATCATATTCATGACCCATGTTAAAATCATGTTCAAAAAACCTATATCCCAATTAAATATATTAGGGAATCCACCCTAATCAACATCGTCATTCTTTCTTGTAAAGATAGTTAACATTACCCAATATATTAGAGTTAATTAATGGGATTGAAACATCTTATAATATATCTCAAGATAATCCTTGATATAAGCTGTATCTGCCTCTCATATTTGTGAAATATAATTCTCATGTACTTTGTTATGGGTAAAACACTTCAATTTTATGTATATCCATAATAAAAACATTTAAAAACCGTTTTAAACCCTTATACAAAACATTGTTGGATAATAAAAATACAATTTCCTTTAAAAAATAATTTTCAATAATAAATATCAATTTATAAGGGTAAGATAATATTTACTTAAAGACAACATGAATGATTAAAATGGGTGGAAAACATAAAATAACTATTATAGATGAAGTAAAATACATAAACAATTTATAACTTTAAATAAATCAATCATTTTTTCATTTGAAGTCAAAGAAAAAATGATACATATAAAGAACTCCAAAGGATTCCTTTTCAAAACCATGGAATGCAATGAAATATGTAAAAAAATAAACAATATATTTTATTTATTTGACCATTAATACATATAGAATTATTTTTTAATAAAACGTAATTGAAGAAACATATTTTAAAATAAATCCTTAAAACATTTAAAATTATTATTCTAAATTAGAGAATCCATTATCTTGAGTTCAGATGAACTTATAAATTAATATATTCTTTAATAATAAACATTGGTTAATTATTTTAATTATTAATTTCATTGTTGAATTTAATTATTAAATTTATTTAATTTAATACCATTCCATATTTAATTACTTAATTAAATAAGTTCATGTGAAATGATTTAATGATATTTTGCTCATATGTATAAAGGATAAAAATATGTCATATGTAGTGACTGAGTTAATTATTTAACAATTTAATAAAAAATAATAATTTTATAGTTATCATTTATGTACATAAATTATTATTTTATAACGACCAAATAATGGTGGTTATAATAAAATAACTACATTATAATCATAGAGACATTAGGTCGAACAAATTAATGGGTACAATTTTCATTTTCTAATGATAATTATGGAATGAAGTTAATAATTATTTTATACCAATGGAATTATATTTTCATCACCTCTAACATATTAATTATTTAAATACAATTATTTATTAAATTCATTTTAGGAAGTCATGAAAAATGAATCTAATCACTTCATGGATGTGGTTGTCTCCACATACAATATAATGATGTTATCAATTTTCAATGGATGAAAAGTTATGAAAATAAATGAAAAAATATATTTCCATATATATATATTATTTATTTTAAATATATGTATTTAATATAATATTTTGAATATATTTGAGAGGTGGTGATGGAAAATAAAAATAGATCTCTTCGTTGAGTTAGAAATCCACAGAAACACATGAATGGTGTTTTCTTTCGCCATATAATAGAAGATGTATGGATATAGAATATGAAATAAAAACAATAACACAAAAGTATATGGAATATAATTATTGAAATTTTTTATTTTGTTTTTTGAATATTTCAGGGAGGTATAAGAAGAAATAAATCGAAGACACTTGGTTAAAAACTATACATGTTCTTCGGATAACCCCATTTATTTTACACCAAAATACATACTATGATAGTCTTCTAATAAAGATGTCCTATGGTAAATGGGTATTGAATTTGGGGAGATACATCAGTATATATTGGATAAACTAATGTTCTAGAATGGTTTAAAGAAGAGAGGATATGAGGTTCCCTTTTCTAAGTGAGGGGTGGAGAAATATTGTTGTTACTAAAAGTATTAAATTAATATATATAATTTTTCAGGGAAAAATGTATCAAAATTGAAATATATAGAATTTAATATTAGGATGAGTCTAAATTATATTGTAAAATAATATTTTACAAGTTTATATGTTTTTTTCTCCCTTAACTTCTATTTTTACACCATGTTAACCCTTTTGACACATGATGTGACATAAAGGTTCTTTATACTATGTGGCAATGAATGTTAAAATAAAAGGTCATAAACAAATAATTATATGATATTAGATATTACATACTATATTACATACCATTTTATGATGATTATATTTTTTTTGAAAGTTTTTGAATCATGTGAAGAAAATAATTATTATGAAATACAATTAATTTAATTTTTAGAACTATTAATATAATTTTTATTTAAAAAATAAATGAAAAATAAATAATTAAAATATATAAAATTTCTCATATATTTTACTTTTAATATAAAAAACTACAGGAATACAAATTTCCTTTAATAATATAATACTTTTAATACTTAAAAAATATATATAAATTTTTTCTATTAATTGAATAAATAATATGTCAATGTGGAATAAGAATTTAGGTAAATAGTTCATCAATAAAATTTAGAAATAAATTAACATGATAAATATAGTCAATACTTCCAATAATAGTTTTGAACATAATAATTTTTTTATTCCAATGATAAAATATTATTGATATTAAAAGAAAAAGAGTTACATCTTTTACATTATTTTAACAACTAATAATATAAATGTTTTAATCAAAGGAATGGGGAAATTTTCACGATCCCATCCATCAAAAGTTACCCCTCCTAGGTTTTCAATGATTAAATAGAGATAATAAACCTCGAGCCCACCTCTAGTAGTCCCTAGGGTGGCGAAAAAAACCACGGGTATAAAATCTCCCAAAATGGAAGGTATTGCCCTTTTGGAAAACAAGAATAAGAGATAATATAGCTCATCCCAAAAAAAACACCAAGACATATATATAAAAGAGCACAAAAATACAACCCAAATGAATGTTTAAAAGAAAACTGTTACTTCTACTACACAACTACAAAGTAATTTCTAAAAATAAAAAATGTTGCGACTCTGAAACTGTGAAGACCCGAGCCAGTAAGGTCCAACATGGTCTGCGGAGTTCTCATTGAAGAATGAATGATGTTTTATATATGTAGGGTGAGTATACAGATATACTTAGTAGGAAATCAAATGTATCTTGTGCACATGTGAAAGGAATTATACTAATACCCCTTTGAGAAAACAACAGTAACCAAGAAGCCCCTAATAAGGAATACTAGACATCCCATCCTCCCCCGAGGAAAGTTCACTATGTAAATCAATTTGGGAAAACTATTTTACTAATCACATCAGTGAATTGGTCACCCCACACCACTTGCAACGGGTTTATCATCTCTTTCTTAATCACAAATAGCCATGTGCTCCCACCTCTTCTGAAAGAACCCCATCACAACCCACCCACCAACACCTAGGCTCCATAACCACACCTTATCCCATCCCCTAGGCCATGAGCCACACTGAATTATGTCCTATGACCCCTGGGACACATAACACATCTCATCCCGTCACATGGGCCATGATCCACATCACATCCCTCCCATAGACACCAGGTCCATAAACCACATCACATCTCCGTCATATACATCTATTCCACATAACACATCACATACTGTACTGAAGACACATGGGAAAGCACAAATTATCTCATCCCAAATTCACATGGGAATGAACAAAGCATCTCATCTTGAATATTCCTAATAAATGAAAAGTCACCCACACACACACACATAGGCCTCACAAACCACAACCATCCTGAAAAATATTTGGCTATCACCGCCTAGAATAGGGAGCATGAAATAACTGGTGGAAAACCATCCATCCTCCCAATAGGATGTTTGGTAAAACACCACCCCCCATGATTATGGAGGTGTTATGCACAAAGTTCTCAACTAGGGTGGGTTGAATATAGAAATCATAATGGAAAAATACATGTATACATATATTTGATACATATCACTTAAGAAAAACCTATGGGTTCTCAAAAATCAACAGTATCACAGTAGTACCAACGTTGTTGCTACCTCTAGATTCACAACACCACACATCAAGAAAAAATCTCCCTCAATTTCAATCCATCTTAATTAATCATTACCATTATTTATTCAGAAATAATTTATTCATTATATTAACCAAACTAACCAAACTAACCAAATTCAGTTCTGCATTTTATTAACAAATTATTTACTCATTTATTCCACTCCTATTAAGGAATCTACCAAGAACATCAAAAAAAATCAATATAACAAAACATCACAACACAACCCGATCACATAACTGATGTGAGAATCTTCTTATCCATTCCCAAAAAAAGTAATCTATCAACCTGAGATTCCATTACATGATCAAGCGGATGTATCATCTACAATTTCATCCACCACCGCACCCAAACCATCCCACAACACACACTTGTGATTCAAAAATGTACAGTAGCACAATATATATAATTTATACCAATCAAAACCTAGCCACATCACATTGCATCTATCATATGAAAAGAACCACAACTATCCCACTCAACACCCCACCCGATTTAAAAAAATCATAACACAATTCCAGATTAAACAATGCTTCAATTATTTAACTCTACTTGATAATTCATGGGTTTTCAAATAAATTGGGTAATCTTGTGGAATCCTTTTATTAGAGTTGTGTTTGGGATTTAAGAATTATAATAATAAATTGTTAAACTAGAGTAAACCAACATGAATGTTTTTTAGTGCGCGAACAAGAACCACTAACAACCCTGATTTTTAGTAGTGCTTTTAGGCTGTGTAGTTGACTACATCACAATAACATCAAATCAAGAAGCAAATGTACATCAGATCCCAATACAACTTTCAATTAATTAACTCAGTTCCAAACATTTATTAGTGTAAGAGATATATAATCATTAGGAATTAAAGATAGGATCCCTACTACATCATTCACAATTAAGGATAAATTAAGTAAAACCCTACCTTGAAAAAGTTTTTCAACACATCTGTGCACCGTAGGGTGAAGGAAACACCTGAAAGAGACCAAATGAGAGCATAGAACAAATATCTACCTATTTTTCATGATAATATTATCAAAATGGTTCCCAAAAATACAAATCATCCAACCCATACCACAATAGTGAATAGCTGGGAATGAATACGAGGAAACTCAATGGAAAGAGCATAAAACACACCATGGCTCAATCACATATCGAAAATAGCCAACCACTGGGAATCATAGATCAAGGTGGTAGGATTGGAACTCGATGGACTACTTGGGGCACCTAGGTTCAATCTAAAATGCGAGTATAAATAAAGCATAGCATAATGAATAATGGTCCAATCAAATGGAAATATTGAAATTGAACATGATGGTGGAATTACACAATGTGTAATACCCTTTCCCATGGTGTAATACCTAAGTCTTTGTTTCTTCCAAAAAACATGTCATAATTAGATTATATTTTACTTTTTAGACATCAAAATATTACATGTTGTGAATTCTTCAATATAAGCTATGATGTAGACTTGTAATATAGTAACACAATGTGAAATCCCTATTTTTTCATCATTTTGTAGCTGAACTCCCCCAAACCCCTTCCGGGCCTCATCCGAGCAATTATAATGACCATACCCAAAATGTAACACACCAGCTATGAAAAATCCATTACATTAGATACCACTCAAATGATTCTATCCCTCGAGAATCCAAAACCGATACAAGAAGAAAGAGGGGTACGAACAAACACCCATGAGATATATCCCAATGATATTTCTATGCTTGAAACACTACTAAATCCCAACACATCAACATTCAACGATAAATGCCCTACATTTTTTGACAGATGGAGTGGAAACCCCCACATCCAAGAAAACCTCCCCTGATAGCTGCAACATAGAGACGACAAGGAACACCAGACAGACATTACAACCACACTGTCTGAACATCAAAATTAGGGAATTACATCCAACATGTCAATATACTACCCACAATGGGTGACACTGACTCAGGCACATGGGTTTAATCACATCCTAGATAATGAATATCAGTTATGAATTTAGTAATCATCTTTTATATGTCATGAATTTTTCAATCACTGAAGTTGACATAACATTTCCAAGGGAAAATAGATAATATCATAAAATAAGTTTCAAAAATTACAAAACAATACAAAATAGAACTATCCAAAACTCAAAAAAAACTACATACTGGGAAAGAATATATGTTTTCTACTCCCAAGTACTCTCCTCCAAGCCACCAAGCATCCACAACACCTGAACCAGAGGAATGGTCGATCCCCACAACAGCTCATCCCAATGATCCTGGATCTCTACCTTCCGATACACATATGTTGTGTCATCTTCGATATCAATATCTCCCAAGTAAATTAAATTGGAGTCATTGTGAATATACCAACGATTCTGAGAGATATGGAATATAACATAGATCCAATCGAACTGTAGTTCAATCAGCAATTGGTATTCAACCTCGCCAACTCACCCCAACACCACAAAGGGTCCAATAAAACTCGGAGAAATTTTACTCCTACAAAAACTGCATTGCCCACATTGAGGGGAAACCTTAAAGAGCACCTGGTCCCCAACCTCTAAATTTAAGGGCCTAATTATATGATCGACATATGACTTTTGATGGTCTTATACTGCCTTAATGCTCTCAAAAATGAACTTAACCTTCACTAACACACTTTCCACTACCACAGGACCATGAACATCTATATCCCCAACCTATGTCCCACACAAGGGTGAAAGAGATGTTCCTTCATAAAATGATTCAAATGAAATCATGCCAATGAAATAGTAAAATCTATTATTATAATTAAAGGCTTCAATGTTAGGTGCCACACCCAAGATCCACCAAAGTTATAGATGCATGCTTGCAGCATATCATCCATCATCTAGATACTCTGCTCTCTATGCCCATCTGTCTGAAGGTTCAAGGTTGTGCTGAGGCATGACTGGGTGACAAAATAAAACTACAATCCCCTCCAGAGTCTAAAGTTAAAACTTGTGTCCCGATCAGAGATAATGGAGCTTTAAACTCTATGAAACTCCACCACTTTATCCACATACTTGTTAGCCAATGAATCTACTACACACAGCTCCATGATCACTATGAGGTTAGTTGATTTCATTAACTGATCCACCAATACCTAGATAACATTGTAGCCTCCTTGAACTCTGGGCAAACCTATGATAAAATCCAGAAAAAATTCAAAAAAATTCCTCTTTGGGAAATCCAAGTGATATAACAAACCACCTTTAACATAGTGATCATCCTCCACATGCTTGAAGACTAAGCACCATTCCATAAAATCCCTCCACAAATTATTTCATCTTGTTCCCCCAAAACATCATTATCAGGCCATGGGAAATCATAGAAACTAATCGGTGTACCAATAAAGGATAGATATCAAACTCTTGAAAGACCCCATCAAGCACCACTACTAAAAAAACAACTTGTTGTAAAAAAAATCAGGTTTTACAATCATCTGACCATCCCATTATAGAATCACCATGGCCAACATGATCCCAAAAATCCTCTACCTCAATGTATCACCACTGAGACTCCCCCACCTGCTGCATTAGAGAAGACTTAACTGTCATCTGAATTAAAATTATTCTTCCACCTTCCACATTCTCATCTAATTACAAGGTTTTCAAATCCTCCATAACTTTCTGCACATCTACATACACCCAAAAACCATCTTTATAAATCTTCCTACTTAATTAATAGACCACAAAATTCCAATTTCCTTAGGTTTAAGATATCTATAAGTCATATTCCTAATGAATATCCATCCAAAATTGCCCCCCTTATTCAAATATCACTGGGAAAAGATATACCCTAGGTTTTTTGATTCAAAAATACTATAAATCACTCCCTGATGAGGTAATGCTGCCATGACATCAACACGAACACAATGGCTGCCATATCCATATAAGGGGTGGGGTAGTTACTCTCATGGGTATGTAAATTCCTAGAACAATAATATATTAGTACTCATTTATGGATCAATATGCATCCCAAAACCATTCAAGAATCATCACCAAAATGCTTAAACATCAACCCATCCTCTGGAAATCAGAGCAGTAGAGTACTAATGAACATAAACTTGGAAACTACCCATAGAGTTGGTAGTGTCGAGGGACCAACAAGATAGTCCTGATCTTCTCTGTATGTTCCTCCTATGACTTCATGTAGATTAATATGGCATCAATGAATATAATGACAAACTGGTCTAGGAATTCATGGAAAATAGAGTTCATAATCCCCATGAATAGGGATTGTTTGTTTGTAACAATGAACGACATGACTACGAATTGAATCTCCCATACCTTTAACTAAAATTGTACTCTAGGATATCACACTCCTCCATGATCACATGGTTTTATATAGATTGTATATCTATCTTAGAAAACCAGAAATCCTCTCTCATCTATTTGAAGGGATAATCTATCCTTGGAAGAGGGTAATCATTCTTAACCATCACCTAATTCAATCTCTAGTAGTCTATGAAAATAACCAGTCCCCAATCCACCTTCATTGAAAATAACATAGAATAAACTCATACTAACACGTTGGGATTGATAAATCCCTTCTTCAACCGATCATTTATATGATTCCTAAACTCTTAAAACTGATACGGTGACAACTGATAAGGCTCCATCGAATTCAGAGAAGCAGCGGGTTGTACATCTTTCCCAAACTCAATATCATGTTGAGGGGGGTAAAATCACAATCTCATTGGGAAAAAAATATTGTAAAATCCAAAAAAATTGTAAACATAAACCATTTTATCATCCACTGATTCTACTATCATCTCACTCAACAAAGAGAGAATGTACTTCACATGATGACGCCATCCTGACAACCCCTCTCGCCCCCAAAAACCACAAGCTGAACATCCATATCCAAAAACATGATTCTAATCTAGAATTGGTCGAAAAAAACATGAATTTAATACAAAAAATTGATGATATGAATGAAATTATATGGCTACATGTGTATCCTGACAAAATACCCACCTGACTTATGTGGTCCCATCACCAGTCTATATCTTTGGTACATGAAAAACAAGCTATTATGATATCCGACTAGCATACTCAACACCATGTAAATAGGAATAATCTCTATATATATCCCCATATCATGGATTTGATATGGGGGTAAAATGACTGACAATATCCCAAATAGAACAATGAAGAATATTTGATACTAAAAAAGCTAAATGTACATCTATGGATCCATAGTTCTACTGGTGCTGGTGCCCCTACTGCATGCAACCGATGATTCCCATATTTTCTTACCCTCTCTGAATACTTCCACCATGAATACACCTGGTTTAAGGTCCCTAAGGGACATCCTGATCCCAACCCTACCTAATCCATGTCCCCTCTTTGGAGTATTATCATGTTGTCCCTTCTTCTAAATCATACTAACTAGAAACAACTGCTAAATATTGTGCCGAACCTATCCCTCTCGACCATACTGAGCTTGAAAAACTAATGGTCAGTAATTATAGAAGAATTTTTAGACTCCAAATAAAAAACAACCCATCCCCAATCCTATTGAAAATAAACAAGGAATATATGGTCGAAAAAGAAGCTACATGGCTGAAATCCCAAACAATTGAGATCTAGAAGGTCCTAGCACATGAGACCCACCACTAGTATCAATGATTCTCAATGAACATTACTGGATCCCCTCTCACAGTAAACCTCATCATGGGTGAATCCTATCGATAAAATATTCATTATTATGAACCTACACCTATGAAAATTATGTAAAGCAAGTAACAACATATTAGATCGCAGGACATATCACATCATATAGACATATCGCAATAGACTCCTCATAGAGAACGAGATCTAAGGGAAAATAATGGATATATCTAAACCTAATCCCCATATAATTTACTAATATACTCTATGATGGAGGGAGTGTAACTTATACCTCTTCTCAACCTACATGGTCAACGAATGTAATTCTACTCATAACTCCTGGAAATCAAGCCAGAAATGTCAGCCTTTTTCCTCCATCCTAGGTATGATGTCCATGATGGGCGTATAGATCATCACATCTAACTAACCTCCAATAGAACCTAATACTTTATCTTGGACTTGATCAAGCTGAAGGTGATATCAGGATCCCTGAGTTAGCTCATGCTCTCCATGTCCAGAACACTACCCAAATATTTTCCAAAATCCTGTTGCTGGAATTAATGTATTGTTTGATGCCACTGGCCATCCTCTTCCACTATATCAACCCTATGTCAATCAACCAAATCATACTATTGGGTCTCAACCTCCCGAGCCATAGGTGGGAGAAGTCTAGGTTCTTTATATAAAAATAAAAACAGATTTTCTAATCCATAATAGTATATGATGTTTTTTATGATTCATTTTAACTAATTTCAACTCATATTTTGGAATTCATTTCAACTTTCAGAAAACAACCAATTTAGGAAATAATAATGGTCATTATGAATAATGTACCTTTCCTAAGGTCTCTACCATTCAACTAGTATATCCTCACATGGACTTTTAGTATGCTAAGATTCCATTCATCTATCATGAGGGTCCCTAAAATTCTATGTCCCAGCCAGTCTTTACTGGCCTATGTCACACAATAAGAATTCCCAACACTATTTCCCTACCAACCCATGAAATCATCCCTATGACTAACCACAAAATCCATATTATCTAACAACCATAATCATTGATACCATTTTATCATAACCCCTTCCCTCCAAAGAGACACCACCGGTACTAGAAATAATGATAGGGAGACAATGACCCCCCAAGTCCCACCTCAAGTAGGTCCTGTGGTGTTGACTAGCTCCAAGGGTATACAATCAAAAAAATTGGAAGGAATTTCCCTTTAAAAGAAAATATGTTTATGAGATATGATGGTTCATCCCAAAAAATTGAAGACATATATATATATATATAAGAAATCCTAAATCTGCCCACATTCATGTGTAAATTAAAACTATTACAAGTTAAATAAATATTCAATGTATGTACCCAAATATAGACCAAGAAATGATTCACCAACAGTGAAGACCCATGTTAGTAAGGTCCAAAAAAGTCTACAAGGACGTTATAGAAACCTAAAAGAAGTTTTAAATATATTAGGTGAGTTTACATATATACTTAGAAGGATAACCATTGTATCTTGTGCACACATGAAAGAATTCCTACAAATGCCTCTATGAGAAAGTAGAAGAACAGAACAAAACCTAACTATGTATAATAACCATCTCATAATAACCAACACATGCTCAATTTTTAACGTATGTTAGGTAAACTAATATAGTAATTACATCAATGATTTAGGTACCCCACACCACTTCCCATAGGTTTACCCACTCTTTCCTAATAGAAAACATCCTTGCACACCACTACTGGAAATATGACTTTTACCAACGGTTTTGGCCAAACCGTTGGTATAGTTCATTAATTTGGACCTATACCAACGGTTTGGCCAAAACTGTTGGTATAGGTCCCCCTATACCAACGGTTTGTCCAAAACCATTCGTATAGGTGCTAAAATCAATGGACCTATACCAACGGTTCTCAAAACCGTTGGTATAGGTCTATACCAACAGTTTTGAGAACCGTTGGTATAGCTCCTTCGATTTTTAATTGAATCTTCTTACCGAGAACATTATATAGATCAAAATTTAAAATTATTATAAAAATACATATATATATATATATATATTTATGAAATTATGTTCACAAAAGTCATGTTAGGTTAGTGGTTAAGTCATTAAATTATAAACTATAGGTCCTGGGATCAAATCCCACCGATTTTTTTTTGAAATACATATACCAACGGTTTTGAGAACCGTTGGTATAGGTTTTCATATTACTTATACCAATGGTTTTCCCAAAACCGTTGGTATAGACCTATTGTCACAGATTACTTTCCAAAAGTCCTCCAAACCATTGGTATAGGCTATACCAAGGGTTTGAGGCCCTATACCAACGGTTCCAAACCGTTGGTATAGGGTATTTTTCCAGTAGTGCACCAACCAATTCTAAAAGAACCACATCACAACCTAACCGCACACACCTGGTCCATACAATAAAACCTCATCCCATCACCTAGGCAATAAGACTCATCACATCCCAAATGTATACACCTTGGCCACATACCATATCATATTCCTCCCACAGACACCTTCCGGACATACCACATCACATCGCATTCGGAAGACACATGGGAAAGCATAACCCATCTCATCTAGAAGACAACTTGGAAACAAATACTCCTATAATATCGAAGAAATCTGGGAAAAAACAACTCACCTACATAGAAATGTTCTTCACAAACCACAACATGGCCATATAATCCTGGGATCACACCACCAAGAAGTGGGAGTTGGGGAGAGTGGTGTCCAGCCATCCATCCTTCCACCAATATGTTTGGAAAAGACACCCTCTCCTATGACTATGAGGGTGTTCACCATGTAGAGCTTAACTAGTTTTGGTGCATATAGAAATTAAAAGGAAAAAATAAAAATATTTAGATATTTTATACCTAGATCTCTATACCATTCAATGGGTTCTCAACAAACAACCAACTCACAACACTACTAACATTACTACTACCTATAAAAGCAAAACCACACACATCAAGACACAACCTCCTTCAATTTCCATCAAACTTAATTACTAATTACCATTATTTATTCATGACTCATTTATTCATTACATTACCCAAGAAATCCCATTCCCATTCTAAAAAGTATTAACCAGTTTTTTATTCATTATTCCACTACTGAACATGAAACTACAAAGCACAAGTCAAAATAATAAACACATCAAAAAATCACCACACAACCTGATCATAACCCGCTATGCAACACTTATCATTCATTCCATAATCAATCAATCTCTCAACCTGATATTACATTACAATGGAAGGTTGATGTATCATCTATAAGTTCATCAACCACAACACCCAAACCTAACATACAACACCAAATTGTGATTTACAAACATACCACAACATAAACCAGAGCATATCCACACATCAAAACAATACCAAATCAAATTTTATCTGACCCCCACACACAAACACAATAATCCCACACAACACATCAACCCATAAACTAAATCATAATATAATTCTCAATTTAACAATCTATCACTTATTTAATTTCACATGTTAATTCCGTGTTTTTTTTTCTAAAAGTAGATAATCATAGGAAGTCTCCTTGTTAGAGAAGTGTATGTTATATACAAATATCAATATCAAAGTGTTCAACTAGAATAAAAAAACATGGAACTTTATTATTGTGAAACCAAGGACCACTAACAGTGATGTTTTTTAATGGGGTTTGTATCCTGTATAGTTCACAACATAACAATAACATTAATGCCATAAAACATTTTACATCTAACCCCTCTCCACCTTTCAATTACTTCACCTAGTTCTTATCCTTTATTAGTGGAGAACACCAATAATCAACTAGAAAAAAGTATATCCCTCCCACATGAGACACAATCAAGAATAAATAAAGTAAAAAAAATACATTGAAGAATCTTTTCCATGCATCCTTATATTGTAAATGGATGTATAATACCCTAAAGAGACAACCACACCACTAGAATCACTAATCACCATATTATACACAAGAAGATTATTGAAATGCTTCCTAAATATCAATCTAAAAAAACATGTTCCACTACTGCGAATCTTGAGGAAGGAAGAAGAGGAAAAAGGTGTGAAAGACTATAAGGATCTTCATGGATCAATCATGGATCCTCATTGGAAAACCAATAGTATTGATTGAATAATAAGGGAGGAGTAGGTCATGAAAGAATCCTTGGTCCCCTTAAGGTTCATTTGGAATGAGTGGAAATAAATCATGGATGAATGGATAACAGTTCAACTAAAATGAATTATTAAAACTACTTAAGATCAGGGTATTACATGATGTGTAATACCCCTTCACCTCATGTAATAACTAGTGATCGGTTTTTACTGAAAAATGCATCGCTTCTTGATTTTAATTTATTTTTCAAACACTATAATATTAAAAACAATGAACGATCCAAGAAAATATATGAATCATACTTTCATGTTGTGTAATATAGTTTCATGAAGTAAATCCCCCCCTTTCCACCCTTTATCAACTGAACTCCTCTAAACCCCCTCCATGCCTCATCTGAGAACATCCAATGGCATAACTCACAATGTAATGGAATGGTAAGGAATATACTGTTATAGAAATAAATTTCCAAAATTTTGAATAATAATTCTTAATGATAGAATAAATCATATTAAATAAAATGAATATAAATTTTATGAATATTTTTTGAACTTATAATATTATTTTTAATCATCATTATCTGATCTACCATTACATAGGTGCAGATTAATTGTTATGATTACTATTCGTAATCAATCAAATAAAAGTGATATAGCTAATAAGTCTGGGAAACTTGATTCAAAATATGTAATCCATTTATATCAATTATATTCATATAAGTTGGAGAATATATTTTATAATTGAACTCGCTAAACTCGATGGAAAATGATTTATAGAAAAATGTACATTTATGACAAAAAATAAACTTATAAAAAATTAAGTATAAAGATGGTTAAGATGTAATTAATCATATTATATATAACTAAACAATTCATATGTTACTTTAATATCAAATTCAAATAAAAATTTTACACTTAAATTATTAATTTAATAAAACATGTGGAAAATTTACAAAAAATATTTATATTTCATTATTCAGAATTAATTCATTGGGTTTTGAAAAAATTAAAATTTTCAAAGTAATATAATTTTGAATATATTATCTCAAAAATGATGATCTGATTTTCAAATTCTAAATTTAACATTCAGTAACTGATCATTTAAATCATATCATATAAAGAAAATAAATAAATAAATATATATATATATATATATATTTATAGAACATTACTTATATTTTTTTAATAAATATAAATTAAAAAATTTAATTCCAGTGTACCACCATAAAGATGCAGGCCCAGTCTGAATGCCCGGTCCCAATTTTATTAAAAAAAGAACAAAAGAAAAAAGCAGTACAAAGTACATAGGAAAGAAAGAGAAATCACCCCCAACAACAATGCCACTCAAAAGACATCAAATTCCCCATCATCACCACCATCTGGGTCATTTGGATCTGCTGATTCCCACTTAGATGGAGCATATTGGTTGAGCATATTGATGTATTGCTCCCTAAGACATAACTCCCTTGAAGACAGAGATGTCCTAGACACTGCCTTATTCTGTCCCTTATTTGTGTTTACTTCCTTCCCTTTTCCATTTTTTGTAGAGGACCTCGTAGACACCGTCTTCGGCATGTTGGAGTAGTCTTTTCTAGGTTTCTTATTTTTTGTATCAGTTCCAGTTCCCATATTACCATTCCCATTATTAGATGTTCCTTTCCATTCTCCCTGAACCATGTCACTATATGAGGCCTTGAGCACCTCCCTCTCATTCTATTTCTCACCATTGGAAACATCTCCCTCCTCCCTAGTGGCCTCTCTTAGACCCTTGAAGCAATCATTTCCTCCCCCCTCCGAGGTTGCAGCCCTCAAGTAAGGCTGATTGATGTCAATAGGGGTTAAAACATTGCTGCCTGGAAATGCTACATCCTTATCCACTGCCACCTCCACAGAAACCAGGTTATCTGATGCAATGTGAGTGAGCTCCTCCTCCACCAGTTTTCCATCCAGCACACTCGTCCCATTAACTTCTTGATGTGTGTTATCCCGAACTGCTTCCCCCCCTCCATGCTCACATGTAACCATCCCTTCAGCCTTCTCCATTTGGACCGGATCAGGAACATCAAGAGAAAAAAGTGATTCCTTAAACAAAGATCTGGGTCACCCATCACACCCAGATTGTCACAAGACGAGATCTTCTTTATTGTTTCAGGACCCCCAGGCATCACAAGACCTATTCCCAGGTGCTGAACAACTATCTAACTTTTGACATCTCAAATTAAATTTATTCTTATATATAATTCCAACATTATTTTCAGAAATTAAATGAAATTTAATCAAAACAAGAAATTATTTATTAATGATTAGTTCACAAGTAATTTTATGCATATATAATAAGATCTTTTACTACTATTTACACATCATCATTTTTCTGCCAAAAAAATCATCGAATCACATTAATTGTGTACTATTTAATACTAAAATTGGAATCTATATGTTTCATCATTTGATGTATTTTTATATGTAGTTTTAATTTCAAGAACATTTAATGGTAACACTATCTTAACCAAAACTCTTGTCTTACTCAATTATATGTTGACTTTAATTATTATAGACTTCTTAATGAAAAAAATACAATAATACTCATCCAAAATTATTTATTTTTTTTTATCAATTTTAAAAAAATAAAAATAACCAATGAAAATAAAATTCAATTTAGATCGAAAATAACTAAAAAAATTATTCATTTCTTCATATTTTACATCACTTATATTTTTTTATTGAACTCACTTTGATTCAATGTCAAATATTTCTATAATAGACGTGTCCTATCTGTGGATTATTTTTTAGAATATTATTATGATACAACCACTTATATGGATTTCCTAGTTTTATTTATTCAATTAATATATTAATTTATTTATTTTTACTCAAAATTTTTATTAGTTATAATATTTACCAAACCTTATTATCATTCATGATGTGGTCATTATCTATAAAGACCATATAATTTAATCTTTATAATTTATATAGATTTTTTCACCTTTTCATTATATATACATCCATAATTCAAAAAATTTACAAAATTTATAATTATGTTAGAGATTTTAATAAAATTATCGTATTTTATTTTTCCATGATATCAATAATGTAAAAAATAACAATTATTTTTCATTTAAATTTTCAAAATTTTACAATACATCTAAATTTTTTTAGTCTTCAACTATGATTTTCAACTAAAAAATAATTTCACGAGTATTAGAAATTATTAAATTAGATAATTTCACTACATATATAAATCCACCAATTCACTCTTATGGTGGTTTTATGAAGATATTTAATGACTCAAAAAAATTTAATTTAATTTTATAAAAATATGTGAAAATTATTCTAAACAAAATCAATATGAATATTAAATTAATTTTTAGTAACCATTATTATTCAATATAATCTTATTTATAAATATTTTCTTATTTTAGTTATCCAAAAAAAAATTAAATCAACATAATTTTTGTTTTAAATTTATTTATTTTTCGACTCATCCGATAATTATTCTGATTATAAAAAATAGTTTTCTAATGTGGTATACCATTTTGGTACATTCTCCCATCCTCCTCCATTTTATAAGATATAATTTTATTTTTTTTTAACTTTTCTTCCCCCAAAATATTATACGAATATTTCTTTAATATACCTACCTTTTTTACATTGGAAAAATGTAATTAGAAGTTCCCCATTGGGTTTTACATTCATATTTTCATATTATACAAGAGGTATATTAGAACATAATTACCTTCTTAATCATCAATTTTATATTAAAAATGATCATTTTCAAAAAAAATTAATATAATATACATTTTATTACACATTAATATTAAATTATCCTCTCTAATTATAATCATGGATTCAATGAAAAAACATTAATGATAATCATATGGATTTTTTTAAGATTTGAATCATGAATAAATAAATCTTCTGGACTAAATTCTGTTGGTAATTTTTTTAGAATTTGATTCAAAATAGTCATAACATAATTTAATTAATAGAAAATAAAAAATTATAAATTAATTTAAAGAACCTCATTAATGAATTAATCAATGAAATTAGTTAATATCAACTTAAATCATTCAATTTTTTTAATAATTTTTTTTATTTCTTCATCGATTTTTAAATCACATACATAGAGGCCCAATAAATTTTCCCTCATAGATTTGAAATATTTTTAGGAGAAAATATTCATATTCACTGTGTTGGGATCTTCTTCCCATTTTCATATTCAGTATTTTATAAATTTAATTTATCTCATTATGATATTTTTCATTGACAGCTAGATCATTTGGTTCCTCTGGATTACCTCCATAAAAATAAAAAAAAATAAAAAAAAATAAAAAAATTAAAATTCATAGAGAATTATATTATAATATATGTTTATGTATTTATTTATGATAATATAAATACATTATTGACTCATTTAAGTATTCAGGATCATCAATTTGTGAGAAAGCTTCATAATTGTGGATTTCAAATGATTTTATACTGATTTATAATCTTAAAAGAGAATTTCCCTAAGACGGACTATGAATTAGGATATTTGGTATTAAAATTTAATCTCATTCTCACTCTTTTACCTTTATAATGTTGTTTATATGTCATTATATAACATATAGATCTCATTTTTATATCCATAAACATGTAAGTAAATAATGAAAAAAACATACACGAATTTACTTCATTATTTCTTGATGTTAAGACAATATTGAAACAATAAGAATAGTCACTATCATCTTACCAAAATTACTATACTTATAAATTTATTATAATATGTTTTCATATGATTTACCATAACTTAATTAATAATTTATTTAACAAGTTTTCCTTCAGTGCTATTACAATTTGTCCCTCAAAATATATGAAAATATTAAATATTTGATTCAATGGTGTAGTTTTATAAAAAAAATTATTTAACCATTATGATTTCTTATTTACATTATGTGTATATAAAATGATTTTTTTCATCATAAGAATCATTATGAAATATATTTTTCAATTTTGCATATCTTTAACCCCATTATTATATCTTGTCTCATGTTCATTATCCATTTAATATATCTATAGAAATATATAACTACTTATCATGTCGATCTCACCTTTATATTTTTATCTTGTTTCACATTATTAGGCTATGATGTAGCATTATTAATAGTAATTTGTATATTAGTGGAGTATTCTTATAATATCTCCAAATACTCATTATCTAGATGATATAAAAATACCAAATTTGTATTGGGAAAAAAAAACCACATCAAGCCTTCATAAACCATGGTTATTTATATTGGTTATATATTTCCTCAAAAAATTTAATCTTTATATCATAACATCCATGACTTCCACCATGTATAATAATTTAAAATTTTATATGTATATTCACAATATTCATTTCAACCAATTATGATGTCGACTTTAAGTTAGAATGTATATAGGGATGTCTTCCCATATCCAATAGTGATTCGTGCAATACCATACAAACTAGTTCTTTCATCGTGATGATCATTAGATGATCGTTCCATTTGAAATGCCTGAAAGGTTTTTTTTTGAGATTGTGAAATTTCAATGGAATATTTTTAATTTCTCATTCAAGGGGATTATTTTAAATTTACTGCAATAAATAACCCTCTAAAATTTTTCTAACGGTTCCACTGATATTATAATAGTTTTCTTACCGTAAGATAAATGTATGGAATTTATCAGAGTTTTTCAAATTTTGGGATAATAAATAGTAAATTAACTAATTATTAAGCATCATGGGAACATATTGTTAGTTTTTAGAGGAAAATAGTAATAAAATTAACAACAATAACTCATATTTAAATATAATTAATAAATTATTTCTTAATATGAGGTTCTTTGTCAAGAACCACCCTACTCCATCCGTCAACCAAGCCATCGAGACGAATCGTGGAAGGGCTCGAAGGGAATTGAAAATATGAATGTCTTGGATACTAGTGTTAGAAAAATAAAAAAAACTCTTAGGGATAATTTATTCTAAATAGGAAGTATATAAAAAATAATGGAATTATACCAAAAATATGGCATGGTGGGTTGATGCTATAAATTTCCCTGAAAAAGGAAGTAAGCAATTTGAAATAGAGATAAAAAAATCCATGTTTAAAAATAACTCTAAAACTCACATTAATAAAGAATAATTCTAAATATGATAAATAATATAAATAATTAAGTCTAACAGGATAGATACATACTATGTCCAAGGAAAACATAAAAAAGTATAATATTACATAACACAATTTCCTCATGACCAATGGTAACCATCTATCATCGAACAAGACGTGCTCCGTGAGTTTCCTGAATGAATAAGTCAATGGAGTCAATGCTTTCGAAAAACCAAAACATGAACTAATAAAAATAACATGACTCTTTGAACGCTATGTTGTATATATAGAACATGATATAATATCCTAATAGGATCTCACCAAAGAGTACATGAATTTTCTTTTCTTGAATCATTTCAGATATTTTAATTAGAAATATGTGATTTTATAAGTGATTTTTTCAAATAAATTATGGTATTAAAATAACCATCATTTTAAAAATTTACTTTTTAGAAATAAATGATTCTTAGTTACTAAATATTTTGATTTATTTTTGAAAACCCATTTTAAAATATATTTTTGAAAAATATTTCTAAAAAAATTATATAAATGATATATGATGTTGTAAACATACAAAATAAAATATTTAAAAAATAAATTCCACTATAAAGAAAGATAAATATATTGAAAACGAAATAGATCAATTTTAAAGATGTAATAAAGAAATATAATAATCATTGAATAATGAAAAAATGATGAATATATTTAAAAAACCATTAATTAACCCAAATTAAATGATACATAGAACATTATAAAAATAATATAATTGAATTAATTGGAATTTTAATTATAGACAAGAATATATAACAAATTTTAAAGTGTATATAATCATGTTGAACACAAAATAAATACGATTATATTTCTATTTACAGACTCAATTGGAACCATCTTGTAGTCTATTAGTGCGTCCGTAGATAACAAAATATTTTACTTCTCTACCAAAACTCACTGCTGTCACTCCTCGAGTAGGGATCATAATACACAACTGGGGGATTCTAGTCTCTTCCGGTACCTAAACCGTAGAGTGGAATCATTTTAATATCCTACAATAATTCCCTGGATCCATATTTATATTGTCAAATCTGGTGAGGAAAAAGTTGTCATATATATGAAATGAATAAAAAATATCACAATTACATCCCACATCCCACCTCCTTACACACTCCAATGCAAATATACTGTTAATGCACATAAGTGAAACAAAATATCATCTAAAATCACAATCTAACATATGTTATTATAACATAGGTCTTAAATTATGTTTTTATGTAATTTTAGGGAAACACCATTTTAGTGTAAAGTAAAAAACTTTATTTTGGTCTTGAACTAATAATTGTAGAAATATATGTACAAGATCCTTGAACAACTATTTAGAAAACCATGAGACATTTTATAAGACACATTTTAGAATCAAATGGAAAACACCACATTAAAATCTCTAAATCTATTATATCATATTATGAATAGAGAAAAATATCACTAAATAACTAGAAGAGAACTATTGACATATATAAATAATAAAAAATAATACAAAAACATAAAATATTCACATTAAAGTACATTAATAGTAAAATCTAAAATAATAACACCTCAAAACACATGAAATCCCCATGTGATATCAATTTCAAAATATACAAAATTTCATTACAATACTATTCAATTTTTAGTTATCCCCATAGAAACATAAATAAACCAAAAATAGATATAATATTATAGAAAATGATTAATTAAAACTAATAAACTCTATTAAATTTAATTAAAATATAAATACTTGGAAACATGGTTCTAGGGTAAGTCAAGAGATACAAATCTATAAAATATATTGATAAGTGATCCCATCATGGATTGCCCATACCCACCATATTTAAAACATAGAATTTAATCAAATACCAAATCTTGTTTGTTAACATAAATAAAACAATGGTTGGATAAATTATAAGGAACAATAAAAAAATAACATGATTAAGAAAAACAAGGGTCTCACCTTCAAAAATCTGTTGTGAATTAAAAGATAAATAAATTTTCACGGAGGAAATATGGCGAAATTATTAGTGTTTCCCAGTCATGTATCACATGATTGTGGTATGGAGATACCCCAAAGTGGTTAAATATACGAGGTCTATGATGGTAATTTCAAAATTTAACAAAATAAGGGTGACTTTCATGGTTTGGAAACGTTATATACCAATCCATACACCAACTCTATGGATGTAGATGAATTCCCACGGTGATCCAATATGGATTAGTGGTAATGTTTGAAAAAACCTACACTACCAAGGTGAATGATTCTAAAAGTAAAACTATCCCCGTACATGGGAAGGCCACATAGTTTTGTCTAACTATAGAGAAAACATGAAACACTAAACTTATCCCCAATCATATAATCTTGTGAATGAATAAAGTCCCATGATTGAATAAAAAATTTAAAAATATTTAATTGAATACATAAAAAATATAAAATGATGTCATTATATGAAATGATTTATTGAGAACCCATATAATTTCATATTTTAATTTAGGCCTAATCAGCGTCATGAAAATATATGTCATCATTAAATAACTAAATAATACACTAAAAAGATAAATTTTCATGTTCTATATGGTGAAATGGGTCTTGATGCCTCATAAATAATGGGTAAAGGGTGATTAAAAATGTTTAATAAGATATATACAATTTCATTTGATTGATCATTCCATTAATAATAAATATTCTAATATTTATTTTTTGTGTTAATATATAAAATGTTTTATTCAGAATGAATTATTTGTGGGATTAATGTATCATTAAGAAAATATAAATAGTGACATCGATATCCATGGTTCTCTATAATTTCCCCCTAATTGGGGATCTGGCCAAAAATTTTCAATGAATCTTTAAACTTGACTCCCAAAATTGACATCCCAATTGTTTTCCTAGATCGTTCTAGTGGAAGGTTGTCAAAAACTAAGCTCGGATTCCATCCAACATGACACTTGACTCAATTCATGGCATCAATCGAAGAGAATTCCCAATCCCAATAAGAAATAAGTAGTTCTGAGGATTCAATATTGTTCTTTAGGAATTATTTATCCAATTTAGATAAGAACAGACAATTAACAAAAATAAATAAAACAATAATAGATAACCATAACGAAATGAATTAATTTTTTTGAGATTCAATGTTTAAAAATTAATCCAAAAACCAAAATTAATCAAATAGACTATGAAACATATAAAATATCAAAAAAAAACTCCATGAAATAAGACATACATCACCCTCGAGCCACCACCACCAACACATAAATGGATTGGAACACTATAAACTAGATCCACCACTAACTAGATACACCATTATTATACCTTGGTAATATAAAAAAATTCATACATACTCCCAAATGTGTATTAAGGGTGTGATCCTGATCCCAATATGATTCCACCCAAAACAAAAAGTCCCTCTTTATTAAATTAGATGAAAAATCAATATGATTTTTTTAAAATATTTGAATAATTTGTAAGGAAAAATTTCATGTAAAGCATTCTGATGAAGAACGTCTCAAGATAAATCATTTTTCACAACAATATTTATTGAAAAAAATATACCAAAGATACACCATATTCTGAAAGATAGAATAACATCACATAGGCAACTGGTCACAAAAGGGGGGAAAATGTAAATATTTATGTGTAACTATCAAATGTTTAACCCTATAAACATCATATATTGGTGATAAAAATTCTCAAACTCAACTACCCACAATGCCCTAAAGAATGATCCACTAGAGAGGATCTCATCTAAAGTTCTAGTGGTCCAACTATGTTCTCATGCACATTTTAGTAGATAGGATTTTATCTAATTTTTCAGTAGCATCTAATTATATCACAATATTAGTTATTGTTGTAATCATCTATATTTTAATATTAATCTTGGTCTCATCCACTTCTGAATCAACTAGAATACTAGTTCATGATCACTCGCCTATATACCCTAGATTCTGTTATTACTCAAATTATATTTCACATATCACAACAATCATCACATTCACACACGCATTCCAATCATCACACTCACATAAGGAAATCAAATCATTAATATTTTCACCTAGATCTAAGGATAAAAAATTAACAAGGAAACCATCATTTTTTATAAACAATGACACTTTCACTTCACATGAACACTAAAACCATTTTGAAATACATTTCACACCAATTACACAACTCATTAAATCCATTTTATATCACTAAAAGAAGAAAAAATTATAGAATCATAATATTTCAATAGGAAAAGTCCTTTTCAAATTTATACTCACATCAAAACCATTTCATAACTTTCTTTACATTACATTCACAATTCAAATACACATTAAAAGTTCATAAAAAATAATTTAACAAGGGAAAACCCCCAATTTATCTTCAAAGGTAAACATTCAAGAAATTATCACTATTATTTATCTTCTAAAACCCATTTCGACCCATTCACATAAGGCATAAAACACATTCTAGAGTCAGCAAAATAATGTACACAATAAATATAAACAATTTCTTTTCAAAAACCATCATTCATTAAATATTCTTATCACAAATCTTCCAAAACATCTTTTTAGACACACAAATAATCCATGGAACTATTTAAGAAACTATCCAAGAATATCAAACTCCAAAAATAATGTAAAATGATGGAACCACCTACCCTTCACCTTGAATCTGCTTGAAATTGGTATAAAACTAAAATCTCACAACCACAAAACCCTATAAAAAATATCAAGCATCAAACATTAATATTTACCCCACCAACACAATACCAAATCCACATTTGGTTAATCATACAACTAGAAAATATGAACCCATGAAATTGGGTAGAATCACACTAAAAGGATTGAATAATCATGTAAAGACGGACTTACTGGATGTTTCCATGAAGAAATGGGGTCATAACCGCCATCAAATTGATGTATAAGGGCCTAAATAATCCAATGCGGGATCACACATGGCAATAAATCATTAATGTGGAGGATGTATGAAGAATTAGGGTTAAAATTGAAGAGGTAAAAAAGTTAATTTCTCACTTCTTAATGACTTGGACAAGACCTACAGTTTTCCCTCAGAGTTTTCCAAATTTTGTGGCAATTGTGATCTCATCACTATCTAAGAGAGACATTACACATGGTTACCTCACATGGAATGAAAAAACATAGGCTGAACATGTAGTTTCCACCATCCAAAATTACACATTGCTATAGGGTTTCCAGGAGAATGTTACAGGATATCCTCTAACGATGCGCCAACAATGAACCACCTTATAAAAGCCCAAAATCACCATTTCCCACCAAATACACCTGGGGAGCCTAGGGGAAAATACAAACAAAAAATTAACAAAACATCACCCAAAACACTGATGTAAAAATTATACACACTATTAAAATTTACTCACCTGAAAAGTCAAAAAAATGATCTGACAATAAAAAGAGATAATCCTCCTAAACCAAATAATTTTTCATCCGATTTTAATTAACATCAATTCCATGTTTCCAAAAAAAAATCAAATGTAATTGAATTCTCCCAAATAACTTTTTCTTCAGAATCTATAATCTGCACTAGCATCTCAAGCACAGAAAAATCTTGCTCCAACTCCAACACTTCATAATTCATCCCATGGGACATATCAGGATTATACATTTTCAGATGAGGTACAAAGAACATGTCGTTAATTGACATAAAAAGTGAGGGAAAATATAACTCTTCCACCATACAAATCCTCTTTATGGATTCAAAAGGTTCAACATATCCCGGCATTATCATTCCTTGCATAAAAATATGGTGATGACCATTGTGAGGTGCCACATTCAACAATTACATGTCAAAAAAAACTCAAAAGGATAGTGGCTATAATAAATATAAGACTTATAGAAACTAAGTCCAATCAATTAACATTGCCTAATGAACTTGAATTTATCACAAGTTTCATGCACAAGGATCGGTCCCAAAAACAAGCTATCACCAGCCTCATCCCAACACAAAAGAGACCTAAAATATAACCATAGATCACCTCAAAGAGAGTCATTTGGATTGGGGATTGTAAAATAATTTAATAAGAAAACTCAAACAATACGATATGGTTCTCCTATGATCAAACATAATTTAACACACATTCTTGGAGCATTTCTTCCATGATCTGATTCTTCCACTCGGTCAGTCAATCCATTTGAGGATGGTATGCTGTACAGATCTTGATTTGTGACCCCTAACCATCAAAATTGTTTCCCAAAACTATGAGGAAAATAAGGAGACCTTATCTAATACAATTTCTAATGTCACACCATGAAGCCTCCCAACCTCATTAACATATAATAAATCTAATTAATCCACTTTGTATAAATCCATAATAGAAATAAAATGGGCTGATTGGTCATAGAATTAATCCCTAAAAAATGGTGGTCTTCCGTAAGGGTGTATGAGGTAGGCTAACAATAAAATCCATGGTGATATCATCCCACATCTAGGTTGGAATAGTTAGTTGTTGAAGAAAACCTGATGGTATTTTGTTCTCTGCATTGACCTGTTGATATGTAATGTAGTGAGACACAAAGTCAGAAATGTCTCCCCTCACACATATCCAACATAACTATCGGCACGTATCATAAAAAATCATGGTGGAACTAGGATTAAAATCCCACTAGGATAAATTAATATATTGAATTTGTATCTTTACAATTCATATCGACTCTATAAAGCAAACCTTAAATCCCAATACACTATTTGTAGAAATATACACTAACAAGGAATCTCTCAAAATTATAGAAACTGCATATACTTATTAAACAACACATCACCATGATGCAAATACTAAGTCAGCTGTAGAAGGGATTATGTCAACTGGACAATGGTCAATAATGAACCTCCATTGTTCTCCTTGATAACAAGCTGCATCTGAAAAAATCCCATTATGGTCCAGTCATCAAAGGAATCATTCATAGAATACACTGACACTTTTATCCTCAATGAATATGACACCACATTCCATTTTCTTTGGTTATAAAATATATCTAAATCAAAGACATGAAGGTACAAAACCAGGCATCATTACCTCTAATTTTAATTATCTTGGGTGAAGATGTATCTCATGCACTTATGATATGAATAAACTAAAATCCTCTCCCCAAAAAGATAGTGGCACCATGTTTTCAAGTTATCCATCACCTATGATAGCTGTAAGTCATGGTTTGTGTAATTCTATTCATATGTTTGGAGTTGGTGCGATCCATAAGCCCCTATATAACCTTCCATCATTATAACACACCCAAGAACCATACATGAGGAATCCAAGTGGACTGTACATCCCTTTCAAAATTATGACATGATAAAAATAGTGGTTGTGGCCAACCTCCAATAAATAACCTTGATGTTCTATTACCATTCTAGGCTCCACTCCAAATTTCCCCCATCTTGGATTAGAGCGTCCATGGATAAAATAATACATGAGAAGTACTGAATGAACCAACTGTAATACCCTATTGGGCCAAAAAAATTCTAATCTCAAAAACAATATTCATATTTTCCCAAGACATGTTTTCACTTATATTATTAGGTTCCACTAGTTCAGTTGTAAAATTTATCATATAGATGATAATACCAATGAGTTCCCAACACAATCATCATAGGCTACCCATGCTCCTCCTTGATCCAGAAATAGACCATGATGTTTTCCACAAATACCCAAAAAATGGAATTGAGGTACTGGTGGAACACCATGCTCATTAGTTCTTTGAATACATATAGAACATTTGTCCACCCAAAAGGCAAGGATAAATACCCAAAATGGTTGTACCTACTTTGGAAGGATATTTTTTTGGAACATATTTCTTTTTGAATATGACGTGATGATAAAAATAACACAAGTAAATTTTAGAAATCCCCATTTCCCACTAAAGTTGATCCAAAAGATCATCAACAAAGGAAAAAAGATATTTGTTCTTAATTTACATTTTATTCAACTTCTAATAATCAATGCCCAACCTAAGAGATCCATCCGCCTTCGTTGCAAACTAGAATGGTGTGGTCCTAGATAATATTCTCAGGTGAATGAATCATTTTCATTCCAAATCATCAATATTTACAATTAATTCCGTAAAATCGGTTAGAGCCACACGATATGATATAAGATATATTGGTTGTGTTCTTGGAACCTAATCATTAAAAACCCATATCCCGCTCTGAATTAAATCCCAAAAATTACTCTAAAATAAACTCTGTGAACTCATCCACCACAGGTGGTAATCTACTCTTACAAATACCATCATCATCATCTGATGTGATTGATGAGGTGTGATAAAAAATATTTCCTAATACCAGAATTGGAGGACCACTATATCCCAACCTAGGATATCATTCACCTTTAAAACCCATGGAACCACCATTAGGTTCCAAAAAACTCACCCACTACCGAGAAAAATCAATGTGTGTCTGGAAAGACACCATCCAGTCCATATCAAGGATAATGTTCAAGACTTCTATGTCAAAACAAAATTACCACTTCAACTCAGCTGTGGAAAAAGTGATTTCACAAAATGGACACTTGAAACCCTGATCTATCTTCTAAGAAAGCAACATTAACAACTCTATCTCATTATAAATAATACCATTTAGAAACATTATCACATTTAAAAGGGGGAAATAATTAAAAAACCCGATGTTTTATTATCAAACAAAATAATAACATACGATGATGCAATATGAACCATACCTCAAACTATCCCAGGCCCTTCATTTGATTCCACTGGTGCTCCATCCAGAACATTAATATGACTAGTATCTTCTTGAGCCTAAGAATTACCACTAGCCTGTTACTCTACCCTAAGACGATTCTCGAAAGAAGAAGATCTATCTGTGAACCCATGAAATCTAAAAGGGTGGTGCAGTATCCTATGAAGTTATGACTGGGTGGACAACCATTTGTATAATATATATCCTGAACCACTCTTATATGAGTTCATCTTCAAGAATAATCCTTAAAATTTCCCCATAACTTTTTATTAGTGAGAAGGTCTGAGAGGAGATGTACATACTGGCCACATGTTCCCTATATACCCACACTAATGGCACACCACTTCCCCGCATTGGAATCCATTAATGATGACATCTAAGATGGATAGAATGAATTTACACCTCCCTTATTTCCCTGTTCATCATACTTACTCTTCTTCTCATATAAACTACCACTACCCACTACTTATACTGCTCTTGAAAAACTAGACTAGATTGAATGAACAATCAATACCATCATGGCATCATCAACCACCCAAACATATGTTCTGAACAGGAACAAAAAATATACCATCAGATCTCTGGACGCAACCCCATCTCGATCCTATGAGCCTTCATATTCATAGTGGAAACAAACTCAAGTGCCTATCAACCTAGATCTGCAATGTTTTTAAAATAATCCACAATATAACGATCTACCTATCTAATCTCCATAAAATCCAAAGATTTCGTGTAGTCTAAATCCCTAGTACAACATAACTCATAAAAAAACCTTGAAGACATTCCCACCCAGCTGATCATGATTACCAACTTACAACACAGAGTCCCACATCTTTTGACTGAGACCTTCCAACTTAAAGGAGTAATATTTCACTGTATCCACCATATTATTATAAATAAACTCAAACATAAATATTGTTTCCTCTAGACACTCCTCTTAATCCAGAGGTTATGTACAACCTCGAAAAAAAGAGGCTAGTTTTTGGGGAACACCTAATCCATATCCTTTCCATGAACTGGTTAGGACTCTCTACAATATGAAGGACCAGAACCCACTACTTCTCCCAAATAATGGATGGATTAAAAACCTATTCAACAAAACTATGATTAATTTGTGAGAGGGAACTCTCACTAGACTCTTCCAATGACTTCACATGAATTATATGAAGAGTCAATTTATTACAAAAATAAAAAACCACAAGGAAACCCAATAATACAAATATCAACACAAAATATGAAAATTTATATCAATGAAAATAAATTAAAAGACTTTGGTAATCAAAACACTATCAAATCCATTACAAAATCAACCAATCCACTCCACCCCATCAAGTGTCCACATATAGTTTTCAACCTATTTGTCTCTCCTAGATGAGAATTCAAAGCAATTCCAACATCCCATGGAGACCCAAGTCCTTTCACGAGGTGTGATGTCTAGGAATCCCATTTGCAACCAGAACCTCAAAAAAAATATAATCCTAACTCTGGTCTATCTAGGATAATCATTAAATAACAGGACCCAAAAAGAGCATAACCTACTCCGATAGCTTTTGGTCAAGAAACGAACCATAATTCCATCCAAACAAACTCCAAACTAGATTCCTTTCATGGAATGAATGTAATTTTCATTCCAAAAGGGACAATAACTAGCTCATGTGTATCAAATATATGATTTTGTAATGATATAACTCATCTATATAAGAATGAAAAACCAACAAAAATAAATATCATAATAATAAATAATCGTATTCAAATTCATTAGGAAAATTTTAAAATTAAATGATTTAAACATGATAAAAATAACCAAAAGTACTATAAAATATTTGGAAAAACACTTTCTATACCATGAACCTCCATGTGACAAGAGATACATCACCCATGAGCCACCACCATCAACACCTTCAAGAACTTGAACACTAGAATCCATATCAAACTTCTTCTTGACACCCCTTGCCTTTACATGGGGCACACATTACAATTTCTACAAAAACCCAAAGGTCTATGCTTGGTATGAGCCAAATCCTGGTAGGATTCTCCCAAAAAGAAAAAGTTATATTCTATAATAATAAAAGACAGATCAACATGAGCATTTTCTGAAAAATAATTGACTCAAATAGAAGATTTTTTAATGAATACATTATCAAGATGTAGTTATCATGAAAAAAACATGAAAACAATATTTCTTGAAATAAAAATGTTCACAAGGTCCACCACATGTCGACAGCTATCACCAGATAACAATTGCATCACGGCACAAGAGATAAAGTCATGGGTAAATACCTATGGGTGACCATAAAAAATTAAACTATATGAACTCCTTACCTCGAAGGTCAAAATCCTCATACTCATCTACCAGCTATTTTATTGTTCATGATAAACTAAAGACGATCTCATCCAATGTTTTAGTGGTCCAACAATTTTGTAATACACTAGACACTAGATAGGATCTCATCAGAATGTTCTAGTTGTCTCTGATCATATCACACATTTATTTAATGTTGTAATATTCAATATTTATAGATTAATCCAGGCCTCATCCACATCTAAATCAACAAGAATACAGGTTCACGTTTTCATACCTAGATACCCAGGATTCCCTTTGTGATGAAATTCCATTTCATTTATGAGACAAATATTCGCTTTCACCTACACATTCCAATCATCACAAGAACACAGGGATGTTGTGACTTTCACATTTTCACATTAATACAAGGATCCAAAATTCACAAGGAAACCACCACATTATATAAAAAATTGTAACACCCCAGGTAAATAAAGAATATGAAATTTTCATATTTATCCATATTTGTTAATAAAATATTAATATTAGTTTAAAGGGGACGCTATGCTCGATGTCATACCCAATACGCAACAACGAGTTTCATGGGAATCTTGTGTTGCACTCTAATAATAATATAATATTATTTTAAATGGTAGTTAACGCCTAGCCGTTGTAATGGCGGGAATGAACAGAACTAACTACAAAATGATTATATATGTCTGTAAAATATTTTTACTTTTATCCAATAAATTTTAGAGGCATAAAATGTGAATGAATCTAATTTTAAGCTTAAATATTCTAATATTCTTTAAAAGGTCGATTTACCACCTTTTGATGGAGAGCGCTTTTTAAATCCACTTTTTGAAATTTTCATATGATATATTGGACCAAATAAAATTCTTCTTTAGAATCTGTGCATCAAAATTTACACTGTGTAATTTTTTGGTATTTTTCCGGTAAAGTTCATTTTTTAATGAATAGTAAAAAATGTTGTATTTTAATTCAAAACCTCTTTTCAATATAATTTATTTATATGATTAGATTATCTTCTGAATTGGTTTTAAAGACAAATTATATTATATTTTTACCATTTAATCCAATAGTGGTCATTGTAATTAATTTCACTTTGAAATTGGAGTTAAACTAGTGTCAATCTTTTAATAGAAATTGTTTCTTAAAAACACACTATTTGTTTTAACAGTGGGAATTAATTATTAAATTAATTAATGAAACTTATATGATTTTAATTTTGTAAAATATGCATCATTTTTTAATTCGGAATATCAAATATAGATTAGGGTGAATTTTTGGTATTTTTTCGAAAAAATTCAATTTTAAATGAATAGTGAAACCACTGAGTGGTAGTTAAAGAAACTGATTTTTCATTTAAATGAAACTTTTCCACTTCGGTTATTTGATTTTCAAAAATCCAACATACATGGTTTTCATTAAGAAGTAAAATTTGGTTCAATGAGATTAAAATAATTTTTGGTGAATAGTAATTTTTAAGTTTTATTAATCGAGATTAATGGTAATTAGAGTAATTTAAGGTAAAAATAATGTTTTAATAATATGAAATGACTTAGGCACATCTTCTACCCTCATTGGATGTGTCATGGACGACCAAGACAATCCATGGGTCAACTTGGGGGCCCCATGGAGCCACTTTGTAGGAAAATGACATAAATAACTTTTTATTTAAAGTTAAAATTAAAATGTCATAAAAATGAGTTGTTTTACTAAAAAAATTTTTACATGGGGTTATAAAAGTCATATTTTTTACTATAAATATTCATTAGAAATATAAAAATATTTCCTACATCAAGATATTTTTTTCATAATTTTAGACACTAAATAAATTAAATTATTTATGACACCATGATGATGTAGCGATTACCTCATTATTTAACGATTTAAATAAAATGAAAATATAATGTAAAATCTAAGACCTAAACTTGTAAAAAACATATTATATGGGTATATTTAGAAACCTTATCACCTTATCCTAGAAATATATCATTTTGGGACCTTTAAAATCTGAAAAAAACATTATATAATAGAGTAATATTTTATAACTTTCCAAGAGTTCCCTCCTATCCTCTTATAAAAGGCCCCCACCTCTACCCCATTACCCACACCTCTCAAGACTTTGGATCGACCAAAACCTACCCATTTCATCACTCCACATCCCTATCTTAATCATTGAAGCCTCACTTTGGGCAGAATCCTTTCCAAGGAATCCTTTGAGCTCAAGTCAAATAGAGTTACCTGATTTAATGGTAGTGTCCTCTCTTGTGTTCTTATGTTTTATTTTGCTTCTCCATCCCTCTAAACTCTTTTTATTCCTTTATTTTGTAACAAAACAAGTATATTAAAAATACTAGGATGTTTTTATGTGAAGTATTCGAGCTACACTTACACACACCTTCATCTAATGGTTAAAGAACATACTGTTTCTGTGGATGGCGAATTACTGCCTCACGAAACGATGAGTGTTCAATATTCTTTTAACAACTTCAAAGGTGGCCATTAAGATGTCACTATATTTATATATGATATATAATATGTTTATGTTTTTTTTAATCTTCTTTATTTTTCATTTATGTCATACCTTTATGGTTTCCATTATGGGTAAATGTGATATCTTCATTTTAGGAAGTGCGGACTACCGCCCTCTCAAAGTGATTTGATTCGTTAATGCCATATGTGGGACATATAAAAGATGGAATTAGTGTAATTACATATTATATCCTACTGGAAGTATAATATAATTTTATATCATTATTATTTCATTCCATTGAATACAAAAAAAAAATGAAAGTAGCGTTCATGCGTACGTACGGCTTGCCGTCTCTATGAACGGTACATTTCATTTCTTATCTCCAAATGTTATGTACTATTATAAGTACATATATATAATGGATATATATGTAATATATTACGTCTTAATGAAATATATAATTCTGTAATTATAATATATATATATATATATATATCTCATTTTGTTTTAATTCCATTAATATGACAAAAAAATGAAAGTTGTGTCCATGTGTACGTACGGCCTACCGTTTCAATGAATGGTGCTTTTAATTTTTTTACCTCAAAATGCTATGTAATTGTATAAAATGAATATATACTGGATATATATGATATTTAAAACATCAATAATATTCTGGATATGATGTACATATAACTACAAGGGAAATTCTTTTCCAACAAGTTCGATTTTAACTCATGTACCGAACATCGACAAAAATGTCTGATATGAACTCACTTTATTAACCAATTATTATATCATTATAATATGTGATATTAACTGAATAATAATATTTAAATTATGTCCTTATGAAATTATAAATTGACCAAATTTTAATATTCATGAGATTAAGGAACGATCGAGTCATGTCGGACACGAGGTAAGGGATCTACCCCTCTCTTTCTTTTTAAGTACACTCTTTTATGTCATTCCTTTTAAGCTCCTCATTCTTATGTTTGGGATGTTATTTTATATTACTAATACAGTAATTTTTATGTTCATATGATGAGAGACCCTATTTTATCTCATCAATCCATTTTGGATGTTTTGAGTGGCGCCGTTAAGCTGCCGAATTTTCGTAAGAGATCTAACCTCTCTCGTACTTTTTAAGTACTCTCCTTTATGACACTTCATTTAAGATACTCTTTTTATGAGGCGGGACGTTATTTTATATTACTCTTTCTGTAAATTTTCTTGTAATATGATGAGAGACCCTATTTTATCTCATCAATCCATTTTTGGAAGTTTTAAGTGGCGTCGTTAGGCTGCCGAGTTTTCGTAAGGAATTTTTCATCTCACTTTTAGTCCTGTGAGATTTATGCTACATTTTCCACCATTTCCTTTGAGTGGTGTATGTACTTACCATTATTATACTCTTTGTGTAATATAATTTCATTTATGGGTATTTACATAATCATTGAATTACCCTTCTTCAATGCGGTGTACGTTTCGAAAGTTACCCACGTCGGTAGGGGAACCTTTCACCCTTCTCTTTTTAAAATACTTATTTTTTATGACTTTTAATTCACATACTATTATGTTAGGATATGTTATTATATATCCATATTGATGTAAATTTAATTTTCAAGTGATGAGATACCCTTTTTATCTCTCATAAACTCTTTTTCAGAATTTTGAAGTGACATCGTTAGGCTGTCGAATTTTTGCAAGGGAACTTCTTAACCCAATTTTGATTCTTTGGGATAAACTAGTACTCCTTGAATATGTCATTATTTGAATATGTGTGAATGTCCTGTGATTGTTTTACACTTAATATCCACTTATATTTGGTGTATTCATTTTTCACACATAATTATTTAATTGATTTATCCTTAATCCAAGGATATCGTCTTTGTAAGGGACTTCATCTCAATATCCTTTAATTGAGGCATATTTCGTTCTTTTATACGATGTATAAAACCCTTTGAATTTTACTCTAATACAAAAGGAATCTTTTTCTATGAAGCGTTTTACTAAACAACAAAATGGAATTTTTCTTTTAACGTACACGGTGACAATGTCCTTTTCCGCCGCCGCGAGTATTATTTGGTCTTTGGCTTCTTCAATAATCCATAATGTTCTTTTAAATGAAATAAATACAATATAATCTTCTATGTATTTTGGTTTAAAATGGTTTTTATAATGGATTTGTTATGTCAATATATTTAAGTGATATATTGTGATCAAAGTGTGGAATTTTTTTCTTTCCATTATATTTGTTTTATGTCTTATGATTTTATAATGGTACTTGGACATTTGACGGGTGGTTACGTGATAAACCAAATGATGGGTGGTGACGTGAATACCAGGATGGGTGGTTACGTTATAACCTCCAATGCATTGGGTATGGAGGCCATCCGTATGGCTATTCCAATAAGTGATATGTGTGGAAGTCGACCTTATGGTTATTCTATTTAAGTATGTTTATGCCCCAAGTTACCTTTATATGTTATGTGATCATTATATTGGTTTTATGGTAATATTTTGGTTACAAAAGGGTAAGTAATGAACTTTTATTTAGTGAAGAGTTTTTAATACTTCATAAAGGTGAAAAATATTACTTTGACAAAGTATACATGGTTTACTTGTTGTTTTGAAAAACTAATAGTTTTCATTCATTGTGTATCCCTTACTGAGCTTTTTATGCTCACCCCAAGTTTTTAAAATGTTTTTCACAGGACTTAGCGATGATTAGGGTCAAGGATGGGATCATGGAAAGACATGTTATCTAAAACATGGAACTAGGCATGTTTCTTTTAAGAGTGTTTTTATGGAAACATAGTGGAAGTGTCTACTTTGTAATATTTTGAGATGTAATAGTTATGTCCTAATTCTATAAAACTCTAAACCAGAAATAATCGTCAATGTGAATTTTTCATTTAATTCAATATTAAGTATGGTTTAAGGCCGAGGACTTATAGTTGGTACTGAAGGTCGGTTTAGATAACATTAGAGGTTAGGGAATTCTCTAAGCAAAAGTGACATTACAATAATGGCTAGGATTTCAGAAAGAGTCATAGTTTTTAGATAAAGTGAATGAGTAAGTATATCTTAGTGTTTATCTTCCTCATTAGTAAATGATAATTTTTTTGATATACTCACGCTGACATTTCTGGTTTTAGTAAATGGATGGATCTAGCAGGCTCCAAAGTGATAATGGGATTGAAGGAAACAGTGGTGGTTCTCTGTTTAAGAGACCGGATGAAATGGGGGATTCAATGACGAAACTCATGGTTATTCTAAACCAACTATCAAGGAGTCATGATCAACCACTTGAACCTTGGTAAGTTCTGTAATGCATCATGTACGGGATGACCAATCGATGTGGAAGTTTAGGTAATAATTATAAAGGTAACCATTAGGGTTTATATGATCCTTACTTTTGAAGTAATTATGGGTTACTATATGATTTGATGGAATATGAACAACTTGGGATAAACTTGAGGTTAAAAAATGTTAGGGTTATTTTTGGAGTTTTATAAAAAGGATAACACGCAGACCGTGTGACAACCTATCACGTCGGATAAAGCTGCAAGAATCGAACCCACAACCAAAGTGCGACTGGTATTTATCGCCTACCACTGGACTACGTGAAGTCCCTGGTTAGTATGACTTTTTATTTTTAGTTAGATTATTTTATGAATTAAGATTAAGTTTATTTTGGGTTATCTATGGAAATTAATGACCTATCATGGAGGATATGTGATTAGGTTAATTACTTTTGAATGTGCGACTTTAAGACCAACTGATGTTATTTGGAGATAAGTGTTATTTTTTACCTTGGAAGAATATGTGATTAAATCCTTAAAATATTTGGGTTTCAATCTATGTTTGGTTTAATTTCAATAATTTTATGGAAAAATTGTTTATTGAATGGTCTTCAATGAACTTTGGGTTTTGTTGGACAAATTATGGAGATTAAGAATATATTTTCTTTTTATAAAGGATTATCCTTTTGTGGATTATCTGATCTTGTACTAACCTTTTTAGTTTTGGTTTTGGTTAAAGTCTAAAGACATGGGAAGTATATAGTTCTCTTTTGTGGATAAGGTGATTCTATATAAGTTGATTATAGCTCTCTTAATGTAAACAAGTCTTCCTAAATACTCATTATTTTGGGAAAGTATGAGTTTGTGTAAGAAATATAGTAAAAGTTGAAAGTCAACATAACATGTAAGTATGTTTCATTAAGATGAAAAAATGAATTCCTAAATGAAAAGTAACTTAAAACAAAAAGGTTGTCTATTAACTTTTCCTACTGGGGAATCAAATACCATTTAACCCACCATATGTTTTTGATTTTATTATGGTTAGCTTTCTCCTAGACATGTTTACTATCACTCTCCCTCAGAACTTGACCCTTTGTTTTTTCTTCCATGTCCATGTTTTCCTACATGGAATCCTAGTATGGTTTAACTCGGGTGACCTTTGTAATTGTCTTTCTTTATTTTAAAGTGGTAGTTTTATTGACTCTTTTTCCAATGCGGGATTTTCAATGAAGTTTCCAAGACCAATTTTATAAATTGCGAGGAAGCAATTCCCAAAAAGGGGGAAGGATGTAACACCCCAGGTAAATAAAGAATATGACATTTTTATATTTATCCATATTTGTGAATAAAATATTAATATTACATTTAAGGGTACACTATGCTCGATGGCGTACCCAATACGTAGCAAAAAGTTTCTTGGCAATCCTGCGTTGCACTCTAATAATAATATAATAGTATTTTAAATGGTAGATAACGCCTAGCCGTTGTAATGGAGGAAATGAACGGAACTAACTAAAAAATTATTATATATGTTTGTCCAATATTTTTACAATTATCAAATAAATTTTAGAGGCATAAAATGTGAATGAATCCAATTTTAGGCGTAAATATTCTAATATTCTTTAAAAGGTTGATTAACAACTTTTTGATGGAGAACGATTTTTAAATCCACTTTTTGACATATTCATATGTTATATTGGACCAAATAAAATTCTTCTTTAGAATCGGTACGTAAAAATTTACATTGTGTAAATTTTTGGTACTTTTCCGATAAAGTTCATTTATTAATGAATAATGAAAAATGTTGTATTTTAATTCAAAACCTCGTTTTAATATAATTTATTTATATGATTAGATTATATTTTTAATTGGTTTTAAAGTCAAATTATAATATATTTTTACCATTTAATCCAATAGTGGTCATTGGAAATAATTTCACTTTGAAATTGGACTTAAACTAGTGTCAATCTTTTAATAGATATTGTTTCTTAAAAACACGCTATTTGTTTTAACAGTGGGAATTAATTATTAAATTAATTAATGAAACTTATATGTTTTGAATTTTGTAAAATAGACATCATTTTTCAATTTGGAATATAAAATATAGCTTAGGGTGAATTTTTGTTATTTTTCTGAAAAACATCAATTTTTGATGAATAGTGAAACCACTAAGTGGTAGTTAAAGAAACTGATTTTTCATTTAAATGAAACATTGCCACTTCTGTGACTTGATTTTCAAAAATCCGAAATACATGGTTTTCATTAAAAGTAAAATGCGGTTCAATGAGATTAAAATAATTTTCGGTGAATAGTAATTTTTAAGTTTTATTAATCACGATTAAAGGTAATTAGTGTAATTTAAGGTAAAAATAATGCTTTAATAATATGAAATGACCTAGAAACATGTCCTACCCTCATTGGATGTGTCATGTCCGACCAAGAAAATCCATGGGTCAACTTGGGGACCCCATGGAGCCACTTTGGTAGGAAAATGACATAAATAACTCTTTATTTAAAGTTAAAATTAAAATGTCACAAACATGTGTTTGTTTACTAAAACAATTTTTACATGGGGTTATACAAGTCATATTTTTGACTATATATATTAATTATAAAGATAAAAATATTTCCTACATCATTATATTTTTTTATAATTTTTAGACACTAAATAAATTAAATTATTAATGACATCATGATGATGCAGCGATTACCTCATTATTTAACGATTTAAATAAAATGAAAAGATAATGTAAAATATAAGACCTACACTTGTCAAAAACCTATTTTATGGGTGAATTTAGAAACCTTATCACCTTATCCTCTAAATAAATCATTTTGGGGCCTTTAAAATCCGAGAAAAACATTATATAATAAAGTAATATTTTATAACTTTCCAAGAGTTCCCTCCTCTCCCCTTATAAAAGGCCCCCACCTCTACCAACTTACCCACACCTCTCAAGCCTTTAGCTTGGCCAACCCCTTCCCATTTCATCTCTCCACATCCCTCTATTAATAATTTAAGCCTCACTTTAGGCAGAATCCTTTCCAAGGAAGCCTTTGAGCTCAAATCAAAGAGAGTTACCCGATTTAAATGTAGTGTCCTCTCTTGTGTTCTTATGTTTTATTTTGCTCCTACAACCCTCTAAACTCTTTTTATTCCTTTATTTTGTATCAAAAATAGTACCTTAAATATAATATGATGTTGTTATGTGAAGGATTCGAGATACACTTACACACACCTTCGTCTAATGGTTAACGAACATACTGTTTCTGTGGATGGAGAATTACTGCCTCACGAAACGATGATTGTTCAATATTCTTTTAACACCTTTAAAGGTGGACATTAAGATGTCAGTATATTTATATATGATATATAATATGTTTATGTTTTCCTTAATATTATGTATTTTTCATTTATGGCATACCGTTATGGTTTCCATTATGGGTAAATGCGATATCTTCATTTTAGGAAGTGCGGACTACCGCCCCTCAAAGTGATTTGATTCGTTAATGCCATATATGGGACGTATAAAGGATGGAATTAATGGTATTACATATTATATCCTACTGGAAGTATAATATACCTTTATATCATTATTATTTCATTCCATTTAATACAAAAAAAATGAAATGAAAGTAGCGTTCATGCGTACGTACGACTTACTGTCTCCATGAACGGTACATTTCATTTCTTATCTCCAAATGGTATGTACTATTGTAAGTACATATATATAATGGATATATATGTAATATATTACATCTAAATGAAGGATCTAATTTTGGAATTATTATATATATATCTCTAATTTTGTTTTAATTCCATTAATATGACAAAAAATGAAAGTAGCGTTCATGCGTACGTACGGCCTACCGTCTCCATGAATGGTGCTTTTAATTTTTTTATCTCCAAATTCTATGAAATAGTATAAAATGAATATATACTAAATATATATGATTTTTAAAACATCAATACTATTCAGGATATGATGTACCTATAACTACATGGAAAATTCTTTTCCAACAAGTTCGAGTTTTACTCATGTACCGAACATCGACAAAAACGTCTGATATGAACTCACTTTATTAACCAATTATTATAACATTATAATATGTGATCTTAACTGAATAATAATATTTAATTTAGGTCCTTATGAAATTATAAATTTACCAAATTTTATTATTCAGAAGATTAAAGAACGATTGAGTCATGTCGGACACGAGGTAAAGGATCTACCCCTCTCTTTCTTTTTAAGTACACTCTTTTATGTAATTTATTTTAAGCTCATATTTCTTATGACTGAGATGTTATTTTATATTACTCCTACTGTAATTTTTATGTTCATATGATGAGAGACCCTATTTTCTCTCATCAATCCATTTTGGACGTTTTGAGGGGCGTCGTTAGGCTGCCGAATATTTGTAAGAGATCTAGCCTCTCTCTCTCTTTTAACGTACTCTCATTTATGTCACTTCCTTTAAGCTTCTCTTTGTTATGATGGGGGGTGTTATTTTATATTAATCTTTCTTTACATTTTATTGTAATATTATGAGAGACCCTACTTGATCTCATCAATCCATTTTTGGAAGTTTTAAGTGGTGCCGTTAGGCTGCCGTGTTTTCATAAGGAATTTTTCGTCTCACTTTTAGTCCCATGAGATTTATGCTACATTTGACACCATTTACTTTGAGTGGTGTATTCACCTCCCATTATTATACTCTTTGTGTAACATAATTTCATTTATGGGTATTTACATATTCATTGTATGAGCCTTCTTCAATGGGGTGTGCGTTTCAAAAGTTACCCAAGTCGGTAAGGGAACCATTCACCCTTCTCTTTTTAAAAGACTTCCTTTGTTATGTCTTTTAATTCACATACTATTATGTTAGGATATGTTCTTTTATATCTTTATTGATGTAAAATTTATGTCCAAGTGATGATATACCCTTTTTATCTCACATCAACTCTTTTTCTTAATTTTGAAGTGACGTCGTTAGGCTGTTGAATTTTTGCAAGGGATCTTCTTAACCCAATTTTTATTCTTTGGGATAAACTTATACTCCTTGAATATGTAGTTCTATGAATATGTGTGAATATCATTTGATTGTTTTACACTTAATATCCACTTATATTTTGTGTATTTGTTTGTCACACATAATTATGTAATTGATTTATCCTTAATCCAAGGATACCATCTTTGTAAGGGACTTCGTCTCAATATCTTTTCATTGAGGCATATTTCATTCTTTTATACGGTGTATAAACCCATTTTAATTTTACTATATTACAAAAGGAATCTTTTTATACGAAGTGATTTACGAAATGACAAAAAGGAATGTTTCTTTTAACGTACGCAGTGACAACGTCCTTTTCTACTGCCACGAGTATTATTTGGTCTTTGGCTTCCTCAATAAGCCGTAATGTTTTTTAAATGAAATAAATACCATATACTCTTTTATGTTTTTTGGTTGAAAATTGTTTTTATAATGGATTTGTTATGTCAATATATTTAAGTGATATATTGTGATCAATGTGTGGAAATGTTTTCTTTCCATTATATTTGTTTTATGCCTTATGATTTTATAATGGTACTTAGGCATTTGATGGGTGGTTTCGTGATAAACCATATGACGGGTGGTTCCGGGAATACCAGGATGGGTGGTAACATTATAACCTCCACTACATTGGGTATGGAAGTCGGCCGTATGGCTATTCCATTAAGTGATATGTGTGGAAGTTGACCGTATGGTTATTCCATTTAAGTATGTTTATGTCCCAAGTTACCTATATATGTTATGTGATATTTATATAGATTTTATGGTAATCTTTTGGTTAAAAAAGAGTAAGTAATGAATTTTATTAAATGAAGAGTTTTTACTACTTCATAAAGGTGAAAAGTATTACTTTGATAAAGTATACATGGTTTACTTGTTGTTTTGAAAAACTAGCAGTTTTCATTCATTGTGTATCCCTTGCTGAGCTTTTTATGCTCACCCCATGTTTTATAAATGTTTTTAATAGGACTTAAAGATGATTAGGGTCAAGGACGAGATCAAGGAAAGACATTCTATCTAAAAAATGGAACTAGACATGTTTCTTTAAAGAGTTTTTTTATGGGAACTTAGTGCAAGTGTCTACTTTGTAATCTTTTGAGATGTAATCGTTATGTCCTAATTCTCTAAAACTCTAAACATGAGAAGATCCTCAATGTGAACTATTCATTTAATTCAATACTAAGTAAGGTTTAAGGCCGGGGCCTTATAAAAATGCCACTCTTTTTTTGCACACACTTCAAAATGATTTGAAAATACATTTCACACCACTTTTACAATTCATGATACCCATTTAGAAACTCCACATGACAAACACATTGGTAATCAAAAAATTTTCTTAGGGAAATCTCCTTTCAAATTTATAGTCACATCAAAACCATTTTGTAACATTCATCGCATTACTTTTACATTTCAATGAAACATTAATGTTTTTCAAAAAATAATCAAACATTCAAAAAAGCACTATTTTTATGGGAATATGAACTTTTAACATAGTATCACCTATAAATATCCATGAAAACAAATTTCTCAGTTATCACATGAGGAATAAAACACTTTCATGAAGAACCAAAATAATTAAAATCGTAAATATGTCCAATTTTTATTCAAAAACCAACTTCCCTAACACGTGCATGTCAAAAACCATGAAAATGTCATTCCAAACCAAAAAAATAATCCACGGTACTCATTTATGCAACCAAGAGAGAATATAAAACTCAAAAAATAATGTAAATTCACTTAATAAACTACATTTCATTTGGAAACTTCTCGAAATTGAGGATAAATTGAAACCAAACCACCATAAGACCTTATATAAGAAAGATCAAGAAATAGAAGTCAATATTTTCCCCAGCAACACAATAACAAAGTAAATTTATTTTAGAAAAGTCTTTAGAAATTATGAATCCAACAAATAATGGAGAACCCTAAAAATATGGATATATCAAGAAGAAACAATCTTTCATATTATTTATTTGAAGAAATAGGGTCAAAAAACACAAATATTTAGGTACAAGTTCCTCATGAAATATAGGTGGCACCTCTCATGGATATAAATCTTGAATTGTGATGATTGAAGAGGAATTAGGCATAAAATCAATGAGTCAATGAAGAGAAATTAATAATTTTTTTAGTTTCCTGGAAAAGGTGCATAATTTTCCAAACTATGTGGCAACCATGAACCCCTCCCTAGATTTGAGGGGCATGAAACATGAATATCACTGATATTTTGAAAAAGCGTGTGGTCGCCAATATCCAAAATGTCACTCGACCAAATGTATTCCAAGAGAAGGGAACACGATTTCCCTTAAACATGACCTAAAATTGTTTCACCTACTATCAATCCCTCAATCACCATTTTTTCACCAAACACACATGGGGAACCATAGAGACAAAAGAAGACTAAAATCAAATACAAGATTACCTCCAAACAAAAACACGTATGTGATAAATATAATGGGGACCATAAAAGGGGACATACTAACTAGAAAATATTTAATTACATGGAATAAATAATAAAGGATTATTATTAAATTATATATTTTCCTTGAGGAACAGAAAATAGGAAGTGTTAGAGAAGGGGTTATTTGTATAAGTGTTGAATGTGACGTTAGTGATGAGATAAGTCAATATAATTTGTTCAGTGAGTTTAATCAAGTGATGGATAGTATATAAAATTTCACATCATTCATTTTAAATCCAAATATATCATATAGGTTCATAAAATAAAATATTCGATTGAGTTTCACATTAGTGATAAATGGGGAGTCATGGTGGGTTAGTATGGAACAATTGTCATGTTGTGTCAATAACACCCCTCACCCTTTCTATCAAACATTGATATGAGGAGTTTGGTTTGGTGGGTGGATAAACCACAATAACCCTATATAGTATATGAATAAGTTAAGGGATCTATGATTCCTATAAACGGTAGAGTCCACATTCATTTTTTGTCATTATCTCCACAAGTAAGTATATTCTTATCTGTGAGTTAAATTTTAAATGTGGATAGTTCTAGGGTTTAATATTGATTATTCAATATATGGCTTTATGAGGATTTTCTTCCTAAAATAATTATAGGTTTTATGTAAATATATGAAAAATAGTGAGATCATCTCTTTTCAAAGGGCTCTTTAGATATTATTAGTTTTTGGTTTTCATGTTACACTTGGTATGTAATTATTAATTTTTTTTCACAATTTTATCTCAAAAATATCAATAGTTTATAGGGTGAATAATTTTTAAAATGTCTATTAGAGAATGTTTTTTTTTCTGAATTTCATTTTTTTACTTTTTTAGGTGTAAATAATTCTCCTTAATAAGAGTATATTATATTAGCTTAGTATAAAACACTTTATTTAAATGATCCTAAATCAAATTTCTTATTAAACAAATGAATTTTATGATTTATGATAGGTAATTTATTTTTAATTCTAAATGACAAATTTAAATAAGTCTCCATGTCACCTTGACAAGATATCACGATGGATATGCGACCTTGTGGAAGTGACTGCATGTTGAAACCAAGGTGACCACATAAACAATTACATGAATATTCACCATATGATATAATTTTATTAATTTCATGAACTTTACAAGATATTAATTTCATGTTAAAACATGTTTAGTGAACCTACAACATAGTGATATTCAATTAACAAGATGATTTATTCAAATTAAATTTTGACGAAACTACGTTTCCATGTGATATGTATGAAAAAGTTCTCTTATCCTTAAATTGACCACATGTCTAATTCTGTGAACCCTTAAAGAGTTAATGTTACTGCAATAAGAAATAAACTTACCACAAGAACAAAAGAAGTGTCCATCCAATGAAACCCCATGACTACATAAAGAAATAAAGTGACCAAATGAAGAATTGAGGTAAAAAAATGAAAAAGTCATGCCACTGTTCCATGTGACCATGTAAACGACTATTCTAACAAAATGTTCACATTCATTATGAGATAATGTAACCCTGACTACATAAAGACCAATTTCCTTTGTCTAACATTTGAACTGATGTGTTATTAAATATAAAATGGCAATATTTTGAATCATTTATTTCTTTTCTATGGATTTATGAATGAAATGTGTATAAGGATTAAATTATGAATATACATAAATGTAAAAATATAGATAAGTGTATCTTTAAAAATTTGTGCCAATTATGGAAAATTTTGATGTGTTGGGTGGGTGTGTACTTGATATAAATACTTATACTCATAGAGACTACTCAAACATTCAATGATACTATGTTTTTTAACCTTACAGAACAAACTCATCTGATTCCCTTGACAGACTTATTTAAATTAAATTGACTAGTCGAAGCTAATCTTATTGATTTGAATCTAACTTCCCAGAATGAGAACATTTCTCTATATATTTTATCTTATATTTGGAGCTATGTTTTTTTATTTTTTATTTATTTACACACACTCTTATATAATTTTTAATTGTGATAAGCACTCTTTATTAAGTCCATTTACATATATTATCACTTAAACTACTTAGGAATATTCAATGGGTTTCCTAGATTTCCTATAATATGTGGTATTATTTAAAATTAAATCTATTTTTTTGTATTAGTTTATATGATTAATACACATCTTGGTAGGGGGTTTATTACAAGTGGAGAAGAAAAGATCTCAGCTTGATATTGGACATCTTTTTTTATTTTACCTTGTTTTCTTCTTTTTACCTAATTTTGTATTCCATCTATATATTAAAACATTATATTTATTGTTATATTTATTATCTTTTATATGGCTTTTGACATAAGAAATTTTTTAAATGGTTAAAGTGGTTTTAAAATGTATTTAACTAGGTTGTGATTGAAATTCTTAGAATTTTATGATGTTAAAATAATGTTCTTATAATATTTTAGTTAACATGGATTTTTTTAAAAAATTATGGTATTTTTGAAAATAGATTTTAATAAAAATATCATTTTGAGTCTTCTTTCACCCCCACTTGATTTCTCCAATTATATATTTCAGAATAATAATAACAAAATCACGGGGTAAGATACTATTATAACTCTTTATATTAATATAACTAACTATCATAATTAGTATATTAAATTTAAAAAATACAATTAGATTATGTAAGTATATATTTGGAATATAATAGAAGAAAAATATTAATATGGGATACAATTATTGTCTCTCATAAATGAACCTAAAATTTCAAATAAATAAAAACATATACATATAATATTAAATAAAAAAAAATTTAGCCGAAACATGATGAATAATATTTTTATATGTATCTAAGGTTAAAAAAAATTCAACCTCATTCATGGAATTGGGAAGAAAATTGAAAATAAATATTATGAGTTGAGGAATTTTTAATGCTTAAATTATAGATAGAAAGGGACCTCAATATAAATTTGATAATAATGTGATATAAGTAAATGTCAACTAATGGTGATTACTAAAAAAATTCATGATGTAATAGGAAGAATAGAAATTATCAAAGAATCTGATAAATCCAGGAATGAATCAGTATTTTTCAAAACAAATGGGTCGAATATAATAGAGAAAATTAATGAATATTAATCAACTATTGATACATCTCTCTCAGATAGTGACGAGGATATGCATCACCTAGATAGTAGAATGAAGATGTTTTCCAAGAAGAATAAAATATTGAAAAAAAGAATTATGTTTGAAATTATGACATATAAACAATATAGAAAAAGGAAAAACAATAAAGTGAAAGTACTAGTTATGAATGCATGTAAAATTTACATGTCAAATGGGAATTTTGGAAAATAAATATTTAAAAAGTTATGAGGGAAAAATAAAAAGTCCAATGAAATATTTGAACGTATCCTTGAGTACCTCTCATTAATTTCCCACAAGATTGACACTAGTAGTGAATAATAGGCTTATAGATCCAATATCCGTTTTATGGGAAATATATTTTAGGAAATAAATAATTTTTCGAAATTTCAAATTCCTATTTCTAAAGCCCTTGAAAACTAAAATATTTATTTATATAAAAAAGGTAATGATTTATTTGAATATTTCAATGTGTTATAATAATCATACAACGTAATTGAATATAAGTTTATAAATTTAAATAAATAATATGATTTATCTAATAATATTAAAACTGATATTTATATATAAACAAAATAATAATTTATTAAAAGAAAACAATGAATACAAATTGTGGAATGTGAAACATAAAAAAATATCATGAATGTTTTACAAATGGGAGAGAAATATTTACTAGGTTGATAAGTAAATAGACCACACCCTTGTACAAAATTAAATCTGGATACATAGAAGTTCAGATAATAATTTATTTGAATAATCATTTTACAATATCAAAAGATTTCAATTATAATAATCTATCTTATTCTTGTGGAACCAATAAAATTTTTATCTATAACAATATTTGGTTTTTTTATTTTAAATCTATTATAATTTATTGTATTCCAAAATCGATAATTAATAACACTTATAGACCCAAGAATGTGTGGATAAAGAGTCATTAATATCTTATTTAATTATATGAAACAGTATTGGAGATTACCAGTATTAACATATTAAATCTCTATAGTGTATTTTCTAGACCCGCAAATGGAGACTACTAAATCATTAAATCTTTAAAAAGTGTCTATAACCCATGTCAAAAATGAGAATGAACATAAGATCTATTTTAAACCAATGAATGATGTTTTAACTTTTCAATACCTTTAGTTGGATCACATAGACTTAATTTGGTACTTATATATATTGTGACATATATGGGAAGAATTATCACTATGTTCTTGTTGATGAATATTGTAGATATAAATGGGTAATCAATTAATCTCTTAAAAGTTAATCTTATTCATATTTTTAGAAATATGAAATGTATGTAGAAAATACAAGGTGAAAGACTATTATGAAATTTAGAAGTTATCATATTCTTAATTGTATAAATATATACATTGAATCTTTATTCTCATAATATAGCTATAATTATAAAATTTATACATCATGGTCTCTCTTGTAGAATGATGTTTTATAATGAAAAAATATGACTCTTTAAGTGATTTCCAATACTACTATAAATGAGCATGACATAACTAATAATATTAGGGAATAATATATTAGTAGAACATGCTCTATTATTAATAGGGTCCATAAAATATCAAATTTACAGAAAAATAAATCTGATATATGTAATGGAATAATACCAATTGTAAATTAAATTATATTTTTTATCTTCAAAAAATATATTCTCAACACTAATAAGTGTTTAGAAAAAAATATAAATCTAATAGTGATGGATAAATATTATGTGGTCATTAAACCTCTAGTTAATTTTAGAGAGTTTTAAATAATGGAAACAAACATGTAAAAGAATATGTACTTGTAAAATTTGATGAAATTGATCTAGAGGACTGTACAAATTCTTCAGAAAACAATGAGTATTACCATTCTACTATGGACATCAATACCTAAAATAATACCAGTGATCATTAATTGAAATATGATGTATAAAAATAACATAGTGATACAGAATTATTTGAACCTGATCTTTAAGAATAATATGCAGTACCATGAACTTATATCTCTAGATTATTTATCACTCAAAGAGACCATACTTTAGATATTTTAAATTAAGATATATTTTGAGGTACTAAAACAATTGATTTTCTAAAAAACTAGGATGAACATAAATCCTTCATATCATTCCATGAACCTAAAAAACTCACCAATTCAATATTTGGTGAATTTTATGTGAAGAATAGTATATAAGAGTTGAATCATATTGACAGGAAAATGTATCAAAATTTTGTGAAGGACAAAATACTTCTTAATCATTATCACTAAGTAGGATTTTTGGAAAAATGATTATTAGTCTTGCTCCATAATTGAAAGTAATTCTATACCAGTTATAATATGATATAGTCAAGAGAAAGGTGTTGAAAATAATGAATCCTTCATCCTGAAAAAATGGTTGAACTTATTATAACCTATATTACCAATATGGAACATTTTAATTTCAAAATATATTAAATAGATGTCAAAATTTATTTTTTATTGGGTATATTAAAGAGGATGTTTATTTGAACTAACCCAAGATTTGAGAATCCTCATTTATTAATATTATCTATATAAACATACTATTTAAAACAATATCTATGATCTTGGTATGATAGGATTAACACATTTTTATTTCTAATGGTCTTTCAAAAGGAATAGAATATCCAACCATATTTATTAAATAGATTTACAACATGTTTTTTGTGGTTCAAGTATAGTTTTGTATATTGCTTTGGTTCTGTAAGAAATTATTAATGTGTAGAATTTTCAAAACTAATGAAAAATTACTTGAAATTTTGTTTTATGGGTTATTTTAAATTCTTATTTGGTATTTGGGTTCATCAAAATAATAATGAAACCTTTTAAAATAATAACAAGTAGTATATTGATGTTCTAATTATTTTTGGTATTGATATCACCAAATGTAGTGATATTACCATTAGTATAATCTATAGGTTGGATCCTAATGAAACGTTGGAACCAATTGATCAAACCATCTATTGAGGTGTAAATGGATGTTTACTATTCATATCTATTATTCATACATATATTATGTTTAGTTTGTTTATGTCTATATGTTTTCATGAAAATACATAATAATCAAATTTGAATGTTGTAAAAATAATTTTCAAAGGGATCTATAGTAAAACCAATTTTATATTGTTCTTTTAGAAAGGAAAAGTATTTTAAAAACAAATTTATTCAGATTTATATTATGGTGGTTGTAGGTTAGAATAAAAATAACAACTAGAACATGTCCATTATTGTGAAAGTATCTAGTTTTTTTTGTAGTATGATATATTACTGTATTCCACTATCCACTAATAATGATGAGTACATATGTGTTAGTAGTTAATGTACATTGATTATATATATGGAATTCACAATACTATATTATGGATATCAATTAAAATAGGTCTTTATGAACTCTAAAAGCACAATTTTTTTAATATTAAAATGAATCATGAAGAAGGATAAAAATATTGATATAAGGCATATCATTTTGAGATACCATTTTTCAAAATTATGATATAAATATTGAATTCATTAGTAATCAACAACAACATTTGGATGTATTTAAAATTAATAAAATTTTGAGAGAATGAACTATATGAGACATGAATTAGGAATGATCAATTATTGTAAAGTATTTCTATCCAATTACAATTATTGTATTAATTTTTTTGATAATTCTATATTAGTCTCTATATAAACATAAAATTTATTTTCTAATGTAGTCATTTCACATTAATTAATTATTCTTATTGACTAACTCAAAAGGTTAGTTACATTATAATGAGTAATGTTTTATAATGAAATTATGTGGCTTTGTCAAATTATTGATGAAGTCATTATACCTACCATAATAATATAATCACATAGTAATTATGAATTCCATGAGTTTATGGTAACTAGAGATAATATGGTTCAATAGCCATTACAAATATTGTTCTCTAGATTCTTTGAATAAATTTTTTGTATACAAACCATGATTATGTTTTCTTATAATTGTTATTAATTGTTTTTGGATGTGATTTTATTATATTCTATTTTTTTTATATTTTTTAAATTATTGAATTTAGATTGAAATTTTCATATTAATAATAAATCAATATTAAATAAAAACAAAATATTCTTTTTAAATAATAAATATATACATTGAATGTATTTTTAATATCCCTTAATTTCTCTCAGAATAGAACTTCAATATGTCCAATCCACAGTATGAAAATGTGGATGATGAAACAATCTCACAATGTGACACCTCCTATGGGATCACCACCCTTAGAGAAGTTAAAGAAAAAATGGTTTTATGAGTTTAGTGGTTAGTCAGTCAACTATAACATGATTAAAAGACTTCTATTTGATGAAATTTAATTAGATGGAAAGTTTCTTTATTCTATAAAATTTCTAGTGTGGAAATAAATTTATAATCACGTCTTGAGAGAATGGTTTATAGAATATTGTAAAACATTTTTTAAATATTTTTTTGGAATTTTATTGCCTTATGGAATTATTAACTGAAAATAAGAAATATTTCATTAGGAAAATGATGAAGGATAAGGTTTTTTTGTTTTCTTATAATATTTGAGAGAAAAACATAACATTACAACATAAAGTTTTTCATAAATTTTATCAAAGGTAATAACCTATCAATCATGCCCATTTTGAATTAATAAATGATTTAGATTTTTTAACTTGGAATTGGTCACCCTAAAGGCCAATAGTTATCGATATTTAAAAATAAGGCATTTTTTTCTTATGATTAATAATCATATGATAAAACATTGGAAAGTGTGAATTTTTATCCTATGGTACCATGATGTTTTCATTATATTATTGTTGAGAAATATATTTTGGATTAATTTATCCAGTTATGTCAGGATACATATATTAGTGTTTTGTAAATCATTTTATATGTTTAATTACTTTCCATAATAATAGTTTATATAATTCATTTTTTATTTTATGAGATTAGATCCTCTAGGGGTGGAAATTAGACTTTATATGGAGGTTTATTTATAAATTAGAATATCCATATGCATATTAATGTAAATTATAATCCTTTAGAAAATATTGGGTGAAATATATTAAAAGGACCTATGAAAATATTGATCATGAAAATTATTTGGTTTGGAAAAAGGGTTTAGTACATCCTAACCTAGAACCAGGTGATATTTTGATGAATTTATTTTATTATTAAATATATATATAGATGTTTAATAATAATATATAGTGTTTGGTGATATCAGGTATGAAGTTATATCTACTTATGAGGATGAAGTGGATACATATCATATATTTTCATTTAGACCTCATAAAACACCTCTTCCTCTTCCTTATCATCAGTAATAGTTGAAAAATATTGGTCTTGCTAAAACTGATGTTTATATAAGTTGCGTTCTTATTGAACCATAATAGCATGAATTTAGTATGTCTTAAGAATATAAGTTAAAATAAAAAAAACAACTTATTTAATCCCTTAAATTAGAATCACTACTAGACCTATTATAAATGATTAACAAGGTAAAGATGATAAGTCTCTAGGATCATTATTACATTTCATATAATGCATTCTGTTTGTAGATTATGATATTGGGGTGGAACATCATGGGATGGTGGATGAATGTGTTATGGTTAAAAATAAAATTAATCATGATTTAAATATTGTTTTATATTCTAGAGAAGAGCCTCAGCCATCTCTCAAGGATGATTTATGTGTTTAGAGTGTGTATTTTTAATAAAAATTACTAAAGGAGTCTATGGGTTTGAAGACAATTTTACGAAAATAACTTAATTTAAAGACATTAATAATTGTAAAACCAATTTTATTTTTAAAAAAATGAGATGAAGAAGTCATTGATATCCCACTACACACATTTAATATCCATTATTCAGAGACATGTATTCATTTGTAGAGTAATTCATTGGTGAAAAATAATTGGAATCTTGAATAATTCCTAATGTTTTATTTAAATGCATGAAGAAAAAAATAATTACATAAAAATTATATTTCAAGGGTACATAAAATATGCATGAAATAAGATATTACTATTAATATAGAAATCTCAATAATGTGGGTAAGAATTTCATTGTAGTGTTGTCGAATCAGAACAACACAAGTCACACACTCAAAACCTCATAACAATTGGTTTGACAATAAGTGAAAATTAATCACATGCATCAAAAAAATTAATTAAAATTTGGTATAATGAATGATATATTTAATTAAACGTTTTAACAACCAAATTACTCCAAAATAGATGCTAATAGAATCATTGGAACTCCCATGAAATGTATTTAGCTCTCTCACAACAAACATCCACCATTTTCCAAGACATTTAAGGAGGAGAATGCTCGAGAGGATATCCTTCATCATCCTTGAACCCCCATTTTCAGGATAGGAGACAACAAAACATCTAGGATGAGGAGAGGACTCCTTTTGAACTCCAATTTGGTAGAACTTCACTCGTTGATCGAACGTGAAAATGGGGAGCCCAAGCTACCAAATTATAGGAAATGTGGAAGGTAGTTTTGGGCACCCTGATTTCGATAAACCGCATAGCCCAGGGGTTTCCTAGCCAACTAGTATCATATCACTTTTTAAAAAATATAAAAATTAAAATACCCTCCCTTTGAATATCTATACCAAATCTTATACACATGTTTGGAAATCATAGTTGGATATATGGAAGGAATACAAAAACCTTTTTTTAACATCTAGTAGAATGGATAACCTGAAAATATTTGTTAGGATAGTCACATTTATGATGAATGGGTCATGGATATCTTCATATTAAATGTATTCAATTTAATTTTGGGCCTGCCCACAAGATCTCAGCCCATCTAGATGAACAATTTAGTAGTATTGTGTGGTTGAGTCAAATGGTGTTCTTGGATATTATATAGTTTCTCCCATTTTTCGTTAACATCATAATATTTCCTCCAAATCCCTTTAACATAAAATGTAATAATCAAAAAAAGGTTCATCTACCTTTTTAATAGTTATAAACACAAAAATTTGAATCAAGAAATATGTTCTATTTGTAATTATTTTTTTAAATTTCAAAACAAAACTTGTTTAGAATAATAGTTTCAGGCTGAAAATTAACTACTGAATCGAAGTGTGATCACACCACCACACCAAAAAAAAATTCAATTTTGGAAAATGTCAAATTTACCAAACTTATTCATGGATAAATTCCCAAATTCATAAATATTTAACACTTAATGTGAATTTAATTCATGATAGAAATGTGGTCAAACAAAAAATCAACCAAAGTAATTCATTGAGATCCTAGAAAAAATCATCTCAAAATAATTTTATCATAAAAAAATCCAAGCATCGAATGATAACTATTTGAGTAAATAATTAAAAAACTTTCATGTGACTGATTATCCGTGTGTGTGTGTGTGTTACAACCATTCCATGCTATGCTTTTCACCTTATTTCGAGAAAATAACGATTATTTTAGAAAAAAATTAATACTTACATGATCCTTTTAATTGAACCTTCCCTATATCCATTGCAATAAAATTTCAAGACCCACTCACTTCATCAATCAAGATGTCATACCATAATCTATCATCATATATATTCCAATATTTTTTACATTTCATCACTCCCCTCAATTTATTTTTTTTATTGTTTTTTTATTTATTAGGGCATACAAAAATCAGTTAACAAGTACACATGCATATGTAAATTTGGTATAGTAATTAAATTGATCAGATACTATACAAAATTATGGAAAATTAATTTTTAATGTATAGAAAAATTAACCTAACTTATATTTACCTTCAATTCTGTGTGAAATTTTTAAGCATCACGATTGGGTACAATGATGTGTAGTGAAAATTAAGAGACACAATTTTTTCTTAAACCACACACACACATGGTAACATTCTATAACAATTTTAAAAATGTTAAAACAATTTATATCTGCATATTATCACCAATTTTCAAAATAAATTCACTCCATAATGTTGAATTTATGCTGAAATTCACATTTTATCAGTGGAATATTTTTTAATTTTAAAACAACGTCAAAAAGGAAAATTACCCATGCTCAATCAATGATCTTATTGATTAAGTAGACAACATTTTTTAGGATTAATTGTGCATAAAAATATGAATATTACAGAAAATACATTAGGGGGAAATTAGGGGGAAAGTAACAATACTATTAATCAAGATAATAATAGAAAAAAAGAATAATGAAAAGATTTCATAACTAATCCAGGAATATTCCCATCTAACCAAACCAAGAGAATACCATTAACGCACTATAATAAATGAGAATTAGTGACTTAAGGATATAACCAAGTCATTTTCATATGGAGGATTATTCTTTAACTTGTTGTTCCTCTATTAGGGACATTGGAATGGCTTTATGAAAGTGTATCAATCACAACCCATTCACATAGTTGGTTTGTTTAATTTCTATATTGTGAACCAAAAAAACTAAATTGATAATTATTAGTAATATTTTATGGACCAAACCAGTGGGAAAAAAACTTTATGGGATGAAACTTTAGAATTGCATTGTAAAGGAGGAACTTGGTCTTAATGCGGAATTGGGAATAAAGGAGGATATGGTCATGGGAAACTTTGGTGTTATCCTTATAAATCTTGTAGTTATCCTATAACTCTAACCATATTTTTTCTAACATTATAATATATAATTTATTTGATAACCTTCACTAAAAATATAATAATTTCATTTCTTAATGTCTATAAAGTGTATATGCTCAATCTCCAGAAGAATGTGACAATTGTTTTGTGGGTTATAAGTGCTAGACACTCGATGTATGACCCCAAACTAATGCAAAGGTGATTTAATTTTTGGTTGCGAATATTAGAACATTTTTCACTAATTATGATTGTAGGTAATAGAAACCTACAATAAATTTGGGTTCACAAAAATTCCATAATAGTCATGGAATAACCAGTCCTTGTAGAATGTGCTTCTACCTATTTTGACACATAATCCATTTCTAGAAGAATGTACATGTTTGCAATGGAATTGGGAAATGGATCTATAAATTCATTCTCCTAATGATCAAAGATTTCATGGATGAGCAAGGGTTGTTGTGGAATTTTATTTATTTTAGAAAAATTCCCAATTATTTGATTGTGAGGACAAGATTTACATACCTCATGGGCTTCCCAAAGTAATGTTGGAAAAAATATACCAGAAATTAGGACCTTGTGATAATTCCATTAGGGACCAATGTGACACCCACAAGAAGGTATGTGTAATAACCAAAGGAATGGCTAAAACTCACTATCGGGAACACAAAACTTATGTACATGATCCTGACACATGCACCAAAGGTAAGGGATTCCCAAATTTACCAATGAGCATCATGTTTTTTTATGGTCAACCATGTTTTTATTAAAATCAATAGGAATGAAATATTCTACCAAATAATTCACAATTTCAACATTTCAAGGAATATCATCTTGCACTCATTACATTATCTCATCAAGAAACATGTCACTTACGGGAATATAGAATGAAGAGTAATTTTCTGAATATGGGAGGATCCTACTTATATGGTTAGACACAACATTATTTGACACTTTTTTGTCCCCAATTTCTATATTAAGTAATGGAAGTAGGAGCATCTAGTGAATGAGACCTGGTTTGGAATATAGTTTCTTAAGGAGAAACTAGAGGGAATCATGGTCTTAGAATGGAACGAATTTGGACCTAAATTGTATGACCTCGATTTATGTAAGGCGAACAAAATTTTAGAAAATTATTTTTTAGTTGTATGTAGTTTTATTGTGTAGGGTTTAGTGAACATGATGCATACGAAATGACATGTTGACCACAATTGAACTTCTTTATAATACTTCATAAACTTCAAAGTTAGAGGAATCACAAATGAGCTCAAATGGTTAATCCCATTGAGTGGTTCAATTACTGGGGGTGACATGAGACTCAATTTTACTTATTAAAAACCAATTCAATTTTTTTTAAAATGAATTATTTTTATTTTTTCTGTAATCATGAGTGAGAGTGTGCAATCTTACTAAAGTCATCAATAATATGATGGTAACATACAACATAGACATATAATTTCCATACATTTGACATATTTTCTGGTAATGGTATGGAGAAAATTACATACACTTTTGATTCATTAATACTGATACCAACCCCAAAAATGTTATGTCCAAATAGAAAACATTATCACACCATGAAATGAAATTTCTTGTAATTTTATACGATATTATTTTCAATACATAAGTGTGGTACAAAACAAAGTCTACACAAAAATTCATGGAAAGAGGAATCATATATAGTGAAATCAACATTGAAAAAATCAATTTAATCATCTATGTAATCTAAAAAAATATTAACCTTGCATTGTTGGAACGTAACCAGAGAATTGCACAGACCAAATGACAACCTTATATTTGAAAATGTTCTAAAGGGGTGTGTAAATAATATATTTTATAAATCCTCATGGGAAATATGGATATTATTGTATCTAGAATACACATCAAGGAAACAGTAGTTGGAATTCCTTGATTCCCTCTCCAGTATCTAGTCAATGAATGAAAATGGTAAATGGTCCTTCTTATTGTGTTGGAATAGTTGATGATAGCTTAGAAAAACAGTCTAAAAATTATGCAATGGAGTGGGAACCAATTCATTTTTTCATTTCTAATTCTTATAAGACCAACTTTTTTATGAACTACTTAAACCGTACTAACCCATTGGATGTTAGAAATGGGGTAAATGATTCCATCAGAGAATAATTTTGTTATATATTTTTAACAACATCTATACGGTTTATGATCAATCGATGTTTTTCCTACCTCACACATTTAGCCTAATCATTTAATAATATATGATGTATGAATATTGATTGGATAATTCCCAAAATTTCAACAAGTGTTCATCCCAAATCTTGTTTAAACTCTATTTAATGTTCAACCAGTCATAATTATTTCTTTTAAGGGAGTTAACTAGCAATGAGGATAGACAATGTAGAACAACGCTTATTTTATTACACAAATAACATTACTTATTACATAAGATCTTCCCTACATACAACATATAATATCAAGAGGTATATTGTTTTTGGGGATGAGGAACATTACATAATGACTTAAAACATGAAACACAACATCTTTATTGAAAACTTCCTTTACATGAAGACTATATTCCCTCATACACAGCTTTTCATGGGACAACCTGAGGACATGCATAAGAAAAGGGTGAGATATAAAGCCCAGTAATAGGGGTAGACAAGGCATAACATGAAGAATCCAATACATGTTTGGAAATATGTGTACCAATGGATCATAAAAGAAACATGAACATAAATGCATAATATAGAATGATTATCATAACATGGAAATGTGGAAACAACACTTAACATGGTATTAGCATGAGCCAAGGCTCACTACATAGGGTTTATGAATAAACCCTTACTACCCAAGAATTAGCACGAGTAAACCCTCATTGCACTTGACCTATCATGATACAAATCTTTTCCAAATGCATTGGAGTGCCATCTGGGGGCAACATTATTTTCATTTCATTTCATGCATAAGTGTGCCACATGGATAATATAACAAGGATTCATTAAACATCATCATTTATTCCAAGATAAAGTAATGTTGGATTCAGAAATGAAAATACATAACCAATAATAAATTGTGCATAAAGTAAATGCCCTTTATAGATAAATGGGCATGTTATTTACTACACAATGACTTGGGCTTGGAAAATAGAGGAGCAATTTCGGCAGCATAACAACGTGTCATAAGAATTAATAAAAATGGTTTATGAGGGAAAGGGGGTCTAATCATATTTAAATAATATGGAAAGTAATGGGTCACATAAAAAACATGTCCCAACATAAATAATGGAGTTTATATTCAACTTACAAAATTATTTCTTGAATGTAAATGAGTAGAGATAAATTCCTTATGGAATTTTAGCTTGGTAACAAGTGTAAATTGGAGGAATTCATGAGAGATAAAAGATTATCTCATCATTCAAACAGAAATAGGGCAGTATGGGGGTTGTAAAAACCCATACCTCTACATTTTTAATTGAAAATAAAAGGGTATAACAACAAAAGAATATTTGAAAAAAATTAGAATAGACGAAATCCCTTACTTGGAAGTGTGATCCCAAATGATAGGGATGGGATTGAGAGAGGATTCTTGGAGGCATGGAGTGTCTCAGAAGGAGTCCAGAGAGAGGAGGGAAGAGTTTGGTCAAGATCCAAGGGCTTTGAGTGACGAGAAAGTGGGATCTTTTGAGGGTTTATATAGGAAGAAATAGCGAATTCTTTATTATTTAGGTTTTGGATACTAAACATTAAACTAATCAAAACAAAAAACAATTCCATGGTTTTTTCCAATGGTTTATTGCATAAGTGAGCGGAAAAAAATATTTTATTAGGCCAATGGATGAACTTTTAAAAATATTTTTCTTGCTTATTTTTAGGTGAGTCAGACTCTCAAGGAAATCATTTCAAAAAGATAAAAAAAAATTCTAAGTATTGAAGGGTCCACTAACGAATTATAAAATAAATCAAACCAAAATAAAATCAAAATAATTTTAATGGTAAAAAATAAATTGTATGAACATACCATATATAGTATTTTATTACATCACTATTGAGTCATTATGATATCAAAAAACACATTATATAATTAAATGGTATTTAATTTTTACCCAAAAATCCAACTATCTCAGAATATTATGAAAAATTCACCATTACATAATTTTGATGTCCTGATTCGAAAAATAGTATTCATTTTATCAAAATAATTTTCTAAAAATTTGAATTTTTACATATTAAAAACCCATTATTTATCGAAAATTCATTGGTTTTGAAAGAAGAAAATTTCAAACATAAAAACAATTACATTTTTATTTATAAAAATTATACAATCATTTATATATAATAAAAATTAGTTTTGTAATATCATTTTATAGAAATATTAATTAATTCAAAAATCCCTTAACTCATCAAAATAGATTTCTTAATTGAATATTAACTAAAAATACTATTTGTACTTTACAAATTATTGACCAAGTAACAACAATAAAATGAATATATATTCTTTATTATAGAAAAAAAATAATGCACCTAATAATTGTTCTATGGTCTTGTTACATAACCCTTTATAACACCCAGATATTACCTAAGGGTATGGTGTGAGATAATGGTATACTCTTAGGGTGCCTCAGATAACATCGCTCGATTGGTGATCTCAATCAACTTCCACCTCTACCGTATGCGGTTCTGTTCGAGCTTAACATGATGAAGCACGACATGGGATTGGTCAAGACCAAAGCCCAATGATTCCACCTCCACATAGATCTCTGAAAAATGGGCTTTTTATGGGGAAAGTCTTCTAGATAAGGTAATCACTTCCTTTTTCTGAGAAAATTAGATTTTTTAAAGCCCTATATTTATACTAATCAAGTGATCATTGTTCAAACACTATAATAGCCATGGTAACAATTCATAACAGTATTTTAAAAATAAAAAACATAAAAAAAGGAATCTAATATTTTATATAAAATTTTTTATAATAAGTCATTTTATTAGATTAAGAGGAATTTTCATTAATGAATGTTTGGGCCGTTACACAACTTGTTTTCATTTGCAATATAGGAATATTTTGAAAATTAAGGGAGTTGTATTAGTTTGAATTAAAAGGGATTCTAGATTAATTAGAGTGAGTGTGAATGTGAGAGTTCACTAATCTCATATATCTACTCAATGGTATCATATTTAAATGATGAAAGATACTTTAAATGCTTCTTATTATCATCAATAGTCATGTTATCCTCAAAGATCAAGAAATCATCAATTAACAAACATAAAAGAAATTTTTCTAGACTGCTACAACATTCTATGTATGATTCATTTACTATAATTACAATCAATTTTGAAATAACATAAATGTTACCAAGGGATATAAAATAAGATTATATGGATTAAGGGAGTACATGTACTCAATTAACAGACAGAGAGGAATGTTATTCCGAGGGGTGGTTAATGGATACAAGGAAATGGAATTGGAAAATATCGATGTCAAACTCAATAGATAATGTACCATTAGAGACATTAATTAGGGGTTTTGTGGTTTCAAATAAGCTTCACCCTAATATTATTGTGGTATTCCCTTTCATCATATCATATTAAATTTTTAGCAAATAAATATTAACAAAAAATATTAACAACTTCACCCTCATGTGAACATAATCTAATGCACCAGTAGGGTTCGATTCAATCCAATTTTTTAATTGAATTTTTTTCATTGGGAATAAGTTCCCCGACTAGAAATGATGTGTAGATGGTGTGACGTATCACATTTAGAGAAGAAACCATATCAATAATAGAATTGGAAAATAAATAATTCACTATGGTGCATATAATCGAGAATGTTGTAGGATCATTACATTTGATTGGAAGTGATGGATGTATAAATGATCAGTAGGTACTCCCCAAGATCACCTTCTCATCACATCTATATAGCCATTGGTGAGTATAAATCTACTTTATAAGGTTGGAATATCTTATAATGTGCTTCATGATATCATTCAAAGGGGATTATAACCTATAATTTTTTAAAATATTCTATGATTTATATACCATGTTATGAATATTTTTGTTTTCTTGGTTAGGAGGAAATTTAAATAAATTGAAGTGGAATGGTTTGTCAAGGTGTATCATTGAAAAAAACACTCTTTACATGGGAATGGATTCTATTAGGATAATTTTCTACCTCATTCGGAGCATTCATAGTGGTTGGGGTAGTGGTTTCCTTTGGAGGGATGACTCTAATAGAGTATTGATTTGAATTTGAAATTGTTTTCCACTCTTAAGGGTTATTTAACTAACATCTCTAATATACCTAGGGTTGGACAGTGGTTGAATGGGTATTAAATTGACCAGTGACTTTCAATTTCTCCCACCAAGATGGAGAGTTGACATAATTATATTTAAGGTCATGTATAGATTATTGGGTGGATTGTTGGGATTTTAGGTTGTTAAAATCCATTTTTTCATCATATCTTCTAGTTCAGGCTCTAGATTTAGAGGGGGTTGTTGGAAATTCTTTATGGAGTTTGAGGATTTTTTGGTGGTGGTTGATGGATAGTCCTCCCCGGTTGGTTCGATGGATGTAGATGATGGTTTGAATACACCATTTACTATAGTCTTGGTTGTCTTTCCACCCCGGGTTAAATGGATAGCAAGGTTCCTTCTTAAAGGGTTTGGTATAGTGGTGGCTTGGAAATATTTCCTCAAAAATCTGAGAGTTTTCACAATATTTAGTATGTTGGTCTGAGTAATGGGTGTCAGAAGAACATATACCACAGTGGAAGGGAGTAAGAGATTGTGATTCCACTTATGAAAGTGAAAGTATTTGAAGAAAGGTACAAACCTCTTCAAACATCAGGGCCACTTTCTTCGTGAATTTAGTGCTTTTCACCTCACGAACACCTAAAATTTATACAATAGTCCTCGAACCAGATTTTTGAGTTTTCCTCAATATGTTACCAATATGGTTCCCTGTAGTAATTTTAGTTTTATCAACTATTACACCACCTGCAAAAGCATCGATCATATTTAGATCTATTAGAAATAAGACTTCAAAAAAATAAATTATACATAGTATATCACTAATTTGGTGGTGGGGGAAACTTTTCCAAATAATTTTATATATTCCATAGATTTTTTGATATTTTTTCCGTTGATATTGTCTTCTCAAAAAATAATATTTCCTCATTGTTGCAGTTTAAGAGGCTAGGACTTATTTTTTAATAAAAAAGTGTTCCATGTCTGCCCAGTGCCTAATTAGTTAATTCACATAGTAAAGACAATATTTTTAAGTGTTTTATAATGAGAAATTGGATTTTATATGTTTTACTTTTTCTTCATCCACATTTGGAGGTTTTAATTTTGAACACACAATATTAAATTTGTTTACATTCTTATGTGGGCCTTCACTAGATAATCTATGAAATCATGGAAATAAGTGAATCAGACAGGATTTCAGTTCAGAATTTGGAGCCTCACCTTGTAATTGAACATATTTTTGTAGGTTACAAATTAAGAAGAATGATCAAAAAGAGTTTTAAGGTGTGATGTGTCCCCCTTCGAAGGGTTATCCTATGTTCAATGGTGTCACTGATATGGGATCCTCTCCTATTCATATTGAAAAGGGTATTGAATCACTCCTAGAAGAATGAATCAACCAAAAAACCAACTAAAAGTTAAGTCTTTATAAATCAACTAAAAAATGAAGGATTAAAAGAAGAAAATAAATAGATAATATATTAAGAATATTTTTATAAAAGTACACACTAAAAACAATCACACTCCCCAGTAATGACACCAAAATTTGAACATGTTTTTAACAAAAATCAATTTGATTATTATATAAAGTTGATTTTATATTCTAAAGAATACTATAGGTTTTCCCTCAATAATAATTGATAGTTTTAATGTGTGTATAATTAATAAAAAGTAAAAATATTTTAAGTGTTTTTGATTTTTTTATGAAAATAACATTTTTTATGAAGTTTAATAGTAGAATAACAAGGTGAATTTTCAAAAATATGAGACAAAGGGGTTATTTTGATTTCATGAAACATATTTCAGGTTCATTTTTATAAGATATTAATTTAGGTTTAGAGTAATTATTTAGTTTAAATTAACTATAATCCTAATTAAAATATCAAGAATGTGGGAAAATGAATCTTGTATTATCCATTGCGAACAACAGAAGTAATGCACTCAAAACTGTACACTGATTGGTTATAAATTAAGATAAAAAATCACATGAATCAAAAAAATCATTCAAATAAGAAATATTATATGATACTTGGAGTAAAATGTTTTTAATCCCAAATTACTCCAAACCTGTTTCTAATAAAATCATTTGAATCCCTTAACATGTGTGTAGCTCCCTCACAAAAAATTCCTACCATCTAGCCCGTCATTAAGAAGAGGAGAAATATCAGAAAGATATTTTTCTTCATCATTGACACCCCTTTGAGGATAGTTTCCATAAGAACAAAAAGAATGAGGATATGAATCCTATGAAACACAAAATTTTCAGCACGTGGCTCCTTGGTCGAATTTTCAAATGGTGATCCCAAGGTTAAAATTGATAGGAAATGTCGAAGGAGATTTTGGGAACCCAGATTTTTAGAAATCACTTGGCACACAATTTTCAATTGAACAAAAATATTATCTCACTATTTTACAAAGAATTTTATTTTATCCCCACCTCTGACTATCTTGAAATAAATTTTGGTTCCAGTTGGACAATCACAACCCTAAATATGGATGAAATACATGAACCACATCTTCAATTCGAACAGAGTAGATCCCCTAGAAATATTCATTGGTATGACATTGTTATTGAAGGGATTGGGTCTTGGATGTTTTAATATGATATTTATCTCATTGAATTTTGGACAAGCATAAAAAATATCATCCCTTTTTTATGCATGGTTTAGTTGAAGTATGGGGTTGAGTTCCCTGGTGTGCTGGGATCCTACACAGTTTGGTCTATTTTTTTGATCTTCATCGTAGTCGCTCCAAATCACCTCCACCTACAACATAATTACCCAAAAAACACTTTACTTATAAATAGTCATAAAAAATAATTGAATAAAAAATTATGTTCAATTTGTTTTTATTTTATCAATTTTCAACACAAAACTATTTTTTCACATTGGTTTGTTGGTGAATATGAAATATTGAATTGTAGTGTGATCAGTTGACCAATAACCCATTTTACTCAAAGATTTCAAGATGGGTATTTGGTAGTTGATATTGAATCTCATGAAATACAAGAGGTATCCACTAAAATCATAGAAATAGATAACTATTTGGAATATATATATTTTTGTACACCAACTAAATATAGTGAGGAACATAAGGATACCAATATAATTTCTTCCATTGGTTCTCCTTATAAAAATATTCCGGTGATTTTTGAGGGTGTTGTTAATGAAGATATAGTTCAGTATTTGGGACCCAATTCATTGGACATTTAAGATGATTTAGATGGTACGTTTTTTTAATATGATCCATATAGTCTTATACGAGTCTCTTCCCATTCCACATCCTATGACATGAAATATGTTTTGAATGATTTCAAATAAATCTTGATGAGTGTTGCAATGGAATTTTATGTTAGATTAAGAAGCTATATGGAAAATTTTATATAAGAAAATATTATCAAGATAATGAATGTAATTGTTTATCATCATTAATAAATATTCCATCTCAAAATGGAAATGATAAAAATTTAAATTTAGTACATGAGAGAACAAGTGGGTTCTTTAAAAGAAGATATTTTAAGAATCATGTTTATTTTAGATATGTAATTTATAAATTATATTTTTCAATCTAATACATTATAGGATTCTCATTCTCCTTGGTTAGTGCCTTTCAATTCTTCTAATATATCATTTGTAGATTTTTTTATCTATCAAAAAACTTATAACGGATTTGTCAAATATTGTTCAAGATGAGTTTTAGAGAAATATAGAATTATTGTCTGAATGAATTCAATACCATCTATCCAAGATCATGAAGTTAGATAGATAATATTTCAAACATGATCATAGAGGGAGGAATTCCATTAATATTTCCATTTATTTTAATAAAAGTTTAATCTTTACAAAATTTTACTTGAACATAATGTTCCGATCTTTAACTCGTAATATCCAGATGCCTCCCTTGACCAAATAATTTCTGTAACAATTTTAAAAGTTTATGTTTGAAACAACTATTTTGGAAGAACATATAGAGAATAAATTGGTTTATTTCCAATCCCTGGAACATGGATCTAGAGTAGTGTGGGATTTATATAAACTTCATGATCCCTACATGGACACTACCAACCCTGATGTTCTGGATCCTCATATTATTCTTTTATCCTTAGCCCATATTTCTACCACATATCCTAATAAAACATTTGTCTTGTCTCTAGAATAAGAAATCCAAAATATCAAACATGTTATCATATGAATGGTTATCAAATATCCTGATAGTAAAACTTCCCCAAAACCTACACAGACTACCTCAGTATGTACCTACAAATTAATGGATACCTTCCTCACTATTGAAATCTTATTTACCCATTCATATTATAATTATAATTTCTTATAGGGGAGCCCCTAATAAAAAATGTTTAGTCATATGCTATATTAATTAAATACTCTTATCCTTCTACAATTAGTGTTTATTAATTTCTATTTGTTTTGTCCAATCTCTCTATACTATTTCATTTATTTAATTTCTCCATTCTTGAAAACTTTTTGATAATCCATAAAAGATTATAAAGGCTAAAGAATTATTTTTATGATCAAAATTTGGAAAAATAGTTATTTCTAGAAGTATTAAATTCAGTTTATAAATATTTTATTTAATACATTTCTAAAATATTTCATGATTTATGAAGATGAAATGGGGTTATTTGGAATAATATAAAACCACCTTATTTTAAATTTCCCATGTAATATTTTGTGTATTACTAATGTGTTTTAGGAATTATAATATTCAATTGTTTTTTGAGTCAAAATAAAAAATTGGGTTAGTCTTTATATGACCTGGACGAGATATTATGAAAAATATATGACTCTGTGGAAGTGACCATGACTTGGAGCCTAATTAACCCCATAAACAATGAAGTCCACATGCACCAGATAAACCAATTTTATCTATATTGAACTTGTCTTTCATTATATTTCAACTAACTGCATGTGTACCCAGCCTATATCAAGTTGAATTTCATATTCCCAAAAAAGTATTCAGCCTACTTCATGAAGAAATCAATATACTATGTGATTTGTAAGAGAAATATAAATTCATAATGTACTAGTCACATGTGTAATTAAATTAAAACCTGAATAATATAATTAACAATGATAGAAAAATTAACTTACTATAAGAATATAATAAATGATCATGTGAAGAAACCTAGAGACTTTAGAAATATCAAAAGTATACTCATGAATAAATAATGTTACCAAGATAATTAAATATTCTATCACATGGAAAAATTAAGTGACCGTGAGATAAAATGATGTGACCATATGAACAATCCACTTCATAATTCCAAGTGACCATGTAATGAGACACTTTTAATTGTCTGTTCATTATAAACCTTATCCAATGTAACCATCACTATGTAAAGAAAATGTGACCATCTCTAACATAAAAAATAATGTATTTCCCAAATTTTAATTAATATATATAAATATATTAATTAACCTAACAATATAATAATGAAATAAGTATGAGGATGAAATTTTTAATAACCTTCAATGGTTAATTACATAGAATATTTTCATTAAAATGTTGAACCACTCATTCCAATGTATGATGTTTTTTGAATTTTGGTTATTTTGAGACATACTAACATATAGAGTGATTTATAGGGAATCCTCTGATAATCTATTTTTATAAACTCTCAATGGGTTTCAGGATAAATATTTACAAGAATAGAATTAATGGTAATTGATCATCTGTTTCAAATATGATTTAGCTACATCACACCTTCTCAACTTTCTATTTTTGGTTTAGCTTATATTTCAAGCAATGAATGTTTTTAAAATTTATCATCTAATATATGCTCTTTAACCTTATTGAAGAGTGATTGTCACATTAAATTTCATTCTTTTATATTTTTAATATATGAAAAACTATATAGGAAACAATTTATTGAATGAGATTCCCCTCATTAGTTGATTTATGTAAATTTCAATCAAATTTTTGGATCATTTGATATGACTAATGACCTTATTTGAATTATGTGATTTCAAGTTGGATAATACTTGGTATTTCTTGGAAATACAATGATCAACTCATCATAAACCTTACTAATAATATCCTAATGGTTATGTTTGTCTTAAATTATGATGAATCAATAGTTCATGTATTAAGAAAATTAGTGAAAAAATAAATAAACGAGATTGAAAATCACATGATGAATGTTATATCAATGAAGAGAGGATGGTTGTAAGATCAATGTTACAGTGGGAGACAAAATCCTGTTCACCCCAAATCATTAATAATGGTGAAAATTTTGACATGATATAATTTTGGTATGAATGTGGTCACGATGAAGGAATATATGAAAAAGATGACTGGTGAAAAGAGATATTAAAGAAATTTAACAACTATTTTTGGAAATGGAGACGTATTTGTCACTAAATCAATGAATAAAAGTAATGACCGATTACATATCAATGGTGCTCAGATATTTTAATTTTAGAAAATATGGAACTTTAAATACTAATGGTAATGGTTTGATCGATATGAACCTACTCTAGAATGACTTTATAACCAATGGAATTACCACACATTGAAAATAATTTGAGTCAACATCCTCAAATTCAAGACGCATGATAGTATAGTTTAAACCATCCATGGATTATGAAATATAAAGGGAATGAAGAAGAATATATTATATATCAAATAATTTTATGGAATTGGGATAATTTATAAAACATAGAAAGGAGTTTTGAGAAATGTTAGATTAATGAATATAGTATTGAAGGAAGACATGATCTCAAAGAACCTGTACATTCTTATCTGTTATTTTTTGATGATGATACCAATTATTGAAATGTAAACTACATTGATCATTCCGTTTAATATATATTAGAATCAATATACTGTCCATACGTATAAATATGGAATAAATATTCTTGTTGATGAAATACAATAGTCTGGGCTTACAATATTATATTGAACATTTTGAGAGCATATTGTTTTATGAAAGGGACAAATATTTATATTTAGAAAGGAAATAATAAATTAAAATATCTTCTTAGAGATTACCTACTCAGATGAATTAAAATATTTTTTCTACCCCTTGGTGGAAAAAGGTTCTTTGTATAATTAAATAATGGTTATTTTTGAATATAGTATGGGTACAAAATAAATATTAATATGGATGTTTTGGCATCCTAAAAAAATTTACATAGTCTAAATACCATGTGTCCAATAAAAAATATATTATTCTTATAGAATTAATATGGTGTAGAATATATAAGAGAATGGTTTTTTACATTCTATCAGTAAGAATAATCAAGGGAATGTTCATGCTCGCATAGAATGGCCAACAGAATAGAGTACTGGAGTTGATGAATTTTAACTTGTTAGATAGATAAATGATGATGTAGAAAACAGGAATAGTTTCTAAGATTTTCTATATATAAAAAATGAATATTGCTTATTATGTGATCATTCATTTCTATTTAGAAGAATTGATTTTAATGTAATGATTTTTATGGAGACTAATTAACCTTGTAATTGTTTTCAATTATAGCCTTTTTGTAACACACTAGGCCCAGAAAAAACTCAATAGTTTCCTCAGCCAAGTGGGTCACATAGCCTCAATCACACCTTCCAAAATTCAGAGGCTAACGACTAGTAGTGAGGGCCTCTATGTGTATATGGGGAGAATAATACCTCATTACTGAAGAGTAGAACAATAAACTACAATAATATAAAAGTATCTGAAATAGTAAATCATGGAGATGAAAATATTAAATAGTGGAATAATGATAATATAAACAAATGAAAAATTCAACTCATATAAAAACAATGAGATATTTCATCTTTTTCTAATAAAACAACCCAAATAGGTGCACTTCAATTATATATTACACATTGTGAAAAATATAAAAAAGGCCAAAAGTACTCTAATAGAATCAAAATTCTCATCATGCAACCATTCTCTCAATCTCCAAAAAAACATATCTAGAACTTCTAGTAGGTCACTTCCACTTATCAACACTTATAATAATAGAGAAAATTTGGGTAGACAAAAGTGGTCCAAACATGGCTTGAGAGAAAATCCTAGTAGGGATCCACCTAATGTCTGTACCAATCTGTTATTGAATATATATAACAATAGTGTGATGGAATATTTTAATTTTAATGGATGTAATCAAAATTAAACATCATATAAGTTTAATTTCAAATTTAATTCCCATATAACTAATCAATTTCATTTATTAAAAAAATATATTATTTAATACTCCATCATATGTTAGTTATAAGAAGACCATTTAACAATTCAAACTCATTGCATTTATATGTCTCGAGATCTAGTGAAATTACAACATCCCTCAATTAGTAAATAGAATAATATATACTAAGGACTCCATCTAAAAGGTATAAGTCAATATTAAATCCCATCGAGTGATTTGGACTAGATAACTCATCATACAAGTCAATTAATTCGTAATTAAATTAGAAGCCACGCATTTTCTTTGACATTGCTATGCTAAAATTCAAGTACAAATCTACTTGTAATATCTACCAACCCTTTACAATCCCATACACAGTGAACCTATATAAAACATAGGAATCACAGTAGTTGTGGTATAACATCTATTCCAATATAGTCAATCCTCAATGGCCCACTATGGGAGCCCACATATCACCCATGGAGTAAATATCAAAATAAAGTTGATTCCATACATGGATTTCTCATATGAATCCATGTATCGCATGAAATATAGGTCAAGACTCAGAGTCCATCTCTGGAAGTCCTCAAGGGAGTCCAAAAAATACTTATTCATAATAAAGGACCATGTCAATTTAGTTCTATCATTAAATTCTAATATGAATCCATGTATCACCAAAGGCTTAAAGGTTAATGGCCAAGTGAGACCATCCTTGGCATTATAATATTAATCCATGTGTCTCTAATTTCTAATAAGTATTTTATGAGTATATTTTAATTACATAAATATCAATTGGATATTTCATGTTCATCTTTTAGAAGATATCATTTTTATCTCACTCCAAGGGTGTTTAAATCCATTACCCAAGCATAAAGGGTATTTCCTTGAAAATAATCATAATGGAAAATCTTGATAACAAACTTATCAAGATTAAATAACCAGTTACATGTATAATACATCAATAAAATCACTTGGGAAAAAATAATAAGTGTAATTGAAGACAAGTCCACCACTATTTGGAATATCCTCAATTTATCTCACTTGGGAAAATAAATTTATAGAAAATCATGCATATCCTGAAAGTCAAGAAAGAACAATATAATCAAAACATTGGAAAATGTTCATACTCACTCACCAATTGAAATTTATTTATTTAAATTTTAATTCATAGTTCAAATCAATTCAATTTTTTTATAACTAAATTCATACATTTAAAACCCATGGCAAGGTAGGGGTGGACCTAAAAGGTATCTAATTTTCCAAATCCACCGAAGGAGGCTTAATTTAATAATCAACACACAAAAGGTTGTTTCCATTTCAAGGTAGTCAACCTATGACAAACAATAAAAAGCCACTATAACTACCAATGACATTACTTTAAATGGTTAATATTTTATTTGAAAATTAGATAATACCTAAAAATTGGACACACAGAACCACGACATATATAAAATACTCAACATTAAGAGAAAAGAACAGGAACACATACCTTAGGCCAATTTTTGATATATATTCAAAATATATCTCTTGATTTTCGTCTGATCTGTTGAAAATTGATCAATATAAATATAACATAATATTAGGGAAAATAATCTTGTTCCCAAAAAGTGAAATAGATATGAAGAAATTGAAGAACAACTAAAAAGTAATCGATTTATTACCATTATTCAACCAATGATATGAATTACCATAGATTTAGAGATCAAATGGATAAGTTATCTTGAATCCATGTTTAGCCATAGAGGAGATATTTCCAAGGACCCCTATGTTGTGTGAGAGAAGAGAAACCCTATTTTAGGTTTAAATGTATTTAATTTATTTAAAAATTATTCAATGTACTAAAATATTTGGAATCATAGAGTTTAGGATCAATGTTTTCCACACCGTGAATAAACCAAGAAAAAAACATGCATGGATATCTTTAAGAAATGGGCACCGACACGGTTTAACCACTGGGTTAGACATACTATGCAAAATGTGTGTAAAATCCAATGTCAAGATTGCATAGCTAGCTGCACAGGGATGCACCCCAAAGGGAATTATTTAAAAAAACATTCAGCCTATTTTTTCTCTCCTAGAATTCCTTTTTTGGTTTGTTAAACAATGCATCCTACCTAGGATAGTTTTAACTCACTGTTCCCTATGCCATTTTTAATCCAGATCACGGGTTCTGGGATTTAAACGAGCATAAAAATCCTTTAAACCTCAATAAAGTCAATGAAAATTCACGTAATCTGATATTTAAACATTTAAATAGATAATTCATGGAAAATAAATGATATATTCCTCCATGATGAATCATGTTCTTACAATAATTCCCCCATAATGAAATTCTTCCCCAAATTGCCTTCTGAAAAGTCATTAAGAATGGATAAAAACAATTCTCGCCACTATGATCATGCAGTAGCCTCGTGCTCTCAAGTCACATCCTATAATCATCCATGATTCCATATAATCCATAAAAATTCTATTGACAATCCACAAAGACCCTACTTGAAATTACACGTAATACACATATGAGACTTCTCAAAAGACACATCTACCTCTAACTCACCCTCAGTGGGCTGGAAGTCATGATAAGGGACTCAATAATAGTCACAACTGAGGAACATGGGGGAATATGCACATGGAGTCATACTTATGAGGTTTCTAAAATGGATAGGATACCAAACCGATTCTCTATAGAATCTCGAATGGCCTGATATATAGTGGTGACCACTAACCCTTTCTCCTGATCCTCTTGTGTCCCAGCCTCAGTGAAACACGTTGCAAAACCCATTCCAAAACCACAACCACTAGAAGTCATCTAAAAAGATTAATGTATGATTATTGATGAGACTCCACAATAGTTGACCGATTTCAAATAAAATTCACCAACTCTATAGTCTCCTGAACAATATGATGTCCCAACATAGCTGCCTCCTCTACCTATAACTAACTCATAGGTGATCAGAATGTCCTATCATACATATCTTATTATGAATCCATCTAAATTGTATCAAGAATGATATTATTGTAGGTTAATTCAAAAAGTCTTATATACCTCTCCCATGATCACCAAAAATCCTTGAAGAATTCTTGCATCAGGGCCTAAATCACCATAATTGTTATCTCTGACTATCCTGTTTTCTGAGGAATGTATTTTTGGAATACAAACCACTTTTTTCCCATCTCCCTATGAATTCCATGTAATAAATATAATGTAAATCATGCTTCTTAATAAAAATGATAATATTTTGGACCCCTTGAATTCATATTATCTCAAGGATACAAAACCTCCCAATCCCATCTTCAATAAATGTTTCCTTATTTGGAAAGAAATGTTCAACCTTTATGAGCCTCTTAAAAAGAACCCATAGGGAATCATTGCATAGAGGTAACCTCGGTAAACCTATAATGAATTATATCATAGGGTCAACCCCCTTTCACTTAGGTATGGGTAACTACTATAGATTCCTGGTTTGTCACTAGTGTTCCTCCTTCACCGGATGATTTTTGGAACATATAATGAAAAACGCCGCACTTTCATTTTTTATACTCAGGCACAAATAATGGTGATGTAAATCCTAACACATCTTGGTGACCCCTAGGTATACATTCCTAGTTGAATCCTGAAAATATGGCCTAAAATCTCCATGAATGTCTGATGATACCCATACACGACTGTGAACTCATATAATTCCATCCAGGCCTATGGTTAAACAAGGAGGAGTGGCCTCACCAGCTACACTGTCCCATTGGAAAATGCCCCCAAAGTTCAAAATCTTCCACATACTAACTATATATGGAGAGGTATAGGTAAAATTTAATTATGATTGGAAATTGTATCCTTGAATCTCAAGTACATACTAGTACATCTGAGAGAAAATAATCCATAAGCTTCCACTCGCTACAGAAAAACTGCCTTAACTATATTTGAGTTGTCCTACTTGGTTCATTGGCCACTATATTGACATTACCATAAATATAAGAAATATTTTTGTAAAAATAGTTAAGGTATTCAACCCAACTTCACTGCCTCATATTTCAACTAAACAATATAAATACTTACTTGAGTCTTTTGTTGTCACCATATACCACAAAACACTCTCTCGGTTAGTAATGCCTCAAACAGTGTAATGCATGAACAAATTTTACTAACTCATCACTGTGTGTCAGGTAATACCAATTATGTGGCCTCAGCTACCATGACATGTACTCCATCACTCTATCTTCCCAAAATCAAAATGATCCTAGAATGATACTTCAATGATCACAGTACATTGTGTAAAATTATCCTGCCTAGGGAAATATTAGTAATGGTGCCGATGTCAATCTCCAATTCAACTCCTGAAAGTCCATATCATCGGGATATTACTATATGAACATAAAAACTTCATCTGTTAATAATATCAGTGGAAATGTTATTTGTGATATTTATTTTATGAAATTCCCATAGTAATGATACACCTTAAAGAAACTTTATACCTCAAATAAATTCTGAGGATTCTCCTAGAAAACTAAAACTCTCACCATATATGAGTCTAATGATAATCATGTATCTGAGATGATGTGACCCTAGAAGTGAATCAAATCCATCCTAATGTAGAACTTTTTAAGACTTTCATATAACTGGTTAACTCTCAGTGTAAAAAATATGATCTTATTTTTTTTAGCATGGTCAGGTCGATTGTGAGAATAAATCTAGATATTATCCATGAAAACAAAAACAACATTTGTCAATTTTTTGATGGAACACTTAGTTCACAAGTTTAATTATTACTTATAGAACATTTTTTGGACCTAAAAAAAAATAAAAAATAAATAAATTTATAGACCATAACTATTACTAATTTTTGTTCTAGGTATGTTCTATGGTCTTACATGCACTTGTTGATAACTGTATCTCAAAAAAAATATTTGAGAAGAAACTAGCACCTCAGATCTTGTGGATAAAGTCCTAAATATATGGAATAAGATACCATTTATCAAACATTATCTGGTATAATTTTTTGTAATCCACACATAACCTGACAGTTCTATCGATATTTTTGGAAGGACTGGTGAACCACCTAGAGAAGTACCGAGTCAAAAGAAACATGGTACATCAAAACCCAATATATGACTCTTGAGATAAAATAACACTATAGTAGACACCCTAAAATGATGAATGTATACCGGTTTTTCTCCCAAAAATAGATCAATAAATTAATCTACTAATCTTATGGGTGGTAATACTGAATATTGTTTTTGTAAAAATATCCCAATAATGATCAACCATAGAAGTAAAATAATATTACATGTTTTGTAATCATCTAAATACAAACCCTCAATTTAGGATATCAACCCACCCACCCATGATGCTTAGGTCCAAATTGGATTTCCTAGATATCCCATTCCAATATATGAATGAACTAACAACCCCTATTAATGTAAAATTAACCCATCATCGATAGAAACCAACCCAATATTGATAGGGAACCAAAAAAATGCATCACAATAATGATGAACAATCTAGTCATCTCAAGGATATAGAGGTCCCATATTAACCGATGCTCGCAAATATCACAATTCTCTCTGTGCATTTACGTACACCCTATGTTATAATTCTAAATAGAGTGTCAAGAATCAAGACTCCATCTGAGGGCTGAATAGTAAAAACAAGATTCTATACAACATGAAAAAATATCAAATGTTGAGAATCCCCTATAATAAAAAGTGTACAAGCTAATGTAGAGTCTTGTAAAATAGTACTAATTATAATAAAATATCTGGGTTCCTAATCCTAACGGGTCTGTTGCACTGTTTATGCCTGGACTATGCTATGGACATGTGATACTACCTAGATACCCTATGTTGATCCACCCTACTATATCTATTAAAATGGTTTCTAACTTCCATGACAGTGACCACAAAACCACCATGATCATCCAAATGTACTCCATCTCCCTTATTGATGAGAAGTTGATGACCCTTTTCCTAAACATGGAATTTTTGTATAACCTCTCTAACTATATTATAGTGGAAAAGTTCAATAGAATCACTATATATGGTCCATATTGTCATAATATCTACACTCTACTTGGTCTCTCATACATTTTCGCCTCAGATGTCCCATCCTACCACACTAGTAGTACCCGAGCTATTTACCTGATGAGGTTCTTAAAATGATAATATCACTATATGAAAGCTCAAAATGAAGCTTCCTACTACCGATCAACATAGTCCCAGATAGAGATGAAAAACTACCTTAGATGGAACCTCCATCCTCTCTCATTTTATGCTCTTTGATAATAATTATATTCACTACACCAAAAGAAATTTATTCAGATAGAAGATATTTATATATGACAAGATTTCGTACATGCGACCATACATGACTCGCCTAGCTCTCAACAGATCTTCACCCATAATAATAGGTGTTATGTTCTAGATCTCAGTAAACAAGAATGAGTAATCCATTAGTGATAGTGTGCCCAAATCCAGATGCATGAACTCACAGGCTTCATAAAAAATCAATGTCATGGAATAGAAGTAGTAATAGAAAATTATTATGAAAATCCCTCAAATACATATCTCAATAACATTCCATCTGTGAAATGACATCCCACCATCTCATAGAATAATCACACAACCTATATGTAGAAAGATTGAACAACCCATCAGAAGGTATATTTTGATGATCAATGAGAGATTTCATAGAAATTACTCGGGAATCCATATCCTCTAGTCTGTGGTCCAATGAATAAATTGGTGGATGTTTTAGTTGGAACACACGCATCTGCTCATCCATAGATGTGGCAGGTTGCAGTGCTCTTTGAAATATTTTCATGAAGCCCATAATGTTTTTCATATAATTGTTCCTCAACACATCTTTCTATTATAAAATCATCTTCCTTAGAATTCACTACTAGACGATCTACTGGAATCCCATGGTCAACCATCTCTAGAGTGTTTTCATCCCCAACTTTTTAGTGTTTGATTGGATGAAATCATGGATCAAGACACTATAATGACAAACACATGACTCATATTGAGATATTTAACACGTTTTATAGCTAAAAAATAACATAATTGAATGTAGATATGTACATACCTTTATATATAAGAACCAACCCTCTCTTTTCCCCATGAGTTAAGTCTCGGTGTCATACTGAAAATGTATAAGAGAAAGACACTATAAACATCCCACTACTGATTTTGGATCTAAAAATATTATTTTCCTTAAGAAACTAGTGTTTCCATTCCTTTTATATTTTAATTTGTATATTAATTTTCATTTTAATTTATACTCACGTATCTTCTATACATTAAGGTATAAATCAATGGCCCACGGAATTCTGATTCAAAAGGGCCTACACTCCTTAGTGACCAACGTATAGTGTCCATATGATTCATTTCCCAACAAATACCAAAATACTAATAACAATAAATGGTATATGTATCACACCACTTATCAAAACAACCTTAAACTAGTAATTCATCCTAAATGATAGGGAATATTTCATGTCACGTGTTTCTAAAAAGTTTATATATGATGTTTGAGAGGGAATACCCACTGATTTTCCAAATATTGAAATGCGTTGAAAGATCTAGTGGATATCCATCTTTATCCTTCACCCCCTATGAAGATAGGTGACTCCATAATAACTAGGATGATGAGAGGAATCCTCTCCAAATCTTATTTTGTAGCACGTCACTCCTCGGTCTAACTTACAAATGGGGAGACCACGATTCCAATTAATAGAAAATGTAGGAGTTGTTTCTGGGAACCCGTATTTTGAGAGACCACCTTGAACATGGTATTTGAGGTCCAAACAGTCTTTTCTCAATTTTTTTAAAAATAAAATGTTTTAGCCCTACCCCCAGAATATCCCTACCAAATCATTTACACCATTTTGGGAAATCCCATCTGGAGATATGGACAAAATACTAAACCCACCTTTTGAATTCAAATAGATTCATTCCCCTAGATAGATCCGTTTAGATGGGCCATGTATGAGGAATAAGTCTTGGGTATCTTCATAATAAATATGTCCCATTTAATTTTGGACCATCCCAAAAAATCACATCCTATCTAGATGCATGGTTTTGTAGAAGTGTACGGTTGAGTCCACTGTTGTGCTTGGATCCTGCCCTGGTTGGCCTATTTTTCCTTAACATTTCCATAGTCCCTCCAAATCAATTACACATAAAATGAAATTTTCAAAATAATTAAAATTTTATTTCTAATAGTGAAAAACATAAAATAATATAATCAAAAATTATGTTAAATTATTTATTATTTTTATAATTTTCAACATAAACCTAGTTTATCATAGTAGTATAAGGGTAAAAAGGTACAATGAATCATGGTGTAATCACACCCCCACACCTAAACATTTTTAGTACCATGAAATGTAAAATTTCAAAAAATTATGCAAGGAGATATTATATATAGAAAAAATATTTAACATTAATTGAAAATTTAATTCATTTTTGTAATGTGATCAAAGTAAAAACCACACTAAGGAGTTATTCTCTATAATCATGGAAAAGACATCTTAAAAATTGTATCAGATCAAAATTCCAAGAGATGAATGATACATATTGAAGAAAATAATTCAAAACATAATTATGTCACTAATTCTCCACATATATGTTTGTGATAACCGTTTCATGCAATTCTTTCTTGTTTTTATCGAGTAAATATATGTTATTTTAAAAACTCATGCTTACATGATCCTTTCCATAGAACCTTCCAAACATCCTTTTCAATAAACTTACATGATTCACTCACTTAATAATTCGAATACATCAATCCATATATTCCCAGACTAGATATTCCCAAATTTTGTACCTTTCATCACACCCCTCAATGTTATTTTGAATTTTTTGTTTTATTATCGTTATTTTGATTTTTTTGTTGTTGTACCATAGTCAGAGAAAAGGTACACCTGAATATGTCAATCTAGTATAGTAATAAAAATGATTAGATAATGATTTTTTTAAAAAAATAATTTTGGAAAGTATAGAAAAACTAACATAACTTATATTTACATTCTATTAAGTGAAAATTTCTTACACTTCGTGGCTTGGTGAAAAGATGTGTGGAGAAATTTAACAGACACCATTTTCCATTAAACCACTCACAAAAGGGTACCATTATTATCAAAGGATTCAAAATGACATCATCAAAAAACCAATTTAAATGAGAAATTCATTCTATATTGTTGAATTCATGCGGAAAATTACTTTTCCTCATTGTTTTTTTTTGAATTTCAAATAAAATTCAAAAGGGAAATTCCTCATGTTGGTTCAATTATTTCCATAATTAATCCAAAATAATATTTCAGGATTATTTGGTAAAATAAAATTAATTTTACAGCACAAAAGTGAAGTAGATATGAGGGGGGAAAGTAACAAAAATATTCAGTATGTTAAAAATATAAAAAGAAGAATGAGGATGAGAATTTATAACTAAACCATGAATATTCTTATCCCCCCACATAAAATAGTCAGTTTTATCACCATTATAAAAGAGAATGTGTAAATTAAGAATAAAACCATGTGGGTTTCATTTATAGGATTCTTCTTCAACTTGTACTTCCTATATCCGGTACTCAAGAATGGCTTCATGAAAGTTCTTCTACCAGTGGCCATTGAAAGGGATGGATTGTTTTGTTACAATATTTTTTAACCTAAAAAACACCAATTGGATAACCGTTAGTAATAGTGTATGGAACAAACTAGTGGTAATGAAGCTTACCTGGTTGAAACATCACCCTGACATTGTAAAGGAGGACCTTCGTCCTAATAGCATGGGGGATCACATTTATTGAATCACCCATATCAAGAATAGCAATGGAAAAGGAATACTCTATAATGGTTCACTTAATCAATAATTTTAAAGTATTGTAATATTTGGTGGGAAATTATGGTGGTATTAATTATTAGATGCTTCTCCACAATCCCACCTTCTCATCACCACTAAATTGCAATTAATGTGTATATATCTTCTTCAGAAACATGGTGTACCTTGGAATTTTATTCATGAAATCAATCAAGGGGATGTTATGCTATAATTTTCTCAATGTTTTTAATATTTATTTATCATGTTATGTTTTTTTTTCTTGGTTGCGTGGATCTTTTGTAAAATTGGAGAGGAATGTTTGGGCTAGAAAGATCACTGAAAAACACTCTCTTTTCTTTGGAATGGTGTCTCTCAGGATAAGGTTCTACCTCATTTATGGAATTTATAGTCATTACGATGCCGATTTACTTAAGGGTGGATGACTCTAATCTAGAATTTATTTTTTAAAAGTTGCATTCCACTATGAGGAGTTAATGAGATAACATTTCAGATATCCCTTTGGTTTACTAGTGGTTCATAGGGTAGTTTACTGACCCATTACATTGAATTTCCCCCCATAATGTTGGTGAGTTGGTTTAAATGGGTTTTAGTAATTTTATGGATTCATGGGTGGTTTGATGTAATTCTATATTTTTTGCATCCATTTTTATCATCATCTCTTCCAGACAAGTTTCAGGTTTTGGAAGGGGGATATTGGAAAGGCCTTTGTGGAGGATGAATATTTTTGGGTGGTGGTGGATGAATACTATACCCTAGTTGGTTCCATGACTGTATATTCTGGTTTGTATACCACCTTTCCAAATGGCTTATTTGTCATTCCACAATGGGTTGGATGGATAGTAAGGTTTTTTCCTAACTGGTTTGTTATAGGTGTAGCATGGAATGATTGAGTCACATATCTCATATATTTCTCTCAATTGATTACAATAGTTAGAGAAGTTGGTGTCAGAAGAAAATATTACAAAATGGATGGGAGGAGGAGATTGGAATTTCCCTTAGAAACTAGAATGCTGTCGAAGAAGAGTACATACTTCGTCAAACTTCATGTTCAATATATTTTAGAATTTAGTTCTATTCACCTCATGGAACCCTCAAATAGCTACACAAGACCTTGAACTAAATTGTTGAGTGTTATGCACCATGTTCTCAATGGGGGTCCTTAAATAAATTGTGGGGTTTTCAACTAGTACACCACTTACAACAACATCAATCATATTTCGATCAGTTGGAATTAAACCTTTAAAAAAATACATTTTTAATAGTTTATAAATAATAAAGTGGTGTAGGATACCTAAATTAAGAATCTTAAATCTTTTTCAGTATTTATAATGTTTTTTCAATTGATATTGTTTAATACTGAAAAAAAATTCCTTATAATTGTTGTTCTAGAGGCTTTGAATTAATTTTCCTGAAAAAAGTATTTCAGGCCCTCCCAGCATATAATTGGTGCATTAACATATTAATGAAAATATTTTTCAGTGTCTTCTACTGAAAAATGGAATTACCAAATCTTTTCTTGTTCTTTGTCTACATTTAAAGGTTTTATTGTTGAAAAACTAATATGAAATTATTTTAAATACTGATGTGGGTCTTCACCATCAAATCCATGAAATCTTGGAAATAACAGAATTAGCCTATATTTCGGTTCAAAATTGGATGCCTCAACTTTTATTTGAATATAAATGGGTTGGATTTAAAAATTAGTAAAGGATAATTATTTTAGTGCTTCATTATTTTCATCTATGTTATGAACATTTATTTCAGTATTTATGTTGTTTCCAGAAGAATAATAGGTATCAAGAAGAGTTTTAAGGTTTGTTGGGTACTCTATTAAAGGGATTTCCTATGTTTCATGGTGTCACTAATTTGGATCCTCTACGGTTTGTTTTCAAATGGTGGTAAATCTCCCTATGTAGAACAAATCATGTAGAGAACCTACACAAGATGATGGTTTTACAAATCTACTAAAAATGAAAGAAGCAAAGAGGAAAATAAATAAATAAATAATTAAAATTATTTTCAAAAAACACACATTAATTACATATGATCTCTCCAGCAACAACATAAAAATTTTATTGTGATTCCATTACATGTCAAATTGATTATGATTAAATAAAGTCATTATATTATAGGGAAGACCCAAGGTCAAACCTAAAAGAGCATTGATATGTTATGAGTGTTTATTTTTTATAATTGTTTTGAAAATTATGGGGTGGTTATGAACTTTTTGAAGAGAATAACATATTTTAAAGAGTTGAATAGTTGAAAAACTGAGTGGAATCTAGAAAATATGATACTAAGGGGTTTTTGTGATTTCAATACACACATTTCATGTTCATTGATTTTAGAGTTCCATTCAGGTTAGAGGTAATTCTTTAGTTTAAATTACTAGGTATCCAGATTATAAACTCGAGAAATTGTGTAAGAAAAATAATCTTTTGTTTTCAAATAAGAAAAATACTAGTCATGCACTCAAAACCTCACACAAGTCAGTTAGTAACTAAGATAAAATCAATCACATGAATCAAATAATGCATTAAAAAATGAAATAATGTATGATACAAGGAGTAAAATTTGTTAAAAAAAATATTACACTGAACTGGTAGCTAATAAAGTCATTTTAACTCATTGTACATGTGTGTAGCTTCCTCACAATGAACACCCACAGTTTATCCCAACATTGAGTAGTGGAGAAATCCCAGTTGATATCATTCTTCATCATTTACCCCCAATGAGGATAGGTTCCTAATGAACTTATAAGATGCTAAGTGTAATACTCTAGAACTAAAAATTTTCACCACATCACTCCATTGTCTAATTTTCAGATGGGGAGCCAAAGGTGAAATTTTATAGGAAATGTGGAAGGAGGTCTTGGGAACCTTGATTTCAATAAACCACTTGGACCATTGTTTCAAATTGATAGGTAGTCTTATGTATCATTTTGATAAATTTAAATATTGTATCCCATCCCCCTTGACTATGTCCACCTAAAATTTGGAACCATTTAGATAGTCACATCCAAAGATATGGATTAAATACAGAACCCTCTATCTCACTCTGACTAGATTTAATCCCTAATAGAGGTCAATTCATATGGGATCCTGAATATACTAATGGGACTTTGGATTCTTAATATGATATTTATCCCATTATACTTTGGACTATTTGACAAAATATAATCCCATTTAGATGCATGGTTTGTTTGAGGTGTGCAGTTGAGTCCACTAGTATTCTTGGATCCTACGCAGTTTGGCCCATTTTTCATAAACATCATCATAGTCCCTCCAAATCACCTCCACATACAATGTAATTATTCTAAAGAGTATAATTGTACTTTTTAAATGATATATAAAATAATTAAATCAATCATGATGTTAAATTTTTTACTATTTTTATAAATTTCAATAAAAAAATAGTTTAGCAAATTGGTTTAAGGGTGATTATTAAATAATGAATTGTGGTGAAATCAGTTGACCTACAACCCCTTCTACTCAAATATTTTCAGAAGGGTCTTCAATATTTGAGATTGAATTGAAATAAATAAAACATTTATTCTATCTAAAAATAAAAATAGATAATCATTAAAATATATATTTGGACATTCTTCTACAAAAATTTGACAGGAACCCAGGATACCAATATATTTTATCATAATAGTTCTCATTTAACATATACTCATGTAATCATTTATGGTTTTTTGATGAATATAGAGTTCGTTATTTGGGACCCAATTCATTGTAGATTGAAGATGAGTTATATGGTAGGTTTTTGGAATACGATCCATATAGTATTATGCGAGTCTCTTCCCCATCTACATCCTATGATATGAAATATGGTTTGGATGATTTCAAATCAAACTTGACGAGTGTTCCAATGGAATTATTCATTTTATTTAGAATATATATGCATCCTTTTATATAATAATATATTATGAGGATAACGACTTTGGTTATTTATCACCATCAATAAATATTCTATTTCAAAATTAAAATGATGAAAAATGATATTGAGTACATGATATTACAAGTGGGTTATTTATAAGAAGATCTTTTATAAATTATGTTGATGTTAGATTACATATTTCTAAATGATGTTTTTAAATATTCTACTTTAGAATAATTTCATTCATATTTTTTAGTGCCACCAAATTCTCCTAAGATATATTTTTTATATTTTTCTCATATCAAAAAACTAATAAGGGATGATTGAAATATTTTTTTTGATGGGTTTTAAAGAAATAAAGAATAAATTATTGAATTATTTTAATCCCATGTATCCAAGACCTTGTAGATAGTTAAAAAATATTTCAAAAATTCAGACAGAGGGAGGATTTCCATTAATAAAGAAACTAATTTTAATATAAGTATGATCTTCACAAAATTTTACTTGAAATCAATGTTCAGATCTCTGAATAGTGATATATGTATGTCTCCAATGACCAACCCCATTTAGATATAATTTGAAAATATGAATTTTAAATCATCTATTTTAGAGGAATTTATGGAGAAGAAAGGGGATTATTTATAATCCATAGAACATTGATCTAGAGTAGTTATTGAATTTAACGATCTTAATTGTCCCAATGTGTATACTACCAACAACAATGTTATAGCTTCTCCATCATTCATATATCCTTATCTTATCTTTCTACCACCTTTCCTACCAACCATTTTTTTATTGTCTCCTAGATATAAAATCCAAAATATCAGACCTTTTATCATATTTTTGGTTATCGAAATTCCTTCTACTATAACATAACCAAAACCTACACAACCTACCTCATTATTTAACTAAACATTAATGTTTTACCACTCTATTACTGACATCTATGTTGTTACGCACTTAGATTATAATTATAATTTATTATCAGGAAATGCCATATAACTATTTTTAATCCATTGATATATTAATGAAATAAACCTCTCTTTCATTAATTTTTTTTATTAATTTCTATTTTTTGTTTAATATCTCTATAATATTTCATTTATTTTCGTTTTTAATTTTAGAAAACATTATTATAATCCATAAAGGGGGATTAAAGTTGAAGAAATATTGTTATGAACATAATTGGGAAATCTATATAAAATAAGTAGTATTAAATTCAATTCAGATATTTGTTATTTTACATATTTATCATATATTTCATGATTTATGAAAAACAAAAGGGGTTTTTTTTTAATAATATAAACTACATTTATTATAAATATACTAGGTAATATTTCATATATTACTAATTCATTTTAAGAATTATAATAGTCAAATTTTTTTGGGTAAAAATTAAAAAATGGGTTAATCATGAAGTGACCAAGATGACCTACTATGAACAAAATGTGATTGTGTGGAAGTGACCACAAATTGAATCCCATGTAACCACATAAAAAATTCAAGAAACATGAACCAAATATACTAATTCAATGTATATTGAAGTATTTATGTGTAACGTTTCAACAAACTGCATGTGTACCTAGCCTACCACATGCTTATGTTCATGGGACTGAAAAAAGTATTCAACCAAATACATAGTGAAACAAATATTCTATTTGATTGGTAAGAAAAATTTAAATATGTATTTAACTGATCACATGTACAATGAAATGGAAACATGGAGAGTTTAATTAACAATGATAACAAAAAAATATAAAATAAGAATAAAATAAGAAACATTTGAAGAAACCAGTAGAATGTAGCAAGATAGAAAGTATCCTCATGAATAAATTATGTTATCACGATAATTAAATATTTTCACAAATGAAAAAATTATTTGACTTTGAGATAAAATGAGGTGACCACATGAATAATACATGTCATAATGCTATGTTACAATGTAAAATGGCCATTCTAACTATCTGTTCCTTATAAACACGATCCAATTTAACCATGCCTATGTGAAAGAAAAGATACCATCTCTAACTTAACAGATAAAGTATTTTCAAAACTGTAATAGCTATATTTCAAAGTATTATTTTCTATTTAGAGAATTTAACAATTAAATATGTAAGAGGATAAAATTTTTAATAACATACAGTGGTTAATTACAGAGAATGTTCTCATTAATAAGTTGAGCCACCTAGGACAATGAATGATGGTTTTTACAATTGTGTTCTTTAGAGAAGTTGTCCAAACAAAAGTATGGGTGCTACACAGTCATGACACGACGGACCTTCTGGTTTATTCTTGTAAGGTGCTCGGAGCTCTAGGGTTTCTTCCTCGTCGTCGCCTCCATCGACTCGAGTTGAATTGGTTACCCATCTGGTGCTCGGTGAGATCTGGCAGTGAATCCTTGGTTGCTGTGCTTTGTGGAATCAGTTTGTCTCAACCTTGCACTGGTGCATGCCTCTCCTCACTTGATTCCTTCATCACTGGATAGGGTCTCCCATGGCGGCGTGGTTCCAGTCCGTGACTGAGCTTCTCGATCCAGCGATTTGAGGTGTTTTTCAAGGACTTCAGCTTCGGGTGGTCTTCGGCATGTTCCCAGGCATTTCGGCACTTATCAATAAGATTGGAATGCTATGGATGTGAATGGGAAATTGATGACCGATGGTTTTCCACCGATTTTTTGGGCTCTGCAGACATGGTTGATTTTGTCTGTGGAGCGGATGGTGATTTTGCGGTTGAGTTCTCACCGATGATGGTTGACAATGGTTTGTGCCAGATCTCTACTCTGGTGTAGTGCTTGACGGATGGTTGGGTGGCTCGAGATGGCGGTGCATCACAAGCCGCGTGGTGTACGACATATTGGTCATAGATTTGTCGCTTCAATGGTGATGATGATAGATGGAATCATCATGACCCCAACTGACCCGATGAATCTCCTCGGGTTTGGTGAGGGTTTTGAATTTTAATTTCTGTATAACCATCATGTTATTTTGGATTCCCACTTGGTGTAATATGGTTTACCTCTTTCTATAAATTGGCTTTCTGGAAAATGAAAAAAAGAATTTTCAGTCAGTCAGTGTTCTCTAGAGACATACTGATACATAGATTGATTTATCATGCATTCTATGATAATCTATTTTGAAAACACATAGTGGTTATCTAGTTAAACCATTCCAAGAAAAAATTTAATAGTAATTGGTTAACCATTTCTGATTAAATTGTGCTATATCAATCCTCATGAACTCCACACCATTCTATCTATGGTTTAGCTTATTTTGAGCTAAGAATGTTTTACTCATTATTATTTCATAAAAGCTATTGTAACTTATCAAAGAGTTATTATCACTCTATTTTTCAATATTTTTCATTTTAATCATATGAATGACTTTTTATGATACATTTTGATGAATGGGATTACTCTGAGTATTTTTCCTATGTTAAAATCTATCTGGATTTGGATCATTTTATATTATTAATGATCTTCTGTGAATCGTGTGATTTTTAGGTGGAGAGTACTATGTTTATCATAGAAATAATATGATAAACTTATCATTAACCATACTAATAATTTCATAATGGTTATACTTTTGATAAATTATGATGAAACTATAGATCATGTAAAATAAACTATATAGAAAAAACAATAACCCAGAGAGAACATCACAAGATGACAATTGTGTTAATGGAGAGTGGAATGATGGAAGATCAAAGATATAGTGGGAGACAAAATCATGTTTGGCCCAAATCGAGGATAGAGATGAAATTTGTTAGATGTTATAATTTTTTTCTGAATGGATTCACCATGAAGGAATATTTGAAAAAGATGACTTGTGGAAGGAGGTATAAAGGAAATATGGAATTCTTTTGGAAGTAGACACATATTAGTCAGAGAATCGATGATGAAAACAATTGATAGACACTAGATCAATGATGACTAGATAGTTGACTCTTAGAAAATTTGTAACATTAGATCTTTATCGGAATGGTTTGATTAATATGAACCTATTCTAGAATGACATTTCAAGAAGTTGAATTTTCACACATTGAATATTATTGGAGTTTATAGCCTGAAATTAAATATACAAGATTGTATAGTTAAAACCATCCATCGAGTATAACATTTAAAGTGATTGATGATAAAGATATTGTATATCAGATAATTTTATAGAATTGGGAGAGTGGATTACACAGAGAAAGGTGTTTTGAACAATGTTATGTTAATAAATATTGTGTTGAAGGTAGATATGATCTCATAAAACCTATACGTTCTTATCATAAAATTGTTAAATATTTTAGATATTTTGGTAACTTAAACTACTCCGATCTATCAATTTATTATTGGATGGAATCAATATCCTAACCATATGTATAAATAACAAAAAAATATTCATGTTGATCAAATATTTTCATCAATTCTTATAATTTTATATTTATCATTTTGAGAGAATTTTGTTTTTTTATGAGACAAATATTTTGGTTCAAGAAATAAATAATAAGATCATATAAGTTCTTATACATTATCTATTCTGAGTTTTTAAAAGAAGATTTTTATCCCTTGGAGGTAGAAGATACTTTGTATCATTATATAATGGTTATTTAAGAAAATAGTATGGGTACCCAATGAAGAGTAATACAGATATTTTGACAACTTAAAAACATTCACATAATAAAAATACCTTGAATCCATTAAAAATATTTAGTTCTTATTGAATAATTATGTTGTAGAATATATAAGAGAGGATTTTGGTACATTATGTCAGTATGATGAATCAAGAGACAATTCATGGTGGAATACATTGGTAAACAAAATATAATACTATAGTGGATGATCATAAACTTTTTAGATAGAGAAATGTTGATGTAGAAGAGAAGAAGAGTTTCTAAGATATTATACATATAAAAATGAAGACCAACTATTATGTGATCATTCATTGTCTTGCTTTATAATTGGTTTGAATGTAATTATTTTTATGTGGACTAATACACCTTTTAGTTATTCTCAATTACATGTTTTTTATTAACATCTCGGAGGCAAATGCAACTCAATAGTCTCCTATGCCCAGTGGGTCACATGGACTCAACCACATATCCCCAAATGCCAGAGGCTACAAAATGGAAGCGAGAGCCTATGTGTGTGTGGGATTAAAATATTCCCTCATTACCAGAGGGTAGTGAAATAGACAACAATAAGATACACGTAGTGGAGGCAATAAATCATGAAGATGTCAAAAGTGACTAATATAATAATGATAATATAAAGAATTCCAAAATTCATCTCATATAAAAAATTAGGATACATTTCATATATTTCTAATAAAACAACCAAAACTGGTACACTACAGTTATAGAAATTAAATGTGACAAATGTACGAATTTTCAAAAGTACCCAATTAGCATCAAAATCCTCATCATGGACCCATTCTATCCTAATTATAATCAACATATCAAGAACATGTATTAGGCCTCTTTCCTGTATCAACACCTATAATCATATGGTTTTTATATACCCAAAGGTGGCACAAATAGTGTGTGAGACCAAATTCTAGTTGGCAACCACCCCATGTTATATCAATCAGTTAGTGAATATATATAACAACATTGTTGATGTATATATAAATATTAAAGTAATAACTCAAAAGTAAGTATCTTATAAGTCCCAAATCATATTTATGTCCAATTGAATTAATCAATTAAATTTAAAATATAAATATATTATTTAATACTCTGTCCTATATCAGATATAACATGCTCATTTTTCAATTCAAACTCATTTAATTCATATGTATTGAGATCCATTGTAAGGCCAACATCCACATATTGGTTAATTTTATTAAATATGCCTAAGGAGGCCATCTAAAAGGTATTATTCAATATTGAATCCAAGCTTGTGATTTGTCTTGGAAGATGCATCAAAAAATTCATTTTGTTTTTAATTCAATTAGATAACGAGTATGTCTGATACATTAATAAAATTGAATTCAAGTATCATTCTAGGTGTAATAGCATCCAACACCTTACTATCCCATCCATGGTGATCCTATCTAGATACTAGGTATAACACTAAGTGTTGTATAACATCACTTACAATGGAGTCCATCCTCGGCGGTCCACTATGGGAGCTTGTGTATCACCTGAGGAATAAAATATCAAAATAAATTTGCTTCCATCCATATAATTCTCATATGAATCCATGTATCTATTAGAATATAGTTCAAACCTCAGAGTGCATCCCTAATAGTACTTAAGGGAGTCCAAGTATCACCCATGCATAATCAAGTTCAATCCAATTGAGTCTGACCGTGGAATTATAATATGAATCCATATATCCCCCAATTCATAAAGGTTAATATCCAAGTGAGTCTGCCCCTAGCATTTTAGTAGGAATCCATGTGTCACATATTTCTAATAATCATTGAACCGTTTTCGTTTCTTTTCATCAATATCAATTAACTATGTCATGGTCAACCACACAAACATCTAATTTTATATCTCACCCCAAAGGGAATTATAATCCATTTCCCAAGCTTAAAAAATCTTTACATAAAAATAATAATATGGTTATATCTTCATAGCTCTCTTCTCAAGATTAGATAAACTATTATATCTTTTAGTCATCATTAAACTCATATGGGAAATTCAGGCCATGTAAACCATTATGTAGCATAGACTCTATTTAAATTACATGGGAAAATCAATATAAGGAAAATCAAGAATGAAATGGAAGTCATGCTTTGACAAGCTAGTCAAAGATAATGGCTAAGTATTATAGTCAATCATCCCTTCACATTTAATTATTTAAAATAAAACTCATAGTTTAAATCAATTCATCATTTTATTTATAATTGAATTCATCCATTTAACCCCCATGGCTTTTAAAGGGCACACATAAAAGGTATATAATTTTCAAAATCCACCAAAGAAGTCATAGTTCAATAATAAAAACACCAAATGGTGTTTCCATTTCATGCTATTAAACAAATAAAATACATCCACAAGGCATGCAATTACCTAAGATGTGCCTAAAAATTCCTAAGATTAAATTTTTAAATTAAGTGATCCCTAAAAATTGGGCACATTGAAGAAAGAAAAATATAAAGAGATATTCCTTAACAGAAATGACCAATAACACATACATTAGGTCCATGGTTGATAGTTATCCCAATATTATCTCTTGATTCAACTCTAATCGGGTCAAAATTGTTGAACAGACAAATAATCTAATAATATGGAGAACCATCTTGCCCCAAATAGTGAAACTAATATGAATAAGAATGGAGAACATATAATAAGGATTCAAGGTATTACCATTATTCCTCCAATGAGAAAAATATCCTTTAATTTGGAGATTGGGTGGAGAGGTTATCATCAATCGATGGTTTTCTTAAAGATGATATCATTCCAAGGACCCCTTTGTTCAGTAGGAGAAGAAGAAATATTATTTCGATTAATAAAATATTTTTTATTTCATTAAAAATAATTCAATTTCCCAAAATAGTAGGTCTCTCATAGTTTAACTGCACAATTTTCAAAACCGTATGCAAACCATGAATGGGTATCTGTAGGCATGGAATACCCGTATTGTTTACCCATAAAATTAGATTTACCGTGAACAAAGTGTGAAATAATCCACCATCAAGATTGCGTTGATTATCACATGTCTGTGTGGCCCAAAGAACATATGTTTTATGAAAACAATGATGCCTAATTCTTCTCTTCTCATATTCCTTGTCTGGTTAGTTATTCAATGTGGCCTACCATGAATGTTTTCAACTAACCATTCCCAATGCAATTTGTACTCTAAATCTAAGGTTCTGGGCTTTGAACCTGCCCCGGACACCCATGAAACCTTCAAAACCTCAAAAGAAAATTCACATTTGGTCATATTTAAACATTTAAATTTAGAATTCTTTGAAAATAAAGGATATGTACCTTAATGAGGAATCATATTCATAAAAACTTTCAGCCTTAAAACAATTCTTCCACAAATTTCATTCACATGGGTGATTTCGAATGACTGAGAACAATTATGGCCACTATGATCGTACATCATCCTCCTGCTCTAATGTCTCTTCCTAAACTCAACCATGAATCCATACCACCCATAATAATGTTATGAACCAGCCCCATAGAACCTTCATTCCACAATCCAGAATACACATATCTAACTCCTCAAAAGACGTATCTACCTATAACTCACCCTCCTTGGGGTAAAATCTATGTTAAGGGTTTGAATAATAGAGTTGAAGATGAGGAACATGGAAGATGATGTGCATGGACCAATACCTTTAAGGTAAAAAAAACCTATAGGCTACTAGCTATACTCTCTTCAGAATGATGAATGGCATAACATTCTACATTGAAAGCATACCCATCCTCATGATCCTCTAATGTAACCACCTCAGTGAAATAGAATGGAAAATCAAATACATAACCTCAAACACTAGAATACAACTTCAATGATCAGTGTATGATTTCAGGTGAGTCTGAATTATTTCCACCAACTTAAAAATAATCTTCACCTACTCTGTGGTCAACTGAAAAACAAGAGGTCTCCTCATAGCATCCTTAATTTTGTCTAACTAACACAGAGGTTATCATAATGGATTGTCAAACAAATATCAATATCTCTCTATTTGAATATTTTCCTGATGAATTATTTTATTAGAATTCATACATGGTTATATGCCTCTCCCAAGAGCCCAAAAAAATGATGAAGCATACTCACATCATGTCTTCAAGCACCCAAATTGTGAGCTATGACTGGTTGTATATCAATAAGTGGTATTCTTGTCTTAAAACACCAGTTTATATATTTCCATTTAAAGACCATTCAATAAATGTTATGTAAATCATGCATCCCTATAAAAATGATAGTATTTGGTTCTTATTGAATTTATACAATCTCATGGGAATAAACCCTCTCATGCTCAACCACACAGATTGTTTCCATGATCAACATGAAATGTTCAACATTCATGAGCCTATCATCAATAAACCATAGGGATTCATTATCTCATGGTCACTTCGATAATCCTATCTTGAAATCGATCACAAAATCAACCCATTTTCACTCAAGTATGGGTTACTTCAATAGACCCCTTATTAGTAACTGGTGTTCCACCTTCACCTTCTGATATGTGGAACATATCATGAAAAATCATTATATTTCATTTTTCATACACAACCACTAATAATGGTGATGTAAATACTTATATATATTTTTGAACCCCCTAGGTGTACATCCCAAGATAAAACCTGAAAATCCTACCTCAGCTCCACATGAATATATGAAGAGACCAATATGTGACAACAAATTCATAGAATTTCATCAAAACCTATGGTAAAACTAGGAAGAGGTTCCTCACTATACACACTCTCCCATAAGACTAGGCTCTCAAATTCCTATAGCAGCCTCATCCTCACTATATATCGTTGGGTAGAGGATATAGTTAAGAATGATACAAAAGTCTATCAATGACTCACTTCTACCTCCAAGTTCATCTTAATGAATGAACCCATCATCTTTCACTGTCTAATGACCTACTACACTACCTAAATTAGAGTCCTCATACTTTGTGTATTGGAAAATGCATTGATATTACCATTAATATCAGTAAGCTTGATGTTAATAGTCAAGGTATTAATCCCACCTTCACTGCCTCATATTCAGATCATACTGTCTAAATATTTACATGAGGCTTTTGTGGTCTCTGTATACCACAAAATTCTCAACCAGTATATAATTTCTCAAATTGGGAAATGCATGAACAACTGCAACAAACTCGAGATCATGCATTGGGTAGTACCACTTATATTTTATCTACTTCAAATACCCATATTCCATGACCCTATCACCCTATATAAAAAATTATTGTTGCCTAATACACAATTCCTCACAGTACAAATTGTTACACGATCTTAGTTCTGAAAAAATGAGTATTAGTTCTAAAGACAATCTTCATTTCAGATCGAAAAATTCCATCTCATAGTGATCTGTCCATATGAACTTCAATCCATTCTTAGTAAAGAGCATTAGTGGCACTACTAAGTGTTATGAATCTTGTATGAAATTCCCATATTAAAGAGTCAGTCTAAAGAATCAATGTACCTCAAAGGCTTTCTTGGGATTATCCCTGAAATCTACAACTCTCACTCACTATGGGTCTTCTAATACTCTTGTATCTGAGAAGATGTGACACCGAAAGTTAATATTATCCATCCAGAAGTTTCACTTTGTAAAAACTGTATGTAATTGATGCTCCCTCAGTGTAATAAATATAATATCATGATGCTTGGAATGGGAAAGTCGATTTTAAGAATTTTCTAAGATATTATCCATGAAAACAACAAAAATGAATCAGTATAAGGATGGAACACTCGGTTCATTAGTTTTGTTAAAACTTTTAGCACATTTGTGAGACGTAAAGACATAGCCTAATACTGGTATACACCATATCTACTATTAAAGGTTTTTCATGGTATGTTTTATAGTCTTACATGCATCTGATGATAACTATAACTCAATCCTATCTTTGGGAATAATTGAGCTCCTCAGAGCTGGTGAAAGATATCATCAATATATGATAGAGGATACCGGTTATTAAACATCTCCTAGCTCAATTTTTGATAATCCACACATAACCTGGGGGTTACATCCATTTTTTATAAAAAGGACTAGAAACCCCATTGAGAAGTACTAGTTGATATGAAACATGTTTCCACGAAACCCTCTAGGTCACTCTTGAGATCCTATAACTCTGTGTTTTACACCCTACCATGAGGAATGGATAAATCTATGAATCTTGTCACTATCTCCACATAGAACTCTACCTACCTCACTAGTGGTCAACATATAATCTTTTTGGGGAAAAAGTCCCAGAAACGATCAACCACTAGAGGAAAATCATCCGAAAATCGCCATGAATAATCCAGATGAAAACTATCATTCTGGGATATCAACCCACCCATCCCACGATTCTAGGGTCCATCTTGCCTTGCCTAGAAATCCCATTTATACATATTAATGAACTCGTAGTCCCTAGTGATGTAAAATGCAGTGATCGGTGATATAAAACATTGAAATAATGGAAGGAAACCAAAAAATACATCCTATTATTGATTTAAAAGCTATTAATCTCTAGGAAATAGAGGTCCCATTTGAACTAACACCCACAAACCTCATGGAGCACTCCTGGAACTGACATACACCCTTTGATATAATTCCCAATGGAGTTTCAAGCATAAAGACACCATCATAGGTATAAAAAATACACCCATGATTCTCCATAATGGTCATAGATATAATGCTATGTGAATCACCTATATAAAAAAGTGGGGAAGTTAATGTATAGGCTAGAAGAATAGTACCAATGATAGTAAAAGTCCTCAGATCCTAATCTTGATCAGTCTAGTACACTGTGTGTGCCAGGCCTGAACAATGGCCATGTGATGTTGCCTGGCTATTTGAGAAGATACACCCCACAATCTCTTTGAAATTGGGGTCAGACTTCTAGGGCCAGGACCACAACCTCACACTGATTGGCCAACTGTACTCTAGCTCCCTTCTTGATGAGATGTTTATGAATCTTATCTTAAAACTGGAATTGGTTGATGATTTATCTCACTAGCTAATGGTAAAAAATTTGAATAGAATCATTGTATGTTGACTATATTTTCACAAGCTCCAAAATTGACTAGGTCCCTCAAACACTATTTCCTCATATTTCCCAGCCTTCTACACTGGTAGTAGCTCAACTTTCTACATGAAGATGTGAATTAAATGATAATATCACCACATGGAAGCTCGAAATGAATCTTCCTAGTACCGATCAACAAAGTACCAAATCTAAATACAGAACCTCCTTGGCAAGCACCTCTATCCTCTATGAGGTTATGCTCTATGGTAAGCATTTTATTCACTATAGGAGAAAAAGAATTCAGATGGATGATATTTACCTATGAGGTATGTCGTACCTTAGATAACCTATGAATAACCTAGGTTTGAGCAGATCTTCAGCTATATTAATAGGCGTGAGGTGCTTAATCTCAGTAAAATGGGTTATGTAATCAATAAATGATAGCGTTCTTGACTATAAATGAACTTACTCGAAGGATTTTTCATCCCTCAAAGTCTCATAATAGAAGTAGTAATATAAGGCCATCTAAAAATATATCCAAAAAAATATAACTATAACATTCCATATGAGTAATGATATCACACCATCTCTTTTCAGAATCCCTTAACATATATGTACCGAGATTTAATCACCAATTAGAAAGCATCAATATATTCTAAAAGAGAGAGTTCCTGGACTTTACCCATGACTCCATAAATTATGATATTCCATCCCCTAAAAACATGGCTGGATGTTTCTATTGGAACACATGCATCAGCTCATTCATAGTTATGACAAGCTATGGTGCTTCATGAACACTCTTTATGAAACATGTAATGTTTTCACAGATGTTTACATCAATATATGTTCATTTTGCAACAATGTTTTCTTCACACGCCACTACAATAGGATGTATTGGTATCCCATGGGCCGCGACCTATTGAGTGTGGTCTTCACCACCATCATGGTGTATGGATGGAGGAAATTATGAATCATGCCTATAAAATAATAAAAACATGACATAGATTGATATATTTAATATGATTTGTATCTCAAAAAGCACATAATTGAATGATGATAGGTATAAGCCTTCCTAAATAAGAACCCACCCATCTCCCTTCTCAATGAGACTATTATGGGCATCCTACTAATCATGAATGTGTGGGAGACACTACAAACATCCCACTAATATGGTTGGGTCTGTTAAATTTGTTTACCTTAATAAACTCATGTTTCCATTCCATTTTACTTTTAATTTATATATTCATTTTTATTTGAGTTTATAGTCCAATAACTTTTTAATTTAAAGAGCAATGAAATGGTCCACAAAATTCATATCCATGAGGGCCCATACTCCTCAGGGAATAAAATACAATGTCCATCAAATTCATACCATAACACATCACAAAATATAAATCAAAATATAAGTTATATATATATATATATCAAATCACCTATCACAACAATACACAACTAGTAATGAATCCTAAATTTCAAGAAATATTACATGGGATTTGATTATTAAAAGTTCATATTTGATGTAAGAGAGGTAATACCCTAATACCATCAGGTTTCAATTTGGAAAAACCCAAAATCATATCAATAATAACAAAAAAATACATGTGCATCACCCAACAATGGAACAAAATGAACTATAATAGTCAAAATCATGAAAATGAAAATTTCATTTGAGGAAATTTTACTTCTCCTTGTACACAGGTTACTCTTGTCCAGCCAGAACTCATTACCAAATTACATTTCCATCCCTTCCTTCAATATTGTTTCCAAATAGTAGTGAAAACCATAAAATAGTGGTTGGGATATAACTTTCTTAAATCCCGGACCCGGATTCCAATCAACTATACCATGACCCTTGTGGGTCAAATGTCCTCATGCACATATTCTAAAATTCTAGAGGCATCATACTAGAAACAAGGGACTAGGGGTTTCTAGGGTTACTATTCCCTCATTACCGTAGTGTTTCACATAAAATAAAAATATGATACAAGTAGTATAAGTACTATATCATATAGATTGCAGATGTAAGAATCGAAAGATTGATATTATAATAAAATCCATATGTCATATAATATGAAAAATTATGATACATGTCTTATTTTTCGAATTAAATGAAAAAATAATACAACCAAAATAATATACAATACATTTAAAAAAATTACAAAAGAAAAGTGTATCCTAGTAGCATAGAAAGCCAAATCTTGGTTCCATGCTACTCTACTCCTAACTTACATATCAAAAACCAGTAGTTGGGAGCTTTTCCTTATCAAGAGCCACAATCATATATCCTTTTAGAAACCTAAATGTGTTCTAAATAGTGTGTGAGACTAAACCCCAATAGGCAACCACCCATGGATTGGGCCAAACTATCAAAAAATATATATGTAACAATAGTGTGCATGAAGATATAACCCATAAAAAGAGTAATAAAAAGTAAATATTCTTATGTCAGGATTCTAATTTATGTCTTATTGAATTCATAAATTTCATTTAATAGAAAAATATGTATTTTAATAGCTATACCTATGTTAGTTACAACATGATCATATAAAAATTCAATCTCATTTAATTTTTATATCTTGAGATCCGGTGAAAACCTGGAAACCCCATTCTAGTCAATAACACAAAATATGCCTAAGAAGGCCATAGAAAATGTATAAGACAATTCTAAATATTATATTTTGCTTTGGATTGGAAAAAACAACATAAAATTCATTTAATTCATTATTTAATTAGAACCATAGTTTATCCTTTAGATTACTTTTTTAAATTAAAGTGTCACTCTACGTGTAATATCAAGTAACACCTTTCAATCAAGTCTACATTGAACCTCTCAGGAACCGAAGTATTAATATAGGTGTGGTATAATTTCTATGTTGATCCGTTATGACCTTAGTAGTCCACTAATGGAGCCCAAGTATCACCCATGGCCTGAAAACCCAAATTTATTTTGAGGCAAAACATGGAATTCTCATATGAATCCATGTATTAGTAAACAATTAATTCATTACTCAAAGTCCTTCATTGGCACTCCTAGAGGGATTCCATGTATCACAGAGGTGTGAATAATGTTCAAGATAAAATATTTCATCTGTTTCATTCAAATTTGAATCCAAGTATCACCCACAGAATAATTTCCAATATCAAATTGAGTTAGACCATGTCATTCTAATAGGAATTCATGTGTCACCCATTGGTAACAAGCATTGAACTAGTTCAATAACATTTAATTAATAAAAATTAACTATTTCATGGTCAAAAAAAGAACATTTCATTTCATATCTTACCCCAAGGGTGTTTCAATCCAATGGGAAAATATAAGAAGGTGTGCCTTCAAAATACTCACATGGGAAAATCCTTATCATTCTTAAATAAACTATTAAATATATTATTCATAATTCAACTCACACGAGAAAAAAATTTAAATTCAATTCAATGAAAATCAACCATTACTAGGCATAGCCTCTATTTAAGTCACATGGGAAAATAAAAATAAAGAAAATCAAGCATAACATACAACTCAAGATTTAACATGTGATGAAAAGATAAGTTCCAAGGGTCATGGTCACTCAGACCTTCACATTTAATCATCTAAATTACATTTAATAGTACAAATTAATTCATAAATTGTTTTATAACCCAATAAATCAGTTAAAAACTCATGGAAAAGAAAATTCACACCTGAAAGGTATCTAGGGGTCAAAATCTATCGAAGGAGCCCCTGTTCAATAATACAAAAAAGGGTGGATTTGTTTAAGGGTATTCAACCTATGAATAACAAAAAAATTCTATTTAGTTATGTAGGAAATGACTAGAAAATTTTACGATTTAATTTTAAACTAAATTTATGCCATAAAATTTGGTGTTCCACTCCACAACATATATAAATAGCTTGAACATAATATTAAGGCATGATAACACCTAACATAGCTCCTTGGTTTCTATATTGTCACATATAAGCTACACATTTAGCTCTGATCAATTGTTAATTGAACATTGGGTGAAGAGCCTAACAATAGTTAAGATAATCCTTCATGGAAATAGCACAAATGATTTGAATTAGTATATAGGAACTAAAAAAGAATCAAGATCTTATAGTTACAGATCCAATGAGATAAATGAATTTTTTTTTGGAGATCATATAAAGAAGTTATCTAGAATCCCAGTTTATCAAAAGGGTATGGATTTCCAAGGCCCCCTTTGTTGTGTGGTAGAATAAGAAACCTCATTTGGGTTTATATATAATTTTTTCATTTAAAAAATTATTGAATTTCCCAAAATATAAGGAATCAAATTTTTTATGCACACCATTTTACAAACCATATGCCAACAGTGAACAAGTATCTATAGGTTATTGGCACATGCACATCGTACCCGCATGGTTAGACTAACCATGTGAAAAATGTGAAAAAGACATTGTTAAGAATGATGATATGGTGTCATAGCCATGATACATAGAGAAAGTTATTTTTTGGAACAATACAGCCTATTTATTCTCTCTTCCCATTACTCACACAATTTTCTAAACTGTGCGGACATCCTTGCATGGTTTAATCTAACTGCTCACCATATAAATTCAGACCGAGGATAGGGTTTCAAGCTCATAACCAATCCAGGACTCCCCAACACCTCTATAACCTAAAATTAGATTCACATTTGGTCATATTTTAATATTTAAGATAATTATTGAGTGAAAATAATGGATTTGTTCCTCAAAGAAGAATTGGTTTCTTACATTTTGAAAAAAAAAATTATTAATGAACATAAATGATCAAAAATCCATTTTTGATCCTATAAATGTATCTGTGTTGGATAAGACAATAGTTTTAATGTGTGTCATTTTTTGGTCCGCACAACTGTTAGATATGTCCTCATATATGATTTTGTATTTTCTAGAGACAATGTAAAAATATAGAATGGTGGATACATAGTGAAATAGATAATAGATATTGAAATATCCAAGCTAGATGAATAATCAATCTATGAAAATGTTTCATATAAGGAATTACAAGATCATTATTACTATGTTTTGGTTTTATTGGGAGAATAATGATCAGATTTGTTGTAAATGAAACCAAATAGAAGTTATACTATGTCATAGAGAGAAATATTATGTACAAATTATTAATGTATAATGTAAAAAAATATTCTATTATAATGGAGAATCATAGTATAAAAATATCCTTATATAATGTGATGATGAATGATGAACGTGATGTTCTGCACAAGAACTAGATTTTTGATCTTATTATTATACCTCATAAAGGATTTCTATCATTAAAAAACACATATTGAAGATCATGAATTATGGGAAGTAAAAGGTGGAAAAATTTCATGCGAAACCTAGTATTAATTGATATGATTAAAAGGTAGGTATTTATATTAGTGAAATATATTATATTTTTTAGTATAAGGACTATATAGGTAGCTCTGGTGATATATTCTATACACAGTATACATCTAGATCATTTTTATTAAATGATTTATTTCCCCCATAGTTTTTCATGATGAATAAATCTATAAGAACCTGCTAGTTTATTTGTAGAGAAATGAAATATGAACATGTTTTAAATGTAGAAAAAATATTTTAATGGTTCTAATTATGCACAATGTAGTTTTATAAAGAGATTTTATTACTATAGAATTTTCTTGAGACAAAATAAATTTTATTTTGTTCCTTATTCATGTTTTTGGGTATTTATTTCTTATGATTATTTAATTCATATAATGTATATGTTAGATATCTTGGTTAAAGGCCCTGAAAATAATAATATCTTGGTGAGAAATTCATTGTTGTAAGGGGAGTATGGTATAATGTAGTTGGGATTAGTAAACAAAATTCTTTTGATTTCGATTTTTCTAGAAAAAAATAATTGTATGATTTTTTCTATAGAAAAAGAATTACATTAATAAATACTTGAAACAATCAAACATGAAAGTTTTTTAACCAATATCAACAAATATTCATATTATTATATTATTATCATATATATCACATCATAGTGTTTGTGCTTACTTAAAAGAGTTTTATTACATATAGTATACATCAACAGTGGTGAGTCCTGTGGTTACTAATGTCTCTAACAAAATAGAAATTTTACATGAAGTCAAGGTAGGTATATAGAAACCCAATATTATTTACAAATAATAATAAATGATTCATAACTATAAATATACATTAATTACAACACAATGAGTATAATGTTCTATCTTTAATGGAATATTAGTTTCAGAATATAGAATATATGGAGTCCTTATTTCATTTTCATTAGTGATCTTGTAAAATAAATTTGATATCTTTATTATGTATGGGATGACTAGGGGAATGCATAATGAAATTGGCGAGGTAAAAAAATTTGTGAATAAAAATTAAAAGGAACCATAACATGTGATTTATGTGGATGACATGATATCATAAAATGGAGGCCCATGAGTAATTACGTGAAGGAATGACAAAAAGAATGTGATATCAAAAGATCATGTAATGATAGGAAATGTGTAACAAATATGTATCATGATGTAAACATGAGTCATGGAAAACTGAATAGAGAATATCACATAGAAGACAATGTCCCATAATGGATTAAATTTACTCTATAATCCCATATATGACATCTCATTAGACAATAATATCACCAACTGGATTTGTGGTCTGTATAATCTCTCACACGATATTATTTTCATGATCTATGTTTTCCATATAAAGGAAATAAATCGTATGAAATAATATAATAATTTACTATGGAAATAAAATGGGTTTCCTAATCTTGGTTAATATCATAATTAATGAAATTTCATAATGATGTAATTTGATAAATTCTCATAAGGAATGTATTACCACATCATTGGAATAAATAATAGAAAATGTATAAATATTTTAGAGACATGTATAAATAATTTGGATGAAAGACATAACATAATATATTGTTTTTTTTGAAGAAAATTAATTTTAAAACATTGATCACATTCATGATAAAAATAAAATCTTCACATTAACTAACATCAATGTATGTTATATAATGTTGAAAATGATTCTGATAGATCCCTTTGAACATTTCTTAAGGAATATATGCTTTACTTTTGGAAACCAATTTTTAATATCAAAAATATTATAGAATTTTAATGAGTTTTATGAAATCAAATTTGAAACATAAAAGTTATCCTTTAAAAAATTGACTTGTCATAATAGAGAAAGAGTTATGTTCATGTTAAATAAGTTAAGAAACAAGTAACACATTCACATTTAAAAAAATTACCTTTGAGAGAAATACATTGGAAGATTATTTTAGAAAAATTAAAACTCTAATTAAGGATAAAAATAAGATTTTTCAACCATAGTAAAACATTATAAAATAGACTGTTAGAATATATGCTATAACAGTTTATGGATACGAATTAAAAATAAAAAAAGAAACAAATTTGGGTTCTTGTGCTCAAAGATACATGATCCGAAGACCTCTCATGATACCGTTCAAAGGGGGAATCACTAAGCTTCTCCCTAGGGTAAAACATTTCTACAATTTATTTCATATAAGTCAAATGATTTTTCACTGAAGATAGAAATGAATTCTATATTGTTAATAAATTTTTATAAGTCAATTAAAATACCAAATAGAGGTAAATGGTACTATAAAATTATAACTTCATTATTAACTAGAGAATATGAAAATGAAAGGGGATTATTTGGAAATGATAGCTAATTTATTTCAGTGGAATTTAAAGCAAAAAATTCATGGTTAAAATAAAATAAAAATAAAAAATATTAACTATTTAGTAAGGTATTAATAATAATTTCACATAAACGAAGAGAAATAATTGGAACAAAATATTTCATGATGTTTTATGTATTCATGATATATCATGTAAATGGTCAGTATATTCACCACTCAAAATAAATTATTTCTATAGTTGAACATGTGTCTCAAAAAAGTATGTTTGAGATGAAACTGTTACAGTTTTCGTCTCATTGAGGTTAGAGTTAATAAATGGGGTGATTTTTTGTTTAAAAATTATATCCACCCAAATTAAATTGTAATTTAAAATTTATGAAATAAATATGCATTTCAGACATGATTTTGGAATATTGTAATAATTGAAGTAGATGTGCAAGCTAATGAATTCAAATTGAGATAAGAAAGCCTCTTACCTCATGTTTCCTTTTGATAACTATTTAGCATCATGTATAGTTGTTTTAAACATTATATTAAATTATAATCTAACCATATTAATATTTTAATATCATATATGATCTATTTATTACATCTTATTACCCCTTGATTAACAATATTTCATTATTTTTATTGTTTATGGTGTCAATTGTTTTCTCATGAATGTTTTGTCATTAATTCTTCATATCATTGACATATATTATTCCCTCATAATATCCAGAATTCTATCAATGTTATCAATATTATATTTCTCATTAAATTAATATTTTTAATCATTATATAATTTTGATCATGGATAATTAATAACGTCACTTCCAGGAGATAGTTGTTCGTACATAAGAATAGAAGACATATTCCTTTCCTCATCAAGTAGAAGGTAAATTAAGTGGTTCATACATAATTTTTTTATAATAAATATTATGTCATATATACAAAATATATTCACTAAATTTATCCTTTATTACATTCCATGTAATGTGTAATTGAAAAAAAAATCACACTACTTCACTTGGTCATAGTTCACCGTATAAACGAATTAAATTATCATTTATTAGATGGATAATGTAATAAAAAATTATATGATATATTTAATTTGAATAATGATTAAAAGTTAATGAATATAATATGTAAACATTATTTTGATAATTATCACATTCCATTTAATTTTTAGTTTTATAAATAATCTCATCGATTCACGAGCTAGTAGTCCCTCGTACACACATCAGATGTTTTCATATTTTCTATAAAATGGAAATTAAGATGATATATGTGATATTATGATTCCAATTGTATAATAATACCATAAATATAATATATAATAATTATATATATCATTATAAAAATCTGGGATAAGTGATGATGGATAATGAATTACGTCGGTTCACATGGTGGTAGTCTACCGTACCCATGAAATACAATTTCATTTTCCATTTGTGGGAGGATCATATGATTGTATGTTATCCTACTAACATAAAATAATATAAATATATATTATATATTGGTGATATTATATCATCATTTTTCAGTAATATTTCTAGGAATTTTTGTAATAAATAATATAAAATGATCTGTTAAGGACGATACCTCTTCTTCTGGAAACTTCTTTTAATTTTCTTCAAAAATCCTTCCTTGGTTGGGATTAATACAACAAAAATGTAAAATTGGATGTGGACATGAAATTAGGTAATATTTATTGAAGTTTTTGGCTGAAAATATTATTTTTCTATGCTTTAAAATGAGAGGATAGGGTTTAAAAATTTAAATGTGGGGTAGAGGACAGACTTGTAAATTTGTAAAAGTATGAATTCCACCCATATATTTATCTTGTTACAAAGATAGATAGATTAATTTTTTTAACCTTATAAGTGAAAAGCATTATATATGTCTAAAATATATGAATCATATATGTTTATTGTAAATTTAAACCATAATGCTTTTTGTTAACCCCCAATGTAAACCCATTTTTACCTAAACCACAATAAATAATATTTTTTGATTTCACTATTAATTATGGTCAAATTTTAATTTTACCATATTAGTTATTATAATTCACAAAACATAATCCATTTAACCAAATTATACTCACATAAGTGGTAGAATTTAATTTAAAATTCTACCGTTAGATGTATTGGGAAAACAACTTTCAAGACAGGCCTTTTTGAGGAATTTATGATCTCATATTAACTATATGATAAGTAATACTAATTATAATAATTAAAATAAGTATTAACAGACATATAATCTATATATTTCATTTAAAATTTTCCTTGTATGGTTTATTTTAATTATTTAAAATTGATAACTCTTAAGTCTTTAAAATACTTTTCCAAAAAATGTGTTTCAAAGCCTAAAAATAAACTTATAATAAAATCTAGTCTAATTTTAATTAAAAATAAATTAATTTTATTTCATATATATAAATAATACATATGTTATGTTTAAATAAAATAAAAATAATAATGGGACTTAATTTTTTAAAAATTTAATGAAATTATAAAAAATCAATAGTTCTCATGAATTATTAAAAAATTAATATTTTCCAAAAAATCCAAAAATTTGACATTAAATAAATAAGATTAGGAATATTTAAAAATTAATTGTTGAAAATTAATTTTATATAATTGGTAAAAATAAATATAAAATTATGATAAAAAATAATTGTTAAACAATCTTTTAAAATAATATTATCTTTTAGAAATAATTTCTATTTCTTTCAAATTGTTCTTATTTTCATATATAATTAATTAGTCAGGAAATAATGAATTTTATATACATATAAAAAATTTAGTATAAATTTTTTTTAATACTCTTAATTCAATCCAATCAAAAATATCGGTGATGACTATCATATTTAATAATAATATTTTAATATTATTCAAAATTATGATAAAATTTTGTGTTGCATGTTTTGAAATATATATAATAAATCAAATTAATTTGAAATAAAATGCCTAAAACCATAAGGTGTTAAATTCTACCACCATGAAATAAATATTGTCCTCATAATTTGAAATTTTTCATGGTAATGAATGGTATAACATTTTCATGTGCCTTTGTGTAAAATAAACATATAAAAGGGGTTAATAAAGCTTTTTCTTGAAAATAGATAATAGGATTTGGTAAGGAAATCTTTAGTAAAGCATACATGGTTTCCAAATAGAATAAAATTAGTTATAAGTTATGATTTGGACATAGAAGTAAATTGAAATTTCAAAATAATAATTGAGAGTGACATAGATCATTGATCACAAAAAATTGAGTGATCACGAGAATTTCAAAAACCAAAATAACATAATCCCAAGAGGTGTAAAAAGGCCATTTATATCATCAATATTTATGGTAAGAAGATTATATTTTATTTTTAAAAAATCCTATTGATGGGGAATCATCATACGAAGATATACTAACATAGATTGATTTGATTTCGTAAGAACAATCTCTTTATTAATTATTCATATATAAATTACCCGTTCTTATCATACTCTATGAGATAAATGTTTTTAAAGCACTAAAAGATAAAAAAATATATAAAATAATGATATTTCACTCATTAAAAATATATTTATTTTCAATTAAAAAATTATTATAATATGATATGAACAAATATTAATATAGTGAAATAATACATCAATATCTAAAATATCATCCAGTGTTAATCATAAACCACTCAATAAATAGAAATCCATATGAACCATAAAAAATCCAAATTGATAAGGAATGTTTCTAAATTTCATGGAATAAACATAAAATATATCCCCCAAATATCATAAAGTATCTCTTATTTTCACATTCCAAATAGGTGAATAAATTGTTTATTCATTCGCTTGAAACATTATAATGTCTTGAATGGCCAGAAAACCTTAATGAAAACAAACATGCCTTCAATAATAAACTATTTGCTTATAAAATCATATATTATGGAATTTATTCTATAAATCTAAAAATTCTATAAACTCTATCAATGATTTTTAAAATATTCCATAATTTCCAATGAAATATATACTATCAATATTACTTTATTTTGATCCATTACCTCCTTATCCCTATTTAATTATCTCAATATTATGAGCATATTAATGTCTACCTTACTTTAATAATTTGTTTTTGTGTAAATTAAAAACTATCCATTATATACTTTTTCTAGTTTATTAGTAATATTAATCATATTCATCGATTTATATAAGGACAAAGATATAGTACAAAACAATTTTATATTTCAGTTTTTAGATAATCTAATTTTGGAATTAAAATACATAAAAATTTAAATCATCCAAATCTACTCTTAAAACATTATATATGATTCGAAATCATATTCTTTAACAATTCTATACTAATATATAAATTATTAATCATGTCTTAAAATTTATCATTCCAAATTCATTCTTTCATATTATGTTTACCATAATCATTAATGTTATTATAAATTATACCTTTATATTTTATTAATTTAATAAACATCATTAGAAGTATAAAAATTACTCGAAGAACCTCGATGATTTTCTTTAGGAGTTATCCCCCTAGGTCATAGAATTTCAAAATTCACATATTTTCAACATTTGAAACATTCAATAATTGATGATAACTTTAGGACAATGTAATAATAATTCGTTATATAAATATGAAATTTTAATTTTTCGTCAAAAAATAATTAATTTGTGTATTTCTTTTCGACAGTTAAAAAATCATTCCATACCCCTAATAAATTCTCTTTAATAATTATTCCAATAATCCTCAAATATTGTAAATTGAATATTCTTTCCCCCATGGTCCCCACCACCCAATCTATTATAAAGCATTATCCTTATCTTATATCGTGGGTCTAATATTTGGATACGGACAAATATCAATAAACAAGTGTTGATTGAGTCCTTCTCATTGTGCCCTTTTTGAGTTATTTACCATAGGCCAATATATATTGGATCCCGATATACATGTAGTATAATAATAGGTATGTAAATTATTAGAAAACACTAGCTATATCCTTTTATAAAATTCCGTGACATTTTCCAGTAAATTGACTCATCCATAGGCTTATCCTTATACATATCCTTATAAATATTGTTAGACATATCCTTAGGTATGTCACTAAATTTTTCAAATCCTAGTATTAAGTGGTTAAATAAACCTTTCAACTAATACCCACCTGGGATACCCTATCATGAACCAAATATAGTATATCTCACTACCATCACCATACATGGCCCATGGAATGGAATGAAGGGGATTCCATATACTATTAGTATGGAACAAGTTCCCGGGTATCATTTATTATGGTTTTGGAATAATTTACCTGAATTTAGAATCATTTAACAATAAAAAACAAGCAATAAACCAGATCAGAAAATTTATTCCAAACATGCCTTAAATGAAATAAATAACCAAACACAAAGGTTCAAAAATGACACAAGAGGTCAATATATATATAAAATTAGTTTAATCCCCCCCATCGTTCTCTAAATAATAAGGGGTTATCACCCACGAGCAGTCTCCACAACACCGCAATAGGAGAAGAAAATGGAAACCCGAATCACGATCACCCAAGTCCATGGCTTTACTTGCGTCAAACATGATCATGTATACATACACACAAGAGGCATAATTAGGGTGTGAGACTAATCCAAATAGGATACCACCTAAAGGATTCCATATATTAGAAATACAGTATAAAAATCATGGATGTTCTTGATAAACAAGAAATAGTGGAAAGAATTATAATTAATGAATCATTGAAAGGTAAAAAATTATCTAATATAAATTTAAAAGTGTGAAAACAATTAATTAAAACATGGAGTATACTGAATGTTTCCATAAAAACACACCCTAAGTCAATGATAAATATAAGATATCAAATGAGCACTAATCTCGGGAACACCCCTAGGCACTTGTTAGTTTTGGGTGCCATCTACCTCGTATCTTAGTGTAAAGTATATATAGTAATATATGTTATTATGCATGAGCCACTTATCAGGAACATACCTCCAACCTTGTGGTCCCAAAAATCATTAATATTGTTTTGTTAGTGTTATCAATGTCCAATATTTTAAGTGAAATAGGGAAAAACCATTCAAGATAACTTGCGTACAAGTACACGTCCACCAACATAGATACCCAGGTTTCCCCCATTGTGCTCAAAAGAATTCCACAAGTCCCCAAAATCCAATTTCTCATAAAATATTTAGTTCCATTCACCCACTTTCAAATCATTAGCTACAAATGATTGATCCACATATATCACTCAATAAAACATTTAGAATTTCGATAAAACAACATCACAAAATATAAAAATGTTTTAAAAATAAAATCCATTGAAACCACAATTTTGAATACCATGTGAATACGCCTATTTCACTAATATTGAATTTATAGAACTAGAGAATTTTAATAAAATCATTTCATCCATTAGAAAAACACCGCAATGATCTGACATGGGATATCCATGGAAAACACTAATTTTCACAAAAAAATGCCATGTTTGCACCATTCTCTTAACAAATGCCCCGGAAATTTTTTTTTTCACCAATGACCAAGGATGATGAACATTCAAAATTTATAAATAAAGAAATTATAAATCATAAATGAGTTCTTACACATGTAATCACCTACCACAGGTGTTCAAACACAAAATCCTTGTGCGAAAGTTCACCTGCACCACTTCCACACCACAAGGCAGTTCAGTCATACATAAAACCACAATATTTGAACAATAATCACAAGATCAAACCCTAGGTTAAAATACCTAATTTCTAGACAATATGAACATCAAGTAAAAATGGAAAAACCCTAATCAAATGGGAGGATGATTGAAGGAATCCAACTTACTTGAAAGATATTAATGAAATCTCCCCAAATCCACCAAAGGTTGAAAGTCCATGCAGCCAAAACTAATAGGGAGAATCTAATGAGAATGAAGATGTCATGTGGGGAATGAAATGATGGAAATGAGTGAAAATGGAATGATTTATGGATGAAACAAATTGCCTTCTCAAATCTAGTTGGTTTCCGAAACATTGAGAAATGTTTCCCTAATCCGCAATGTAAATGAGCTACAAAGAAGAAAAATAGGTAATGGGTGAGATCATAGGTGTTTCACATTCATCTGGGACTTGGAATCACTAAAAAAAATTAAAACATGAATTAAATATTAATGAATTAAAGTATTGTAAAGGAGGAAATGGGCTCATGAGTTGGCCCAATTCCTAAAAAACACCCAAATCCAAATTTATAACGAGTTAGTAAGGAGTCCAAATAGACATGGTGATTCAAATAGGTCAAGGGAGGCCATGTGGCAAGTAAAATGGGTAAATTTTTTAAAAAATTAAGGAGTTTTAAAAGAAACAGATTATGTTTTTAAATTTGGAAATGGGCTAACTATTCAGCCCAAATCAGGATGAAACCCCCATTTCTCCAAAAAAACACATGGGAAACCCGAAAAAAATTAAATAAAGGAAATTAAATGAAATAAACCATATAAAAAATTCATGGATGTCAAAATTCTCCCAAATATTAAAACATTCGACCCTTAGAAATCCATCTTGACGCCTAATCACATTAGAGAAACAAAAACTAGTATTTGAACCAAGAATTTCACTCCTATGTCTCAGGGCCATTAATCCCATGCTCCCAGATGACTCACACTAGAGGAATATTCATTCCTTAAAGAAAATTTTCATGGGAGTCCATAATTCACATCGGCCACTCAAACACCGATAAATCAGTCTCTATATCCAGTTTGTCCCAATTCAGCACAAGGGACTAATCTGGGTTGAACGTTTTCAAATAGGATATTTAGAAGACATAATGAATGGAATTCAACTGACAAAAGAATGTACAACATGTATTCCACCCTACTATTATGCCTAGTGATCTCAAAAGGATAGACATACTATGGCACCAAATTCCCTTGTTTTTCCAATCGATGATGGCCAAGACTTGGCGCGATATTCAAGAATACCCTATCAATGAAAACAAACTCTAGGTATCCACGCCTCGGGTTTGTATAAGATTTATGAAAACTCTAAGATATCAACAAGAACTGCCTGATCAAATTGACCTTCTCAGACGTCTCCTACACAAGGCATGTACCCAACATAGAAGTCTCACCTAACTCAGCCCAACATTGGGGGGACCAATAAGGATGCCCTCAAAATGAGACATTAATTGAGTATTAGTAACTATTATTATAGGAAAATCAAACCAATACAAAATGGCTATCCCATGATTCTCCAAAGTCCAAAACACATAGACGGAGCATGTACTCCTAGATCTTGTTTTACCACTCTGTTTCACCATTCATTTGAGGATGGTAAGTTGTGATAATCTTAATTTGTGACATGAATTCCTTTTGAATGCCTTACCAAAACAAGGAAGTGAAACATGGGTCTCTATATGAGACAACTGCTGATGACATACCATTAAGCCTTACCACCTCTTGAAGATACAAATGGACCAACTCATCTAATTTAGTAGTATCTTTGATTAGAATAATGTAGGCTGATTTATTCATACAATCAGTCACAACCCAAATGGAATTATTACCCCGAAGTGTATAAGGTAAGACAACAATAAAGTCCTTGGAGACCACGTCCAACTTCCCTGTATGAATGGGTAATGGTAGTATAAAACCAGAGGGCCTTTGGTGATCCTCTTTCACTTGCTAACATGTGTAGCATCTCGACATGAAGTTGGCTATGTATCGCCTAATACATGGACCTCAGAACTGTCTTCGAACATCATAATACATCTTGGTTGCGCCAGGATTGAAAACCAACTGAGACTGGTGGCTATCATGCATCACCAACTTCTAAATAGAAGAAAATAGAATTGAATGGCCCTTGAAGCACAGGATTCCCTCCGTAGATGATGACCATTCAGAAGATGTCTCTCTACCATGAATAAATATCCTCAACCGCTGATAAATCTCATCATAGGTCTTTTCTCATTGAATTAAATCCAATCGATAAGAAGTCGACTAAATGCTCTCCAAGAACACAACTTCACTATTCTTTATAGATTCCACATGAATTTGAGAAAAAAGCCCCATTAATTTCCACTAATTACTGGACTTTCTCAAGGTTTGAACTTGCACATTTCTATTCAAAGAATCAGAAACCACAATACAATTTCCATGGTATAGAAAATGTCAATGTCAACCCCCTTCATTCACACTATCCAACGACACTACCACAGATTGAGGCCCTTCTGCGAGATGATGTAGGCCATGATTTTGTAATCAGAATAGAATATAAATTTCACACTTAAGAGGTAGTGATGACATTTCTTCAATGATTGCATCATAGCTACTAACTCCATGTTATGGGTTGGAAAATTCATTTAGTGTGGTCGGAGTTCCTGAGAACCACATTCCACCATGTGATCACCCTGCATAAGCACACACCCAAGACCCATTACTAAAGCATCACAATACACCACATACAACATTCCAGAATCTGAAATAATCAGCATGGTGGAGTTATTAAACCATTGTATCAGTTCCTCAAAAACATTCCTGACACTCTGGGCCCCATAAAAACATCACCCATTTTCGTGTGAGTGAGGTCATGGGTGAAGTGAGTAGAGAGAAATCATAAACTAACCAGCTGTAGTAACCAGCCAGGCTGTGGAAACTCCGGATATTTAACAAATTCTTCGACTAATCCCATGAAATAACCCCATTGATCATCTTGTGGTCCACTGAAACCTCGTTCTCCGAGATCAAATTCCCTATAAAAATTACAAATTTTATCCAAAAAAGTTCACTTTGACAAATTTACTTAGAGGAATAGATCCTACAATGTGGCAACCCTGATCCAAAGATGATTCGTGTGTTACTCCTCTGATCCAATGTTAACAAGTATGTATTCCATGAACACCATGACGAAAGAATCAAGATATTAGTGGAACAACCTATTCATGATTTTCATAAAGAAATCTTGAGAATTTGTTAATCCAAATTGCATGGAGAGATACTCAAGGTGGTCTTACCAACTTTGGAGGGATATCTTTGTGATATCTTCCTATTTACACCTTAGTCGATGGTAACCCAAACACACATCTATTTTTAGATCCATTCTCCACCCTTCAATTGGTCAAAAAAATAATCTATTTGTGGAAAAGGATATTTCTTCTTGATGGTTACCTTATTCAGATTTCCATAGTCAATGAACAACTGAAGGGACCAATCAGACTTCCACATGAAGAGAATATGATCATCCCAATGATAGATTCTTATACTAAAGAATCTTTCAGATTCTATGTTGTTCATCTGAATTGTTAATTCACTTCATTCGGTGGGGGCCATACGATATGATGGAAGCGGGATTGGATATGTTACATGCACCAAATCAATCGAGAAATACACATCCTGACCTAGAGGAAAGCCCAAAAAATCAATATGGAATACCTCTGGAAACGCATCCTCTAGATGAGGTTTTCCACCATCAGGATCACGACCATTATAATTAGGAGAGAGTGATTATATCTAAAAGATATGATTCCCTAACTCAGGGAGTGGAAGTCCTGTGTGATCTGACTAGGGATCTCATTCCAAAAGAAAATCATGAAAACTCCCATCAGGTGTTGTGAAACTCACAGTTCAACTATATCAATTGATTTTCCCTTGAATGTGCACCAGCCAATCCATACCAAGTATCACATCAAAAAAACCCATATCTAAGACGAGGAGGTACCACTATATCTCAACAATTAACACATAAAGCTCACATGATGGGCACCTGAGACCCTATTCCTACTTCTTTCACAGCAGCATCACCAAACTCCACTGTAATGGACAATAACTCAATTGTAAAATTCATAATGTTCACAGGATGCGAGGAGATGAATGAAATAGAATCACCAATATCAAAAATAGAGGTTTCCATAGAAGATACAATCATAACGGTACCTCGAACAGTCGACAACCCCACCTATGATCCCACAGGTTCCTTATCCACCGCATAAAGATGCCTAGTCTCTTCCTAGGAATTTCCGCTCACCTGTGGCTATACCATGAACTAGATATTCCAAATAGATGATCTGACCCTTCCTCCATGGTCACTAAACCAATACCCCCTATCCTCGATGTCTTTGAATGATTTGGAACTCCCAAGGAATCCACTAATTATTTCCCACATAGGAGTAGATGTGCCATCCTTTAAAAGGGTTGAATGTTTTCCATATAATCATACTAATAAAAAGAAACCGGAGGAAAAGTTTATTCTATTTGGATGTGGCATGGCCTCCCACACTTGAGGCACATGATGAACCTTGCATCAGAATCCTATGAAGAATACTGGCTGGATGGTTTGCCTGAGCTGTCACCCCAATTCTCTCCCTTTACCTCCACCTTAAATTTCTTCCCGGAAGAGTTACCACTACCCAGACATGATTTCATCCCAGAAAAACACGAACTTCCCTTATGTTCGATCTCCACTATACACTTCCGGTCAACCACCATTGCTTAGATTTTCAGCATGAACAGTAAGACCTGGGATTAGATCTCTGGCCGTAGACCCCTCTCGAATATCTGGTCCTTTATCATCTCATTAAAGACCATTAAAAGAGCATACATAATCAACTCATAAAAATAGTTGGCATACACATTCATAGAAATATCCCCCTAAAAAATCTCTATAAACACCGATGATCGATCATACACCAAGACATTATTGAAGTACTGGTTATTGAATATAACGTTGAAGTCATTAAATCTCATCTGCTCACGCTTCCCACATTGAAGCACTTATTCCTACCACCAGTGACTGTGAACCTCTAACTGGAAAGAGGCACAATTCACCTTGACCTACTCTGGTATTTTTAAGAACTCAAACATGAGCTCAACCTTTTTTATCGACTCATCTGCTTCCTGGTGTTCAGTGTTACCTCAGAAAGTAGGACACTTGTTTTGCATAAACTATCTAGAACATTGCTTCATAGGGCCAGTCTCATATTCTCTAATTGAATCTAGAATAGGATTTGGTTACGGTCCTAAAACACGTACATCCTTAAATTCATCCTCTACAAGCCCTTGGTAAAGCGGTAAGAGAGAACTCTATCCGGCTTCCTCCTATGGGTTCATGGGGGCTTTCTGGGGAAGCATGTTGTAGAAAAAGACATCATCCACAAGAATAAATATAATTACACCAAATTATTAAAATTTCATCAATAACATCATACATAAATAATAAAAACACATTACAATAAGAAAATAAACAAATAGTCCACCCCCACCTGATATCAACGGGTAGTCTGTAGCCCACAAATCTCACCTGGAAGTGGATTCAAACAAACAATTCCAATGCCCTGTGCTGACTAGAGTTCTACCATGAGAGGTGAGAGATAGGTACTATACATGGGAAAGATACTATTAGTGCCAACTTTCCTAGCTCCTCTCAAGATCGATGCATCCGAAAATAATAATACATCCCAAAAAAAATAACCCAACTCTAATAACATTTTGTCATAAACCGAATCTTGTCTCCATAATTATTCGCACCAAACTCAGCCCATGGAAAGTTCCAAATACCATTTTCTAACCCCATAGTCTGACATAGGTTCTTGGGTTTCATGAATTATTGTTTGGGAACGATTAACCATAGTTTGGAATCATTTAACAAAAAACAACAATCAGTTAACCAAATCTGAAATTTTATTCCAAACATGCCTTAAATAAAATATAGAACTGAACACATAGGTTTAAATATGAAAAAATAGGTCCAAATATAATTAAAATTTGTAGTAATGAATCCCAAGGGACTCCACATGATAAAGTGTTATCACCCACAATATCTCTCCACAACACCACACAAAAGGAAAAAACTAGAAACCCGAACCTCAATCTCCCAAGGCCTCGGCTTTACCTTTGTGAAACATGATCAAGTATACTTACACCCAACGGGTATAAGTAGGGTGTCAGATTAATCACAATAGGATACCACCTAAATGATTCTATATATTATGAAATACATGATGAAATGTATGCAAGTTTTTAATAAATAATAAATGGTGTAAATAAATTCTAATGAATGAACCTTTTAAAGTAAACAATTATCTAATAGAAATTTTAAAGAGTAAACACATTAAATAAAAACATTTTAGATACATAATTTTTTTAGTCAAACACACCCTAATTCAATGATAAATACAAAAGATCAAATGAGAAATAATATCTAAAATACCTAAATGCTCAAGATAGTTTAGAGCCCTATGTACCTCATATATTGGTGTAGTGTAACCATAGTAATATATGTTCACCTGTATGAGCCACTAGTAGGGAACATACCCATAACCAAGTGGTCCCAAATCATCATAAATATGGATTTGTTAGTGTTCTCAATGTCCACTATGCTTAGTGATACACAGACAAATCCACTATGAATCACTAGAATACTAGTACACGTCTACCCACCTAGACACCTAAGATTCTCCCATATTCCTCAAACAAATTCCAAAATTGACCAAAATCCAATTTGACATAAAATCATCATTTTGGGTCACCCGGATTAAAAAAATTAGTTACATATGGTCTTCTCATTTTATATAACTCAACAAAACATTTATGATATCCATAAAACAACATCACAAAATATAAAAATGTTTTGCACGTAACATCCATTGAAACCCCACATTAAACACCATGTACATACCCATATTTCATCAAAACAGAATTTACAACACTAACACATTTAAAAAAACCATTTCATCAATTATAAAAACTCCCAAATGATCCAACATGGGATATCCATGAAAACACTCATTTTCACAAAAAAAATCCATTTTAGCACCATTCTCTTAACAAGTGCCACCAAAAATAGTTTTCACTCTAATGAAAAAGGAAAATAAACATAAAAAAAATTAATCCAATTATGCTAAATCATACAATAATTATTTCATATGGAATAAGCTACCAAAGGTTTCAAAACATCCAATCCTTGTATGAAAGTTTATCCACACCACCACTACACCACAAGGGAGTTCAATTAAACATAAAACCACATGATTAGACCATGAAATCCAATATAAAACCCTAAGATCAAATCCACACTTTCTGGAAAATAGGGACATGAAAAAGAAAATAAAGAACCCTAAGAAAATGGGAGGAGGATGGGATGAAACCCACATAGTAGAGAGATCTTGAATAAATCACCAAAATACACCAAAATTTAAAAATAAAAGCCACCAAAACTGATACGGACGATCGATTGAGGCTGAAGAGTTCAACTGGGGACTAAAATGGTAGAAAAATAATGAAAATTGAATGATTTATGGATGAATCAAATTACATTCTCAAATATAGATGACTTGAGAAGCCCTGAAAAATTTCACCCTAATATACAATGAAAATGTGCCCCAAAGAGGAAAAATTAGTTATTGGGGTGGGCCTAGGGTTTTTGACTTTGGGTGGTATCCATAATCTCAACAAAACATTAAAAAATTAATGTGATATTAAAGTATTAAAATAAATTTAAAGAAGAAAATGGGTTGACGGGTTAGCCCAATTCCTGATTAAATCACCCAAATCCAAAATGATAATGTGTTCTTAAGGGGTCAAAATAGACATGGTGGTTTGAATAAGTTAGGGGAGGCCAAGTGGGATGTGTAATGGGAGAGAAATGTTAAAAAATGAAAGGGTTATAAAATATTTTTTTAATATACAAATTGGCTAATTGTTGGGACCAAATCATTATAAAACCCCCATTTCACCAAAAATACCTCTGAAACGACCAATAACAAAGAATAAATACATACGAAATGAAAATTTATTTTAAAATATGTCACGTAGGTGACAAACCCAATCCTTTTATACATTATATTACATGATTTTAAAACATAAATATATAATAATTATAATAAAATGACCATAAAGATGGTTTTTATTTAGATGAAAGGGTTATTAATACATTTAAAAAATTCCTCTTTATTTTATTGTCTCTAGTGAGCTCCTAAAATCCCTTCCAACTGCTATAACTGAATGGGATAACCTAGGGAATTCATAACATATGGATTGAGGTAAAAATATTTGTAATGGAGTAAACATGATAAAGAGCATAAAATTTGAGAAAAAATGTATAACATAATATCATAATATATCTGGAAAATGAGTAATCACAATTATTGAAATAATAATGAAAATGGTATCATAAGAACATTGTAATAAAGGAATTGTCTCAGTGGCAACTAACAAGACATAAAAATTATTCATGGTTTTCACCCTTCACAAAATCACAAAGAGGAAAAGGTCAACTAATGGATCTAGTTTACTCCATCATCCCATACATGATGTCTCAAGGGAATATAATAGTACCGAATGCATTAGAGAACTATCTAGGTGCACATATCATAACATTATCATCCTCTAGTTGTGCCACAAAAAGGAAATCATTCATAAGGATGAACATATTAATTACCCATGAATATAATATGTTCTGAATAATATTTCATTATATCAGAATCAAATGAAATTTCAATATGAAGGGATTTTAGAAATGGTCATAAGGAATGTATTACTATATCAAAGGATAGTAGTAAAAACTAGGAATATATTTATATATGGGATTAATTTATAAATAATTTAGTATAAATCCATAACATCAAATGATTATTTTTATGATGAAATTAGTTTTAAAATTAGAAATAAAAATCTTGAATAAAATATCTTTTTCACTTTTAATGACATCAAACGATGTCTTCATAGTTAGAAAGTGATTATGAAATATCATTCAGAACATTTACTGAGAAAAATACTATTTCCATTTTAAAAATTTATTGTAAATCTAAAACATTCATAATAATTAATGAAAAATTTGTTGGAAAAAAACCATTGAAATGTAAAAAATGAATCTTTAAATCCTTCATCGGTCATTATTATTGAACAGTTCCATTCATGTAGAATATGTGAAAAAAATAAACATTCTGTTCAAAAAATTATCATAAAAATAAAAATGTACAAATATAATAAATCAACATGAATATTATATTTAAATTGATTCTAAAAGAAAAATTAATGTTTAAACTGACTTGAAACAATATTATTAAATCAATTTTTAATTTTTATTTAAATAACCTAGATTTGGATGAAAATGATTTCTTAGATAACAAGAAATGAATTTGATTTTATTTAAAAAAAATTATAAATAATATTAAGTACCAAATAGAGGAACATATAATATTACATTAAAAATTAATTAATAGTTATATAAGAAGAAAATTATTATTATTATTATTATAATATTATCATATAATTTTCTTCCATGTAAATTCAATAATAAAAAATCATGATTAAATGATATTGAAACATAAACACTTGCTGCACTACTAATATTTGAATCATAACTTCCCAGGAATGAAGTATATGAATTTTAATTTGAAATATAATTAGGTAATAAGGATACATATTATAGTATTTAATGGATAATTATGCACACAATTCAAAATAATTTAAGTGTATAAATGAACATGTGTCTCAAAAAAGATTGTTTGATACCCCACCCTTACAACGATTGTATAATTAATGTTAGAGTTAATCAATGGAGTGGTATTATATAAATAATTTATACCCACACAAATAAATGTTTAAATAAAAAATAAATCACACAAAATTAATTTATCACATAATTGTGGCATAATATAATAAATGAAGAATATGTAGAACCAAATGAATGGAAATTGGGAAAACAATACCCCTTACCTCACGCTTTCCAATTTTTGAGCACTCTGTAACCTGTTGTATTGTGGTTTTAAAATTTTTATTAACATTTACCAAATACATATTAATATTTATAATATCATATATTATCCTTTGTTGACATATTATTTCATCTTCTTTAATAAAATATCACTATCACTCTTTTTTTCATGTGTTATTATTTGGGCATTCTCCATCATGGTTTTTCTATGAAGTTTCTTAACAATAAACATTGGTTATATTTAAATAAAATCCTAAATGAAATTAATGTTAATAATATAATTTTTCCATTATCTATAAATTTATAATAATTATTGAATATTTAACATGAAGAATGAATCACATTACTTCCTGGAGATGATAGGTTATACATACGCATGTTCAATATTTTCATTTACTTACCATATGAATGGTAAATAAAGTTTATATTAAATTTATTTTATAGAATAAATATCATGTAATATTCTTCACATATATTCATTAAATTTAACTTTTATTAGCTTCTCTGTAATGTGTTAGTGAAAAATGAATCGAATTACTTCGTGAGGTGGTAGTAAGCCATACACACGAAAACAGTTATAATTTATTCAATGGATGGTAAATTTAGAGGATATGATATATTTAATTTACATAAATATTAATATTTGAGAAATATAATATATCAAAATACAATTAATTAATACCACCATCCTTATAAAGCGTAATTGGAAAATGAATTACATCTCTGTATGAGGTGGTAGCCCAACGTATAAATGAACAATGGTATCATATACAATATGGAATGAAATGTTAGATGATATATGTCATATTGTAATTAAAATATTATAATTATATAAAATTTATCATATATAATCATTATAAACATCATTATACCCAGTTTTGAGTAGCGATGATTGACAACGAATATCCTCGGTTAGCGAGGCAGCAGTCTTCCATAAAAATGATCAATAGTTTAGTTTACCATTTGATGGAGGTGTAGATGGTTTTAGGTCATTACATTAAAATAATTAAATATCATTATATTTAAGAAAAATTCATTTTTATATATGCAATGACCCATTAATTTATAAATGAAAATTCCTCTTGGCCTATTTAAATTGCTTCTTATGGATATGTAGACCATATCCACTTATTTGGATCTATGTTTTATATTTTAAAATACCATTAATAATTGTGAGCATTGGAAATACTGTATTTGAACAATGATAACATGATTAGTATAAATATAGGTCTTTAACCAATCCAATTTAAAGAGTCAATGGAAGTGATAGCCACATCCAGTATACTTGCCACATACGAAGCCCATTTTTCGGAGCACAGAAAAGAGGTAGAGTCATTTAGCTTCACTCTTGACCAAGACCAAGCGAGATTGAATAGGTTAAGCTCGAGCGGAACCACATACGAGAGAAGTGTAAGGTGATAGAGATTACCACTTGAGAAATGTTATCTCAGACACCCCAAGAGTCTGTCACCATAGCGCACCAAACCTTAAGGTAGTATGTGGGTGTTTTAAGGGGTTATGTAACAAGACCCTAGTAATATGATTATGTACAATATTCTTGTATAGGGAATATACATTCTTTTTATTATTGTTACTTTATATACAGTTTTTAAAGCACAAATAGAATTTTTAGTTAATATTCAACTAAGAAATCTATTTTGATTAATTAATGGATTTTTCAGTAAAATATTATTTTAATAATATATTATTATTTTTATTAAATTACTTTTTATTAAATATAAATGAACCTATGATTTTATGAATGCAATTGTAATTTTTATTAAGGTTTTAAAGTTGTTTTTGTCAAAACCCATGAATTTTCAATAAATGTTAGTTTTTTTAAAATTAAAAGTTCAAATATTTGGAAAATTATTTAGATTAAATAAATACAATTTTTTTAATCAGAATGTCAAAATTAACCAATAGTGAATTTTTCATAATTTTCCTAGACAATCGAATTTTTGGGACAAAATTAAATACCGTTTAAATATATAATGTGTTTTATGACATTATAAGGTCAAAATAGTGATGTAATTAAATACTCTAAAAATTGTTTTCAGCTAATATATTCTTTACCATTATAATAATGTGATTTTAGTTTTTTTGACTTATTTTACAATGCTTTAGTGGACCCTTCAAGACATATAAAACATTTTGTCTTTTTAAATTAATTTCCTTGAGAGTGTAACTCACCTCCACATAAGAAACCCTATTATTTTTAAATTTTCATCCATTAGACTTATAAAATATTATGTTCCAGTCCCCTTTGAAAAAAACCATCGGCAAAAACCAGGAGCTGGTTTGTGGTATTGATTAGTTTAATATTTGGTGTCTCAAAACAAAATAATAATGACTTCCCTCTCATTTAGTATATAAACCCACCCACACTCCCACTTAATCCTCACTCAAAGCCTTTGGAGTTCGACCATCCCCTTCCCTCCTCTCTCTATAATCCTCCAAAGGTTCCCCAAGTACCCATGAATCCTCTCTCAAGCATTTCCCAAGATTTTGGGATCACACTTCCAAGTAAGAGATTCATTCCTTTCTCATTTCATCCATGATTATTAATATTGTTATGTCCATTTATTTTAAATTATAAATGTTTTTGTATGATTTATCACCACCCCTATATTGTCCTTATTATGTTTGAATGATGAGATACCCATTTCAATCTAATCAAAACCTTCCATATATACATGTTTCCATGCCGAGATTAAGTAAGAAAGTTCTATCTACTCATTTACATTCATGAAATTATTTTGTATTCTGAATATAAATTCCATTAACTATGTTGTGACATGTATCTATATGACTACCCTTACTGTCTATTTCATGTATAAATGATGAGACTCCTTTTTCTCTCTTATCAACCATTTTTATGAAGTCTTATCTCACATCGTTATGTTGCCGAAATAACACGACATTTTTCCAAGACAAAATCATTTTGTAGTGAATAACATGTCCACTTTTCTATCAATGGTATTCACCTTTATTCATATTTACATATTGATGTAGGAGTTTTAGGTATGACTTCCACATTAATTAATCATGGAACAAATTTGGATGTTTTATGAATTCATGTTCTATGATCTTGTGGAACACTTAGGCATGAAATGAAATGTTTAAGAAGTGTGCACCCTGAAATCACTCCAATGCATTGGGTAAAGCATTGTATCATTATACGTCATGTGTAATGAGTGTTGAATAATGCTAATTAATGTGAAATGATGGTTTAATCATGATTCTTGTGCAATGATGGATTTCTCATGCTCTATGTGCAACTAGCCATGGCTCATGCTAATTCCATGTTTAGTGTTGTTGCCACATTTCCATGTTATGATTATCATGATTTATCAGACCTTATGTTCATGTTTCAATTGTGCTCCATTGATATTCCTATGGTCTAACATGTATTGTATTCCTCATGTTATTCCATTCTTATTCCCTTACTAGTCTTTATATCTTACAATTATGCAAGTCCTCAGGTAATCCAGTGCAATGCAAAGTACAAGAGAATGTAGTGGTCATGTAAATAATGTTTTCAATAAGATGTTGTTTTCTATTCATTAAATGTTTATGTAATATTCCTAAGCCCCAAAGATACTAGACCTCTCGATCTTCTATATTGTATTATGTGACGGTTTTATGTAATAAATCATGTTTATGTATGTAATAAAGAACAAGGTTTTTATAGTTGGTATCAGAGGACTGGTTTAGTTATTTTGGGATTAGGATTAGAAAACCATAGTGAAGCCTTAGAGAAACGACTAATTATAATAAAACAATACCTATATTTTTGTGGGTAATTAGTAAGTGTTTTATCATAAAAATATATCTCTGTCTGGATATGAGCAGGTAGAGGTGCCTCTTGCACAGATGTACCTAGGTGTGAAAACCCCGAAAATGAGTTTCGGGTTTCACTTGGGGTATCCTCGTACACAAAAATGGGGCATGCTTCACACTTGGTTACGAAACTCCTGGAGGATATGCATTGCTAAATTCACATGCTTATTATGAACCATTATTACGGGAATTAAAAAAAATAACCTAAGAAAATATGATAGAAAGTAGATCAGGGATAACATAGATTGATGCCTATTGATTCATATGTTAAGGAAATAAAAGCTATTTATATTTCATTTGTCTTGTACTTGGATTACCCATTATGTGTTTCCATAGACATTTCTTTTATTCTAGCCATTGGCCGGAAAGAGGAGGACTCAGGCTAACAACCGATGTGAAGATTAATGTGATGACTGTGATAATGAGATTCCTAATCCAATGGGAGTGGGAATCGTGAAATTTGTCACGATTCTCTCTCAGTTAACTCAATATTTGAATAGAACACATGGGTCAAGAGGAATTCTCAACACCCCCCCCCCCCCCAAGAATGAACATGTCGCTATCTAGTGCTTCATGAGACAAAGGCCTCCTACATTTAATGGATCATTCGATCCCTCAATCACCGAAAAATGGATCAACTCCATTGAAAATATCTTCTCCATCATAAATTGTTCCGAACAAGATAAGGTTCTCTTATCTGGTTATTGTTTGGAGTGTGATGCTGATCAAAGGTGGAAATTGATCAAAAATAAGAAGTCTGAGAAGACGATTGAGGCTTTATAATGGAAGGAATCCCGAAAGCTATTTTTTGATAAATATTTTCTGCACACCCTCCAGATTAAGATGGAATGGGACTTCCTTGACCTCAAGCAAAAAGACAATGAATCTGTCAGAGCGTACAAGGAAAACATCAAAAGGCTTGCACGATACGCCTCCAACAATGTCATTGCCCCCGAATACAAGGTTGGTTATATCTTTGGTGGGTTGAAGCCTAGCCTGCGGAAAGGTGGATTTCAATTTTGGTGGTATGATGGATAAATCCAACATTTCTAAGAAGATACAACACCCCAAATTCCAATGGTACTGAAAGAAGCACCCCACAAATTTCTAGAAGGGGACGAGGAAAAGCTTTATGTGTGAAAGATAAGGACACATATCCTTTAACTGTCAACAAGAAAAACCCATGGATACGACAAAGGAGAGGAATGATCTGTTCGAATCTCATCTCCTTTTTCATTTCTTCAACTGCAATGAACTAGGTCATCTTTCAAATCAGTACCCTAATCCATGGGGTTTTGGAGTCAACCAACAACCTCCAAAGCAGCTATGGCAAGCTTATTCAATCCCTACCAGCTAAGTGAACCCCCAAAACAAAGTGGTGATGGGTATGATATTTATTCATTCAGGAATAGAAACATAATTTTTGATTTAGGTTATATTAATTTTTTATATCCTAACAGTTTAGGAGAACAATTCCAACAACACCACAAATCATGGAAGTAAAGATTTTGGTGAGTATGAAAAATGGAGAAATCATTGAATCCCAAGAATATAACACATCCCATATCATAATCAGTGGATTGAAATTCCCTGAAAACATCATCATACTCCCTCCTGTGGAATTTTACACAATTACTGGCATGGATTGGATATCCCTATATAGAGCAAAGATAAATTTCCATGAGAGAGAAATCACTCTCGATATAGAGAATCGTCCCTAGATTCTGTACAAGTGAAAGGAGGTCAATGACTCATCTTCAGATCCATCATCTCATATGTGGATATTACAACCCTATGATCACCCGTATCTAGTTTATATGTTTGATTATAAGGAGGCAACTATTCTTAAGGAAATGTCTATTGTGTTGGAATTCGGTGAAGTGTTTCTCGAGTAATTTCATGGTCATCCACCTAGAAGAGATTTTGAATTCTCAATTGATATTATACCTGTGGCATGGACAATATCCAAGAATTCATATAGAATGGATGTTTTGGTGCCTGAAATGTTGAAGAAACAACTAATGTTGAATCTGGATAAAGGGTTTATACTCCCATGTTCTTCACCATGGGGTGCACCAGCCCTATTCGTCAAAAATAAGGATGGGTCAATGCACCTTCGCATCAATTATCGTGATCTTAACAAAACCATGATAAAGAAAACGTATCCTCCCCCATGAATTAATGACTTGATTGATTAACTACATGGAGTAAAATAATTCTCCAAGGTAGATTTGTGGTCATAATTTTATCAAGTAAGGGTAGATAAGGAAGATATCCCCAAGATAGAATTTCATACAAGTTACATGCACTATGAATTCATATTAATGCCTTTCGAACTCATTAATTCTCTAAGAATCTTCATGGACTTGATGAATATAGTATTTATAGATTACATCAACAAATTTGTTGTAGTGTTTATAGATGATATTCTAATATAGTCCAAAAAAAGAGGATAATGAGGATCATCTAAGATCTGTACTAGAGACCTTGCGATATGAGAAGATCTATGTAAAGTATAGAAAGTGTGATTTCTGTTTGAATGAGGTCTCATTCTTGGTCCATATCATCACAAGCAATGGGATATCTATGGATCCCTCCATGAATGATGCAATAGAGGGATGTCCAAGTCCAACATTGGTAACAGATATCCATAGAATTTTAGGGTTAGCTTGATATTATCGAATATTTGAGAGAAATTTATCACGATTGTACAAACATCTTAACAAGATACCTTGAAAGGGAGTAATGTTTTCTTGGAGTGATGAATGCGATGTAAGCTTCATGGAGTTGAAAAGGAGGATTACCACTGCACATGTGCTCACTTTACCCTCAAGTGGAGAACTTTTTGTGGTATTCAGTGATGATTCAAAGAAGGTTTTGGGCTGTGTAGTGAATCAAAATGGCAAATTCATTGCCTATGCTCCAAGGTAGTTGAATGTTAATGAGAATAATTATCCAAAACATGATCTAGAGTTAGATGTGGTGATATTCACTTAAAAATTTTTGGTGGACTTATCTATATGGGGAGAATATTAAAATATATATGAAACACAAAATCCTCAAGTATATATTCACTCAAAATGAGTAGAAAATGTTCCAATGAAGATGGTTTTAGCTGATCAAAGACTATGACTACTAAATCCATTACCACAACAGAAAAGCGAACACGGTGGAAGAATCACTTTGTAGAAAGGAACTAGAAATTTTATCATTGATTAAAATTGACAAGGATCCAATCTTCTATGATTTGATGAAGATGGACATGAGAATCATAAACATGGGAACATCGTCAGCCCTTTCAAAAATGATTGCTCAACCATATCTTTTGGAAAGGTTAATTGACGCTAAAAGGATGATGTAGGAATTCAGAAGAAAGTGGATGATATCAGAAAAGGAAAATCCTCAGAGTTCAATGTTAATGAAGAAGGAAATATATGTTTTGGGAAAATACTATGTGTTCTATCAAGTCTAGAGATGAATTATGAACTTCTAGATGATTCACATAGTTCAAATTTATCTATTCACACTTGAAACACAAAGATGTTACAAGATCTTTAAGAGCATTACTGGTGGGATAATAAGAAGAAGGAGATCTCTGAGTATACATCAATGTCCCTAGTGTGTCTATAAGTGAAGGTAGAGAGGAAGAAGTCTAAGGGGATGATGGAACCATTTCCCATACCAGCATGGAAATAGGAGAAAATCACCATGGACTTTGTCACCGGACTCCCAAAGACATCCAAAAAACAATGCAATTTGGGTTGTTTTAGATTGTCTTACGAATTCTTCACACTTCATTGCAATTCAGGAGGATTTCTCATTAGATCAACAGGCACAGATATACATCAAAAAAGTGGTAAGGGTGTATGGAGTGCCACTATCTATTATATCCTATTGAGATCCAAGATTCACCTATAGGTTTTGGAAGATTCTTTAACATGCTCTGGATACTGAACTGGACATCAGTATGACCTATCAAGCCCAAAATGTTGGCTAATCTAAGCAAACTATTTAGACAATGGACGATATGTTAATATCATGTTCAATGGACTTTAAAATAGGTTGGGTTCAACATATTACTCTAGTTAAATTATCATATAATAACAATTTCCACTCGAGCATCCGAATTTCACCTTATAAAGCCTTGTATGGGAAGAGGTGAAGAACCACGACATTTTGGGATGATGTCGGTGATCTTAAGATTCTAGGACCCCAAATTGTTGACGAAATGGTAGAGAAGTTGAAAACCATTCAGCAGTATATCAAGGCAGCCCAGAGTAGACAGAAAAATTATATAGATAACCATTGACGATACCTTGAGTTTAAAGTTAGAGGCATGTTATTTCTACACATATCTCCCTGGAAGAAGGTTATGAGGTTTGGAAAGAAGGGAAAGTAATGTCCTATGTACATTTTCCCCTTAAATATTCTTGATTGTGTAGAGAATGTGGCCTATATACTAGCACTTCCACATACTGTGGCCAATGTACATGATGTCTTTCATGAATCCCTTTTATGGAAATACATTGCCGACCCTTCAGATGTACTGTTTCTAGAGGTAGTACAACAAGCAGAAGATCTTTCTTAAGTGGAGCAACCAATGAAGATCTTATATCGTAGAGAAAAACTTCTATGAAGTAAGTAAATGCACCTTGTCTTGGTGTTGTAGAAAAACCACAAGTTTGAAGAAGTGATGTGGGAATTAGAATAAGTGATGAAAAAGATTTACCCACATCTGTTTTAGTGTGGGTAAACAAAATTTCAGGGTTGAAATTTCATAAGGGGGTATGATTGTAATGACCCAAAAAATTATTAATGCAAATTCCACTTGGTCTATTTAAATGTATTCTTATGGTTTTGTAAAACATATGCCATTTTTTTGTTCTATGTTTTAGATTTTCAAATTTTGTCAAGAATTATGACTGTTTCATTTATAGCTGTTGAACAATGATCACATGATTAGTACAAATATATGGCATTAGCAAATCCAATTTACTCAGATAAAGTAATAGATGGAATTTTCAGTAGACTTGAACCTTACGAAGCTCATTTGTCAAGCTCGGAAAGGAGGTGGAATCATTGGTATTCACTCTTGAACAAGCCCAATCCTATCTTGAATAGGTTAAGCTCGGACATAACCGCCTGCGAGAGATGTGGAAGTTGATAGAGATTAACACTCGAGCAATGTTATCTGCGCCACCCCAAGAGTCTGTCACCATGGATCACCTAACCCTAATGTTTTATGCAGGAGTTTGAAGAGGTTATGTAACCAGACCATATTACTTTGATTATTTACATTATTCTTGTATATAACATATACAATATTTTTATTATTGTTGATTTGTAAAACGGTTTTAATGCACAAATATTATTTTTAGTTAATATTAAACTAAGATATATATTTTGATGAATTAATGGATATTTTTATTATAAAATATTTTAATAAAATAATAATAATATTATTAAATCACTTTTTATTAAATATAAATGATCATAAAATTTTATGAATGAAATTTTAATTTTTATTATGGTTTGAAAGCCGTTTTTGTCAAAACCCATGAATTTTTTTATAAATGTAAATTTTTATTTTAAAAGTAAAAATTAACATATTTAGAAAATTATTTAGATAAAATGAATACAATTTATGGAAACAGTACATTAAAATTATCCAACAATGATTTTTTCATAATTTTCTGTGACAGTAAAATTTATGGGTAAAAATTAAATATAGTTTAAATATATAATGTGTTTTATGACATCATAATGCCCCAATAGTGATGTAATAAAATAATCTAAGAATTATGTTCGAAAAATATATGTTTTAACATTAATATAATGTGATTTTAGTTTTTTGGATTTATTTTACAATGCATTAGTGGACCCTTTAATACTCATAAAATATTTTATCTCTTTAAATTGATTTCCTTGTTATTGTGACTCACCTCCACATAAGAAACCCTATTATTTTGAGAAGATTGGACATTGTACTTATAAAATATTTTTATACAATCTAATTTTGAAAAACACATATTATGGTTTGTGGTTTTCATTAGTTTTATATGTGGTGCCCCAAACATGAATAATATGGAATTCCTTCTCTTTTCCTATATAAACCTACCCAAGATCCCACTTCCTCCTCAATAAAAGACTTTGGAGTTTGACCACCCCCTTCCATCCTATCTCTCTAGAATCATCCCAAGGCCCCTCAAACTCCCATGAAGCCTCTCTCAATCCTCTCCCAATCTTTTGGGATCACACTTCCAAGTATGGGATTCCTTCCTTTCTCATTTTATCCATGCTTCTTAATATTGTCATACCAATTTATTTTCAATTATAAATGTTGGGGTATGACTTTGAATCACCCCTATATTGTTTAATTTATTTTTTAATGATTAGATACCCATTTCCATCTAATTGGTTCCTTCCATATATACCCATTACCATTCCAAAATTCCTTAAGAAATTTCTCTCTCCTCATTTACTTTCAAAATATTATATTGTATTATAAATCAAAATTCTATTACCTAAGTTGGGACCTATATCTATATGAATACCCTTACTATCTATTTCATGTACATATGATGAGACACCCATTTACCTCTCATAAAACATTTTTATGATTTATTATGTCACACAGTTATGCTGCAGAAATTGCACCATAATTTTCAAAGCCAAAATCATTATGTAGTGAATACCATGCCCATTTCTCATTCAAGGGTATTAAACTTTATGTACATTTACATATTGATGTAAGAGTTTCATGTATGAATTATTATTCCTTAATCATGGAATAAATTATGATGTTTTATGAATTCATGTTTTATAATCTTGTGGCACACTTATGCATGAAATGAAATTTTTAAAAATGGTGCGCCCTGATAGCGCTCCAATGCATTGAGTAGAGTATTGTATCATGATACGTCTTGTACAATGAGTGTTTATTCATGCTAATTCAAGTGAAAAAATGGTTTACTCATTCTTCAAGTTCACCGAGGGAGTAATCATGCTCCATGTGCAATGAGCCTTGACTCATGCTAAATCCATGTTAAGTGTTGTTTCCACATTTCCATGTTATTATTACAATCCTTTATCATGCGTTTATTTTCATGTTTCTGTTGTTATCCATTTATATGACTATTATCTAACATGTACTATATTCCTCAGGTAATTCAATGTTTATTCCCTTAATGGGCTTTATAGCTCACCCTTTTCTTATGCATGTCTTTATGTTATCCTATTCAATGCTATGTATGAGGGATTGTAGTGGTTATGTAAAGAAGTTTTCAATTAAAAGTTACATTCTATTCTTTAAATTGTTATTTAATGTTCCTAATTCCAAAATACACTAGAACTCTTTATCTTTTATATTGTATCAAGTGAATTTTTATGTAATAAATCATGTTTAAGTATGTAATAAACAATAAGGTTGTTATAATATAATTATGGAATTATTACCTGACCCTATACATTAAATAATCTTGTTAATTCAACAATAAAACACTTCTTCATAATCCCAAAGATAATTTTTAATTTATAGTATTAATAAATTAGAAAATAATTCATATATATCAACCACATTTAATTAAAAATGGGTACTACTACAATAATATCCATTTTTTCATTATATTAAATAGTTTTTATAGAAATATGAAATATTTTCATGACATGTGTTTGCAACATTCATTGTGTATTATCATTTCTTTTACAAATCCCGAAATCCTATGATAATCATTTTAAAACATGCAATGATCACAAATTGTTCAGTAAGGGATTTAAACAAACGGAGTGAACCTATAAGAACATGAAAACTTATAATCATATGAATTCATTTTGAGAAATACATACTTCTCACCCAATAAGTATCATACTGTTACATTATGAAATCATGAGATATCCATTAATCATAGAAAATATAAATAATACCATAGAGTTATCTTGAGGAATTAATTACATAATATTTCAACCCTCACAAATACTATATGCTATTAACCCACACAGATACCTTACAATGTAACCCTCATGACTACCTTATGTTGTAGCCCTCATCGTAACTTTATGGTGTGACTAGAATAGTTACACATTGAGTAACCATATGGTCAACCTTGAATATAATGAAACCCAATAAATTTTATGGATTTATAGGTACCTCCATTCATTAAAACAATTCCTTAGAACAAGAACATAATCATTAAACGACAATACATACATTATAAAAATTATTCCCATTATATAGAAAAAAACTAAAAGAGGATTATAAAAAGTACCTTAAAAATATCATATATTTGATGTGAGAATTGATAAAAATAATTTAATATGTGTATACACTATAAATCCACATAATAAAAAATTATATAATAATAATTTATTTCAAAAAGAATCATTCTACCATGTTTTCCATGAAGTTCCAGGATAACCCAAATAATTGAAATTGGCTTATGAATTCCCTTACCTCAATTTCATATTACATAAAACGTATTCATCCCCCTTTATAATGGTTTAATTAGTGTTATTGACATTTTAATGATTTGTATTTCTAGTTCTAATTACATATATTTTATCCCTATATAATCTTTCCACCCATTTATCTAAAATATTTTTTTTCATTTTTTTCAGGCGATTTTATTTCATGGCTACCATGGTTCGTAAATTGGCGATTTTCTGGTCAAATAGAAGAAAAAATACATAATTGGAATCAAATGGTGTAACTATGTATAAATAATTTTGAATGATACCATATTTTATTTTATTTTTTGATATGAGGATGAATAATTATATAAAACATTAATGAGAATGATTTGATTTATTTTGGTAGTTTTTATGATCATCCTAAACATACATCATTTTAGTCAATATCAGGTTTATATATTGGATATAAAACATTTATTAACATGTTATATGTATAGAAAAGTATTATTTAACAATAATATTGGTTTTTAGACCAGCCTTGAATGCACAAATGAAAATATTAAAGTGTATCATCCACGATGGTTGTAAATCAACACATCGTGGATAATGTTCTCATTTTTAGAATAAAAGGGATCGGTGAAGATGTCAGTTGAATAATTTTTCAATAAAAAATATAAAATTAAATTATGTATAATATAATAGTGTTTTCATGCACCATGGATGAGGGGGGGTGATGAGATTATAATAAAAGAAAAATAATCCATAAGAATATAAATGAAAATGGAAGAGGATTTTCTTTCACAAATTATCCTCATTAACAACCTCCTATAGACCCATGTTACTGACCTCTTAGTGTGACTGGTAGGTCTTGGTTATGGGGAAGATACTTCAAAATGGAATTGGTATGAAAGTAAATAATATACATATATTTGAGGTGTGATGAGAAGAGTTTTTGAGAGGTGGTTTTAATTTTAGAGGAGTAGTGTCTTTTTTGAATATTTTATTCCATTTTATTTCTTTTGCACAAGATAATGGATAGTATGAGAATTATCACAAAATATTTTATAATAATTAATGAATGATATATATTAGGTTACATACATCATTCTTGACTCAAGGAATATTTTATTTATCTTATAATGTAAAAATACCAACATTTTAACATATTTTATTATTTAGTAAAAATAATGTATTTAAAAACGTTCCAAAATTTAACCAAAACTAATTATAAATGTGTTCATTTAAAAAATGTAAAACATTTTAACAAAATATAAATATAAGAAATTTAAATTTTTTATTGGAATCAATCATTTATTCGAAAAATAATACATTTTTATTTATATCTAAAATTTTGAATCATTGAAAAATTATTTAATTTCTCATTAATTTTTTCACAATAATAAGAAAAAAAATTATAGTTTATAAATCTATTTTATGAAGATATATTATCATTAAAATATTTATACTAATTATAATATTTTAATTAAATATTAATGACTTAAAAAAATACCAAAAAATAATTTAAAATTTTCAAAAAATATATTTACATATTCAATGATATAAATATATCATATTTTCACATATATGATTAATAAATATTATTTATAGATTCATTAGAGAGGTTATTTTTCTATAATTATAGATTTCTTAATTTCTATAAATACCACTTATTTTATTCCACAATTATAATGAATTAAATTATTTCATTTTATAGTAAAAAAAATTACTTTATAAGTAGCTAGGTTATAACATTCTCCCCACCTTTGGAAAATTTCCTTCTCAAAATTTTTATTTACGTATTAATAAAGTGAGGGTACCTTTAACTCATAAAATTTTTAGATTCCCATGTTGTCTCTTCAACCTTGTGGTTTATCTACATAATCATAACCTGGTGAATTACCTTATTCTCCAATATATTCTCTCTATAGTCAATAATATTAACAAGTTTTTATTTATAAGAATGATTCTATTCTAGCTGATCTACATCATGTTTCAAAACATGAGATGAATCTGGAACATACTTGGTCATTATCTAAACATGAAAAACATAGTGTAACTAAGATAAACTAGGAGGAAAACATACTTTGTATGAGATTGGTTTAACTTTCTCTAATATTTCATAATGTCCAATGAACCATTGAAATATCATTCCTTTCTTACCAAACTTCATAACACTTTCACAGTATGAGATAGTATAAAAACCATGATCACCTACCTTGAAAGAAATGTCTTTCCTCTATTTATCTACATTAAGTTTCTTCCTTATCTATGTTGTCCCATGAGTTGCTATATTTTCTTCACTTTCTCAGCCACTCCATCTATTAATTGAGTTCCATCAACATCCTTTCCCCAACTTAATCATAAAATGGTAGTGTTTGAAACCAGTTTTTAATGTAATGCCTCAAAATGAGCCACATATATACTATAATGAAAGATATTATTATAATAATAGAAAACTATTGAATTCTATTGATCCGAAATTCCATGGAACTCTATTGAACATGATCAAATAATATGCTCCAATCTCCAAATTGTTCAAATACTCTATCCATTAGATTGATGTAGAAATGATGTGATACAATTTAATTTTGTCAGATACAATGGATAGAGGAACTACACATAACCTAACAATATTTCTAAGGTACTGTCGAGCGATTTAATCAAAATACATAGTATCCTGAATAAGATTGAAATGTATATATTTAGTCAGTTGGTCAATAATTACAAAAATTGAATTATTAACTTGATAAGTCATGTGTATTCCCACTACAATGTCCATGGATATATTTTACCATTTTTACTATGGCACTAGAAATGTCTAATTCATCCCCTTTTGTAATTGTCTCTAAGATTTAACCTATTGAAAAGTCAAATATTTTATAGGAATATTTAAAATATTCTGTTTCATTCTATCCCACCTGTAATACTCTAGAGTTTCTATATACATATTCATGCAATTAGGATGATCTGAAAATAGTGAACTATGAGCTTCATATAAGAACACTTTCTTAACCATTGAATCGTACGGGATACATAATCTCTTCCCAAATCTAAATATATAACCCTTATAAATATTAAATTCTAGAAACATACACTTTTTAAGCAATTCTAAATTTTTCTGTAACTCACAATCTTTCTTAGAAACTTGATTAATTTTGTCTGATATAGATGACTGAACTGAAAAATAAAAATAAATATTTTAATTTCTTATCCCAAAAACTTTTATGAATAAAATGATTAAATAGTTAATCAAGTGGTCTTATTTCGAAAAAAACATGGATAATGATTCATGATGTTTCCAAATCAATGAATCTTCTACTTTTTCTTTATTTTAAACTATGATAATTGATCATGCAATCAAAATTTATTATCATCTCAAGCCATCATCTCTGCCCCATGTTTAATTACTTATGATTGAATATATACTTTTGACTATTATGGTTAGTATATATTTCACATTTTTTCGGTATAAATGATTCCTTCAAATTGTAAAAGGAAAGACCCACAGTTTCTTATTCCAAATAATGTGCGAGATAATTTAACTCATCGAGTAGATGTTTTACCGAAGAATCATAAATTACCTAATCATTCTGCATCATAATTGAACTAATCCTCTTCCATGAAGCATTACTGTGGATGATCATTTACCATTTCTAGAAGGGATAGACAATACTAGAGCATGAACCAATATTTTCATCAGTTCATGAAAAAAACATCATATCACTAGGTCTAAATAAATTTATACCCTTTTATTCTTATTTAGTAGGATAGATAAAAGTGAATATTTTTAAACAACCCATTTGTAATAACCTACAAATCCAAGAATAATATGAATCAATGTAACATTTGAAGGTCTTGGAAACTCATCAACCACTTTTGTTTCTGTAGGATCAACTATTATTACATCCTTTTTATAATGATACCATGTAAATAAATGAATTGCAATCGAAATTAATATTTGTTAAATTATTTGTATAACAACTTTTCTTTAATAGTTTTATAGATAATCCATAATTTCTTTTAATGACCCTCATTACTTTTTGAAAAGAGAAAAATATTAGTAATAAAAAAATAAAAATATCCAAAGATTCAAAGAATATTATATTAATGAGACCCATGAATATATTAGGAGTATTTTTCAATCCTAAGTACATAAAAATAAACTCATAATTAATATATCTAGTATGAAAAGTTATTTTTTGGATTTTATCTTCTTGAACCTTCAGTTGATGGTACTCAAATCTCATGTCAATCTTCAAATATTTATGAGCTCACTAAATCTGAACAAACAATTAATTCATTTGAGTAAAATTATTTTTATTCTAAGCCATAATATTATTCAAAGATCTATAATCAATGAAATGTATCAAGGAACTATCTTTATTTTTATGTAACAGAACATGAGAACCTCATGGACACGAGCTAGGTTAATTTAGTCCATTATAAAGCATGTTCTTTATCTGATTTTTCAATTCACGATATTACACTTGAGACACTTGATAACGGGGTTTGGAAATTTTCATTGCATCTAGAACCAAGTTGATAGTAAATTCAACTTCTCAGTCAGGTATAACATCATGATAGTCATTATGAAAAACATCATTGTATTCATTTACCAATGTCACATAATTAATATAAACATTTCCCTTGTTTTTTTACAAAAAATAGTAAGATAAAAATAATTTACATATTTCAATAGTTTCACAGCTTCCTAATATGCTATCAATTGATTGGGTCAATTCTAGCATAAAAACTGAAACTCTCTTGGAAAAAATCTTCTTTATCTCTAAAATCAATCTTATCTTGATAATAAAAAAGAAAATCCCTACCCATAAAAACATAAAAAAAATACCTATGGAAAAAAACAAGGTTTTAGATATTTTCCGTCCATATACCACAAAAAGAAGATTCTTATAATGCGATTTAAATATAATATTTTCCCCTAATGTTTTAATTATGAGTTCTGGGGTCATTTATTGAGGTAAATTTTCCAATTTAAAAGAAAATCTTTGAGAAATACATGAATGTATAGACCCCATATCATACAATACATTAGAAGAATATGATTAAACTAAATACATGATTTCACTTTAATGGATATCCAAACATTTTCTAATGTAGTCTCAAAGGATCTTACTACATATTTCTACATATAATCTTGTTTCATTCCATCATTCTAATCTTTCTTTGTATAGTTATTTTCATAATTCCTCATCTCAATACATTTTAAGAAACTTAAATATTGATAATTAGAATTCAACATACAATTGTTGTGAACTTTTTCATTGGAATCTCAGAATTCATATACAAGCTTACCACATTACAAAAACTTCCTAGTTTTGTTAAGTAATTTCTATGCGTGATTATTACAACACTTTTCACCAAATAGAAACTATAATTTCTACCCTTCATATTTCATTAATTGATTCTTACCCATAAATTTCCATCAGTACCTCTTCCTTTTATGGATTTAAAAGTACACATGAACATTATAATACTTTATTTATACCCTTCCAACACATCAAGAAACTTTATCATTACTCTTGAATACAAGGGAGGCCAATGACCATTGATATCTTGGCTTCAATCCTGAGTTAATATTTTTTATATCATGATCACTAATATGTTTTAGAGATTACATTTCTAATCGGGTGAATTTTTCTTCATAACCCACCATTGAATATTCTTTATTTTGTTCCAATTCTATTAAATTCATTTTCATACAATGTCAGACCACCATAAAAAATATATTTTTCATGGAAAAAATTCTTAAAATCATACCATTCCAAGTCATCAATCTTGGATCTATCCATGATATTCATTACAACAAATCTCCCTTGGTTGGATTCACCATCAAAACATAAAATAGAGCTTTTGATTATCTCAACACCCCATAACTTCAAATATTTTTTTAGGATATTTAATCTACCTTAATCTTCCATTGGGTCTGATGATCCACTAAAGACAGGAGGGGTTTTCCTCATAAAATGTTCTAACATCATCATGTTCATTTATGGTAGCTCTGTTGTTTATCATTTATTCATTCCACCACTATTTATAAACTATGTCAACTGATCCATTAATATCATAAAATGTTCTGTTCTAATTCCTTCAATTCTAGGTTTTGGATTGATATTGATATCATCCACTCACTTCCTTCCCACTCTAGCTTCCATATTTATTCTATAAAAAAACCATTTCTAAAGAAACATATTTCAGATTTAGAAACATTGTAATATTAAGATTCTATATCATTTTAATATTACCATAAGGTATAAAAATATTTATGGTATAATATTAACATCATTCTAACCACTAATGTTATTATCTTGTGATATTATGTGTATTATAATGTCCCAGCCTTAAACATTTCTTAATCTAATCAATTAAAATAGAAAAATAGTTCTTTAAATTCAAATATATAATTTTCAATTTAGAATTTTAGAGAATATAAAAATAATTCAGGCATATCAACCCACAAGCATTAAAATTTGGTACTACTAAAAAAATATCCATTTTTTATAATAATATTTTTATATAAAAATGTAATATTATCAGGAAAATTAATAACATTATTCATCTTTCCTTCTCATTTTCTATTACCCCTTATTAAACAATATAATTTTTTTTAAAAACCAAGGATGATGATAAAAAAGTAAGTATGGGATATAAATAGATGGATATAAACCATTAGTACATGAATAATTATAACACTACTGGAATTTGTTCTATTTGAAATGAGCTATTTGTGATGAGAGCCCGTCACAAATAAGCCCTAGTGATGGTGTCCCGTCATACATAGACCGTTGTAGAAAACTGCGTCGCAAAAAACATTTTTTGCGACGAGAAACTTCCCTATCACAAATAACTCTGTGATTTTATACATTATATATAAATAAACTTATTGCGACAGTCCCGTCACAAATACTATTTGTGATGGTACCAAGAGCTCGTCACAAATACGATTTTAAAAAATATTTTCTTTAACTATTTGCGATGAGATTTCGTCGCAAAAGATCCCATCGCAAATAAAAACCAAAATAAAAAATATATATTTATTTAAATTATTATTAATGAAAATATAATATTAATTTTAGTAAAATAATAAAAAATAAAAAACATTAAAATTCTCAATATTCTAAAAATAAATAAAAAAATTCATATATTATTATTATTATTATTATTTATAAAATAAAAAAACATTAAAAACTATAATACTAAAAAAAATGAATAATGATAAAATAATATAAATATTATTAAAATAATAAAAAATATTGAAATTCTAAATATTAACAAAATATTTTTAAAAGCACAATTTATTATTATTATTATTAAGAAAATAACCAAACATTTAAAAATATAATATTAATCATAAATAATAAAAAATTAAAAAAATATGGAATATTAGGCAAAAACTGAAAATAGATCATATTACAACAAATATTGAATTCAAATGTTTTAACATAAAAACAATCACTGAGGGTGTTGTCTTCTGGAGGAGGTGGAGGAGCTGTAAGAGATGGTGGATGAAACTCCATCCCTAAATTACGAGTCAGGCGGCCCATGTACTCCATCTTCTCGTGATTGTGGAGGAAACTCAATCCCTAAACTATTGATGTCTAATTATTATTATCTTATAACTAATTATTAAAAATTAATACTAATAATTATAATTTATTATTACAAATAAATACAGATAAAAAACAATTTAAATCTTATTTAATTATAAAGAATCAAAAATAATTTAAATTAACATAAAAAAATGAATTAATAAATAAATTAATGGAAATTTAAATAACTTTAAACTTGATCTCCTATTGATGTAGATGGCTTCACTTATATTTTGTGAAAAAAACTAACTCACCCAAATTTTCCCTCTGAAAATTGAGTTTAGAGTGAGATAGAGAGATTAAGAAATGAAATGTGGATTTGAAAAAATGGATGGAGGTATTTATATGTTCGATCAGTTGTGACGGGACTATTTACAAAGGGATGCCCATCAGAAATAATTTTTTTTGCGAAGGGTCCCATCGTAAAAACCTTCAACCTTATTAATTACAGATGGAAGTTAAAAGAGTATTTGTGACGAGACCCATCGCAAAAGGTACCTTCCGAAAAACTATTTGCGACCAGAGAACATCCTGTCGAAAAAAAATATATACCATCACCGGGTATTTGCGACGGGTCCCATAGTAAATACCCGTGGACTAACACATTATTTGCGATGGGGGAATACCAACATTGCAAATAACCTTCCCATGGTTTTCCGCAAAAACCATGCCAAACCTTTTGTGACATGACCACAAATCCCATCACTAATAACCAAGTATTTGTGATTGGTAGAATCCCCTACCACAAATTAACTATGGGACAGACTATTTTCGATGAGATTAATTCCTGTCTTAAATAGCCCGTCGCGAAAAGCTATTTTTTCATGTAGTGTAAACATATGAAATCATTTTCCCAATAACCTAATTATCACCAAATAAGTTTCACATAGTTATTTCATGAAAACCTAATATCTTAATAAAACATAGAAAATATATACAGTACCATAGAGGTAACAGGAGACCTTATATACTTATGATTATATCCTTCACGTATACCATATGATTTGTAACTACAATGACCAAGATTTTTCTTACATTACTATTACACCATTTTAATGATAAACAACATAAAATCATTAAATGAAATGGATCAAAAGGATTATTGTATTCAGAAAATTGAAACCATAAATAAAATTTAACAAATAAAAAATAAAAAATAATATAATTCAATGTTCTCTAGATTCTTATTGGATCTTGAATTCTTAGTAGCACAAGTAATCACTTCTGGATATACATTAAAAATGGGTGATCTGGAAGCCCAATAAGATGATAAATAAGAACATGAAACAATATGACATGGGTGAGAATCATTATGATCATAAAATTGGAAGAATATCATAATTATGAGAATAAGCATTAGATAAATTATTGTAATATTTTAATTCATAAAAATAAAACAAGATGTCATAGTGCTTAACTACAACACATAGATGTAAAAAAACCTAGCATCACATTAAAACTTATTTCACATTTACCATGAGATGCATCATATTACCCAATTCATTTTAGAACTATATAAGTCTGGTCTTACTGATCATGTCATATCATATATATCGGGCTAAATTATTCTAGGTGCACCTAACACATCGTAACATTTACATTATCTTGCATGTCACAATGAACATATATAATTGTTGGAAATAAAAAAACCATCCTAATAAATGGTTTTCATTTCATAAAGAATTAATTCATAACATGTGATCTGAAATGAAAGAGCAGATAAAATACATGGAATAACAATCATCAATCTTTAGTGAAGAATAATCAACACCGATAAGTAAAAGATGTTTTTTGAAATAAAAGTTCTTTTGGAGAATATTTCTTTCGTCATAAACTCAAGTAGAAAAATGTTTTTATATAAAAGTAAATATAAAGATAATGAAATAATATTTAAAGAATATTTGTAATGAGAATGATGTGAAATATGGAAAACTAAAAGAAATGCTGTTGAGTACGGGAATTCCCCTTTAATTATGTTTGAATTCATTATTCACATTAATGTCTAGTATAATCATATTAGATTCATTAATTAAAAATTAGAGAACCAATTATATATTATTTTTATTCAGTATGGTATTATTATGACAATTTGTGGATTTTTAGATGAGTTATAGAGTTTATCCTTATAATTCTGGAGAATTCATTTTCATGGCTTTCATGATTGGTTTACATGTATAGACGAATGGAGGCCCGTGTAAAATGTCAATAAATATCCAGAATATTTATTATATGTTGCTAATGATATTCCATAAGATGGAATGATCTTATAAATAATTTGGTTATATAGCATGAGGTTGATTCATTTTATAAAAGTAAATGATGATTGTTTTAGGATAACATTGGCTGATTTTTTCTCACAACTATCTCATATTGTATTATAATTTAGTATTACATATATAATTTATTTTTATATCATAAAAAAAGTTATAAATTAAACATTATAATATTTTTTAAACCATATAATTGTTTAATTAACATCCTTCAAAGCATTAAATAAAAAAAGTGCATCACCCACAATGTAAGTAAATTGATCGATCATGTGTGATGATTTCATTTTTAAAAATAAAATAGTGGGAGGATGGTGTATAGTTAAGGCTATTCCATAACATTATAGAATAATAGTATATATAACATAATAGATTTATCATTCAATTTTGATAAAATATGGTTAGTATTATAGATGAAATGAAATGGAATTGAAAAGAAATTAAAAGAAAAAGGGATTGGATTTTACCTCTTGGATTCATCCTCCATGAGAACCTCCATTGAGAAATTGTATTAGAGTTTTGATGAGCCCATGATCTCATGGATATGGGTAAGGGGATAGGTAATATTTTTATAAGTATCCATCCTTAAAAATTACATAATCTTGATTTAAGTCAAGAATTCACATTGAGGATCTTCTTAGGTTTAGAGTTTTAGAGAATTAGGCCATAACTATTATATTTCATCTCAAAAAATTACAAATTAAACACTTCTAATCTATTGAAATTTTTTCAAAAATAATAAAACTCATTAAATAAAACATGTTTTATTTTATTCATACAAATATTCTTTAATACTTCCTTTATCTTACCCTTCCTTATACCCTTTGATAAGCATTTCAAAAACTCGGGATGAGAATAAAAATCATAGTAAGGGTTATAAAATAAAGAAAGAAAGCATTAGTCCATAAATACATTCAAAACATATGATATTTAATATACAACATGAAATTATAAGATTTATTAATAACACATAGTAATCAAAAATCAAAAAGGTAACATGTGACATCATTATCAGTCTTACATTGTGGCTTTGACAGCTACATAAGGAGTTACATTTAGAATAACCATCATAGTATATTCCCAAAATAACTAAGGTGAAACATTATAATTTACCTCCATCATGTTACCAATGCATTAGAGGGATATATTGGGATCACATTCTCTTGGATTATCATAGATACACCCATATACACAAACAATTTCCAAGATCCATAACATAATAATAACACATGAACAAGCATAAAAGAAAGATATAATTTACACATTGCAATCATAATATATCATTTAATTATTTTCACACAATAAATCTATTATCAAAACAATTTTAAATACCAAAATATGTAAAAAGTGTATATTGTGTTTATTTTTCTTTTAAAAAAATTACATATTGTTAAGTAATCCAAATATCAAATAGTGATCACGACGGTGGAAAAGTAATTCTCATCGCGTACATTAAAAAGAAACATTACCTTTGTTTTTTTGTAAAACTCTTCACAGATGAAATATTCAATTTGAATGAATTTAACATTAAAAGGGGATTATACACCTTATAAAATAATGTCATGTATAAATCAAAGTATGCCTCAATGAATGGAGATTGAGATGAAGTCCTTTACCTTGAGTCTGACTCGTCATGTATGTTTCTTGTTCTTCCTAAATAAAAAACATAAGTTAATTTATACATTATTCATAACCTTTTCAAGTTTATTATTCATTTTATATAACTTATTATGACCTTATAAACATTAGATAATTATTGATGTTATTATCGGTCGATTTTCTGATATTTCGCACTTGAGTCAAAAATGAACTTGTTATAATTAAAAAATTTCCATGTGGTAAAAAATACATTATATCAGAAATTTTATTCATGATTTAAATATAATATATATCTAGTATATATTTATTTATTATATTCCATTACAGTTGGATATAAGAAATGAATATCACCATTCTTGGAGACGATAAGCCATACATACAGATGAATGCTACTTTCATTTTTTTCATATTTTATGGAGTGGAAAGTAAATGATAAATAACTATATTATAATTATAGTATAATAAAATATATTATATAAGTTTCATAAGGTCATTAACACCATACTTTATACATTCAATGAATTTCTTTAATGAGTCATATCACTTTAATGTGGCGGTAGTCCGCAAATCCTGAAATTAAATTATCGTATTTACCCATTATTGAAACCATAATGGTATGCTGTAAATTAAAAATACAGAGTCAAAGAGACTCTATAAATATAATATATATCACATATAAATATAGTTCCATCACAATGGCCACCATAATAGGTGTTATGAAAAAACCGAACAATCAACGTTTTGTGAGGCAGTAGTTCGTTGTACACAGAAATAGTATGTTCTAAATCCATTATAGGAAGGTGTGTGTAAGTGTATTTTGAATCCTTATCAAAAAACCATCCTTGTCTATAGAGGATAATGTTGTTGTTATTCAATCAAATAATATGAATAAAATATGGAGCGAAAAAGGAAAATAAAATAAACGAACTTGAGAGAAGACATTACCTCTAAAACGGGTAACTCCCTTTGATTTAAGATAAATGGCCTTATTGAATTTCCTTCTACCTAGGGAAATATTCTATTAGGAATAGGGGGATTATGAGATCATCTTGGGCAGAGTATTGATGAGCCATGGGGCTTGAGAGGTGTGTATTATGTGTTAGACGTGGTGGCCTTTTATAAGAGAGAGGAGAGGCTTATTAGGAATGTTTGAAATTATTATTTTATTATAAAATGATTTTCTGATTCAAATGGTCCAAAAATAATTTAATTATATAATAAGATGAATATAAGTTGAAATAAAATCATCTAATAATAATTTTACAAGTTTTAGAATTTTTTTTATTCTTTATCATTTTTATTTAACCGTCTTTTACTCTTACTGTTTTATCAAGCATTAAACTACTTGAGAATCAAAATAGTTTCCATATCAAGAAAAATATTCAAATAAAGCGTCATTATAAAAATATATAGTTATGATAAACATTTTTTTAATCACAGATTTATTTTAATTTTAATATATTTAGTAAAATATTTTATATTTTGAAACATGAATTGTATCAATTTTGACAGGATTCATATCATGATATTTTCTAAAATACATAACAACATTACATTGAACAAATATAATTAATAAAAATTTAACATGTTTCTAACGTCCATAAAATTCGTGGAAGCAATAAAAATACATTTCTTTTTACATTTATAATATCATTTATTTGACTCCTTTATTAATGTAGCAAACACTACATCATCATTGTGTAATTATTAAATTTATTTATTTTAGGTCTAAAAAATTTAAATAAAATACCATAATGTAGGAATTATTTTTATATTTTTAACGAATATATACAGTCAAAAAGATAAATTATATAACCTCGTAAAAATGTTTTTATTAAATTATTAATGTTTATGTTATATTTTCCTTGACATTAAATTAAAAGTAATTAAATGTAATTTTACAAAAAATGGTTCCATGTGGTCCTAAAATAGACCCAAGGATTCCCATAGTCAGAAATATCTTATCCAATATGGTTAGGACAACTGTAAGGGTAATCTAATTTTATTATACTATTAATGTTTACCATTTTTTACCAGATATACCCTTTAACCATGGTAAATAAAATATTTACTGTTTTTACAATTCATAATGTCTAAAAATAAAAGTTACCTATTTACAATAATTTTGGTCTCCTGATTCCAAATATGGAATCCAATTGTTGAAATTCAAAACCCAGAATTGGCAGAAATTTATTTAAAATTAATTCCTATTGTCAAAACCAAAAACAGTGTTTTTAAGAAGTTAAAACTAACAAAAGATTTATTTATGATTATGTCCAATTTTAGAGTGAAATTACGCCTAATGACCAATATTTTATTAAATAATAAAAATATAACCCAATTACAGTTTTAAACCAATAAAACGAACAATATAACTATATAAATAAATTATATTAAATGGATGTTTTGAATTAAAATGTAGTATTTTTCACTATTAATTAAAAAATAAACATTATCAGAAAAAAATTAAAAAATTACCCATTTTAAATTTTGATGTCTCGATTGTGAAGAATATGTTTTTTTCTAATGGAATATATTAAAGTGAGAAATATTTGATTTAAAAAGGGTTATCCATCAGAAGGTGGTAAAACTACCTTTAAAAAATATTAGAGTATTTATGCTTAAAGTTGGATTCATTCTCATTTTAAGCCTCAAAATTTTATTGGATAAATGTAAAATATTTAAAAAAATGTTTAATCATAATATAGTTAGTTTTTTTATTCTAGTCAATACAACTACTCGGAGTTAACTACCATTTAAATTAAAAATATTATATGATTATTATTTTCAGTATGACTCAGCATTGTGAGCAACATAAGATTTAGGAGAAACCCATTGTTTTGTGTTGGGTACGCCATTGAACATAGAATCCCCTTTAAAGTATTGTTAATATTTAATTGAAAATATTAATAGGTATTAAAATGACATATTCTCTATTTTCATGGGATGTTACATCCATCCCCCTTTTGGAAATTGTGTCCTCACAATTTAATTCACTTATAAAATAAGTGGGGGTATTTATCCCTCATAGCAGTCTCATATTCCCATGTTTCACCTTCAACCATTTGGTTATTATATAAAACCATTACCTCCTGAATTACCTTATTCCGAAACACTTCCTCTCTTTAGTTAAGAATCTGGACTAGTTGTTCCTCATAAAGAAGATTATCTTCCAACCAATCTACATATGGACTCCAAAACATGAGATGGATCTGACATATACTTTCTCAATATTGAAAATGAAAAACATTTTTTACCTGGGATAAACATGGAATAAATATACTCCGTAAGTAACTGTTCCAACTTTCTCTATTATTTTATAGGGTCCAATGAACCTTGTACCCAACATAACCTTCTTACCAAAACACATCAATCTTTTCCATAGAGAAACTCTGAGAAAGAAATTATCACCTACCTCAAAAAATATCCTTCCTCTAGTTATCCAAATAACCTTTCTTCTAGATCTAAGCTGTTCTCATCAGATTCTAAATCAACTGAACTTTTCCATCCATCTCTTCTTCTAATTCTGGTTCCATCAACTTCCTTTAACCTAATACATCCCAAAAGGTTGAGTTCTACACTGCTTTCCATATAATGACTCAAATGGTTCCATCTATATACTGAAATAAAAATTGTTATTATAAGAAAATTAAAACAATGAAATATGTTGGTCCCAATATCCCTAGTAATCCGTTGAGAAAGCACGTAGAATATCTTCCAATGTGTGAATTGTTCTTTCTGAATTCCCATATTATTGTGGATGAAAAAATGTAATATAATTTAATTCAGTACCCAATGACTTCTGAAGGCCCTTCCAAAAGTTAAATGTGAACCTGTGATCACGATCATTTACAATGGAGAGGGGAACTCCATGAATCCTAACTATCTCTTTAATTTAAAATCAAGAATGTTGATCTGGGAACATGTGATCTCGAATTGAAAGAAAATGAGAAGATTTAGTCTATCTATCAACACTAACCTATATTGCATTGTTACCTAGATAGGTGTTTGGTAATCCCACGAAAAAATGCATAGAAACATTTTCCCATTTACACTCTGGAACCAGAAAAGGCAGCAACATCCCTTTCGGTAACTACCACTCTACTTTTACCTTTTAACAAATCAAACATATTAGTGTAAATTCAGAAGTATCTCTTTTCATTCCATACCAAAAGTAATACTCTTGAAGATCATTGTACATTATAGTACTGCACGGATGAATTGAAAATGGAGAACTATGCGCTTTACATAACAACTCTTTCTTCAACTGTGAATCACAAGGCCCACATAATCTCCTACCAAACATCAAAGCATAGTCTCTATCTATGATAAACTCAGGTAACTTACCCTTCTAAACCAATTCATTTTTTTATAAAACTCACTACCATACTTTTGCGCTTTCTTTATTCTTTCTGCTAGGGATGATTGTACTAAAACATGAAACAAAATAGAGGTATTTATTGCACCAACAACATTTATGAAATATATCATTAAATAATTATTCAAATTATCTTGGTCCCAATGTAACATGTTTAATGTAGTATTAATTTTCATCTCAATGAATCAGCCAATTTAATTGATTTTTCTGTATGGTAATGAATTGTGCAATCATAATCCTTGATTAATTCTATCCATATCCTATTGCTCATGTTCAATTATTTTTGAGTGAATATTTAATTTAAACTTTCATGATTAGTATATATTTTAGACATTACTCCATACAAATGATGCCTCCATATTTTTATATAAAAAACAACATCATCTAATTCCCAACCATGTATAGGGTAATTTAACTCATGAGGTTTTAACTAACGTGAAGCATAAGATATTACATGATCATTCTGCATTAATAAACAACCAAGTGCATTCAATAGAGCATTAATATAGATAACAAATTCACCATTTTTTGAAAGAATGTTCCAAAATTAGATCATTCACCAATCTTCTTTTCAATTCCCAAAAACATTCATCACTTTCCATTGTAAAAATGAACTTTATCACTTTTCGAGTTAACTTAGTAATTGGGCTCGATAACACAGTGAAATATTAAACAAAACTCCTTTAATAACCTGTTAAACTTAGGAAACATTGAATCTATGTTATATTTGTTGGTCTGGGATATTCTCTAACAAAGGTTTTTATTAAGATGAAAATTTATGCCATCTTTAGAAACAATGTGACCAAGGAATGAAAATTTCTGTAACGAAACCACACATTTTTTGAATTTCTCATATAGTTTATTTTATCTTAATGTTTTCAAGACATTCATAAAATGACTTTCATATTCCTATTTAATTTTAAAATAAACCAAAATATTATCAATAAACCCAACCATAAATTTATCCAAGAACCCATATAAAATTCTATTTATATATCAATGAACACAACATGTACATTAGTTAACCAAAAATTCATTAATAAAAATTCATAATGGCTATATCTAGTAGGAAAATGGTATTTATAATGTCTACTTCCACTAATTTTAACAAATGGTATCCCGATCTCTTGTCAATCTTCGAAAAATACTCTTCTCCTTAGAGCTTCTCAAACAAATCATCGATATGAGGCAAAGAATACTTTTTCTTAACAATGATGTTATTCAAGGCTCTATAATCAATGAAAAGTCTCATTGAACCATCTTTATTTTTATCAAACAAAATAGAATCACCCCATGGTGATATTCTGGGTCAAATATAACCTTTTATAAAATAACTCATGCAATTGCTTCATTAAATCTAAAAGTTGAATTTGATCCATTCGATAAGGGGGTTTTGAAATTGGAATTGAATCTGGAACTAAGTCAACTGTAAATTCAACTTCCCATCCAAGTATTATACCTGGAAACTCATTAGAAAAAACATCAAGATACTCATTTTTCCACTAGCACATCATTAATATGAACAGTTATATTGTTTTTAACAATATGTGCAAGGTAACATTTATTTCCATATTTTACTAGTTTATCAGATTTTTGATATGTTATCCTAATTATGCGTTAAATCTTGAAAAAAAAACTAGAAATTATTTCTGAAGATAAACATCTTTATCTCTTCTATAAATCATTTCATGAAAAAATAAAAGACAATTAGTACCCAAAATAAAATCAAACTCTACTAGAGGAAAAAAAATTAGGTTTCTAGGTGGATTATTTTTTCACACAAGACAAAGATGGTTCTTATAATATTTTTACCTCAAATTTTACTCCAGGGGTTTTTACCATAAGTTAAGGATTCATATCATTAGATGGAATTCGTAATTTACTAGAAAATTTCTCAGAAATGAATTAATGTGCAGATCCTAAATCAAATAACACATTTGAAAAATCTGAATAAACAAACAGTGTACCTGATACAACATCTTTTGGTAGCCCAATATCTATTGTATTAGTTGGAAAGTATTTAACCACCATTTTCAACTTGTAGTCCACCTTCTTTCCTTCATTTGAATTATTGGTTGGACACTTAGTTTCATAATGACCCATTTCATTGCACATAATAAAAATTTATTGACCGTAAATCATATTTTTTCATACCATTACCATCATAATTTTTAGTGAAATTAAAAAACTTATGTCCCATTATACCACATTGATAGAAATTACCAGAATTCAAAAGGCATTCCCCAATGAACGTTTTATCACAATTTTCACAAACAATAAACATAAGTTTCTTACAATCGGATTTTTTTTGAAGAGTTCTTCCCTTTCATCTTCCACCTGAACCTCTTATCTATTATTTTTCAAAGAACACTTGTTCATCGGAAAACTCAATTTCCACATTCTCCTCACATGAATATTTTTTCGATAATGTTTGAACTCATGAGAAGCTAAATCCCTTCGATAATTTGGATTTAATACCGAGTAAAATTACTGATTTTACAATCATGATCCAGTATGAAATTTGGATAATACTTTGCTTTTTGAGTGAATATTTCTTCATAAGAAGCCACTGAGTCATCCTATTGCCTCAATTACAAGAATTGTTTTTCCATCCTATGTAAAACCACCTTAAAAAATATTTATCAAGAAACATAGCTTTGAATTCATCCCAATCAATGGCATCAATCTCGTCACTATCCCTATCATCTATAAACATTGACCACCAATGATTTTCTACACCTTTAAAATGGTAAATAGGTAGACTACCATTTTGATGTTCTGTGCACCCCCATGACATCAAAAATCTTTTCTACTGCTTTAATCCACCCTTCCGCTAGTATAGAGTTAGATGATCCTCTTGAATGGTGGTGGATATTGCCTTATGAAATGATCCACTATAGACCTGTTACTTTGTGGTTGATCATATAGATCTATTTTATATATAACAATACCATTTATTTTCTGATTAAACTATGCCATCATTGAAACAAACTATTCAGTTCATATTTTGACCGTCTCATGTAGCTAATTTGGAAGGTTGTTTCCCACCTGAGGGCATCCCATCAAAGCTGCCCTATTTTCTCTATAGCAAAATATATTGAAAACATAAATATCTTAGGAAAAGATACATGGAAATCTGTAAATGCTATATCATTTCAATCTTACCATAAATTAATTTATGGATATTAATTTAAAACAATCATAACTCATAAAGTTTTCTAAACTGACCTTCGATACCAAATTTTAATCCCCATGCTTAAACAGTACATTATATTGAATTAAGTAATGAATTCAATGAGATGATCATTTCAGGTTTTATGTTTTAGGGAATTATACCATAACTATTACATTACATATCAAAATTTAATAACATAAACAATTCTACTCTATGAATTTTTATTTCAAAAATAATAAAAATCCTTAAATGAAAATGCAGTTATTTTCTTGATATAAATCTTCTTGAATAATTCATTTCTCTTAACCATCCTTATACCCATTGTAAAGAATTTATAAAACATGGGATGAGAATAAAAAGATCAGAAAGGGTTATAAAGTAAAGAAATAAAACATTAGCCCATCAATACATACAAAACATAAGCTATTTAACATAGATCGTGATGTCATAAGATTTATGAGTAACACATTGTAATCAAAAATCATTAAAGTAAGTTGTGGAATCCATTATATACTTACATTTTAACATTCAAAGCTACATAGGGAGTTACATTTGGAATACACGTCAAAGTATATTCCCAAAATCAATTAGGAGAAACATTAACGTTTACCTCTGTCATGTTGCCCAATGCATTAGAGATCTATCTCGGGCTCACCCACCCATGTTTTATCATGTAACCACCAATATTCATAAACAATTATCAAGAACCATAACATAATCATGACACATGAGCAATCATAATGGAAAATAAAATTTCCACATTGCAATCACATTATATCGTATAAATATATTGACATAACCAATCTATTATCAAAACCATTTTCAATATCTAAGAACATAAATATGATATATGGTATTTATTTTTCTCTTAAAAACATTACGACTAGTTAAGGAAGCCAAATATAAAATAATTCTCATGGCGGTGGAAGGGTCGTTGTCACCGCGTACATTAAAAAGAATCAATCCATTTATAATTTAGTAAAAAAATTTGTAGAGAAATTATACCCATTTAATGAAATTAAAATTCAACGTGGTTTATACACTATATAAAGTAATGTAGTGTATAAATCAAAGTATGCCTCGATGAATGGTGATTAAGACGATGTCCCTTACCATGAGTCTGACTCGTCACTTATGTTTCGTGTTCTTCCTGAATAATAAACTGAACATAATTTATACTTGTTGATGAATGTTTTTAAATTTTATTATTCCTTTTTTATCACGTATATCCATGTTATAAACATTTCTTAATTATTTATGTTAATATCGGCCATTTTTTTTGATATTTGGTACTTGATTCAAAAATGAAGTTGTCATAATTACAAATTGACCCTATGGTCCGAAGTAAATTATCTCCATAATTATATTTTTGATTTAAATATTATATTTATCTAAGATATACATATTTATAATATTCTATAAAATTTGGATATATGGAACGAAAAGCATCATTCATGGAGACGGTAAGTCGTACATACACATGACAAATACTTTCATTTTTTTTCATATTTAATGAAGGAAAACTAAATGATTCATAAGAATATTATAATTTCACTATAATATCACATTTTACATAATCAAAATAAGTTCATTAATACCATCGTGTATACGTTCCATGTATGGAATGAACGAGTCATATCACTTTGAGGGGTTGGTAGTGCGCACTTCCTCAAACGAAATTATTATATTTACCCATTATAGAAACCATAAATGTATTATATAAATGAATAATAAAGAAAAATAGAGTAGAAATAAATATAATATATATCAAATATATGAATAGTTCCATCATAATGGCCACTATGAGAGGTGGTAGGGAAGAATAAAACAATCATCGCTTTGTGATGCAGTAGTTCACGGTACATAGAAATAGTATGTTCTAAATCCATTAGTTAGAGGTGTGTGTAAGTGTAGTAGGAATAATTCTCATAAAAACATCTTAATATATTGAGGATAATGGTGTTGTTATGTAATCAAAGAATAATAATAGAAAAGGGAGTGGATAAGGAATATAAAAGAAAAGAACATGGGAGAAGATGTTACCTCTAAATATGGTAACTCCCTTTAAATTAAGATAAAAGGACTTCTTGAATTTCCTTATTCCAAGGGGAAATATTCCAAGAGGATGAGGGGGATATTGGGATATTATTGGATCAGATTTTGGAGGATAAAATGGGCTCGCGAGGTGTGTGTAATGGGTTAGATTTTTTGGACTTTTATAAGAGGGAGGATGGGCTCTTTAGGGAAGTTTATATGTATTATTTTGTTATAAAATTATTTTACGTTTAAAAAGGTCCAAAACTCATTAAATTATAATATAAGATAAATATAAGTCTAAAAAACATATTTCAATATAAATTTGGAAGGTTTTGGGTATTATATAATCCTAATCATTTTTATTTAAACCATTTTACTCTTACCATTTTATCAAGCAGTTGACACTTTCAGAATCAAAATAGTCACCAAAACATAAAAAATATCCAAATATAGAGTGATTAATACAATTTTAAAATTATGATAACCATTTGGAAGAATCATATATTTTTTTTAATTTCATAATATTTAATAAAATATTTTATAATTTAAAATATCAATTATGTCAATTTTGACACTATTCATATCATGACTTTTTTAAAAATCCACGAAATCTTGATTACATCAAAAAATATTCAATAATACAAACAAAACATGTAAATATCAACTGGAAAATTTCTGGATGACATGAAAATAACCAAATTAAATTTATTTTAATATTTATAATATCATTTATTTGAATATGTTATTAATGAAGAAAACACTACATCGTCATTATGTTATAATTAATTTTTTTATTTAATGTTATAAAATTATAAATAAAATAACATAGTATAGGAAATATTTTTATATTTCTAATTACTATTTATAGTCGAATAGATCACTTATATAACCACATCTAATAATTTATTTAGTAAATTATATATGTTTATGTTATATTTTCCTTCACATTAAATTAAAAGTGATTTAATGTTACTTTCAAACACAAGTGGCCCCATGGTGTCCTAAAAAAAGCAAAAATAAATACCATGGTTAGAAATATCTTATACAATAGGTTTAGGACAACTGTAAGGGTAATATAATACTATAATAATATTATATTTTCCCTTATTTACTAGATTTACCATTTAACCATGGTGAGTAAAATATTTACAGAAGTTAATATTGATAATAACTAAAAATAAAAGTTACCTATTTAAACAAATGGAAATCAATGATTAAAAAATATGGAATAAAATTTTCCAAATTCAAAACACAAAATTAGCAGAAATTTATTTAAAATTAATTCCCATTGTCAAAACCAAAAAACGTGTTTTTAAGAACTAAAAACTACCAAAAGGATGACTTCTGTTTTTGTTCAATTTAATAGTTAAATTACTAACAATATCTAAAAATGGATTAAATGGTAAAAATATAAGCCAATTAAATATTAGAACAAATAAAATAAATAATATATCTATATAAATAAATCATATTAAAAGGCAAATTGGAATTAAAATGCAGTATTTTTCATTATTCATTAAAAACGAACTTTATCAGAAAAATACAAAAACATTACCCAAAGTATATATTTATGTCCTGATTCTAAAGAAATAGTTTATTTTGTCTAATGAATCATTGAAAATTGAAAAAAATATTTTTCAAAATGGTTATCCATTAAAAGGCTGTAAAACTATCTTTTACAAATATTATATTATTTATACATAAAATTGGATTCAATCTCATTTTAAGCCTATAAATTTTATTGGATAAAATTAAAATATTTAACAAACATGTTTAATGAAAATATAGTTAGTTCTGTTCATTCCCTCTAGTACTAATGTTAGGTGTTAACTACTATTTAAAATAATAATATTATATTATTAAATTTTAGAATGACTCAGCATTGTGTGCAACTTGTGATTTTAGAGAAACCCATTGTTGTGTATTGGGTACGCCATCGAACAAAAAATACCCTTTAAATTAAAGTAAATATTTAATTCAAAAATATTAATTAATATGAAAATATAATATTCATTATTTACCTGGGATTTTTCAAGTATTTTGATGTGAATGGGAATGTTTTGATGCTTTGGAGGTGTAAGGAGAATAGAGGGTGTCTGTGGTATTTATAGTGGATGAGATGAGTGTTTTTCAATATTTAATCTAGTAGTTTATTATTTTTCTCAATAAAATCAATAATGTTTATTTTTGAGAGTAAATAAAGTAATTAGATCATGTGAGTTAGAGAAAATGGTGCTTACCTCATCCATGACTCATGGAATATTTTATTAAATTTTAATGTAATTATACTATAAATTATCATATATTACTAACAAAAAATTCTACTAATTTAGGGAAATTACCAAAAATTACAGTTACAATTATTCTATGTATAGAAATAAAAAATAAACCCCTTTTTTCTGAAATTTGTTTTCTAAATATGAGTTGTTTAATTTGTATTTAAACACAATATTTACTCAATAACTTTAGACTTTAAAATTATAATTGAATTTATAAAAATTTTAAAATTTACTTAATGTATAATGAAATTGTCTAAAATTTATATGACATCAAAATATTATATTAGGATTAAATTTTATGAAAATTAGTTTTCCTATAAATTATGAAATTAATCATACAATTTTAATTAAATTATTATAATATAAAAAACTCCCACACTTAATTAATAATTTTAAAAATATTAATTTACCTATTGTATGATATAATTAGATGATATTTCCACTTATAATATGGATAAATTTTATTTAATCTTTCACTAGTGATCTTAGTATTCAATTTTCCGATTTACATTTTATAAGGGTCACCGTACTATTCCAAATGACAAGTTGTTATTTCCCTGGTATAGGTTTCTGAACTTCCAGAATTACCTTTTCTTTCATTCATTCATCATTCGTAATGTTTCTATTTTGTTACTAAAATAAATTTTTTAATTATAATTTTAGGCATAATTATAAGAAGGGAATTTCCTTAATAATGTTTTGGGTAATTACATTCTACCCCACTTTTGGAATTTCACCCTTGAAATTTCATTTTACATAAATAGGTGAGGGTAATTCTCCTTCATCGTATCATTTAGTTCCAAATTTTCTTGTTCATACTTTTGGTTCCTCCACAACACATTAAAAAGGTGGGTAGTGTTGTTTCGTTGAAACAGAACCCTCCAGTCAAGATTATTTACCACATTCACCTCATAAATGAGATAATATTTATTTTGTACTACCTTTGAGTTCATTCCATGAGAGGAATCTGGTAAGTACTTCTTCATGAGTGATATGTGAAGCACATCATGAATCTAAGCCATATTCAATGTATGTTCATGAAAATAGGTTACAAATTTTATGCGATCAATGATATCAATGGGAAAAATGTACCGTGGGAATACCATTCCATTCATTGCAACTACACGACTCTGATATATGGAGATTTTTTGAGGAAGATTTTTTCTCTTCTTCGATCTCTAAGTCCAATTGATTGTTGTCCGCATAGTTATTTTGCCAACTCTATACAGCTTTAATATGTTTCTATATGGATTCATCTTTCTCCACTATTCTTTTCATAAGATAGTGTCTACGTATCTTTTTTTTATTCATTTCATCCCAACATGTTAGAATTCTACATCACTTTCCATACATAGAATAATATGGAGCCATCTGAATAATCAAGTGGAAGCTACTGTTGTATGATAACTCATCCAATGATAAAAGATGATACCATCCACCTTTTAATTCAAAAGATATATATCTTATCATATCTTCAAGAATTTTAATAGAAATTTAATATTGTTTATATTTTTGGGAGTGACAGGTCATGCTAAAATTTATTTTCATTCTCAAGGAATGCTAAGGACTCTTACAAAAAGTAGATGTGAACATGGGATCACAATCAAGGACAATTCTGAGTGGAACCCCATGTAGTCTCAAAACATTATTCATATATATATTTGGATGTTATTAATGTGGGATATCTTTTTGAATATTGATAAAGTGGGAGGTATTGGTTAGTCGTTCCACTATAACCCATAACACATTTTTCTATTGGATGTCTTCGAAAGACTAGTAAAAATGCCGATAGTGACATTCTCCCATTTAAACAACGGTATAAGCATGGGTTGAATATCCATTTGTACTTTTGTCATTATAAATTATCTTACTGACATATTAAGCACATATAAATATATTCCACAATCTATTTATTTATGTTGTTCTACCAGAAGTGTTATCAAAAATCACAATACATCTTGGTACTACCGGAATGGATATAGAATGTTGAGATATGTTCATTTCAAAAAAGCTAATTCACTATCCTATTTTATTATGGAACACAATGAATCATTTTAAACCAAAGCACTCCATCATCATCGATATAAAACTCTTATAGTTTCCCTTCCTTTATTACATTTACCTTTATTTTTCAACTTTCGATTATCCCCTTTTGAGTCATTACTCTTCCATTTATAAATGATTTGGAAATCATTTGGGAAAGGTAAATATACTACTTTTTTTATGAATTAGAAATTCATTCTATTTATATACATTATGGTAGGGTCTTTCTCAATCTGCATCATCGATAGGATAATAGTTCTTCTCTACTAAGAGAATCATCTGCCTTATTTTCCCTTACATTATGATATTGAATTTAGAAATCGTATACCTTGATTAGATCTATCCTTCTCCCTTGATGAATATAAAGATAAATTTCTATTAATATATATTTTCACCTTGTTTTATCAGTATATATGTCCCATTTATACCCATATAGGTTGTTTTTCTATAATTTTAAGGAAAAAGACATAACTGCTAAATCTGGATCATGTGTTGGGTAGTTATTCTCATGGATATCCATCTTTCATGAGGTCTAGGCTATCACATTATCAATTTTACAACAGTATACATCAAAATAATATCACTGAGGAAACACTTTATATCAAAAAATAGTCTCTAACTTTTTGATAATGCGGGTAGAGGTGTAGTGATTAGCCTATTCCATTGCACCATGAAGCATTCCTCACATTCATCAATCCAGAAATACTTTATCCCTTTCCTTATTAACATAGATATCAAGATTTAAAATCATGATAACTTTACCAAAAAATGTCAGTAGGACCCAGATAATCCATGGAAATAATTAATTTCCATGACACTTGTAGTTTTGGTCCATTCTTTAATTTTCTTTCTTTTTTAAGGATCCACCCAAATTACCTCACTTGTGATCACCTGTCCCATGAATGTGACTTAATAAATCCAAAATCCACACATTCTGAAATTGGAGTAATATTTCCCCTTCCTTAATATCACCAAAACAAGACTTTTATGGTATTATTGTTCCCTATTAATCTGGGAATGGAAAAGAATATAATTGATAAACAAAACCACATATTTGAAAGGTATTTATTAAATAAATTCTTCATCAAAACCATAAATATTATAGGGGCATTAGTATGTCCATATGGAATCACTAAAAACTCTGAGTTTTCATACCTTTTATGGAAGGCAATATTATAAATATATTCCCTCTTCTATTTTAGCTAATGATATCCAGAATGAAGATCCACCTTTGAGAGTTACTATGCTCCTTTTAAATAATCGAACAAGTCATCAATCATTGGAATAATATTCTTTTTCTTTATGGTGATCATGTTGAGTTACTGATAATTGATACAAATTTTCATTGATCCATAGTTCTTCCTGAAAAAGTGCACTTTCACACCATAAGAAGATGCACTAATGTGTATGAACCCTTTTTTCAAATACTCCTATAGTTATTTTGTTAACTTCTCAAGTTATATAGGATACATCCCACATAGACACTTTGAGAAAGGAGTAGCTTGAGGTATGAGTTTTATTGTGAACTCTACTCAGAATTGCAGGGATTTCTAGAGAACATTGTAAGAAATACATCACTGTATTCCATCATGATGTGAATTTCCACAAGGTTGACACTTTCCTCTAACTCAAGCATTTGAGTGTGGTATGATTACTCACAGGGAAACAAAACCCACACCATTAAATGAATTTTCAAAGGAGATTCATGATATTCCTTGAATTTGTAGAGGATAATAGGATGGTTTAGAATATGAAAATATATTTTATATTCCCAACATTTGATTTGAGCCCTATATAAATATAGCCAATCCATCCCCAGGATTGCCTCAAATTCCACTAGAAGATGTATTAAAAGCTTTTTTGGAAAAACCTCACCACATATGACAATAATAGAATAGTATAACACTTGGGTTGAAATGATTGAAGCACTTGGGGTTTTCACACTTATCCTTACTTATTGGGTTTTTTGGATTCAATTAAATATTTCTATCAAACGTACTAGATATAAATGAATTTTTAGAAAAAATAATCAAATTAGACTTTTTCAAATATTGAGTGAATAGGAAGTGTACCTTTTTTGGAATTATTTTCTTACTCCACTTATACAGTAGTGATTGAATATGAATTCCCTTACTGCTTTGTATTTGGCATATGATGAAACTGATTAACCATGAGGACTCGATATTTAGTGAACCATCAATGCATAGTTCCCATTCTACCTATAGTTTTAGCATTGGTCCATGGGAGGAGATCTCATGTTATCCACTACATTGTCTAGTTTCCTCATTACTTTTTGACAATCCTGAGTTTGGTCTCCTTCCCTCTTACACATGTTGCATTTCCCTGTCATTTTGATATAGTTCCCATTATTCTTCTTCCCACATTTCTGATACGTGGGTGGTTGAGTTGTCTTTCCACCATTCTCATTGGATACTTTGACTTGAAATTACATCATTCTTTTCTTATCACTATATCCACAATACCATTCTCCATACTCCATCTCCACATTGGGAGAACATCGATCAACTTCTTCATAACACCCAAACTCTCCTATTTTTTGAGCCTTCTAAACCTGTATTTTTAATCCACTAAAGAATATAAAATTTTTCTATCATATTTGATAACATAAACAAATGTCTACCTTTGAATCCTTGTAAAATTTTCATCATAGGCTATGATAGATTCTACTTTTTCTTCAGCATTATGAATACTTTCCACATATTTGTACTATGATTTTGAGGGAAATAATTTTTAAGAAATGTTATCATAATGTATTCCCACTCATTCTCTTCAATTTCATCTATAAACTTGGTGTTGTTGATCAAATCACACCATTGAGGAACCTCTCCATCTAAATGGTAAATTTCTATAGTCACCTTCTCCATCTCATAATAGTGAAGCATACAAAATATATTTTCCACTGATTTTAACCACTTTTCTGTGACTAGTGGATTGGAATATCCACTAAACATTGGTCATTGACTCCAAATAATGAACTTGATATATAGTTTATACCTCTTATGTGAAGGTGGAAATTCTATGTTATTTAGGTTATTTTTCTTGACCTGAGACATTTGGGTTAGAATCATTATAAAATTATGAATTCAACCTCCTAAGGCATTAGGGATGTCATTAAAAAAAATATATATTATCCCATTCAAGGGTTTTTGGCTTGATTTCTCTTGGTTCCCACCATTTACTTAAATTGAAATGATTAGAAAAAAACAAAAGTCAACAAGTCGAGAATACCTAATTTATTATATTGTGAAATTAATCCTAAAGGAATATATTGTTGGTACCCTGCAACTATAATTTATAATACAAATCTTTTTGGGGGGTTACAAATATATAGTCTCATACTAATATTTTTCACTTCAGTTATCAAATCCTAATTCCAAAATTACCTATACTTTTCCCTAGTACCTACTATAGTGACCCTTCATTTTATTACATTACTATTATGTAATTTTAATTAATAACCAAAAAATAGAATTATGTGATCAGGATCCGATGGTTTAGTGTCTTGTAATAATTAGAACTATAAATACAAATTACAAAATAAAACGTAAAAATTTATTTAATTCCTTCTTCTATTGATTCTTATTGGCCCCTGAATTCTACTTAGTACAAGTAGTTACCTAGGGATATACCTCAAATAGGGGTAAAATAAAATCCCAGTAAGAGGATAGATAATACTTGAAATAACATAACATTGATGAGACTGATATTTTTCATCATAAAATTATCATATGATAATAAAAATGAAATAATCATTAGATAAATGCATGGAATGTTGCAATGCATAAAAATGAGACATCATGTCTTTGTGGTCTACTACCATACATAGTTGTGAAGAAAGATATCCTCATGTTCATTCCAATTTCAGTTTTCTCATTAGATATATCAAATTAGATAATTCATTATATCTCTATATAATTCTAGGCACATCCATCACATCATAACATATAAATTTCACTATATAATTTTGGGTGCACCCGTCATATCATAACATTTTATCTTGCATACACCATAGATCATATATCAATCTTTGATATAAATTAACTCATATAAATGAATGGGTTATATTTCAGAAAGAATAATAACATAACTTGTGTTCCCAAATCATAGAGGCAATAACATACATTCGATAAGAATAATCAACCTTGAGTGATGTAGAAACAATCTAAAGATGTAAAAGGTGTGTTTTTTCGAGAAAAGAGTTCATTTGGAAAAAATCAGTTCTGTCATTAACTAAAATAGAAATCATGTATATCCCGAAAAAGGTAATATAATGATGATGTGATGATATATATGGAATTTCCATATGGAAAGGGGTATAAATTAAGGAATAACTAAAGAAGAAGGGTTGGTTCTAAAATTCCACATACCTTACGTTTGAATGATTTATTAAGTTTAATTTCCTATGTAATTACATTATAATCTCTGATTAATTATTAAATAAACTTGTATACATGAATTTGATTCAGTAAGGTTTTATTATGTTAATTTACTTCCATTTATTTGAGTCATAGAGTTTAATTTGATCGTTTATGAGCATTTAGTTTCATTGTTTTCATGATTGGGATGCTTTAATACCAAAAAAAATGTTCGTGTAAAATTGGAATAAATTTCAATAATTATTATTATATGCTATTTATTATATTAAAGAAGTTTTAAAGGTCTTATAATGAATTTTGATATATTTAATGAGATGTAATAATTAAATAAAAGTAAATTATGATTGTTTTAGGTTAATTTTACTGGGTTTTCAATCAGAAATAACTCATTTTGTCTAATCTTTTATTATAATGGATATAATTAGATCCATAACATAAATTTTTTTATAAAATACATATATTTTTTTCAAAAATTTAATTGTTAAGTCAATATGGTTTCCTGATGACTTTTTCATTCCCTTATGTTTTGAAAATCTCAAACTCTATATCTTAAGGAAACTAATTTTTCCCTAAGAATTATCTTAATAAAGATAATTTTCCTTCCTCAAGGAAATTTTATCCTTACCTATGTTTGCATTGTTCATTTCATAGTTTCTATAAATATATCTCTTTTTATTCCTAATGATTAAAATTTAGTTTCATATCTTGAACCCCGGAATCTTATAAATCATTGGTTATATATTATTATGTTTTCAGACTCCGAATTCTCTACAATTTAGACTCCAAATTCAATGAAATTCAGACTCTGAATTCTCTGAAATTCAGACTCCGAGTTTTCTGAAATTTAGACTCTGAGTTTTTCGAAAACCAATCTCCAAATTCTATGAAATTTAGACTCCGAATACTCCAAAATTCAGACTCTGAATTCATTGAAATTCAGACTCCAAATTCTATTAAATTCAGACTCTTAATTGTCTAAAATTTAGAATCAGAATTCTCTAAAACACAGACTCCAAATTCTTTGAAATTCATACTATGAATCCCTTATAATTCTGAATCCATATTTTGTAGAATTCAGAATTTGGGTTCATTAGAATTCTGATTAAAAAATCTAGATAATTTAGATTCTGAAATCTATATAATTCAGTTTCTGAATTCTTTGGAAAACTGAATATGAATATCCATGATTAATATTCTCCAATTTATTTTTTGTGTAGGCTCCATACTTTTATTTTTTTTAGACTCTGAGAAAAGTAGATTTGGTTAAGAAACCTAATTTTTTTTCAACTTCTTATAGTTAGGATACTATATGGTACATTCTGTTTCTAACTAATCTTTGTTTGAGTGACACATGTATAGGTCCATCCGAAATTCAATGAAAATATGAATGTTGGAGGAGGGAGATGACCATTAGAGAAGTTATTAAAAATAGGAGATCATTTAAAGGATATCGATACACTGTTGATCACTCTAGAGATTTAATGATGATGAAGTGATTTCTTGAGAGAGAGAGACTATCAGGCCTTGTGTGTACTGAATATCTTATTCAGCATGCTTTATGGGACTCCGACCATTGTTATGTACAATCTAAGACTTCCAGGGATATGAAGATAGAAGTGCTGAATACCTTATAGTTTGAGGAATTCCATGGATAGAAAGACATAGGTTATGACTTCCTTAATGTTCAAGGGCATGCGGGGACAATAAGACAGATTCAGATATTCCTATAGAGGGCTTACCATAGTGTGGGTAAGATAGACTTTCTTTAAATTATAAATCAATGGAACTTTAACCAAGGTTGTTGGATACAGATCTCTTTGCATTAAAATATTTTATAATTGTTACTTGGTTTTTTTTCAAGTTTTTTTCTAGTATATTTTGATAAAGTAAGAAAGTATAACCTTCTTATACTTTCTTTTTCTTTTATATACTCTAATAAGAAAGATTCTGTATGCTTTAAGGTAGAATATTTTCTTTGTATACTTTTATTAAGGTTCAATTCTAGAACCACATTTTGGAAACCTAGAAAGTTTGTATAACTTAAAGTGGTCTTGTGAATTTACCTTGTTTACCCATGTTAAACCTTGTTTTACTTAAGGTTAAAAACAAATGTTTTTAAAATTACAATTCACACCCGCTTTTATTTGAGCATCTGCATTCATATTTCAATCCAACAATTGGTATCAGAGGGGTCTCTGAAATACTTATATTCACATATATGTTTTCTTATTCAGTTTTTATTATTCTAAATATTTTATGTTCTTAGAATTTTTATTCATGTTTACAAGCTTTTTCAATTATCAAATTTTGTGGAAACATATTATCTTTTAGATGGCAAGAATGAATTTCAGTTCAATTTTCAATCTATATCTGAAAAGACCACCTATAGTTGATGAGAATGATTATGAATATTGGAAAGATCGTATATATACTACTGTTATTAATATGGTATTGGAAAACTTCATTATGCTTACTAGAGATTAAAAGATTCTAGATAAGGAAGTAAAAGTTTTTACTAATCAGGAAAAGATAGAATATCAACTAAACTACATGGTACGAAATACTTTGTCATTTTCTAGGACCAGGAATATATATAGTCAGATTTATTCTTGTGAAGCAGCTAACTGTATCTAGAAAAAAAAATTTGGGTTACTCATTTTGGTACATCCAAGGTTATAGAAACTAGAAGAGCCATGCTTAGAGCAGAATATCATGGATTTCCATTTTTTATGGAGATCCAGTATGCATGGTACCACAACGGTTTATGACTATTGTAAACAATTTCATATAAATGGGTGAGAAAGGTTGAGATAATTAGGCCCATGAAGATAATATTATAGATATCATCCCTAATGAGTTGTAATCTAAGAGAACCTCTATTGATGAGAATAGGAAAGTATCTCAAATTACTCTTAATGAAATTTTTGGAACACTTCTTATACATGTGACTATAATGAAAAGAGATGTCGATATGAATAAGAAGAATAATGACAATGGAAGTGTAGGTTTTACTACTACTAATGCCAAGACTCTTAAAAGGATTTCATGATCCAAGTCAATGAAATTCATTGTCTTATTTGAATATAGTGAAAGTAATCATTCTAAGAATGATATAGAAAATCTTTCTTGAAGGATGAACAAGATATTTTGGAAGAAATTATTTCAATATATATTTAATAAGAAATAAATAAAGAAAAAGAAAGACATGGAAGTCATTTCTATGAATGAAGAAGAATAGGTCATATAATACCGGATCGTGCTATGATTAATAAAAAGGATACAATGGAAATGAATATTGATTGGAATAGAATGAAGTATTTCAAAGCTAATGCTATGAATGTTTTGAAATCCAGTGAAACCTAGAGTGCCAGTGGTGGGAACTCTTCTGATGAATCCTCAGAGTATGAATCTCATGATAATAAAATTCTTGGTCTAATATCTGGACTACCTATTGAATATCATTGTCAAATGGCCATGGTACACAATGCTGAATCTATCATAAATGTATCCTTGAATGAAAATTATACCAAGGATAACAATTATAAGTCTTAATGTGAATAATCCTCTTCTAATGAAGATAATACATTACCTACTTTTGAAAAAAGTATCTAGGTATTCTAAACGTCATGACAATGAAAATTATAAACTCATGAAAAATCTTGATAAGAAAAATTCTTGAATTTTTATTTATACTAAATAAGTATAAGATATTATTGAAGATCTTAATAAAAAAATATATGATTTTGAAAGTATTTCCAAAAACCTTGAGGAAGTTAATACTGAGAAGGATAAACTTCCTATGGATCATAAAAATTTTATTTCTATGAAAATTATTTTATAGAGTAACTGTAGAGCTGAAATTGATGTTTTTGAGGATAAAAACACGGTTAATAAACTGGAGCCAAAAAAATTTTCCTTGAGAAAGTGTTTGTCAAACATTACCTCTTGTAATGAAATTTTTTATAAAATGTATTCCCATATTCATTCTCAAAGGAATTGTTCTAGTCTTGGTTATTCTCATTCTAAACTGGTTTTCAGTAATAATTAATATTTCCTTAAAAGTGACCCATTCTACACTAAATGTTAGTGTGGTGGGTGTTAGGCAAAAAAATTTCTTTAACCCAAACTCGATATTTAGGATTTCATAAAGCATATTTTTTCTATAAAGATGTGGATTCCTAAAATATTGCTTTCTGGGATTTCTAGATCGAATAAAACTTGGATTCCAAAAGTGTAACATAGTTATTTTCAGGAAAATAAAGATATTACCAACAACAATACATGGTACATGGATAGTGGATGTTCCTGATATATGGATGGAAACAAAAACTTCTTTGAAAATATTATCAACACGAAAGGAGGAAAAGTAACATTAAGAGATAATGCTCAGGGAGAAAATATTGGTATAATAATAATTTTATTCTTGAAAAAACATATATTTCAAATGTTTTTTTGTTAAATGTCTTATTCACAACCTCATTAGCATAAGTCAATTAAGTGATGAAGGTTACCTTTTGAATTTTAGGAATGATAGATTCATTGTACACGATTCCAAGGAAGATTTTATTCATTCTATCCATAGGCAAGATAATGTATGCACACTAAACATAAAAGACCAAAAGAGCCATGATCTACCTTATCTTGTTGCAATGGAAGATCAATCTTTGTTATTTCATAGAAGTTTAGGACACTGTAACATTAGGAACATATGTAAACTCTCAGAAAAAAGACTTGTTAAGGATCTAAAAAAGCATAGATATGACTCTTCAAAAGTTTGTGATTATTTTCAATATGAAACACAACATAAAACAAACATTAAATCAATCGATGAAGTTTCAACAAGTAATGCATTATAGTTGGTGCATATGGATCTTTTCAGTCCAACACAAACTGAAATCATTTGAGGGAAATATTATGTATTTGTCTTAGTTGATTATAACACATGATTTAAATGGCTCTATTTTATACCAGATAAATATGAATCTTTTTCTTATTTAAAATTTGTTAGGGACCATGTTAAAAATGAGATAAACCTTCTGTTGATAACTATTAATTGTTCTAATGGAGGATAATTTCAAAATTTTTATTTTAAAACATTGTGTAGTTGAAAATAAATTACATATAACTTATCATCAGCAACAACCCCTGAACAAAATGGTGTTGTTGAAGGAAAAGATATATTTCATCAAGAGATAAATAGAACCATGTTGGGTTAATATTTAATAGATAAACATTATGGGATAAAGATGTATTTACTTCTTGTTATACAATAAATCATGTTTTGATTAGAACTTTTCTTAATAAAACCCCCTACGAACTATGGAATGATAGAAAACACAATCTTTCCTACTTCAATGTATTTGGCTGCAAAGTATTAATTTTGAATACTAATGATAATTTACATAAATGGTCACCCAAAATCCGATGAAGTCATTTTCTTAGGCTACTCCACAACTTCTAAGGCTTATATTTTTTTTAATAAAAATACTTGTATTGTTGAACAAACAGTACATGTTAAATTTGATGAAACTGATCCTTATGTTTTTATACAACCTCAACCTACATATTCATAAGTGTTTCCAAAAACTGATTATCAATCCTTAATAGAAGATCCATCTGGTAAGTAAAATGATAAAGAAATTGTTTCTAAGACATTTACCCCAGAATATTTCTTACCATATGTTGATGAACAGGTTTAACAAAACCCAAATCGGTTGTTTCTTAAGAATCATCCCAGTGATAGTATCATTAGTAAGGTAAATTTACCTATAAGGGCTAGAAGTTCCTTATGAAATAAAGTAGAACATCTTGAATTCCATTCAAAATTAGAACCAAAAGAATTTATGAAGCTTTAAAGAACAATTATTGGATAAAATAAATGCATTAAGAGCTAAATGAATTCGAAAGGAATAAAGTCCAGAACTTGGTTAAGTGACCTAAGGAAATATCTGTTATTGGATTAAAATGGTTCTTCAGAAATAACTATGATAAAAATTGAGTAATAGTATGAAATAAGGCTAGATTAGTTTCTAAAAGCTATAATCAACAAGAAGGAATAGACTCTGAAGAAACCTATGCTATAGTAGCTAGACTTGAATTTATCCATATTCTACTTACATTTGCAATATTCTTTAACAATAAACTTTTTCAAATGGATGTAATATGTGCTTTAATTTATGTATTTGTTAAAGAGGACATTTTTTTTGAACAACTTCATATTTCTGAAGATACAAAACATTGTGAACATGTTTTCTAATGTACCAAAGATATATATAGACTTAAACAATCCCTTAGATCCTAGTATGATAGACTTAAATTATTTTTGTTACAAAATAATTACAATAAGAGTAATGATGATCCTACCCTATTTATAATGAATGTTAAGATAAATATTTTGATAGTTTAAATTTATGTTGATAAATTTATATTTGGTCCAACTCAACAATATTTAACTGATTCGTTTGAAAATATAATGAAATATGAGTTTGAAATGAGTATGATGTGTGAGTTAACATTTTTCATAGGTTTTCAAATTTCTAAAAAATCAAAAGGAACATATATCTATCCGAAAAAATTATATAAAGTACCTTATTAAAAAGTATGGATATGAAAACACTAATAGTATTAATACTCCCATTGGAACCTCAAATTCACTTCATCTTGATGAATCTAGTAAACCAGTAGATCAAATATCAATTAGAGGTATGATAAGATGTTTACTATAATTGATAGCTAGTTATCCATAAATAATGTTTTCAGTATTTTTATTTAAATTATATCAATCTAATCCTAAAAAATATCTTTTAAAGGAAGTGAAAAGAATTTTTTCATACTTAAAGGGAACCATGGATTTGAGATTGTTTTATACTTATGGAAATGATTTTTTTAATCTTTTTGGATGCTTACATTGGTACATGTAGAATGGATAAAGAAATTACATCCAGAACCTGTCATTTCATATGAGATTATTTAGTTTCTAGTTCATGAAAAAATCAACACTCAGTAGCACTTTCTACTACAGAAGCAAAATATGTAGCAGCTTGAAGTTGTCGTGCCCATGTTTTTGGATGAAACACACACTCACAGACAATGATATGAGTTTTACCAAAACACAAATATTGTGTGATATTACTAGTTCCATTTCCCTAAGTAAAAACCTAACACATCACTCTCGTGAAAAGCACATAGATATTAGGAATAACTTTTTTTAGGGATCACAAAAAATAGGGGATATCTTTCTTCAATTTATCAAAATGAAAGATCAAGTTGATGAGATTTTTACAAAATCACTACCCACCCATATATTTGAATACATTAATCCAATGTTAGGAATGATAACCATAATTAAATCATCCATATTAAATTTTTATTGAAACCTATATTTTTAGAGTAAGAAACTCTTTTTCACAGGGGGTACATTTCCTTCGTAATCAAAATTTTTTATCATAAAAAAATTCATCATCAAAAATTTTGTTATCAAAATTTTTTTATAAATATTTTCGTAATCAAAATTTTTATTATCAATTTTTTTTGTAATCAACACATTTTAAAATAAAAATTTTTCATAAGGAAAATTTCGTAATCAATTTGGTTTTTGTAATCATAATTTTCATAGTCAATTTTTTTTGTAATCAAAATTTTCGTAATCAAAATTTTCATTAAATTTTTCTTACATTTTTTGAAGTCTTATGTTATTCATATAGAATTTTCCTCATTATGAATAATTTTCTTGGCAATTCAGAAGGTATGTTTCCATTATTATATTTTATTAATCATATTTTTCCTATAGGTATTTTCATTTTGATTAAAAAATTTCAGATTCACTTTTCCATAAATCTGAACATTTTATCTTAGAAACCAAAAAATATAGGAACCTACCAAATCATTTCTTCGGCTATCATCTCAACTATCATATCTGATCAAGATTTTGTTTCAACCATTGGATCAATCAAAGAAGGTGAATCGTCACCTCAAACACCTATATAAGGACCCCCGATGTTTGTCCCACATTGATCTTTGAAGCATTGACCTGATGAAACCCTACTGCTCTACTTGTTGCTGTTTCCAATCGTTAGGTTTTTCTTAATTACAAATGAGTGTGCAGGCCTCCCCTCAGTAGGAAATTTTGTCTAGAAAAGAAATCTCAGAATTTAAAATGCACCAAAGATATTAGTTTATCTGAAATTATTTGATATGTATAATTCTATCATTTTAAATAATATATGGCTGAATGACTAAGAGAGCCTATGTGTTTTAAAAACAAAGGTTCAAGATCAAGTTTATCCTGAGTTATTGGTTGAATTCTATGAGATAGTATTTTTCTTCAATGAAGAAGGGAGAGAAAAGTTTTCCCTCAAGTGTTATAGAAAGACCTACTCCCTTTCCTACAATAAGGCTATAAGTCAAATGGGAATTCCATATGAAGGTGAAGTTGAATTATGCACCCATAAATTATAATTTGTATCAGGTTCGTTTGAGAAGGAAAAGTCTTTACAATGCCTTTTCATGAAAGACGTGAAGACCCCGAAGATTTTTCATCTATCTACAAACTTTTTGATTTTTGAATTATGGGTTCATGGATTTATAATTCCTAGAAAAGGGGATAAGGATTCCTTGAATAAAAGTGAAATATATATTATGGAATTCATAGAGTAACTCAGGAAGTTAAACATGGTCAATTATATCTTGGTCATATTTGAGAATATCAAGAATGGAAATTTGAAATCTCAAATAATCGTGTATCTGGAAATTGTCTAGATGATTATTGTAATTTTTCACCAGTATTTCAAAATTATTTGTAGTTCTAAGCCACATAATTCAAAGTGATGTAGTTGAGTGATGATACTCACATAAGGATGAAGGTTTTCTTCAATAGTAAATCCAGATATTTCTATGATCTATCTGGATCATAAATGAATTCTCTTTCAAAGAAACTAGAAGCAGCTGAAAATTCCCAGGATTGTGGATAGAAAAAAAAGGTGAAGGAACCCAAAGAAAAAGAAAAAAATACATGCAGCTAAGGAAACTAAATCAGTACCCCCAAAACCAAAGACACAAAATATGTACTCTAATTAAGTGGTGTCTAAGTGGAGTGAAGGCAAAATGAAATGGATGTAATGAGAGCCTACTTTTGGATTGGACCCTGCTGAGGTAAAATACTTGAAGTTGAAGTTTACTGAAGATCTTGAGAAGCAAGAGAAAGGAAATAAACAGACAATGAAAATATCTGATGTCGAGATAGATAAATATTTTCTTAAGATTTATTAAAAGGACTCTAAAAAAATCCAGGTATCATAATCATTTATGAAATAATCCCTCCCTGTGACTCCAAAAAAGAATGTATTGATTCCGGACCCAGAATGAGAAAAAGAAATTATGCCAGAGGAAGAAGTAAAAGTATAAGAATAAGAAGAAGGAAGTGGTAATACCGAATACATGATAAGATAAGTAGAATAATATAATAATAAGTAGAGTTCTTCTAAGAAAATGTCCATTTGAACTTCGAAAGCATAATAATAAAATCATTGTGCACCCGTAAAGTAGAAAAGGGTCAAAAAGAAGTGAATAAACTATCAGAAGAAGAAAGTACCAAACCTGACATCACTTAGTGAAAGGATATTGTGACAGGTGATAGGAATGAAATACCTGAGGAAGGTAAAATTGTTTATTTATCTGATAGTGAGCATAAATCACCCAAAGTAGAAGAGATAATTCTGAGATTTGACAAGGGAAAGCATGGGTTGGTTGATACACTGAAGAAATATGTGATGAAAAATAATGGTGTTTGGGATTCGTTAAAGAGGAAAGCTGAAGAGTTAGAAAATTAATCCTCCCCAACCAAGCACTCAGATTCGGAATCTTTAACCATTGGATAAGATTTTATGGTACAATATTTGAAGTATTTGGTTGATAAAATTACATTATTTTCGAGTATAAACTCAAGGTGCTTGATTTTTTAGAACTTGTTTGATCAGAAAGAAGATTCAGTCACCATACATACAAATAAGTTTTTAAATCTTGTGAAAAATTTCAAAACATTATTCACTAAATATGAAGCTCATAAATTATCATGCAGGAAGATTACAAGTTGGTCAAGGAATAAAATCGAATACATGACTGTCTTTGATTAATTTCAAAATAGTGTGAAGGATTCCATTGAAACTGGAGATGTGAAGTTTAATGGTCTTACTAATAGTTTTGAGGAAAAGATGACTCTGGAAAATAGAACTCTGAAGCAAGAAGTTGAGGACTTGAATGGGAAGCTTAATTCACTCTCTATGAATTGGAAGAGAGAAGGGGATCACAAAATTGAGTTTTTAGAAAATATTGTTAATCAAGAAGAAGTGTTGAAGGCTCGAGAAGATATTCTAATGGCTTCGGAAAAAAATATGACAGCATTTGAGAAGAAAAATGAAGATTGGGATTAGTTTCTCTAGTGTGTAGAAAATGATCGCAAAGAGATAAAGAATATGAAACCATTTTCAAGATGTTAATTTCGCAGGTGAAAGAATGATAATTCTATCCTATTTCGATCATTTGTCTTGTTTTCTTCCTTTTGAAAATTATTTTAATCATATTGGAATTTTGGTTATTCATCATATATTTGGTTGCTTAGTACTAATTTTTCAAGTACCATATTTTTTCCCATTCTCTTTATTAATTTTTGAAAATCACAATGCAGAAGATAGGAATGATAAAAATAATTCTAAGTAAAGAAGATATTTCCCTATATAAGGGGGAGTTCATATAAGGAGAAGTTCTTATCAACGAATATGTTCACATGTATTAAAAAGAAAAATCTCATTTATGAAATCAAGAATACAATCCTAATGAATTTCAATACCTAAGGGGGTGTTTTTCAAATTCACTATGATTTATATATAAAGGGATATTTGTTTTGTTTTATGTTCATAATGAAAATCTCCAAGTCCTCCTATTTTTTTTCATAAGTATTTATTTTCTTTCCAAAATGGGGAGATTATTAAGTCAATAATGTTTTCTTATGAATTTTCTATTCATATATGTTTTGAAACTAACCAACACTCTATCATAATGGAAATTATCCTTTCCCTTAGAATTATCTTAATATGGGAAATTTCCCTTCATCAAGGAAATTTTATCCTTACATATTTTTACATTGTTCATTTTATAGTTTATCTAAATCTAACCCTTTTTTTACCTAAAGAATAAAATTTGGTATCATATCTAAAACCTCAGAATACTTTATATCATTGGTAATAGGGTATTCTATTTTCAAACTCTGAATCCTCTGAAATTCAGACCCCAAATTTTCTCAAATTCAGACTCTGAGTTCTCTAAAATTAAGACTCCGAGTTCTCTGAAAACCGAACTTCGAATTCTCTGAAATTCAGACTATAGATTCCCTGAAATATTCCATCTTAATTCAATGAAATTTGGACCCCAAATACACTGAAATTCTGAATTCAAATTCTCAAAAATTCAGACTCTAAATTCTTTGAAATTAAAACACCTAATTCTTTGAAATTATAAATTTGAATTCTATGAAATTCTGACTCCGAATTACTTAAAATCCTGAATCTGAATACCTTAAAATTTAGACTCTAAATTCCTTTGATTTAGGTCTCTGAATTACTCAGAATTCAAACTCTGAATTACTCTGATTTCAGACCCAAAATTACTATGAATTAAGACTCTGAATTCATTAGAATTTTGATTCCTAAATCTTTAGAATTCAGGTTCTAAATTCTTTGAAATATAGATTCTAAATATCCCTGATTTATAGCCTCTAAATTATTTTTGGGTAGTCTCTGAACTTTCGTTTTATCTTAGAGTATGAAAAAATTATATTTGGTTATAAAACCTTATTTTTCTTACACTTCTTTAAGTAATGGAACGATGTCTTACATTCTGTCTCCAACTAACCATTTTTTGAGTGACACTTGTACCTGTCCCTCAGAAAATCATGTAAAAATATGACCATTTGAGGATGGATCCGGTCATTAGATAAGTGCCTATAAATATGATCTAATTTGAATGAGATTGATACACTTTTGATAACTCAAGAGATTGCATGCTGCTGAAGTGATTTTTAGAGAGAAAGACTATCTTGCCTTGTGCATAATGAACATCTTGTTCAGCATACATCGTGCGACTCTGATTGTTTGTATGTACAATCAAGGACTTCTAGGGATAGGAAGATAGAGGTTCCAACTACCTTAAAGTTATTGGACTTTCGTGGATAGGAAGATATAGGTTCTGAATACCTTAATATTCAAGGCCTTTCGGGATAATAAGATTGATTAAGATATTCCTATCGAGGTCTTACCCTGATGTGGGCAAGACAGACTTTCTGGAATGTATAAATCAAGGGATCTTTATCCAATGTGGTTGAATACACTTCTAGTTGGGTTAAAAGAATATATACTTGTTACTTGTTTTGTTTCAGGTTTTTACACTGTATTTTGATAAAGGAAGAATGTATAACCTTCTTATAGATTCTAATTCTTTTGTATACTCTGATAAGTAATATTTTATACACTTTAACATAGAATCTTTTCCTGGTAAATTTTTCTTAAGGTTTATTTCTGGAAAACATTTCCGAAACGAAGAAAATTTGTAGAACTAAAAGAAGTGCATCCTCCAAAATTTCGGTAAATTGGCATATCATGGGGGATGATTTCATTTTAAAAAAATAAAATACTGGGATGATGGAATTTAATTAGGGATATTTCATTAAGCTGATATAATACCATAATATAAAACATTATAGAGTTGTAATTCCATTTGGATATGATATATTTAATATAAGGGAAGATACGAAATGAAATCAAAATAAAATCAAAATAAAAATGAAGAGGATTTTCCATTTTGATTTATACCTATGGAGAAACTCCTTAGTAAAATGGTTTTTCTATTTTGATGAGACCAATATCTCTTAGACATGGGGAAGTGGATTTTGAGAAGTATTGGGAAGAATTTATAAATGGCTCAAAACTTGATTGGTGTGAGGAGAATTGGGGTTGAGGGGTGGTATTTATAGTGGAGCATACAAGTGTTTTCTAATTATATAATTTATTATTTTATTATTATTCTCAACATAAGCAATATTTTTGATGATTAAGACTAAATACATTAATTTGATAATGTGAGTTCTATCCATGGGTTCTTACATAATCACTGACTCAAGGAATTTTTTCTTTAATTTATAATGTATTTATAACGTAAATTATTGTATTTTAATATTTGGAAAAAATTCAAGTGTTTCTGAAAAATACTGAAAATTGAAGCTAAAATTTTCCGATGTGTATAATTCAAAAATGAACTCTGTTTTTTAAAATAATTTAATTAATATGTGTAATTTAACTTTCAATCAAAATCATTATTTAATTTGGAAATATAGAATTTGTAATTATAACTTATTTAATAAAGAATTGTGAATTTAATTAAGAACACATAAAATTAATTTAAAATCATAAGACATAGAAATATTTATTTTTCTATATATTTTATTTGAGTAAATTTTCTTTTAAACTATTAAATAAATCATAAACATGTAATTAAATATTTATGACTTACAAAAATACAAACAATTAATCAATAAATTTTAAAATATTTATTTACTTATTATATGATATAATTACATCATATTGTCACTTATATGATGGATAAATATAAGAAATAATTTAATTGGTGATGTTACTATTCGATTTTTATAGTATACTATTTATATGGGTCACATTAATATTCTAAATTTCATGTTATAATATAATCTATACAGGTTCTTTATCTTCTAGTAATACCATTTATTTCATTTATTCATCATTTATAATGTTTTTATTATGTTATTAATGTTATTTCATATGATTATACTATATGGACTAATTATAACAAGGCAATTACATTGATAAACGTTTTGTCCCATTATAGTTACCATGATGGATAACATACAATGTATCCCTCGTGGATACCTTATAATGTAACCCTCACATCTACATTATGGTGTGACCATCACATTTATATATGAAGTAACCCTATGCTAGACATCATATGTAAACATACCCAATGCATTAGAGGGAGATATGTGTCACAGACATCAACATAATAAATTCCCAATAACAAGATAATAATATTAAAAAATAGTACTTACTTCATATAAATTATTACCTTTATGAATATAATATAAATTAAAAAATGATTTTAATGGAAATTCCCTTAATGATATCATATATTTGAAGGGAGAATTGATAAAAATAAAAGAATAAGTTTATACACTGTAAATCCACATAATAAAACAATATATAATTAAAATTAATTTAACAAATAATCTATGTACCATATAATAAATGATTTTTAAGGTTATCCCAATGTGTGGAAATTGGTTTATGAATTCCCTTACCCCTGGGTTCATCTAACTTCAAATGTGTTCAAAACACCTATATATTGAATAAAAAAGTGTAATTAATATATTAAAAAACATATTCATATTTATAATTACTAATATAATTTATTATAACATATTTTCTACCATTTATTATTATTATTATTATTATTTTCACTATTTCATGTATATTTATTTCACGGTTTTCGTGGTTGGTTCATTCTGGATTTTATCATTGAATTTACATACAACTCTCTTAGTGGAATGAAATAGTGTTAATATGTTTGGAGAATTTTAAATTATTCCATATAAGAGTTATTATAATATGATGAAAAATCATTTGATAAAACATTAGTGTGAATGATATAATTTATTTCGATAGTTTTTATTATCATCACAATCTTATATCATTTTATTCAATACCATGTTTATATGTTAGTTCTAGAAAATTAAATAACTTATAATAAGTATAATAAAATAATATTTGACAATAATAATGGTTTTATGAACATCATTTATTGTGATAATAAAATATTAAATTTTTTCTACCATGATGGTGGTAAATCGACACATCACGGATGATGATCCCATTTTTAGAATAAAAAGGAGTGGAGAAGAATTTTGATGAATTTTTTTCCATACAAATTATAAATTTTCAATATATATATGATACTATGGTTTTAATTCTACTTGAATAATGAGTTTTTAAGAAACTATATGAAAACAAATTAATGATAATAAAATAAAAGTAAATGAACGAGGATTTTACTTTTTGAAATTTCCATCTTCATAACCATCTTATGTCCCTTGGGTTTAGATTTTTGGAGATACCATCAGGTTTTGGATGTGGGGAAGAATCTTTCTATTATAATTGGGAATAAATTATAAAACATAAAATGCTTTGAGGTGTGAGGAGAAGAGGTAGAGAGGGTTGGTTTTTATATTGGAGGGAGGGGTATTTTTTGAATATTTCATTAATTTGTTTATTATTTTGTCTCCAAAAAATGAATAGATTCAATATTAACAGAAAATATATGAAAATAATAAATGGAATTTTCAAGCTATTTGTATTACATCATTCAGGACTAATAATTTGACTCCTTTTTTGAATATAATATTCTAAATATTATAATTGTTTTAATTAAAATCAATATTTATTCAAAAAATACAAATTTTAAAATTATAACTTATTTTATAAAACTTGGTAAATTTAATTAACAACTCATAAAGGTGTATTCTCATAATAATAAAACAATATAAAAATTTATTAAGCTATTTTATAAAAATATATCTTTTTTAGATATTTATATTAAATAAAAAAATGTAATTAAATATTTATCACTTCAAAAATTAAAAACACTTCATTTAAAGATTTTAAAAAAATATTTACTTATTCAATTATATAAATATATTAAATTTTTAATTATAATATAAATAAATTTTATTTATATTCCCATATAATATATTGTTGTTATATTACAATAGATTACCCAATTTCTATGAATACCACTCATTACATTATACATTTATGATGCATTTGACTACTCAATTCTAGAGTGAAAGAAAATTATTTTATAAGTACATTTGTTCTTACATATATTTTAAGAATATTTATAGGAGGTGGAGAAGAAAATAAAATAAAACATTGGGTTATGGAAATATTCTTTAGAAAACAACTTTTTTCCCCAAAATTTTGTATAGTATGGACTACTGAATAAAATATAAGTCTTATATAGTGATTTATATGTAGTATAATGGTAATTTTGGTAGTTTGTGAATGAAACAAATGGGTTCTGTGTGTGTGAAATGGATAGTAGGTTTGGTGAAAATTTTTAATTGGGGGAGATGATATGCTTGTAATTTTTTAACGGAAATAATTACACCCATGTATTTATTAAGAAAAAATCATAACAAAAGGAATATTTTCTAAAATTATAATAGATATGGTCAAAATATTACTAAGAAATCCGAATTTTACGTTTTTTCACCTCTAACAGTTATCTTTTTAGATTAACCTATGATAAAAGTTTTTTCATTAGCTGTAGTGAATAATATTTAATATATTTACCATTAATTTTGGTGAAAAAATATTATGAAACTATTCTATATTTTAAGTTATTTCGATTGAAAATGTGAAATAATTTTTTCCAATATCAAAAGATAGAAGTAGAATAGTTTAATTTATTGTTAAACCCATAGATCTGTTGAACAAACACATTTTCATGAAATGCATTTTTTTTAAGAATCTATAATCCAATATTAACTATAGGAAGAGTAATAATTATGAAATGATTTTAAATTAATATTTAAAAATATATTATCTATAAATTTAATTTAAATAATTCTTTAAATGGAGATATTTTAATTCTTTAAAATTGAGAAACATTAATGATATTAAAATAGTTCTCAAAGAAAATGTCATTTGAATCCTAATAATAAAATAAAATTAAAATCTAGAATAATGGTGATTAAGAAGCAATTTTTTGATTTTAATATATATAAAAAATCATAATATTAATATTATATTAAAATAGAATTATAATTTTCCTTGATTTATTAATTAGAAATGACAATTTTATTAAAAAAATATTGTCGGTATTCAATAAAAAAAAATCAATAATTTCTAAAAATAAAACAATTTCAACATAAGTTATTATTGATATGATTATTTAACGATTTTTTTTAAATAATAATAAATGTATTAAAAATTAAACATTAATAGCATTTTCAAAATAGGACTAAAGCTCTATTCAATGTAACATAGTTTTTGAAAAAAAAATATTTTTCATTAAATTGGTTCTTCTTTTATTTCTAATAAATACGTTTCCAAATAATTACTTCAATATACAGGTATGAACCATATATTTTCATAATTTAGTCTTTCTAATTCATTACTTCAATTACAACTACTAGGTGATAAATATCATATATAATAGAAACATTTTAATAGTATTTCATGCTGTGTATGAACATTGTGTTGTGTGTAACAAAAGATATCATTGATTAAAACTATTTAAAAAATTACTAAATCTCATGGGGTTTAATGTTAAACAACTCATAGTAAATTTGAGATATGCTCAATTAAACAATGTAAAGTGGATACCGAGATACATCATGGAGACCTCAGATGTTTCACTAGGGTATAAAGTATATATTTATACAATAAGAGGATTTGATGATTCTTGTTTGGTAATAGATTCAATTGAGAGAAAATAAATTTCCAGTTATGTTTCTAATCTTGTAGGACTAATTTTTAGCTATATTTTAATGATATAATCTATTTTTAAATTATTAATGATAAAGGTGATTTACAGGGAAGCTATATGGGATGGCAGTTAATCTATTTGAATGTGAATGATATTGGACGAGATTCGGAATAATCATGGGATAATTTTATTTTATATAATAGTTAGAAAACCATTCAAATAAAAAGAATTCATATTTTTAATTTATGAATGAACCACATTTGGGAGAAATATAACTTTTTTGATGATATTGTGGATGATTGATGTGTGTATATTAAGAAAATTTACTCTAGATAAATTTTTTAGGATTCCAGATGATGGAGATTTTCTTAATTTGTTCAGATGAAATATATACTCAAGTAGACTCTTAGAGACATTAAAAAGAATGGTTTTTAGATAGGAAGGATGTGGGGACATATGATTTATCCATAATAAAATAACTTTGTGAATGATATGATATATTTAACCCCTCTTTTCATTAAATAGGTACAAGTGGATGGAAATTCCCAAAAATTTCATTCTTTGATATTACAACTACTTTTATGAATACACATAACATTACAGAAAACATTCCAAATGATCAAAAAGGTATAATAGAATTACAGAATACAAAAAATACCTTTATTTGTTGAAATATCTTCAATATATCTCATAATAATCATTACACATAATACTCTTCTTAATCAAACCCTACAAAATACCTTTCTTCATAACCTTCAACAAGGCAACATATGAATGTGGGATATGAGATTCTCATTTAGGGTAAATGAAGTATATATCAACATATCAAGGGAATAAGAGTATGATAACCCAATAATAATATATGATAACCATAGATTTATTTTCATAGATTGAAAAATGAGACATGGAATAATTGTTTTTAGTTCATAAGACAAGAATCATAAAAGAATCAAATAAAATTATCCACGAGAAAATAAAATTAAAATAATACATAGTATACTGGAATACATGTAAACATATAAATTAATTTCATTTTTATTAAAAGACCATTTGTTCAACTATAAATATAGAATGGGATCACTCCCCCCAAACCATCAAAGTTTTTATGGTTCACTTTAATGACTATAATGAATGAAAGTGCCTATTATTAAACACGGTTCCCATCCCATTCTAGTCCTATTTTTCTTAATAAAAATTAATTTATATCCAATGCAATGGATGGGGATATAATTCCCACCCATCATGAAATTAATATAACACATACATGATCCAAAACATCAGAAAACATTTTTATATTAAATAATATGAAATAATGGGAACAAAAAACAACGTCGCAAAATAATTTTTATTTTAAATCATATGAAATGAAATGGGTATCAAAAAAATTTATTGTAGTGTAACCCATGGGTAAGAAAGAGTATTCATTATAATTTCATCATATAATAAAATATGGAAAACTATGTGGGCTTTATAATAATTTTATGATGGTTTAACCCATGGAATTGAAATGGGTCACATAAAAATCATTTCATTGTAAACATAAACCGTTTACAGAATGAATATGAAATGTATAATTTTATCATATCCCCAATAATTCATAAGTTACATAAATTTATGTCATAATATAAGAGAAAATATATCAAAATATCATTTCTAATATATCGTGATGAAAATAAAAATTATTTTAAATTATCTTTTTAAAACTGAAAATTAATAACTCATTTTCAAAATACTTTTCTTTGATAATAAACATTGACAGTTCTAATAGATGATGTAAAAATAATTTATCACTACTTTCAAATAACATCTATTTATCTTTGAAAATCAATTTTCATAAATTCGAATTTATAAAACAATAAAAAAATTATATTCCTTGAATATGAGATTTGAAACATATAAAGGGTGATTTAAAAAACAGTTATAACATTTCCAGAGGAAAAGAACCTTTTATTTTTGATAAATATTTAAAGCTAAAAATTCAGAAAACTTTTTGGTAATCATTTATTTGGAAATATATTTTAAATTTTATAAACAAATAACTAAAATAATGAGTTTTTTCTGACAATGGAAAATTTTATTCATGTCGTGCTATTTTAAACCAATATTTCTTTCACATTTTTGGTAAACGCAAAACAACCACTTATTTTCATTAAAATGAAGATTTATTTATATGAAAATTTTAATAGTAAAAAATTGGTAAATATTTATCTAATAAATCATGATAGTAATGTTAATTTCTTTTGAATATTTATTAGAAGACATGCATGTGGGAGAAAATGTATTACCAACCAATGAGGGAAATAATGTCAGATTCCATTAAAAATATTAATATTGAATCATGATTACAATAATAGTGAAAATGAAGGGAAAATATGTATTATAATGAAAAAACAAATTAAAAAAAATCATGCTTTTCATCAATGATAGATCATATTATTTCATAATCTAATGCATAGACGTAAACAATCCTGATAAATGATGAGTGTGACCTATAAAACAATTACCACTTTGGTCTTGTTGAATCGTAAGCCCCATGAAATAGTAACATTAAATGTAACATAATGAGAATAAATAACTTCCTGAAATTACATATCAAATTGGTTATATATGAAACTCATAAAAGAAGATAGGTGAATAACATAACATATATACAGAAGGATACAAATAGAGACAAAAATCCCTTACCACAATAGGAATATCTGTAATCATAATGTCATATATATAATAACACAAAATTAAACTATATATAGAATTAAAATAATTAAAATAATTATATAACATTTATAATTTTAATTATATAAACCATAAAAAATAAAAAATTTCTGAATTTGCATACGTCTTCTGAAAATAAAACATATACTATAATACTCTTATTATAAGTTTCAAATTATTTAATAAATGTTAAAAATAATTTTTTAATATATCTAAAATATTATTATAAATCTTTCATAGAACCATATTTACATATATCAAACAATACATTATTTACTTATGAACTTTTATTATGCATTTATTTACAATTTCATGTTAAAATAACTTTTAAGGAAATATCTATATTTTGTCATGTATGTTTTTATATCTTTTCTATTTCATTTTTCGTAAACAGTTCATTGTACATCATAACTAGAATGTTAAAATTGATATAAATATCATATACAATATTTATATATGTATTTAATATAATTTATAATAGTTTGAGATAGAAAATGAAATACATCATTCATAGAGATGGTATGACGCACATACACAGGCATATTGTTTCCATATTCTTAATGGAATTAATCAATTAATTTCAAATAATATATCACCATTCTTAAAATATTATTATTTCATTTATATCATATAATTGTTTCTAAAATTCTATTTTAACCTTACAAGTATAGTGTATATGAAAAAATCACATCACATCGTGAGGCGGTAGTGAAATATAATAAAGAATGATGCCATTTTCTTGCAAAAATAATAGAAACATTGAAAAATATGTCATATGATACATAAATTACAATATTTATATTATAAATATAATTTTTTTCATTTAATCAACCTTATTACCATCCATGTTAATCTAATGACATCGGTTCGTGAGGCGGTAGTCCTTTGTAATCATGAAAGGCGATTGTGTATCCCATTTGATGGAAGATGATATTCAATTAGTTTATAAAATTAACATAGAATTCTATTTATATTATATAATTATTTTTTATACTATTTTAAAAATAATAATAGAGGTGTATGAATAAATAAAACAAACAATATGGTATGGTATTTTAACTATTTTACTAAGAGAAAATTTCTATTTACACCTAAGCTTATATCTGGACAGATTCCTATAAAAATAAGTCCTCTGGTAATTGAATTGGAAATTAAGGAAAGGATTTTGGTTTTTATTTTATATAATACATGGTTTTTGATGTGTCAATAGTAAAGTATAATGTGTGGCCTTTTATAAGTTAAGTGAGGTAGATTTTTTCTAAAAAAAATATAAAAAATTGCACCAAATATTATAACATTATAAATAGATCCATAATGTGTAAATATGATTAATTATATGTGATAATGTATTAATATTTCAATTGAATTTACTTTTTTATGTTTCTTTTTCATTTTCTATTTATATTTTTAGTTTAACCCGAGATAAAAATGTTTTATCCTTAACTGTGAAAATTAATTTTTTCATTATTTACTTTTAATTATGATAATAGATTACTTTAACCTTAGTATAAATTTAAAATAATTCAGATTAAAAATATATAATCCATTTTCTCTAAATTTTAATTACAAATGTTGGGAAATTTAATTTTAATCAAATACTAAAGACACGATAAAAAAGCAATTTTATAAAGGGAAAAGTTTTAAAAGTATAAAAAGTTATTATTAGATAATTATATACGATATTGATTACTATGAGATAAATTTTATTAATTTTTTTTTATTTTATATGTTTTTAACCTAAATCAATCTTAAAATAATTTTATTCTTTTAATTTTTTCATTAAAATAAATGATAATAGTAAATTAAAATCCATTCTTTCACTCATTATCGATGAAATTTATCTTTACAAAAAAATTATCAAAATTTCACTACAATATAATTTAAACATTATTATTTGAAAAATTAATTTTATTTTTTGTAATAATGATTGAATAATTATTAAAAAAAATTAAAAATGAGTTTGTTAAATGAGATAAATTTTTTTAGGGAATGTATAAATGTTTGAGAGAAAATATGGATTTATTCTTATATATTCTATATGAAAAACATGATATTATTTATAATCATATAATTGAGTATATAATATATAAATTTCATTAAAATAAATCATTATAGGTTCTTCATTTTATATACTGATGTAAAAAATTCAATGTTTGCATAAAAAATTATTTTTAGAATAATATTTCATATATTTCCAAATAGTTTTTATTTTAAATTATAATTATTTTAAACAAAATAAATAATTTCAGGTAAATTGGGAATCCATACGATTTTACAATTTTGTTAATCCAATTCATATCCACCATTCCACTAGCTATGCCATATCTACCATAATTACAGTATGTCATGTCTCATTTAGCCTCAGTGTCTCGTTTAACTCAAGCCAAACTAAGTGTTGCATATATTCAAATATAATCTTTTTATTATTTGTAATTGAAGTTGAAATTTATGTTTATTATAATAAAATATAATGAAAATATTTAATTTATTTATTATAAAATATTTCACAAAATTTAAGGGTGTTATATTATTCCCACAATAAAACTAATTTATCCCTTGAAATTCACTTCTTTGGTACCAAAAAATGAGGATAATTATACCTCATTACATCCCCAACATACCAGGTATATTTCTAAAACTAGTGTGTTTTCTATATTACCTTTTCCAAGTTAGTGTAACTCTTTCATATCAGATTCTCGGTTTGATGTAAAATCTATGCGGGTTGGTCTTTGTTAATAATATCATGCTCCAGCAGTACGAACTTTGAGTCTAGTATGTTTGAAATATATGGTATATAATTTTTTATGATAGATTCTTGGAAAACATCATGAACTTGGGAGAGGTTTCATAGATGAACCATTTGATAAACTATGTTCCCTATATTGTTCTTAATTTCTAATGGAATGATATCCCTAGTTTATTTCTTATCTTTATATTGTAAAAAAATCCATCCTTTGGCTGGGATTCGATAAATTTCCAATTCATGTCTTATTATATGAAATAAAGTCTAGTTTTTATCACTAATTGACTATTGGGTCATATTATCCATATGGAATAATTATTCATTCCTTCTATCTCATTATATTATAAAAAACTAGGTAGTTACCACTAGTTATGCCTAAATCTTCATATGTTGAAATATTACATTAATCTATAAATACTCATGTATAGAAATTTTTTTAACATTACATAAACAGTTGACCATATGAAACATAATAAATTAAATAAATATAAATTCGGGCACTAGAAATCTAATTAATCCTTTAAATATACTAAAGTGGATAATAATTTACAAATACCAAACATGTAGACACCTTAGAAATATATTTTACTGAATATTTTTAATAACAATAAATACCAAAAAACCTTAACCAAAACATACATAATTCCTCATTACTTAAAATAAACTTGATATTATTTAATATTATCTACAAATACAAAAATTATATATACTCCATCAATCATAACATAAACCAATATATTGACAATTCAATAATCAATTCCAATGTCATCAATACTATCCAATTTACATTATTAATATCCACCATATTATTAGACCAACTTCATTATAATAAAATGAGGAACATATTAAGGGTTAACATACCATAATATTTTATTTTCCAAAAAAGCATTATATTAATTCATTTCTCAAGGTCATCATTACTACTTGACATTTTTTTTAATAATACATAACAAAAAAATTTATTATACAATCAATATATAATTCATGATTTTTATAATTTAATTCATCAATTTGAAAACATTAATACATCAATCACCCCAATTTAGTCATAAACTAATAAATAGGATTCAAAATCTTTTTCAATAATACATTTTTCTTATAATATAAAAAATGAACCATGTCTAAACATTTATCAACCCCAATTATATCCTACCTCATACATTTAATATAAATTATACTATTAAAACACCAATATAACTTATATTTCATTCGTAGTCACTTTATCATCATTATATAAACATTCCTCCTAAAAAAGTTGATTTTATTTTTGACCATTCCTCCTAGAAAATTTAGTTTCACAATGCAAATTTTTTCCACATTAAGGAAAATAATCTTTTGATAGTACATTAGGGAGATGAAGGATCACATTCATTTCATTAACTAAAATTTTCCTTCTACCTCTAAAATTATTCAATATATGAATGTATTCTCCATACAAAAAACATATTCCTATTTTTTATGACATTACCATTAGCTCCTTTTCCAATTCTACATATTGGAAAAATCATATTTCCTTTATAGTCTTTACCACCTGAACACTCAATGAACTCTAACATTTTGATCATTAGTGAAATTGAGATATGGTAAAGTGTAATATTTTTAATCATGTATCATAATAGTTGATTAGTAATAATCAATATCCTTTACTCTATTAATTATCCCATTTGGTTTCTCATCAACACATTGTCTATTAACATCAACCATAACCCAGTTACATTTGGTTCTATCTATTTACAAAACACCAAAACCATAGTCTAGAAAATAATATTCATAGGGGAAAACAAATAATAATGATAAATTAGTTATTGTGAATAGTAATCTAGAAATATTATTTTAAATATATGAAACCATAAGCTTAACCTTGGTCATTAATGGTTACTATTAAAATTCATCATGATGGTTCATAAATTTTTTTTGAAATTCCCAATCATATTCATCAGGATTTTCAAACCTCATTTTTAGGAATGTCTATTTTTGTGTCCAAGGATATGATTCATTCTATATCAATAAGAAATTTTCATAGTAATGTATCCTAAATAAATCTTTTTCTGAGATATATCCACTTTTAGTATCTAGTTTGAGATGTAATTTCATGGAAGCCACTCACTCTATCCTTTAATCAAATTTCCAGGACAATTTCCAATACATACACTCATCCTTAGACTTATCCAGAGATATATAATTATATGTATCCATAGAAATATCACTATGAATTTCCCTAGGCATCTCAAAAAAAACATAACTAATAATAATCTCAATGATTGAATAAATTTTCATTTTATTCAAACAGTAATGTACCAATCATTATATACATATATGTTATAATATTCTAGATGTATATTTATTTCAATGCATAGTCACATGAATGATGATTTTAAAGGTATAGTGAATATCTATATTAGAAAATATATTCTTAATTGTTGAAATATCTTCAAAATATCCAATGAAAATATTTTCACATAGGTCATTTCATAGAAATAACATATATAAAACTATAACTCATATCCTATGGAAATGAAACATATGGAAGGGTGAGCTTTGATGCCCAATATGGATAAATAAGTGAAATATCGAATGGTAATTGGAATGTATGGTATGATATCAATAGAATAAGATTTAAAAATACTACCTTTCATATCATATATTAAAAACATGATACATGGAATAAATCCTGGAAGTTCATAAGACATGAATCATAATGGAATCAATGAACATTATAAATGAAAACATAACATTCGAATAAGATGTAAATTTGTAAAGTAGACATACATATAGAAAATAATTTCCTTATTAGTAAATGTTAATCTATAAAACTATCTTATAATAATGGGTTTTGTCCCAAAATCATCATAGTAGTCATGGTTCACTCAAAATAATATCATAGTAGAAAAAATACCTTACTAAATAGTGTCTAATTTCCATTATAGTCCTATTTATCCCATGAGATATCAATCATTAACTAATTTATTTGAGTCAAATATTAGTCTCACCGATCAAATAATGAAAATAATAGAAACATAAGAAAAAATATTTTAAAACATTCATTATATTAAAAAACATGAAAATAAATGGTTTTCATAAACATTTCATTATAGCATAAATAGTGTAAAATAAACTAGTTTCCTAATCCTTTAATCATTTGAGCATATCATAACACGTGGAAAATGAAGTGGGATTAAAAATAATATTACCATCATATACCATATAGAGTAGATTTGGTTTTTATAAACATATTTTATTGTAAAAATCAACCATTTAGATAGTTAACTGGAATGCTATCCCAATATAATATCCCCATTATTGAATAAATAATATTAAATGATGTCATATTAGATGGAAAATATTTTCAAAATATCACTTTAAAAATTTATTTATGATGATAACTTGTCTATAAAACTAAAATTTTAGAACAAAACATTCATAATAAATTTCGGAAATCAATTTTCTAGAAAATAAAATGTGAAACTTATAAAAGAATCTTTACACTTCATTTAGAACATTTATAGTGAAAAATATCCCTTCTGTTTATGAAATCACTTCATAAAACTAAATATTAAAAAAAATCTAAATAATTTTCTCTGTAATGAAAATTTGAATCTTATAATGTATTATTTGAAAATAATTTAAATTTTTTTTAAGGAAACATCCTTTTCATTTAGAAAGTATCTTTCTAAAACATAAAATTCATAAAACATTTTCAAAATACTTTTCATTGAAAATAAATTATAAAAATTGTAAAGGAAGATTTAAAATGTTTATTTAGTAATGATGGATGAAATTAATATTCATATAACGAATATCAAAAAAATTCCTTTCACATTTTTGATAAAATCCAAATGGGGATTATGTTTTTGAAACATCAAGAGGACTCCTTTCACATCACATTGTAAAAGTGAATCTCGGGTGAACTTTTCATTGATATTAAAGTTTGAAAATTTTAAAAAAATGAAACCCTATTTTGAAAACAGGGATATGAGAAAATTATTTGACTAATGATAGAAATGAAGTAATTTTATATTAACAATTTTTTTGAATATTTATTATATAATTGGTGGAAAATAAATGTAATTCATGTTTTATCATTACATAACAAGAGGAGTAGAATTGTCAATATTTTTTTGAGAGAGGGATTATAAAATTTGGTCATAATAAACATAATAAAAAAATCATGATAAAAATGGGGTTTTCCCATGAAAATAATAAATATATATTTCAAAGGACCCGTTGAATAATATCATTAAATAAAACATAAAATATTGTGAGAATAAATAATTTCATGAAGTTAAATTTCTATGGTGATGTATATACCCCATAAAATAATACAGGTGCAAAACATTATATATATCCCAAAGAAGAATAATTGAAGAAAAACCTCTTTTTGGTTCAATAATATTTTCAATAGTAAGCCCAAATGAATATTACCATAATATGAAAACAAAAAAATACTGAAAATATTGAGATTCATGATAAAACATGTCAAATGAGAAGTATATCCACCACAAAAAATAAATGGGTTATGAATTGGTATATTTGTCCCAAAAGTAAAATAAATACCAATAATCCCTTAAAACAATTCTCAAATTATTTTCGGACAATTTTGTACCAAATATAGAATAAAGTAATTTTTATTATAAATATACTAAATAAACAGGTTTATATATATCATGGAAAATAGTATTTACTAATGGATTTTTATTGACCATTTATTGTCAATTCCATGATAAAATAACATTTTGGGAAATATCTAATTTTTTCATGTATGGTTTTTTTGTTCTTTTACCCCTCTTAATTGATCATGGTTCCATCACATTATTTTTTTGAACATTATATAAATATAGTATATATTTAATATATTTTTATATTTCAAAATCCATAATATTTTGATTTAGAAAATAAAATTCACTAACTATGGAGATGGTAGTCATCCATAGACATGACCATTGTTTCTGTTTTATCAATGGAATGAATGAATAAAGGGTAAATAATATAATAAAACTATATAATAATATTTAATTAATATATACCACATATAATTATTTAATCCTTGCCTTATTACATTCCAGGTAAATCATGCATGAAAATGAATCACTTCTCTTTAGGAGGTGGTAGTCCATCGTACAGCCAAAAAATGTTATCATGTCAACTATAGAAGAGAAGGTTATATGGTATATATTATATAATAAAAAATATTATATTTATATTAAAAATTTCATATTATTTAATAAATCAATATTTATTACCATCTATACAAAAAAATATAAAAAAGACATCACATCGGTTCGTGTGGCGGTAGTCTGATGTACACATGAGAAACCTTAATTAATTCTAATAGGTTTGGAGGTATTACTATATAGGTGGTATTATATTTCCATATTTTTAATATTATATTAAATATAATTTATAAAAATGAAACCCATCATTGTGTCCAATGTTTGAAGGATGTGATTGAAAATGAACAACATCAATTCACAAGGTAGTAGGCCACCATACACGTGAATGATGATTTTCTATCCCATTTAAAGGATAAGTAGATGTATTTTTTATTACATTAACCTAAAAAATTATATATATTTAGTATATATTTTTTTCTTATTTTATCTAAATAGGATAATATTAATTGAGGTGGAAAATTGAATTATTAAAAAATGCATGTTTAAAATATCATCTCTTGTTTAAAGATACTCATTAGGTTAAAGCCTAATGAATTATTATGAGGGAATACAAAAAATAAGAATAATAGGATGATAGTGGAAATTTATTTTTGGTTTTTGGTACGTTCATGTTTGAAAAAAATGGATTGGAAGTGTGAAGCGAATAGGAGAGGGGACAACTTTTATAAGCGAGGTGAGTTTCACATGTGTATATTTTGAAATGAAAAAGTTGTAACCACATTTTTAAAATGAAAAAAGCATAAAAATTGTCCATTATAAAAACAAAGAGGATATAAGGATGATATTTTGGCATCCAATGTGTGTTTGATAATATTAAATGTTATTTTACCACTAATGTTTTTAGTTTAACCCTTGCTAAACTTGTTTTTACATTAAACATGGTAATTAATCTGTATTGTTTCTAATATTAAATATGGTAAAAAATTAATTTGAACTTATTATTTAATATAAAATCTTCTTATTTCAAATATGGAATAAATTATCCAACATTCTATCCTTATAATCGGGAAATTTACACTACTGTAAAATTGGTCTATACCCACAGGTTTTCAAAAAACCATGGGTATAGGGTACCCCTATGCCCATGGTTTTTTCAAAACCCTGGTTATATGGATTGTATGTGAACCTATACCCACAGTTGTGCCGAAAACCATGGGTATTGTTTTCTTTTAAAACCTATACCCACGGATTTGGACAAAACCATGGGTATAGTGTATTTTCTGAAGACCTATACCGACGGTTCTTCAAAACCTTCAGTATTGCGGGTTTTGTTTGAAGACCAATACACATAGTTCTCCAGAACCGTGGGTATATCTTTCCCGCGTTATGGTGGGGAAACAAATTAGGCGGGAAATGGAAAATTTGGCGGGAAGACATTTTTCATGGATTATATTAATATAAATAAGCAGATGATTCTCTATATAATGAATAATAATGTTAGGTCAGTTGGTAAGCGGCGTGGAGGATTAGTACGAGACAACAGTTCGAATCCCAGCATAAACTTTTTTTGAATTTTAATACGTTATATATTAAAATATATACCCAGATATATGATTATATAGCAGATAAAAATAATAGGTTGTTTGGTCCGTCGTAGGGCGCAGGCGTGAGGCGTAGCCGGAGGCGCAGGTTCGAATCACCGAGACCTCATTTTTGGAATACATGATGTAGGATATATTAACATATATTCACAGATATGAATATATATAACATATAATAGTTGCTGGTTGGTTGGTCCAGGTGCTCACTGTGAAGTGTCACATGTTGGGTTCAAACATTGCTGATGGCAATTTTTTTTTAAAATGAATCGAATATTCCCCACGGTTCAAACCGTGGTGTAAGTGCCTGCCACGCTATACCGCGTGGTGTTGCTGTGTGACACAACTATACCCACAGTTCTACCAAACCGTGGGTATAGGTTAAGACCCCTATACCAACGTCGTTCCTGCCCAAGGTTCCCAAAACCGCGGGTATAGCTTCTTTTTCTAGTAGTGTTAAATTTAATGTTTGTCCTGTTAACATGATGAAAAAAGGTCTTCCAAACAGAAAATCATCTAAAGCTCCAAATGTTTTTATATTAAATTAAATATGAAATTTATTCTATTAATGTAAAATATGTATAAATATAAATATAAATACACATATTTATGTTAATTTTACTTTCAAAACAATATTAAAATAAATTTTCTATTTTGGAAATCATTAAACGAAAATACAATTCTGAATAAAAAAATTAATTGATACTACTCATCAAGAAATTTAACTATGAAAAAAATTAACAAATATTATACCAAATATAACAAGTAAATTAATATTTTATATTTTAATTTTATGTAGGATGTTTTTTTTCTAAAAATTTTAATTTTTTTAAAATAAGTGCGCAAAAACTGAGAAAACAGTTTTTTGAAAAATACATTTTTATGTGTAGAATTGGATTTAATATTATATATTATATAGAATAAACATAATATAAATTTCATTTTTTTAATATTTATAACATACATGTTTCATTAAATTCATTAAATTTTTTAATTTCATTAATTTATTGACAGAAAATATGTTTTTGTGTATAAAAAGTTTTTTCTTGAAAAATATTTCATTTATTTCCAAATATATTTTATTTCAATTTATAAATAAATTATGATAAAATAATTCATTTTATAAACATGACTAAATTATATATTCTCATAATTTAGTTAATCATATTCATTCCCACTATTCCACAATCTAGGTGATAAATATTATAATAATAATATGTCATGTGTCGTTTAAACTTGGTGTTGCGTGTAATGAAATCTAAATTAATTGTTTCATGTATCAAAAGATGATATTATTATTATTTTTAAATAATAATAAACATATTTTTTGTCTTTAATTTAAAATACTGAAAAGATTTAATTTATTTAAAAAAGCATTTTTTAAAATTGTGGGGTGTAACAGTTGAGGTAGCTTTGGTTAGTTGACCCCCCCCCCCCCCCCCCGCGAAGTAGTCCACTAGAGGAGTGAGTTTGGGGATATCAGGTTACTATAAAAGGATTTTGACACATTTTATTTCATTTTTCTTATAGCCATGAAATTATCATCCCATATCTCATATTAATTTTGATTGTGGTATTTTTATGGTTTATATCGCATTATTCCGAAGACATATTTTCATTATTTTTTTCATTGAAATATTGATAAATGGCATGCACATTGATTGTAAAATTGTGTTATCATTCTACTTTACCATTTTTTACCCATGTTAATTTTATATATTTCCCAAATTACACACGGTTTCCATTTTTCAATTAAAATTCACATTTCTGGTCTTCATGTTTTCATTTCACCGAAGGGATAGTAATTTTCATTCAAAAATGGTTTCTTCAATGTTAACTAAGGAGAATAAGGGGATGGGGGATTGGTGGATAAATAAAATATCTTTTAATACAATAGATAATAGCTAAGAATGACCCCAAAAATGTTATATCATGGGACCTGAGTTAAGATGAGCTCACATACTCTGGTCAGTGGCCAACTTGAACTACATAGGGGTTATCTGGTAACACCAATAATTAAATTCATTTTATTAATTATATAATATTATTATAATATAATTTTATTCACAAATACACACAAAATGATATATATAGACCAATTTGTGTGTGTGATTATTTTGAAAAAGTATAGAATTTGATAATAATGAATTCATTAAATATTTTAATCAAATATTGTATATCATTTATGGTGTTAAAAATTTGATTAAAAAAATTATTACAATATATATATATATATATATATTCAATAACATACAGATTGAGTGTCCAAATGAACTATGTAAACACACATGATAGGTGGGTGAATCATATATGTTTTTTTATTTTAAAAAAATCCAATTTATTCTTTCTACCCTTCAACTATAGTAGATATGATCATCTATTTCTTGTTAAGATAATTTTATCAGTTTATGATTAACCTATTAATAACATATATACAATTAAGTATAAGAAATTATATCATCCCATGTGTTTAAATACGATTTACCCTATAGGAATCCTACTCCCCTCTTTGATTTTGAAATATCATAATAGATAATGCACTAAAAAATTATAGTCATATAATGAGGAGTTGATAGATTTTTCTATCCAACCCAGGGTGCAATCTACATCAAATCAACATCTAACTAGGATTATATCATCTAGAATAGTACATGATTTATTCAATTATTATTCGCATTATCTTGTCTCGCTTTTCATTACAAATTCTTTTTATGTAGATCCTAAGTACTATAAAAGGATGTATCTTCGCCCAAATACAAATCAATATCCTAAAACTCGTCGAGTCTCAAACAATCATTATATCATAAAAAAGGTTACTAAAACTCATCTTCTAAATAACTCACAACACAAGACACCCATTTCGATTCTACATCTACTCTTATCTCCAAAATATATTTATAAGATTAGAAATAAAAATATCCTTCATATATAAACAAACTGAACTACATTTCCATCTAATCCCACTTTATCTTTAAATTACATGATTGTTACTATCCAACAGTATCAAATTAATAAATTATCCACCCTATTATTCAATTTCATTAAAATTTAAATGATGTAAATATTTATTATTATTTTAGATTTACCTTTATTCATTATTAGTTCACACAACAACTTCTCTTCCTCTTCCTTCCATAAAAACATTAGTATATTCCATAGTTAATACACATACAAAAAACAACATTTTTCATTCATTTTCTCCCCCTTCGACATCATAAATCATTTTACATGCATGGTATGATATTATAATTATCTTATGTCATTTTCAATTATCCAAATTAGATACAAATAACACTTAACCACTACCAGCCTAAAGTATACTAATTAAATACCCTATTTTGTTTACCCTGATATTTCATGAGATCAATTTCCAATACAAGGTATATTATAGGCATACTGATATTATTTCATATCAATTTTGAAACATGACTGAATAAGTAATTGAAATTTAATCTAATGATTGCTCACCATCATATTCTTCATCCTCATAAAACTCACATGTAAAATATTATCATTAATCTCCGCTGTCTTATAAAACATTCTAAAACAACAACTATGGTGTGTAATATTCTATATCTGGAATTGAGACTTCGTTTTTAGTTTTCAGGACCATTCATAAGAAAATATTTTGAAACCACATATGAAAATGTATAAAGTATAAGTATCTTATCACACTTCCTATTTAATAAAATAATTTATACTCATATATATTTAAACCTAAAAAATCATGGGTTTTGATGGATTTTAATATCGATGATTCTAAAATAATTGATAAATTTATTTTAATGGATTTGAATATACAGACTCTATTTATTATCTGATTATCTTATGAATTATCTCAAAGATCAATACCTCATGATTTGATCCCCGGTTTAGATAGAAACATGATATAAATAAATCATATAATTATCACCAGATTTATAATATCCCATTTCCCATAATTAATAATTCTGATAATCAATATTTTTCATCTTTTTTGATATTCCCTCTCATTGAATTAATATTGGTTTCATGAAACATTTTTCCAAATAACATACACTTCTTGTTATATATTATTTTTTATCATAGTAAAATAGTAATTTCATCATATCTAATGATTTCTATCTTCAAATGTTCAATTTTAAAATCATGTATTTCAGACATCATCATCCTAGATTATTCACTAGAATGTCAATACACATATGTTGGTATTAGATGACACTTACACAGACCACATCATAGAAATTCACATTAGATAACACAAACAATTAGTATGAAAACACATGTTAACACAAATTACTTTTCTAATTTTCAATACGTTATTTGGATCACACATATATAGGTCTATATGAATGGCCATGTAATTATTTTTTCCTTATACATACAAATGAAAACAAACATTCATAGTACTTTTCGAACACATAAATTCAATAAAAATGACACTAAGGAAACAACCCATATGTAACATTTTGGTTTCATATTGGATGACACATATCAAGAGTTTATGTATATAAAATATAATAACCAAAATAATATGTATACTAAATTCATGAAATAGAAATTTTTTCTAACATTGTGGATGAAATTATAGAGAATGTGAAATGAAATAGAAGCCATCCAAATCATATCCCTCCTTAACAAAAAAAATTCTAAATGTGTGTAATAGGTATGTTCCATGGATAGTTTTTGTAACACCCCAAGATTTTATGAGATATATTATTTTTAATTTCTTTGATCTTCTATTATACAATACACCAAGATTAGCTTGTACAATACGCAACACCTCATTCACTTGAAGTATATGCAAAACTATTCTTGGCATGCATTACACGCAATCGTGACCTACCTCGACAGCGTGTGTAGTACGTAATACCGAGTTTAACTAAACAATGATATATTGTTATAATATTATTATAGACTAGCTGTTATGAATAGTACTAACTACATTTTGAATTTTTTGACATTATTATTCATCTTACACATTTTCCAGAATATGGTATGAGAACAAAATAAATATTTCGGGTAAAATATGTATTTTTCAAAAATTACAGTTTTCCCGTCTTTTGATGTCACACCAACCTTACATATTGTTTTTGAAATGCCTATATGTTCAATTTGAAAAAATGAAATTATTAATTGGAATCAGGATATAAAAATTTACTTTGGATAAATTTTTCATATTATTCTGATAACATTCATATTTTAATGAATAGTAAAAACACGCTATATTTTAATTAAAAACAATTTTTCTCATCACAATAATTTATATGGTTAGATTATCGTTTTAATTGGCTGTAAAGTTTAATTAGAATATATTTTTTAACATTTAATCCAATGTTGTTCATTGGAATTCATTTCACATTGGAATTGGATATAAACAAGTATCAATCTTTTGATAGTTTTTGTTTCATAAAAACACACTATTTGTTTTGATAAAGGGAATTAATTTTAAAATTAATTAATTACACTTCTATGTTTTGAATTTGAAAAAATAGACATCAATTTCTAATTCTGAATATCAATTATTGCTTCGGCTGATTTTTTGGTGTTTTTCTGAAAAACAACAATTTTCGATGAATAGTGAAACCACTTAGTTGTTGTAAAAAAACTAACTTTTTCATTTGAATGCAATTTTACCACTTCTGTGAATTGAATTTCAAAAATCCAAGAGACACAGTTAATATCAAGGACTAAAATTTGGTTCAATGAGATGAATATATTTTTTGGTGAATAGTGACTTTTTAATTTTTTTTACCAGGGTTAAAAGTAAATAGTGTAATTAATGGTAAAAATGCTATTATTATTACCCTAACACATGTCCTAATTCTATTGGATAAGTTTAATTCGACCATAAAAAATCTTAGGGATAAAATATGACCATTTATGCCCACTTGTATTCGATTAGGACATTTAATATTATTCTATTTAAAGAATAGTTAAAATAGTTAAAATAAAAGTTTAATAACTAACACATTTTTAATATAAGGTTTTAAAAAAGATAAATTCGACAATAAATATTCATTAGAAATCTAATTTAATTTCATACATAATGGTATTTTATTTATAAATTTTAGACATTAATTAATTTAATTTATTTATTACACAATGAAGATGTAGTAATTATCTCATTAATGAAATATTGACATAATTGATATTATAAATACCCAAATAAATGTAATTTGAGACTTTTTATGAATTATAATAATTTTATAGGTTAATAGTACATGCTATTATTGATTTAATTAACTTCTTCCGAACTAATAGTTCTGTTATGATTTTCACAAAAAAATCAATTTCCAAATAGTTTCAAAATTGACATAAAATAGTTTTTAAAACAAATATTAGATTATTAATTGTTATTTTATTCTTAAATATCTAAGCTTCAGCCAAATGACTTAGATAAGGTTATATATACTAACACTAAACAACTTTTGGTTCTTTTTTCTTGCTATAGTAAGTTTATTAACCTTATAGTGTAAGAAAACAAGAAGACGCGGTAGATGTTAAATTATTTAACATGAAGTTAAATCTAAATGATAAGTTTAAAATAGAAACCTAAAATTGTATAAATTCTATTTTATGAGAGTATTTAGATACATCCCCACCTTAGATTAGAAATAAATTAATTTGGAGCTATTAAAAACCGAATATGACTTTATAATAAAATAATATTTTATGTTTTCCTAAGGTGCCCCTATCCTCCCTTATAAAAGGGCACCTCCTCCCTCTCTTCCTCACACCACATTGAGACTTCAAGTTCGTTCAATCACTTCAAATTTCTCTTCTACTCTTCTCTATAAACATCCTAGAGGTCCTGGTCTTCTTCAAATACCATCTTTAGTACCCTAAGAGGAGGTTAAGAAGAGGCGTTTCAAGGAAGAGGTAATGTCTGTTACTGATTCTTTCAACATTATTTCTTCTTCTACTTCTTCTTAATTAGTTGTTTCATTATGAAGTATAAACATCAGTATCACTCATATACTGATATGTTATTATAATTTTGAAACAACCCTATTTCACCATCTATCCATCCTACGGAAAACAAAATCACCGCGCGTGTGTACGTACGGAATACCATCTCCACGTCATGGTGTAATCTGTTTTCGACCACCACCTTACTTGGATGGGTATAATGGTGTAAATAAATAACTATATATGATTATTGTAAAGTGATATTGATTCTTAAATATTATACATACACTTCAATACAATTCCACGATCGTGGGAATGATATCATCGCTCGTGCGTACGTACGGACTACCGTCTCCACGACGCGATGAGATTCATTCTCCATGATAACCATTCATGAATGATTTTAATGTATATATAATAAGTAATCATGAAATATATGACATAATAATGATACTGGAGTTTTTATATATATATATGTATGTCATCTACTTAATTCCATTCAACTCAATAAAGAAACGAAAACATCGTTCATGTGTACGTACGACCTACCGTCTCCATGAACGGTGTATTTCATTCCATTTATCAATATATAATATATATATGTATATGATGAATATATATTACATATAAATCCTGTTTTAAATTCTGTAATTAAGTAAATCATGATATAAGTAATAATATCAAGAACAATAAGTCCAAATGTGTACGATAAATAAAACGATTTTACCCAAAACGCTGCTTTAACATGGAACTTACAAAATAACTGGTAATATAAAGTCATAAGTGAACCATATATGATATCATAACAATGAATATGATTCTCTAATAAGTCAATGAAATTTATAAAATCATTATACAGGTGGTTCAGATACGAACGAAGCATATCGAACCTAAGGTAAGGGATAAATTTTCAATCTCATTTTTATCTAAGATTGCTTATACATAAGTATTTACTAGGGTTACGTTTATCTTCCATGACCATGATTTCTAAAAATGTTTTCATAAAATGTTTACTATTATTCCATGAATGTTTAAAGTCATTTTTACCCTTTATTGTCCTTTACCACATTGTATTAATGGAATCTTTCCTTTGGTTACCATATAAGGTACATTTTGACTTTTCAGACAAAAGTACGAGGAGAATGTTATTTTTAACTTATACGGTATGAACAGATTTTTACGGTTTCATAATGCCTCATTTGTATTAAGATTCCTATACAATATTTCATGATTATTTTCAACAAAACCCATTTATTTTAAAATTTCATGGCGTTTTGTGAAAAGAAAATGATTTTGAAGAAGAAAGGATATTTTCCTTAAGAATTCATTTCAAGTGGTTTTTCAAAACTATTTTCTATCTAAGATGACATTATTTCATATGTATATGTTTCAAGTAAAATGTCTCAATGATTTAAATGGTTTCAATTTTCTTATGACGAAATGATGTCCATTTTTTTAAATGGATTATGTTATGATGGGATGATGTTTATGAAACCCATTTTATTCTTTGGGTTATGATGAATTATTTATGTTTATGTTGTGGCAAACATAAGAATGATTTAATTATAAGATGTGTGGGACCTATATCTCCCTTCAATGCATTGGGTAAAGATTTTATCTCATCAGATAGACATGGCTGGAATGGTAAGTTAATCTGGTTCAGTAATACAGGACTGTATCAAGGAGTGAACTCGATTTAGAGAGGGACTTTGTCCACTAAGATGGTCTTGGCAGCAATACCTTGGCTAATATAGAAATCATATCGTGTGATTAATGTTTTTTCACAATTAAAAGTTTTATTTACAAGCTATTTTATCATGATTGATGTTATATTTTGATCTATGCCTTACGTACTGCCATGTTTTATGTCATTGCTCAAGATTTAGATGTTTAAACATTATGTTCATGTTTTTATGTTCAAATGTATATGGTTTGTTTTATTTTCTCCTTGCTTATCCTTAATGAGCATTTGATCTCCCCCTTTTTATGTTTTCTTTTCCCCAGGATATAAATAAAGGATTTAGGTAAGAAAAAAGGGGAAGATATTTATGGGAGATGTTGAAGATCTTTCACCAAAATTAAAAGATTACGTTCCATGTTTCCAAAGACAATAAACTATTACGGTCCTTCTGTGTCTGTTTTTGTTATGTATTAATTATTCCACAAAAGTAATGTAATGTCTACGTACATCAAGCTTTGGGTATCTATAGTTGGTATCAGAGGAATGGTTTAGTTAACCTTTGGAAACTAGGATGTGAAAGCTTTAGTGAAATCGCTAGAGATATTTCTAAGGTATGTCTATGGATGTCCCTAAGGTTAAGTATACGTATAGGTTATAGTCCTAGAATTGTGCTAACGATCATACAATTAAACCTAAGATATTAGATATTGAAGGTACTCCCCCTTTATTATGTTGTTTTCCCTATCATGGTATTTGCCTCTCACACTATTATTTTTGGGTTTTAGACGATGGATAGAACCCGAAGGAACCATGATGATCGATGTAATGGACAATGCAATGATTTTCCTCCTGACCAAACCAATGTCATGGGAGATGGAGTGGACAATCTTATTTCTATACTTACACAATCTATGAATCATTCTGGACTTCAAAATGAGCAGAGAATGGAGCATCATTCTATTGGATCCTTCATGAGGCAGCGTCCACCTTCATTCAACGGGTCTTCTGATCCCTTAGTGGCTAAACAATTGATCAGTACCAATACAAAGATATTTTTAGTTCTACAAGGTTTTGAGCATGATAAAGTCATCTTAGTAGTATATCATTTGGAAGGTGATGTTGATCAATGGTGGAATCTTATCAAGAATATGAGGCAAATAGATGAAATTGAGTCCATAGAATTGGACAAGTTCCAGAACTTGTTTTTCAGTGAGTACTTCCCTTGTATTCATCGAAAAAAGATGGAAAAGGAGTTTCTTGAGCATATGCAGAAGGATAATGAATCTGTTGGTATATACAAAGCGAATTTTACAAGACTTTCAAGGTATGCATCTGGATTTATCACCCAACCTGAAAGGAATGTTGATCAATTTTTCAGTGGCTTAAACCCCAGTCTTCGTAGGGCATTAGCTACAAGAGACTTCAAAAGCTATGAAGAAATTGTGAGTTGTGCGATCAAGGTAGAACTGGAAGTTGGTGTAACATATCCATCTCATGGTTTTGACAAGAAACAAAAGATGGAGTTCAAGGTGAAATCTCAGAACAGTGGTGAAAAGAAGATGAATGTTTCTTTAAGCTCAATGTGTGGAAAGAAGCATGTAGTAGATTTCCTAAAAGGTACTAGAAAATGTTTTAATTGTGGAAAATAAGGTCATCGAGCAGTTGATTGTCAAAGTAATGGGAAAAAGGTTGCTAATGATGTGAATAGAGAAAAGACTACAGAGAAATCTCCACTAACACTTCAATGCTTCAAGTGCAAGGAAATGTAGAATTATACTAATAAATGCCCTAATCCACGGGTTAATGATGATCAACGTGAGAAACCTGTTAAGGAAAAGGATAAAGGGAAGTCTCATGCGATAACTATTTGTGATGTTGAGTATGAAAATGATTCTATGTAATGATTAAGTGTTTATGTAATGGGATTTCAAAATAGTATCATGGAATCTCATTTATGGTATTGGGGAATTTTGGAATATCTATGTATTGGTTTTCAATAATTATATGGTACTGGTAACCATGAATAAGTGATTGAAATATTTTTGTAATTCAGATTAAATGTGCATAATGAATGGATAGGGAGAAAATAATATGATAGTAATCATGATCTCATGACTAAAATAAGGACAAAGTGATATCATGGTTTGATTATATAGAAATTTTGGGATTTTGGTATGTGGAAAGAGTTAAATTTTGATAGAATTCATGTTTTCACTAAGGTTAAATGGGTATTAATTTTTCAAGAGAATACATGATTAAGGTATTCACATGATTGGAATGTGATCAACAAGATATTTCGAGGATAAATGATGGTATTCACATGCTCGGTAGATTATATTTCTAGTAATTGTTTTCTTTTTACTATAAGCTTGGACATAAGTATTTTGGATAATCCTAAAGATTTGAAATTGATTATGTTGAACATAAGTTAGTTTAAGGCTCGAAATGTTTTCAATATTATCTATATAATATCATAATGATGTAATTTTAGAAAAAGTACAACCTACAGGACGTGCGACAACCCATCGCGTCAGACAAGGCTGTGGAAATAGAACCCACAACCAAAGTGCGACTGGCCTTTATCGCATACGACTGACCTATAATAAGTACTTGGTTAGTATAAACTAGATTTATTTTATTAAGCTGTATGATATATGAAGTGTAAGATCATTTTTGGAATCGTATATGATTAACCTCAACATAAATGGACTTATGTATATTTGATAACTTTTGTTAACCTTTTGTTTGAAACAGATGAAATGACCCAACATTCTATCACAAGATCTGCTAACACTTCACGAATGACAAATTCAACTTCATTTCTTTAAGAGATGAAGTTGAAATTCTCAAAGGAATGACCAACGGTGAGACTCTACCAAAATCAAGAACGTATTTTTTCTAATTTCAATTTCTTCAACTTTAGGGAAATGATATTGGAAACAAAAAATATTGTCATAGTGACCTTATATCCGATAAATTATATGGTACCTTAGATCATCACAAATCCATGGATTTGTGATTTTTGTCCTTTTCATAGCCATGTTCTCTACAAATCTCCATCAGAACTTGATGGTTAGATTTTTCTTCAATATCCATATTTTCACTTATTCTATCCTATATGGAAACCCAGTGTTGAGTTACTTTTGGTAATCGTTTCATTTAATTATTTAGTTTTTAAAATTATTTTTTAATATTCCTTTTTACAATGTGGGTTTCTATGAATAGTAAATGATTTATGACCCAGACGAATTTTAAGGACGAAATTCATTTTAACGGGGGTAGAATGTAACACCCCGAGATTTTATGAGATATATTATTTTTCATTTCCTTGATATTCTATTATACGCTACACCAAGATTAGCTTGTACAATACACAACACCTCATTAGCTTGCAGTATAAGGAACACTATTCTTGGCTTGCATTACAGACAATCGCGACCTAGCTCGATAGCGTGTGTAATACGCAATACCGGGTTTTACAAAATAACGATATATTGTTATAATATTATTATGGACTAGACATTATGAATAATATTAACAAAATTTTTAATATTATAACATTATTATTCATCTTACACATTTTCTATAATATGGTATGAGAACAAAATAATTTTTTCTTGTAAAATATTTATTTTTAAAAAATTACAGTTTTCCCACCTTCTGATGGTGCATCCAACTTAAATCTTGTTTTTGACATGTCTATAAGTTCAATTTGACATAATAAAATTCTTCTATGGAATTAGGATATAAAAATTTACTTTGGATAAAATTTTCATATTATTCTGATAACTTTCATATTTTAATGAATAGTAAAAACATGATATATTTTAATTAGAAACAATTTTTTTCATCTCAATAATTTATATGGATAGATTATCTTTTTAATTTGTTTTAAAGTTTTATTATAATATATTTTTACCATTTAATAAAATTTTGTTCATTGGAATTAATTTCACTTTCAAATTGTATATAAACAAGTATCAATCTTTTGATAGTTTTTGTTTCTTAAAAACACCATATTTGTTTTGATAACGGGAATTAATTTTAATATTAATTAATTCCACTTCTATGTTTTGAATTTGAAAAAAATAGACATCATTTTTGAATTCGGAATATCAAATAATTCTTAGGCTGAATTTTTTGTATTTTTCTGAAAAACATCAATTTTCGATGAATAGTGAAACCACTTAGTGGTAGTTAAAAAAATGACTTTTTCATTTAAATGAGATTTTACCACTTCTATGAATTGAATTTTAAAAATACGATAGTCATGGTTAATATCAAGCACTAAAATGTGGTTCAATGAGATAAAAATAATTTTTGGTGAATAGAATCTTTTTACTTTTTTTAGCACGGTTAAAAGTAAATAGGGTAATAAAGGGTAAAAATGATATTATTATAACCATAAAACATGTCTTAATTCTATTGGATAAGTTTAATTCGACCAAAATAACCTTAGGCATAAAATATGACCATTTAGGCCCACTTGGATTAGATTAGAACATTTAATATTATTTTATTTAAACAATAGTTAAAATCGTTAAAATCAATGTTTAATAACTATAAAATTTTTAATATAGGGTTATACATAAAATAAATTATTCTATAAATATTCATTATAAATTTAAAACAACTTACTGCATAATTTTAGTTTATTTATTATTTTTAGACCTAAAATAATTTAATTTATTTATGACACAATGATGATGCAGTAATTATCTCATTAATGAAATGTTGACATAATTGATGTTATAAATACCCAAATAAATGTAATTTGAGACTTTTTATAAATTCTACTAATTTTATTAGGTTAATATTAAATGTTAGTATTTATTTAATTAACTTATTTTGAACTAATAATTCTGTTATGATTTTCACAAAAATCAATTACAAAATAGTGTCAAATTTGAAATAAAATAGTTTTTAAAACAAATATTATATTATTAATTGTTATTTTATAATTAAAAAATCCTAAGCTCGGCCAAATGACTTAAATAAAGTTATATATATTAATAATACACAACTTGTGGTTCGTTTTTCTTGTTATAGTATGTTTATTAACCTTATAGTGTAAGAAAACAAGAAGACACGGTAAAAGTAAAATTATTTAACTTAAAGTTAAATCTAAATGATAAGGTGAAAATAGAAACCTAAACTTGTCTAAATTATATTGGATGAGAGGATTTCCACCCATCCCCACCTTAGGTTCTAAATAAATAAATTTGGAGCTATTAAAAACCGAATATGACTTTATAATAAAATATTATTTTAAGTTTTCCTAAGGTGACAATCTCCTCCCTTATAAAAGGGAACCTCTCCCCTCTCTTCCTCACACCACTTTGAGCCTTCAAGATTGCCCAACCCCTTCAAATATATCTTCTCCACTTTCCTAGAAACATCCTAGAGGCCCTGTTATTCTTCAAAGACCATCTTTAGTGCCCTAAGTGGAGGTTAAGAAGAGGCGCTTCAAAGAAGAGGTATTGTCTGTTACCGATTCTTTCAACTTTATTTTTTCTTCTACTTATTATTATTTAGTTGTTTCATTATGAATTAATAACATAAGTATCACTAATATAATGATATTTTATTATAAGTATGAAACAACCCTATTTCACAATCTATCCATCCCACGGAAAACAAAATCACTGCGCGTGTGTACGTACAGAATACCGTCTCCACGCCGTGGTGTAACCTGTTTTCGACCACCACCTTACTTAGATGGGTATAATGGAAAAAATAAATAACTATATATGATTATTGTAAATTTATATTGATTCTGAAATATTATAAATACACTTAAAAACAATTCCACGATCATGGGAATGATATCATCGCTCATGCGTACGTACGAACTACCGTCTCCACAACGCGATTAGATTCATTCTCCATGATAACCATTCATGAATGATTATAATGTATATATAATAAGTAATCATGAAATATATGACATAATAAAGATATTGGATTTATATATATATATATATATGTATTTCATCTACTTAATCCCATTCAACTCAATAAGGAAACGAAAACAACGTTCATACGTATGTACAGCCTACCATCTCCATGAACGGTGCATTTCATTCCATTTATCGATCTATAATATATATATGTATATGCTGAATATATATTACATATAAATCATGTTTTACATTCTAGAATTAATTAAATCAGGATATAAGTAATAATTTCAAAATATCAAGTCCAAACATTTACGATAAATAAAACAATTTTACCCAAAACGCTGCTTTAACATGGAACTTACAAATGAACGGGTAATATAAAGTCATAAGTGAACCATATATGATATAATAACAATTAATATGATTCATTAATAAGTAAATGACATTATATAAATAATTATATAGTAGGTTCGGATAATTATGAAGCATATCGGACTTAAGGTAAAGGAAAAATTTTCAATCTTATTTTTTATCCGAGATTGCTTATACGTAAGTATTTACTGGGGTTACGTTTATCATCCATGACCTTGTTTTCAAAAAATGTTTTCATAACATTATTACTATTCTTCAATTAATGTTTAAAGTCATTTTTACCCTTTATTTACTTTTACCACATTTTATGAATGGAATCTTTCCTTTGATTACCATAGAAGATACATTTTTACTTTTCCGACAAAAGTATGAGGATAATGTTATTTTTAACTTATACGGCATGAATGGATTTTTACGGTTTCATAACGCCTCATTTTCAGGAAGATTTTTATACAAGATTTCATTATTATTTTAAGAAAACCCTTTTCTTTTAAAATTTCATGGAATTTTGTGAAAATAAAATGATTTTGAAGAAGAAAGGATATTTTCTTCAAGAATTCATTTCAAGTGTTTTGTCAAAACTATTTTCCATCTAAGATGACATTATTTCATATGTATATGTTTCAAGTAAAATGTCTATGATTTAAATGGTTTCAATTTTCTTATGATGAAATGATATCCATTTGTTTTATATGGATTATGTTATGATGGGATGATGTTTATGAAACCAATTTTATTATTTGTGTTATGATGAATGATATATGTTTATGTGGTGGAAAAGGTAAGGATGATTTCATTATGAGATGGGTGGGATATATATCTCCCTCCAATGCATTGGGTACAGATTTATATCTCATGAGATAGACATGGCTGGAATGGTATGTTAATCCGGTTCAGTAATGAAGGACTAGAACGAGGATTTAACTCGATTTAGAAAGGTACTTTGTCCACTAAGATGGTCTTGGCAGCAATTCTTTGGCTACTATGGAAATAATATCATGTGCTTAATGTTTTTTCACAATTACAAGTTTTATTTACAAGCTATTTTATCATGATTTATGTTCTATTTTGATCTATTCCTTACATACTGCCATGTTTTATGTCATTGCTCAAGATTTCTATGTTTAAACATTATGTTCAAGTTTTTATGTTCAAATGTATATGGTTTGTTTTATTTTCTCCAAGTTTAACCTTACTAAGCATTTGGGCTCACCCTTTTTATGTTTTCTTTTCCCCAGGATATAAAGAAAGGTTTTAGGTAAGAAAATAAGGGGAAGATCTTTATGGGAGATGTTAAAGATCTTTCACCATGATTAGAAGATTACATTCCATGTTTCCAAAGACACTAAACTATTACGGTCCTTGTGTGTCTGTTTTTGTTATGTATTAAGTATTCCGCAAAAGTAATGTAATGTCTATGTACTTCAAGCATTGGGTCTCTACAGTTTTTACATTATTTAGGGTCGCTTATCTTAACGTTAAATAGAATTTAACCTAAAAAATACAATAGTACAAACTATATGAAATAATGATTAGTAGAAAATTACTTGCACACTCACAATTACTTCCAATGTTGATGAATATTCCTCTTCATCTCAGGTAGAACATGGAATAGCCATATATTCCATCTAATATAGTCATCAATGTAATAAGGTACCGCTTTAATTTTCCTCTTATGTATTCAAGATAAAAATCATTATTAACTATTACATAGGGTTTACTTCACCACATCCCCTTTGAGTGGATACTCACTCCATCACACAATAAATTTACTTTTTATTAAAAAAATCACAATAATAATAGAAAAAAACACAACCAAACTTATCTGTGAACACCAATACTCAACTTTGTGTTTTTAAAATTATATATTTACTATATTTTTATCTTTTATTCAAATCAATTTTAATGAAAATAAATATAATGATATGAACATTTTTCTCCCCATAATTTATAGATTATGGTCAGTTTTTTTTGTTATCGTGATATTCTATCCACATTCCATGACCTCCACTAATTCCATGGGAATGATGGAATAACATTTTTTTACAGAAATGTGTAATCAACTAATAAATTCAATATCTACATGGGATAGGCCTTTGAAAAAAATAGTGGAAATGTTAAAAATGAATGGAATCTATAAATTTCCATAATGTAGAAATATCCAAATATTTTATACTATATTTGATATTTCAAATGATATTCTTGATATTTCATTATCATTCAATTCAATGGATTAATAACATTAAAAAATCTCACATTATAGTTAATTATTAAAATTTGGTTATATACTCACACCTTCTTGATAAACATAGTTAGTATGAATTTAAATAGTATCAAAAGAATGGAAATCAAACCCTGAATTTATGCTATTCAAGGGTCTGTCAAACATCATGATTCAATATAATTTTATATATCTCTGGAATCCTTGAAAATTGGTAGATTTCCCCATAAATGTATTCTTTCAAATATTCGTGGCCTTCAATTCCCAATAATTGTCCACACACAATGTTTGTTAGGGACATGGTGTATGATCCAACAACTCCAACGTACAATAAATAGGAATTAGATATATTTCTCAAGCCATAAACATTCTTCCTTGGATGGTTTAAATTTCTAAACCTCTTCATGAAATAATTATAACACCCCAAGACACCATGGTACACTTCCTTTTAAATAATTCAATAGGTTATACTATATGGAAAATTGAGTTTGAGTGAACTATCACTTTTCAAACTATCCCTTAAGAAAGTTGTTATGAATAAAATTAAACAAATTATGATATTTATAATTTTTATTACAAAATAGAGATCATTTTTTGAGTTTTTAATATCAAATTTAGTATAGGGTGAAATTTTGGTAAATTTTTAAGCCTTAAAATTTTTCATAACTACTGAAAAATACAACATTTTTTTAAAATCTACCTTTTTCTTTTAAATTATTATTTTACAGTGAAATTATTTTAATGGTACAATAGATATATTTTACATATATTATTCTAATTCAATTCATTGAAATCAATTTTATAATTCAATTATAGAGAATAATTTTTTAAACTTTTGAACGTCTCTTTTACCCACCTTTTAGCCACATCTAAGAGATTTGAATTAAAAATAATTTTATCGCTAATGTGAATTGAATTTCAAAAAATAGACATACATGGTTGTAATAATTATGAATAATTTTCTCTAATAATATTAAAATAATTTCAGTTAATAGTATCTTTTGGATTTTATTTAGCACCTTTAAAGTTAAATTTGATTATTAATGGTAAGATAAATATTATAACAACATAATATTACTCTAACACTTATCCTAATTTCATTGGATAAGTGTGTTCAATCATAACCAACATTAGGTCAAAATTATGATCTCTTTTAAGAAACATGTGTTAGATGAAGACTTTTACTATATTTTATTTAAGGAATAGTTAAACATATCAATTTCAAATTTTATTAACTATTTTTTTTTAATATATGGTTATAAATAAGATAAATTACAGTATAAATATTATTCATAACTCTAAATTTATTTTCTAAATAAAATTATTTTTTATTATTTTAGGAAATAAATAATTAAATTTAATGGTGACACCATAGTGATGCAGTAATTGACTTATTGATGGAAGAGTCACATAAATGATTTTTAACTATTAAAATAAATACTACTTGATTTAATTAATGATATTAACTAATTTTAAAGATAAACTATAAATTTTACTTACATATTATAAATATTTTATTGATGTTGTCTTAATTGTTTGAAATTTTTTTAAATGAAATTTTTGAATTGTATGAAAATTGACATAAATGATACTTCAAAATAATCACATTCAAATAAATGTTATAAAATTCAAAAAAATATAAGGTCCGTTCAACTAAATAATATAGTGTTAAATATATTATAAATGATCCAATTGGGTTTCTTTTGGAATTTTATAGTAACTATATTGACCTTATATTGTAAAAATATAAGAAGACACAGTAAGAGTAAAACTTTTTAACTAAGAGTTAATTTCAAAAGATATGGTTAATCTCACAACATAAACTTGTGAAATAATATTTGGGTGAGATAATTTATATCCATACATATATTATACTTGAAATTAATCCCTTGGGAGCTATTTGAAACCAAAAATGAATTTATAACACATTATGAGTTTACGATCTTCCAAAAGTGCCCCTCACTTCTCTTATAATTTCAAACTTATCCTTCTCTTTAATTCACACCTTCAAATCCAATTTTCTCAAATAAACACTTAAAAATTATTCTGCCAACTTCTTCCACCTCATCTTAGAGTAAAAACATTGTGCAGAAATCAATCATAAGCTTTCCTTTTGTGTAAACAAAAAAGAGACCCGAAAAAGAGTTCATTGTTTTTTCACAACTTTCAAAGTTCTTTTTTTCCTATAATTACTATTACTATGTTTTTTAGATATAAAAATAATACATACATTATCACAAATATACTAAGTTGTTATTATAATCATAGTACAACATTATTATTCATTTTATCTATCAAATGAATATAAATATAACCATACCTGCGTATGTACAACTTACTATATCCATACCGTGGTGTAATTTAATACTCAACACTACATTATTTCAGTGGGAATAATGATGATTATAATAAATATAAATAATGAATATAACATGATAATTATAATTTATAGATAACATACCATCCATTTTCATACAATTTAACAATTAAGCAATAAATACCATTGCTTGTGCGTACGTACGACCTACCATCTCAACAACATGTTGAGATTCATTATCTAAATTAACCATAAAATAATGATTATAAAATTTATATGAGGAGTAATAATAATAATAATAATGAACTTAATTTCATTTTTGATAATAATGAAATATATCCTATTCATTACAAACAAAACATACATGAAAAAACATGAATGGGAAAATGAAGCAGTTAACATCCGAAAAAACAGTAATACTAAAATATTATTACCGAAATTATTTAAGGGGATAATATATGATATAATAAATATGAATATGGTAATGGTATAATTTAAAAACATTATTTATGCACTATAATGGAGGCTAACTCACCCTCTACTAAAGGAAAGTATAAGGTAAGGGTTAATTTCACAATCTCTTTATTATCCAAAATTTATTATATAAAAGTATCTACTGGGACATCCTTATCATCAATGTCCATGTTTCTTAAAATGAAATTAAATATATTATTGACAATTATTTAAAGTCATATTTATCCTTGATTTAATTTTTACAAAATGTTTTGAATAGAATCTTTTCATTAATTTCTATATGAGGTATATTATTACCATTTTGAAAAATTTAAGGAAAGAGTGTTTTTTAACATATACGACAGAAGAGGCTATTTTATGTTGTTATGTTGATTTTAAATTTCGAATCCTTCCATATAGAATTATAAGTTTAGTTTCAAAATAAATGTTTTCTTTTATATATTTGTGTCTTCAAAAGGATTTCAAATTAAAAAATGGGGTATTTATCTCAAAGAGTTTTAATGAATTTATTAAATTATTTTCATCTATGTCAACATCCTTTGTTGGATTTTATAAATATTTGAGTTCGACATAATATGAAACAATATTACATATTGTGTTGAAAGGTTTATGATTTATTTGACTCTGGATATCTTATGTTTATACCATTCATGGGTTATATTTAATGTATTAAAATTTCATATGATAGTTTTTATATGAATGTTTATGTTATGTTTCACACTTTTCAAAAAAGGAATGCATTGGAATTTGTAAGTGAAGTACAGGGCCCATATATCCCCTTGAGTTATCGTTATGTCTCATGGTACTAACTAGTGTCTTGGAACAATGCCTTGAATGTATAGAATAGTCTTGGAATGAGGCCTTGATGGTATGATTATGATATCTTTCTGTTATGTATTTCCTCATTATGAGTTTAGTTATTAATATTTCATGTGATTATTCTACTAGAAGAATATCCATGTGAATTTTTAAATGAAATTATTTGATTTATATATTCCATATTTTGATGAATATTATTTTCCTAAGGCTTGTGTTTTAGTTTTATACATTGCCTTAAAAGTTTGTGATTATTTATAATATCCTCCACAATATCTTTTTAATCTTATAGTGCATCTGAGCTTATCCCTTTATTATGTTTCATTTTTTCCCTTTATGTGAAGTATTATATTATGATTAATATATAGGTATACTCAATGTAATAAGAGAGTTTTCAAATGGGTTAATATGTTGTCTATCATTTGAACTTGTAACATAAAACATATGACCGTATCTAGTATTTCCACGGTTACTAAACTGATCATTCCTTTGGGATTTCATTTTCCTATTATCATACCAACGTAAAAAGATATTTCACTAAATTGGACAATTTGGTATGGGGCATTATAGTTGGTATCATATGAAGATTAGTACATACCTTAGAAAAAATATTTTGAAAATAATCTTGATAACAGAATGTTACCCAAAGAAAAATATGAGGATAAGTATAGAAGAACATCAGAGAATTTCGATAATATAGAGATTATGTGGGTATTCTATGAAAATACATATTTATCTGAATACTACAATTAGATGTAGTTTTTACACATATATACCCACTGGTGAAAACTCTGATAAGGTGTTCTGTGCATGACTCGGGGTTACCTAGTACCCGAAAACAAGATTTAATACACACCTAGTTTGATACTCCTTGGGGATATGCTTAGGATAATCCATATTATCTTTAAATACAATTATAAAGAATTTATGATTAAATATGTCCTAAAAGAATCATGTTTATGATTAAGGACTGAATATGTAGAAATTTATAATTTTATGTTAAGAATTTTACTACTTTATAATAATGCAATATCATTCATAACCTAATCTAGTGTATTCTAGTTTTTATAATTGGCACCAAGTGGAAGAAATTGAGATCTTTTCAACACATATATTACATATAAATATTTACCTCCTTTGAATGATAATTATAGTGGAGTTGGAGATACAAATAGTGCTAAATAGCTTTTAACCATGCTGAGATAGTTGAATTAGGTTTTGAATAATAACATTATCTTTATGGAGAACCTTAATACACAACTAATAGGATCAATGCTATACAAATTCAGGCGAAAATAACATCCAACATTCCATGGGAATATAAATTCATTTTTAGTTGAGAAATAGATATGTATTGTAGAGAAAATACTTCTTGCGTTGGTGAGTAATGGAAGAGAAGAGGTTGTCATGGTAGTGTATCATATCTCAAGGGATGCATATTAAGAATGATAAATAATACAAAAAATAAAGGAGGATGAGTAATTATAAATTATATAATTGAGGGAGTTAACTTTTCCTAAAAAATACTTTCCTCATGAACAACAATTTAAAATTGACATGCAATTTCATTGTTTGGGGAAAATGAGGATGAGAGTATTGTAAAGTATGAGGTTAACATCACAAGGTTATCAAGGAATTATATAGAATACATACGTAACCCATGAAGTAATATTGATCGACTATGTCATGGGTTAAAAAAATTATTCTAATAGGCTATGCTCTCACAATATTTCTCATAATACAAAGATATAGTCTCATGTGCTATCAAGACAGAAATGGAGTTCTCTATGTCTTATGACGTTAAATGAAATAATGTAATAATAGGTCCACTAAACACTCTGGGATAGAATGCTGGGGAACACTATAAAATCTGAATTTTCACCATACAATAACTATGTAAAGAGACACCCTTATTCATGCCTAAAAGTGGTGAGATTTGGATATAAGTGTGGAGAAAAGTTCCCCCAAGCTCTTGATTGTAAGGGGAAGAAAGAGGTTGTAAATGTTCAATGATTCAATTATAAATAAATGGGAAATTATAAAAATTAATATCCTACATGTAATGCCCTGACCCTAGTTACCCCGAGTCGGTGCATTATTACGTTACATTTTTATTATCACAAAAGATCACGCCTCGAAAGACTGATTAGTTTAGTAGCCTTTGAAACACTAGATTCATTCATAAAAGTTACATTACATCATAAAGTGAAAAACTACAATAACATAGTCTCCATAGTCCACACCCATTTACCCTTCAGACTATCCCTGCAGGTCATTCATAAAATATTTCTTCACATCCTAAGAAAAATAAAACATTGAAAGGGGTGAGCTCAGATGCTCAGTAAGGATGGAAATATTGCGGAAGTTTTCATAAATAAACATAAACATTTAATGCAAAGTATTACTAAAACAAAAGCCTTTTAAACTTGAACTTCATCGTAATATAGAAAATGTAAAATGAAATAATGCCATTTACTTATTCACATGCATATTCTACTAGTCGAATAATCACATGCAATATCAATAACCACTTTAATAATGATGGAATGCATAATGCCAGACTATCATAACCACGTAGCCAAGGCCTCATGCGAAGAATAAAAATAAGATTTTGTCAAGGCCTCATTCCTAGAAACTAGTTTGTCTCATGAGACGTACCGATGCATCATGGAGCTATAGTAGGCTCCACCCATCACATATTAAGTCCAATTCATTCCTCATATGAACATATTTAAACATATCATAATCCATAACATAATCGTATCACATAAAACATGCATAAATGAAACATAACATTTCCACATTTCAATCACAAGATATCAAAACAACACATTGATATAAAAAACACTTTCAAAACCATTTTCAATACCAAAATAAAAGAAAACTAAAACTTTGTAATTATTTTTCATTTAAAAACAATTATGGCTTGTAGAGGCAGCCAAAACTCAAATAATGGTCACGTCGGCAGAGAAGTCGTTGTCGCCGCATAGGTAAGACAAAAAAACATTCCCTTTTTTCGTTTAATAAAATTTTTCATATAAAAAAATTCCTTTTGAATAAACGTAAAAGTCAAAGAAGTTTATACACCGTATAAAACAAAGTTATGTATAAAACAAAATATGCCTCAATGAAAGGAGATTGAGAAGAAGTCCCTTAAAAAGATCATTTTTTTTAAAATAAAATAAATCTATTATGTGTATTCACTATAAGTACATATAAATAATGTACAAATACAAGATAAGACATAATAATATCATGACATAATTTTAAAGTAGGAGATTAACCCAAGGAATAGAAATTCGGTTAAGAAGTTCCCTTACCTCGTGTCTGACTTGACTCAATCATTCTTTAACCTCCAAAATAATAAACTAGAGTTAATTTATAATTTATTAAGAACATTTTTCAAGTTCATTATTCCTTTTATATCACTTATTACCATGTTATGAACATTATGTAATTATTTATGTTAATAACAGTCGTTTTGTCAATCTTTGGTACTTGAGTCAAAAATAAACTTCTTATAATTAAAAGTTGTTCATGTGGTAAAATATCCATTATATCCAGAATTATATTCATGATGTATATATCATATATATCATATATATCCATTATATACATGCATTTATAATATTACATAACATTTAGAGGTAAGAAATGAAATGCACCGATCATGGAGAGGGTAATCTGTATGTATGCATGAACGCTACTTTCATTTTTATTTCCTATCTAATGGAATGAAATAATAATTATATAAAGTTATACTATATTTCCAGTATAATATAATATATAATACCATTTACTCCATCCTTTATACATCCCACATATAGCATTAACGATTCAAATCACTTTGAGGGGACGATAGTCCGCACTTCCTAAAATGAAATTATCGTGTTTACCCAAAATAGAAATAATAAAGGTATGCCATAAATGAAAAATACAGAATCATAAAGAAAAAACATAATATATATCATATATTAAAATAGTATCATCACAATGGCCACCATGAGAGGTGTTAAAAGAATATTGAGCAATCATCATTTCGTGAGGCAGTAATTCGCCACCCACAGAAACAGTATGTTCTTTAACCATTAGACGAAGGTGTGTGTAAGTGTAAAGAAAATAATTCTCATAAAAAAATACAAGTATATTTAGGATACTGGTTTTTTTACAAAATAATGTAATAAAAATATTTTAGGGGGTTGGAGAAGCAAAATAAAACAAAATAACACAAGAGAAGACATTACCTTAAAACCGGGAAACTCTTTTTGATTTGAGCCAAAGGCTTCCTTGGGAAGACTTCTGCCCAAAGTGAGGCTTCTACGAGTAAGAGAGGGAATTTGGGAGAGTATTTGGTTAGAGTGTGTCTGAGCCAAATGGCTTGAAGGTGTGAATAAGGTGGTAGATGTGGGGGCCTTTTATAAGAGGAGAGGAGGGGCACTCTTGGAAGGACATGAAATGTTACATTATTATGAAGTGATTTTCGAATTTTAAAGGTCCCAAAATGATATATTTCGAGGATAAGGTGATAATGGTTATAAATGAACTCATACAATAGGTTTTTAAATGTTTAAGTCTTATATTTTGCATTATTGTTTCATTTTATTTAAATCGTTAATTAATGGGTAATCGCTGCATCATCATGGTGTCACAAACAAATTTAATTTATTTAATGTCTAAAAAATATAAAGAAATATAATGATGTAGGAAATCTGTTTATACTTCCAATGAATATTTATAGTCGAAAAGTTAACTTATATAACCCCATGTAATAATTGTTTTAGTAAAAAAACACATGTTTGTGACAATTATATTTTTACTTTAAATAAAAAGTTATTAATGTCATTTTCTTACCCAAGTGGCTCCATGATGTCTCCAAGTTGACCCATGGATTTTCTTGGTCGGCCATGACTCACCCAATAAGGGTAGGACAAGTTTCAAGATATTTTCATATTTTTATAATATCATTTTTACATTATATTTCACTAAATAACTTTAATCGGGATTAATAAAACTTAAAAGTTACTATTCACCAAAAAAATTATTTTAATCCCATTGAACCACATTTTACTTCCTAATGACAACCATTTATGTCGGATTTTGGAAATTCAAATCACAGAGGTGGTAAATTTTCATTTAAATGAAAAATCAGTTTTTTAACTACCACTTAGTGGTTTCACTATTCATCAAAAATCGATTTTTTTCAAAACAACACCAAAAACTAACCCTAAGCTATATTTGATATTCCTAATTCAAAAATGGTGTCTATTTTAAAAAATTCCAAAAATATAAATTGCATTAATTAATTTTATAATTAATTCCCGTTGTCAAAACAAATAGCGTGTTTTTAAGAAACAATATTAATCAAAAGATTGATAATTGTTTATATCCAATTTCAAAGTGAAGTTAATTATAATGACCACCATTGGATAAAATGGTAAAAATATATTCTAATTACACTTTAGAACCACTACATTGTAAAATTTATCACTATAAAATATTTTGATTAAAAAAGTTGTTTTTATGTATTTTTTTACTATTCATCAAAAATTGGAAGTTCTCTAAAAAGTACCAAAAATTCAACATAGGATAATTTTGATATTCCGATCCAAAAATGAAGTCTATTTTTAAATATAAAATTTCAAAAGGTGGGTATTACTATTCATAACTACTACTTTTATTGGTTGCGGTGTGTTAGAACTCGAGGTTGCGTACAACACACATAGCTCTATTATTCAAAGAGGAGCGTACCTTGGAAGCTTGGGGTGTTACATTCTCCCCTCCTTAAATAAATTGCATCCTCGCAATTTAAAATTTTTCTTTGAAAATAAAATATTGAAAATAGAAAATACCTTTGTGGAAAACCCACATCGGAAATAGGGTTAATAAAAATATAACTTTAAAAGAAATAAAGATAAGTACAAAGGTCACCCGAGATAGCCCATACTAGGATTCTATGAAAATATGGATATAGAGGAAAAAAACCATCAAGGTCTGATGGAGAGTTGTATAAAACAGGATTAGGAGAAAGTTAACTACAAGCAAATCACAAACTTGTGATTTGTTAAATGGTCAATGATTCCCCAATTGGAAAAGTTAACCGACAACATTTTTGTTTTATGTTACCTTTCATAAAGTTGAGGAATTTATTTAGGAGATTTAATAATAATGTAAGGAAATATACTTACTTGTCATGTAGGCTTTCATTCTTTAATAAATTTTTAACACAAACAAATCATTCACTCCAAAAGGTAATAGAACTCAAAAATATTCTATTTATCATAATTATATAAGGTTCCAAATATTAACACATACCATTTAGATTAGGAAAACTTTTTTGTAATAACCAAGGACTTACTGTAGGCTAGTTGTAGGTAATAAAGTCCTGTCGCACTATGGTTGTGGGTTCGATTTCTACAGCTTTGTCTGACGCGACGGGTTATCCCCCAATCTGCAGGTTTTCCTTTTCCTAAAACTATAGTATTATAATATTCCAAAAATAATCTTCATAAATGTTTTAACCATAAACAATACTATCCAAAGTTCAACTTAATCCATTCCAACCTTTATAGTTATCCAAAATACCTCTGTCCAGACTTTCTCTAAAAGGTCTCTAAATTCCAAAATCAATTGTATCATCAGATTCCTCAAACAAAGTAAAGTTTTTCTTATTTTCACATACAAAAATATGATAACCGTCATCATATTAAAACCTTAATGAAAACAACAAGTACTGTAGTACAATTCTTATATATATCACATTATTTTTATAACCACAATATAATCCTTGAGTCCGAAAGCACCAATACATTAATTATTCTACATCAACTGTAGTAACATCATAAGATTGTCCTCGATCCCTTGGCCTTTTCTGAGGTAAGTTTCTCTGACGATTAGGACATTCATTTTCATAATGGCCCATTTCCCTAAAATTGTAGCATTCAACATTGATAGCCTCTTTCTTTCCATTGAAATCACAAGCCTCGTGACCTTTTTCTCAACATTTATAACAAACTCTAATTCCTTTTATAAAAGTACCGAGGTGATTCTTCCCACAATTATCACATAATGGAAAATCCTTCTTTCCCTTTTTCCCTTTATCTGTCTCTTTCTTCACCATTCTCTTCTTCTCTTTCTTTACTTTATAGTTATAAGATTTAGAGAATTCATTTTCTGTCTTGATAGCACACGAGACAATATCTTCATATGATGAGAAGGTTTGTGAGACTAATTCCCAATGGAAAAATGTTTTTATCCCATAAAAGAAATGATCAATATTACTTCTTGGGTTACGTATATAATCTGTAGCATGCCTCGCTAACCTTGTAAAGTTAGCCTCATACTTTACGACATTCGCATCCTCCTTCTGCCTCAGACTCGGAAATTTCCTTTCCATATCTGCTCGATTGTCATGTGGAAAGTATTTTTCTAAGAAAATTTCCTTAAAATCCCTCCATTCCATACTTGATAATTCTTCATCTTCCCTTGCGTTTTGAATCAGCGACCCCCATTGATTGACATCTCCAGTGAGTCGGTAAACTGCCATGACAACTTTCTCCGTTTCGCTACTCCCCAATGCATGGAATATTTTCTCTAAGAATTTTATCCATTTCTCAGCCACTAAAGGATTTGTACCCCCATTAAATTTTGGTGTTTTTTGCCTCATGAAACGGTCAAACTTTGATCCTCCATGTTGAGGATATGGGTGCTCCATACGAGTAAGGTTATTATTCATAACCTGAGTGAGTTGTCCCAGTATGGTGATAAGGTGATTAGCACCAGTTGTATCTCTAGCTCCACTATAATTATCTTGAGTAGGAGGGAAATCCCTACATGGAGTGTGTGCATTGATGCAGTTTCCATTCCTCCAACAATGTGCCATTTCTAAACAATGGCATAAACTAGATTAGTTTATGAATCAAAATACGTAATTACAAACTTTCAAAACACTTAACATAAATTGAACTATTTATGGATATAATCCATAATCATAAAAAAAATTATTTGAGGAAGTATATACTCATAACCCTTCATAGTGGTTTGTAATGAAAATGAGAAATATCCTAAGCATATCCCCCAGGAGTGTCATAACAAAGAGTGCAGCAAGGCCCGTTGTCGTGCACCAGTTCACATTCAAGTCTATCTCAAAGTGGTGTTTTCGGGTTTTACCCCTAGGTACATCTGTGCCAGAGATGCCTCTACCTGATCGTATCCAGACAGGGATGTATTTCTCGGAAAACTCAAAAAATCTCTATAATACCAAAATTCTAGGAGGTTATTCTATGCTAATCGTCAAATTTTATCTTAGTACTATGTGATCTAATCATAGTTTATCTAAATCTAGCTTCCAAGGATAGTACTAAACTGCCTTTGATACCAACTGTAACATCCCAAACGCATTTACCCAGAGTCAGTGCATTATTACGTAACATTGGCATGATCACAAAAGATCACGTCTCGAAAGACCGATTTGTTTAGTAGCCTTGGAAACACTAGATACATTCATAAAAGTTACATTACATCACAAAGTGAAAAACTTCAATAACATAGTCTCCATTTTCCACACCCATATCCCCTTCAGACTATCCCTACAGGTCAGTCATAAAATATTTCTTCACATCCTGAGAAAAATAAAACATTGAAAGGGGTGATCTCAGATGCTTAGTAAGGATAAAAATATTGCGGAAGCTTTCATAAATAAACATAAACATTTAAGGAAATGTATAACTAAAACAAAATCCTTTTAAACTTGAACTTCAGCATAATATGGAAAAAGTAAAATTAAATAATTCCATTTACTTATTCACATGGATATTCTACAAGTCTAATAATCACATGCAATATAAGTAACCACTTTCATAATGATGGAATGCATAATTTCAGACTATCATAACCACGTTGCCAAAGCCCCTTTCCAAGACTACAAATAAGATTTTTTCAAGGCCTCGTGCCAAGACACTAGTTTGTCTCATGAGACCTACTGATGCATCGAGGAGCTATAGCGGGCTCCACCCGTCACTTATTAAGTCCAATGCATTCCTCATAGGAACAGGTTTAAACATATCATAATCCATAACATAATCGTATCACATAAAACATGCATAAATGAAACATAACATTTCCACATTTCAATCACAAGATATCAATACAACACATTGATAATAAAAAACACTTTCAAAACCATTTTCAATACCAAAATAAAAGAAAATTAAAACATTGTAATTATTTTTCATTTAAAAAAAATTATGGCTTGTAGAGGAATCTGAAACTCATATAATGGTCACGGTGGTGGAGAAGTCATTGTCGCCACATACGTACAACAAAAAAACATTCACTTTTGTAGTTTAGTAAAATTATTCAAATAAAAAAATTCCTTTTGAATACATGTAAATGTCAAAGGGGTTTATACACCGTATAAAATAATGTTGTGTACAAAAGAAAATATGCCTCACTGAAAGGAGATTGAGATGAAGTCCCTTACAAAGCTCATTTTTTAAAAAATAAATTAAATCTATTATGTGTATTCACTATAAGTACACATAAAGTATATAAAAATACAAGATATGACATAATAATATCATGACATAATTTGAAAGTAGGAGATTAACCTAATGAATAGAAATTAGGTTAAGAAGTTCCCTTACCTCGTTTCCGACTTGACTCGATCATTATTTAACCTCCTATATAATAAACTAGAGTTAATTTATAATTGATTAATAACCTTTTTAAATTTAAATATTCCTTTTATATCACTTATTACCATGATATGAACATTATGTAATTATTTAAGTTAATAACGGTCGTTTTTTTGATCTTTGGTACTTGAGTCAAAAAATAAACTTCTTATAATTACAATTTGTTCATGTGGTAAAATATAAATTATATCCAGAATTATATTCATGTTTTATATATCATATATATAATATATATCCAGTATATACATGCATTTATAATATTACATAACATTTTGAGGTAAGAAATTAAATGCATCATTCATGGAGACGGTAAGCCGTACGTACGCATGAACGCTACTTTCATTTCTATTTCGTATTTAATGGAATGAAATCATAATTATATAAAGTTATACTATGATTCCAGTATAATAAAATGTATAATACCATTTACTCCATCCTTTATACATCCCACATATGTCATTAATGATTCAAATCACTTTGAGGGGGCGGTAGTCCGCACTTCCTAAAATGAAATTATCGTGTTTACCCATAATGGAAATCATAGAGGTATGACATAGATGAAAAATACAGAATCATAAGGAAAACAAAAACATAATATATATCATATATAAAAATAGTGTCATCATAATGTCCACCATGAGAGGTTTTAAAATAAGATTGAACAATCATCGTATCATGAGGCAGTAATTCGCCACCCACAGAAACAATATGTTCTTTAACCATTAGACGAAGTTATGTGTAATTTTAAATAAAATCATTCTCATAAAAACATAAAAGACTATTTTTTATACTGGTTTTTTTTACAAAAGAAGGTAATAAAAATATTTTAGGGGGTTGGAGAAGCAAAATAAAACAAAATAACAGAAGAGAAGACATTACCTTAAAATCGGGTAACTCTTTTTGATTTGAGCCAAAGGATTCCTTGGGAAGACTTCTGCCCAAAGTGAGGCTTATACGAGTAAGAGAGGGAATTTGGGAGAGTATTTGGTTAGAGTTTGTCTGAGCCAAATGGCTTGAAGGTGTGAATAAGGTGGTAGATGTGGGGGCCTTTTATAAGAGGAGAGGAGGGGCACTCTTGGAAGGACATGAAATGTTACATTATTATGAAGTCATTTTCGAATTTTAAAGGTCCCAAAATGATATATTTCTAGGATAAGGTGATAATGGTTATAAATGAACTCATCCAATAGGTTTTTACATGTTTAAGTCTTATATTTTACATTATCGTTTCATTTTATTTAAATCGTTAATTAATGAGGTAATCGTTGCATCATCATGGTGTCACAAAAAAATTTAATTTATTTAATGTCTAAAAAATATAAAGAAATATAATGATGTAGGAAATCTGTTTATATTTCCAATGAATATTTATAGTCGAAAAGTTAACTTATATAACCCCATGTAATAATTGTTTTAGTAAAACAACACATGTTTGTGACAATTATATTTTTACTTTAAATAAAAAGTTATTAATGTCATTTTCTTACCCAAGTGTCTCTATGATGTATCCAAGTTGATCCATGGATTTTCTTGGTCGTCCATGACTCATCCAATAAGGGTAGGACAAGTTTCAAGATATTTTCATATCTTTATAATATCATTTTTACCTTAAATTTCACTAATTACCTTTAATCGCGATTAATAAAACATAAAAGTTACTATTCAACATAAAATTATTTTAATCCCATTTAACCAAATTTTACTTCCTAATGACAACCATGTATGTAGGATTTTGGAAATTCAAATCATAGAGGTGGTAAAATTTCATTTGAACGAAAAATCAGTTTTTTAACTACCACTTAGTGGTTTCATTATTCATCAAAAATTGAAGTTTTTCAGAACAACACAAAAAATTAACCCTAAGATATATATGATATTCCTAATTAAAAAATGGTTCCTATTTTACAAAATTTCAAACATGTAAGTTTCATTAATTAATTTTATAATTAATTCCCGTCGTCAAAACAAATAGCGTGTTTTTAGGAAACAATATCATTCCAAAGATTGACAATTGATTATGTCCAATTTCTATGTGATGTTAATTCTAATGACCACCATTGGATAAAATGGTAAAAATATATTCTAATAACACTTTATAACCACTCAATTGTATAATTTATCACTATAAATTTTTTTTATTGAAGAAGTTGTTTTTAAGTATTTTTCACTATTCATCAAAAATTGGAAGTTCTCAGAAAAATACAAAAAATTCAACATAGGCTAATTTCAATATTCCGAATCCAAAAAATGAAGTCCATTTTTAAATATAAAACTTATTTAAATTCAAAAGGTGGGTATTACTATTCATAACTGCTAATTTTATTGGTCGCGGTGTGTTAGAACTCGAGGTTGCAAACAACACACGCTGCTCTATTATTCAAAGAAGAGTGTACCATGGAAGCTTGGGGTATTACACTACGTGTCAATGAAACATTCCTAAATTGTAACATGAAGTAGGGACATGGTTATGCGATCAGAACTGCAAAAGTTGATGTTGTGAATGACCTGGTAGTAGGTACTATAATCATCTCCCCAAATTTAGTAAATGTGTTATTTTATTATAGACCCTCTAATTCCTTTATATCTTTCCATTTTTCTTTAAAATAGCTATATTTTCAAATTTATAGTAACAATGTAGTTGTCATTAAAAACCCCTAAGGGATGTATCATTATAACAAAGATGTGTATGGTAGTTCCCAATATGGAATATAAATGTGTATTATCTTCTGAATTTATCACCATACTTACAGTAGAAATTAATATAATGCTTGATATGGATTGGCTATCAAAATAGGATAAAAATGTTTTTACAAGAAGAAGGAAATTATGATTTTCGAGGATGATGTAGAATCCATTACCATTAGAGCCGAAACATCAACACCTAATTCTTATCAAAATACTCCCCGTGTATCTTTATTAAAAGAGATTATTGGGGAGTCATGGAAAATAATATCTAGGGATGAAGATAGAAAAATTCAAATTGATGTTGTACCTATTGTAATGGAATACATTGATGTTTTTCCCAAACTATTACCTGGACACCCACCAGAGTGTGAAGTGGTGTTTTCTATTTATTTAATCCCTCATGTAAGAAGATTATCAATGAAAAATTATACAATGGAAACTGGGGAATTTTTAGATATGAAGAAACAACTAGTGGATTTGAGTAATAATGAATTTTTAACCATACTATTTTTTCCATGGGGAGACCCAGTTCTTTTTGTTAAGAAGAATGATAGATCAATGAGGCTATCATTTAACTACAGAGAAATCGGTGCTATTGAAATAAATAAAAAGTATCCTCATACCCAAATTGATAATATATTTCATCAACAACATGGAGATCAATATTTTTTTAAAATTTACATTCATTATCAACATCATCAATTATGTGTAAATGGGAAGAAATTCAAAATAAAGAATTCTGAGTGAGGTATAGTCATTACGAATTTTTGGTAATTTTATTTCGATTGACTAATGGACCCTCTATTTTCATGGATCTAATGAACCTATTGTTCAAGGAATATCTTGATGATTTTTTCTTCATATTTATTGATGATGTATTGGTATACTTCAAAATATATAAATACCCAAAGAACCACATTTGGATTGTTCTCAACTCTCATAGAAGGAATGAACTATATGAGATGTATTGAAATTGTGATCTTTGGCTCCACCAAATTTCTTTCCATGGACATTTGGTCTCCAAGGATGAAATAAATGTTGATCCTAGAATTACAATATCAATACATGAATGTCCAGATCATAAAATTATTACCAAGGTATACAATTTTATTATTTTAAATGGTTACTATAGGTGTTTCATCAAAAATTTTGCCTGATTGGGAAACCCATTAACAAATATCACACGTAAAAGGGTTAAATTAATATTTGAAAAAGTGTTTGAAGAATGGTCTGAAGAATTGTAGAGAATATTATTCAATTCTCTTATCTTGGCCCTACCATCTGAGAATGATGGGTTTGTGATTTATAATGATGCATCAAGGAAAACACATATACTTTACCTTATACATAATGACGGGGTTATTTTTTATGAATAAAGGTAATTATAAATTGATTAACAAAAATTAAAATCTCAGGATTTTGATTTAGCAATATTAATCTTTTCTCTAATGATTTGGAGATACTATCACTATAGTGCAATATGTGAGATATAGATAGACTATAAAAGTTTCTAATATATTTTATAAAAAAATAAATAATCATGACACCAAGGAGATTGATTGAGCTACTCAAGGATTATGATTTCACAATACACTACCACCCAGCGAAGGTGAATAAGATGGAATATTCTTTGAGTAGAAAAGGAAATGGATTCAAAAAAAAAGAGTTGAACGAGATCCAATGTCTATGGACCTAGTAATGATGGATATAATAATTATCATGGAAGGTGAAACATCACTACATTTTCAAATGGTTGAAAAAACATAATTACTAAAAAGGATATAAAGTTACTAGTTTTATAATGAGGTATTTCAAAAAAAAATTAAATATGTGAATGATTAGAAACTGATTGACTTCGTATTTGACGATGGTGTTTTAAAATTTGGGAGGAGGATTTCTTTTACTGCTATACCTGAGCACAAAAGGTAGTTTTTGGATGATCCACATAGCACAAATTTATATACACACCCTGGTGGCCATAATTTCTACAGATATTTTAATGAACATTTATTTCATGATGACATAAAGAGGTAGATTGCGGGTTATGTCTTAAAATTTTTGGGTTTTCAACAGGTGAAGGCTGGAAGACAACATCTTAGAGGAGTCATGAAACTTCTTCCTATACCTATGTAGTAATAGGATAATATTATAACAAATTTTGGCATGGGGATACTAATGAAATGAAAAGAAATGACGTGATATGGGTTATTTTTTATCATCTTACAAAATCATCGCATTTTCTTGTTATAAGAGAAGATTTACCATATTAACGTTTAGTAAGACTATATATTAATAAATTTTTAAGAACTAATGGTTTAACCCTATCGATTGTTTCAGATTGTGATCCTTGTTTTACATCACAATTCGCAAAAATCATATAAAGGTCCCTTGATACTGAGATTCATTTGTGCACTACCTACCACCCTAAGACTGATGGATAATTAGAAAGAACAATTCAAACCATAGATGACATGTTATTATACTTCTCTAGTTACATTCATGGTATATGGGATCAATATTTACATATGGTATATTTTTCCTATAATAATATCTTCCATTAAAGTATATAGATGGAATCATATAAATCATTATATATAAATAGATGTCGTACTACAACTTGTTGGGATGATTTTGGTGAAAGAAAACATATAGGCTCAGAATATGTTGAGGAAATGAAAGAAAAGTTTAAAACAATTCGGACCCATATCAAACTAGCTCAACGTTGGAAAAAGATATTTGTTGATAACCAAGGAAAGGATCTATAATTTCTAGTGGGAGATCATGTTTTTTGGAAGGTATCTACATGGAGGGGTGTTATAATAATCTGTAATAAGGGTAAATTAAACCCAAGGTGCAATAGATGTCTTGAAATTATGGATTGAATTGGATTTTTAGCTTACCATCTATCAATGCCGCCTAGTATTTCCAATGATCATGATGTGTTCCACATATCAATATTAAAAAAATACATGCTAGACCCAATACATGTACTCACCTAGGAAGAAATAGAACTAGAACCTGATATGTCTTGTTGTGAAGATCCCATAAACATTTATAATACCATAGAAATGTGTAGAGAAATCTAATGACTAGTCCAGTAAAGGTTCTTTGGAGAAACCATAAAATGGGAGAGACGATGTGTGAACCTGAAGAACATATGATGAAGAAACAATAAAATCCTTTTATGAAGTGATATTACATAACTTTCAAGGAAAAAGGTATCTGGAGGGATGAATGAAACACCCCTTTCTTCCTCAGTATGCATCCTTTTAATTAATTCAATAGCTTGTGATACATGAAACATCGAGTTCAAGTGTACCACCACCTTTTAAACTAGCCATTTAAAGTGGTTATGAATAGTATTAACCAAATTATAAATTTTATAAATTTATTTTTTCAAAATAGAAATCATTTTTGAATTTTTAATATCAATATTAAGAGAGGATGAGATTTTGGTAAATTTTTGAAAAGATTTAATCATTGATGAAGAGTGAAAAATACTGCATTATTTTATAAAAAATGGCCTTTTGGTTTAAAGAATTATTTTACATTATATTTATTTTAATATAAAAATATATTCATTATACATATATTAGTCCAATGAAGTTCATTGGAATCATCTTTATAATAGAATTTGATATAAAAATTTATTAAACTTTTGAACGCCTTTTTTACCCACCTTCAAGCCACATCAAAAAGATTTTCATAAAACCTATGTTTAATGATTATTTGAATTGAATATTTAAAAATGTAAATACATAGTCTTAATTAGTGTGAAATTATTTTTCTAATAATATCAAAATAAATTTTTTTGAATTGTATCTTTTGGATTTTATTTACAATATTTTGAATTATGTAGGGTAATTAAATTTAAGATTAATATTATAGTAATTTAATATTTTATTATCACATGCCCTAATTTCATTGGAGATTTTTTTATTAACCGAAATAAACCTTATTTCTAATTTGAAATATTATCTAAGACACATGTGTTATATTAAAATATTTATAATATTTTATTTAAAGAAGAGTTAAAATACCATTTACGAATATTAATATCTGAACCATTATTAATATAATGTTATAAATAAGATAATTTTGACTATAAATAGTAAGTATAAAGAAAAAATTATTATCTAAATAATGTTATTTTTTATAATTATTGAAAATAAATAATTAAATTAAATGGTGACACAATAATGATGCAGTAATTGACTTATTAAAAGAATAATCAATTAAATGATATTTTAAGTATGAATATATATATAATTTTACTTAATTAATGACATAATATAATTTTTTTTATATAATTAATATGTTAGTGACATATTTTATTTATTGGAATGATGTTTTAATTTTGGTTTGATATTTTAAAAAATGCATATTTTGAATAGCATCAAAATTCACAAAAATGACACCTGAAAGTAAATAATAATTAAATAAATGATATAAAATTCAAAAAAATATCAAGTTCATCCAAATAATTTTAATAGTGTAAAATATTTAATAATTTATCTCATTGGGGTTCATTTAGAATTTTATAGTAACAATATTAACCCTATAGTGTAAAAATACAAGAAGAAACAATAAGTGTTAAAGAGTTTAACTAAGGGTTAATCTGAATAGTTATGCTTAATTTTATGACCTAAACTACTCTAAAAATATTTATATGAGATATTTTACACTCATCTTAATTTTAAACTATTAATAAATCACTTTTTATCTTTTTTAATCCCAAAATATATTTACAATAAATTAATATTTTATGATCTTCTAAAATCCCCCGTCACATCTCTTATAAAATGTCACTTCTCCTTTTCATTAATTCAGACCTTCAATACCATTTGGATCGGCCAACCTGAACCCAATTATTCTCTAAACATTATTAATTTAATTCTATATGTTACACATTTGGATTAAATCCATCTTATGGGGTCCTTTTGTGCAAACTAATATGAGACACCAGAAAAAGTGGTAATTATTTTATCACCCATTTCAATGTTCTTTTCTACTTCTACATCCTGTTTCTATGTTGTTCCCAAATAAAAATAAAAACTACAGTATTATATATATACACATTTATATTATTATAATCATGGAAAAACCATATTATTTATTTTATCCATCATACAAATAACAATAACACCATACATGCATACATATGAATTTCTGTCTTCACGCTATGATGTAATTTGTTATTCAAAAATACATTATTTAGACGATTTAAAGATGAGTATAATGCATATAAATAATTAATATAACATGATAAAGATTATTTATAATTAATATATCACCCAATTATATACCATTTTAAACATTAAAAGAATGATATCATCGCTCATGCGTACATACGACATACCATTTCCACAAGACGATGAAAATAATTCTATATGTTTACCATTGAAAAATGTTTATGAAAAATATATGACTTGTAAAAATAATAATAATTATCATAATTTCATTATTTTTTTGAATAAAATATATCTTATTCCTAAAAAATATGACTTACAAGAAGAAACATGAATGGGAAAGTACTGAAATTATCAACTGAAACAATGGTAATACTGTAATATTATTACCCAAATGATAAAAAAGGATAATATATGATATTATAAATATGAATATGGTACAGTTATAATTTAATAAGTTTTTTTTAACCATTATTCAATTTTCTAACTAACCTTTTACTAAAATAATTTATAATTCAAGGGTTAATTTCACAATCTCTTTATTATCCGATATTTCTTATATATTTGTATCTATAGGGACATCCTTATCATCGGTGTCCATGTTTGTTAAAGTGAAAATAAAATTATTATTGATATTTTTTAATGTAATTTTACTCTTTTTTATGATTTTTAAAAACTGTTTTGAAAGGAATCATTTTTTCTTTTTCCAAATGATGTAATTTATAACATTTTCAAAAAATTTATGGAAAGAATGTTTTTTACTAATACAGCATAAGAGGATATTTTCCACCATTATGACACATTAACATTTATAATATTTCATTACATTTTTATACATTTAATTTTATAGGAAATGATTTCTTTTATAATTGTGTGGCTTCAAAATAATTTCAAAGTAAAAAATGGGACATTTCCCTAAAAGAGTTTTAATTAATTTACTAAATTATTTTCATCTAATTCGACATCCCAAGTTGTATTTTATTCTTATTTATGTTAAAATATTGTGATAAAATATTCCATATAATATTTAAGGGTTTGTGATGAATTTCACTATAAATGTGCTATATTTATTCCACTCCTAGTTTAAGGAAAAATTATTATCATTTCGTATACTATTTTAAATATGAATGTCTATTTAATGTTTCACCCTTTTCATTAAAGGAATTAATTGAACATATTAAGTGATGTGAGGGGCATGATATATCCCCTAGATGCATCATGAGGTCTCATGAGACAAAATAGTTTCTTGCCAAAAGGCTTTGACAGTATGATAGTGGTCTTGGAATTAGGTCGTGATAGTGTTATTATGATGTCCGACATTATGAATTTTCCCATTATCAGATTTGTTATTGATATTGATTGTGATTATTTGAACAATAGAATATTCTTTTGAATGTTTAAATGGAATCATTGAATTTATTCACTCCATGTTTTATTGGTTATTATGTTTAAAAGTATTTTGTTTCTGTTTTATATCTTTCCTTAAAATTATATGCTTATTTACTATATTGTTTATCCTTACAGATCATATAAGTTCACACATTTCTTATGTTTAATTTCTTCAAAGGATGTGATGAAGTAAATTATGACTGACCAGTTAGTACAATCTATAGGATCAGAGAGTTTTTAAAAGGAAATAATATGTTGTTTTTCATTTCATTATGTAATGTAAAAATTTTGTTTGTATCAAGTACATCAAAGGGTACTAAACTAATTATTAGTTTAGGATTTGAATTACTTGGGATCATTTCAATGTAATAATAGAGTGAAATGAATCTAGATAATGAGGTTCATGGAATTACAAGAATATTCATTTCTTTTTTCGATCTAAACATTAAATAATTTGAATGATACTCATCACTTTTAAAACTTCCTTATTAGATGGAATAAATTTATTCACATGTGAAATAAAATTTGTTTCTCTAGGTTTATATATGATCTATCATCCAATACTCATTCAAATACTGAGACCATATTTTAATTATATCTACATGTTCAGTCTAAAATTTCACATTGGGTATATATTAATTTCTAGTCGCTAATTTTATCACACAAGAGGGGAATTTTTATTTCACTATTATTATGAATTTTCTTATGTAATATTTATAAATTTCATAGATAGGTTTCCTACCTTGTTTCATATTTTACACAAACCATCATTATCTATTGAATTACCCATAATGGGTAGCTTCCTATCATCACCGCAATCCGTTTCAACCATAATTACAATCTAGTTGTATCTCTATTCGATGGACTCTTTAATTTTGTATTCTAGAACTATTCTATTTAAATTGAAATTCATTTAAATATTGATATAGTAAATTATGTGTCTTATATTTCCATTTAAAAATAACTTATTCTTCTGGGGTTATAAAATAATGAAAAATTTCTTATATATCAATATTCGGATTATTTCTAATCAATAATTCATTTTAGTTATCATTGAAGGAATGATTATATTACTTTACATCCAAATTCTATGTATTTGGTGGGTATATCTACTCTTATTTGAATAAATTAATACTAGATGGATTTTACCCTCATTAATCGTAGTAGTATTCGACTTTATTGAACATCTTAGAAAATTTTCCATGTGATTTAAAACTATTCATGTTGGATTGATTATACCATTTCAATATGGTCTATTTTGAACTAATAATATAACTTCTAATTTCAGCATCTATCCCCTAACCAAAGGATATCTTTGACTTACCCCTATTCAATAATTATTTAAACATTTTATGGAATTATAGATGAATCAATAGTATATAGAAGAACTCATATCAACCATGGACACTTGTCATAGGGTGAAGTCTATATTGATCTATAGGATTTTTTAATTTCTATCTAGAATAACAAAATATTGAGTTTATTTTTAGGTGAATCATTTCATTGATAATATCTCCTCTAAAATCAGATCCATGATGCATTTTTAATATTTTCTTCCATGAAAATTTAATTTATTTTTGGTGTTTTCCACTTATTCATGAAAAACTATATTCAATGTAAACTAAATTACTATATATGGAGTATATTTTTGTATAATATATATTTGGATGCATATATAAATTATTTCAAACAATTTTTGGTACATTTTGTGTATTTTTTAATCTAAGAATCATTTTTTGTGTGGATGAAATTTGTTTCTCAAATGTTTGGGAAGTCACATCATTCTTCGAATCAATATTTTACAGACTTACTTCCAATATCAAACACTTAAACTGATATTTTTAATTTTTACAACAATTGTGTGGAATATTTCATCCAATTATCATTTATCATTAAATATTTTTCTACAGAAATTTTGGTGGTATAAACAAGATAATTGTGAATGTAATTATTATTGTTTATTTAGATTCGATGGTGGTAGTATTGAAATCCATGGAGGCATTATAGTAAATCTCAAATTCACAGAATATCTCTGTTGAAACATTTAAGAAAACAAGTTCCTCAAATAAATATCAAATTAATTCATCATAATATCAAGGGAATATTGTAGTTCATGGTTATATATTAACTTCTTTGACATTGACTATCTTTGTCAGATTGTTTTAGAAACCCAATTAATTTTCTAATAAATCTTCAATAGAGACATCCTTGACATCTAGATGTGATATATCGTGATGAATTATTTAATGAATTTTAATATAAAGGTCCCCACATCAGTTCAATTAGACTTATAATAATCCATAAACACAATATATATGTCTTTTATAAATTTAATGGAACCATCATCACATATTTTAAATTCTTCACTAATGGAATATTGATAAAAATATTAATCTAATAAATCCTTAAAATTTTGATTACCATTCGATAATAATTTTTTCATTTCCCACTCAAACATACTTCTTAATTTTTTTTGATTTTTTTTGTATTTATCATAGTGTTGGATTAATCCTGTATCTTAGTAGGAATATGTTTAGGGAGATGTTATTCTATTTGTAGAAATTTTAAAATTACCATAAAAATTATATATAATATTTTAAAAGTAAAAAATAACTGTGTAAGAAATATGTTCATTCTAATAAAAGGTTGAATATTATTCATGCTATTAATTTGTGATTGAACTTAAGATACAATTAAAATTAAAACTATACACAAATAAAAAATTAGAGATATAATGGACCATACATGCACACATGATGTTAGTGGAGAGACATGTGTAATCATATCTTTAAAAAATAAATTTCTATCACTTCATCCCCATTTTCACTTGAACAACTAATATTAGTTATGAAAATAAAATTTGTTGTCTTTTATCCTAGAAAACAATTATATTCAATGATAATGGGAAATAAAATAATCATGGGTATTTTTAAAAGGTTTTAACCCTCCCATGAATTCTAATACTTACTACCCATAGGATGTCTGTGTAATATATTCTCAACTTAAATCATATTTAGAATTATAGGAAGGGTTTGTGGAATTTTTTATCCTAACCAACAATACATCTGACATCAACAACGCATCAAAATATGTTAACAAATACCAGCATCCCACTAGAATTTTTGAGGTTATAATTCCACCAATAGTTCCTTCATGTACTTTATCTACATATGGAAGTGGATCACAAGTACATAGTAGATAGTTCATTTCATGAAAACATTTATAATTATTCTCAATCTCAAAGAGTCTTCAAATACATTTAAACATCTCATATATTTCACGCTTCTCAAACATTAAATCACTAAATTAATTTAGATGGATTAATTAGAATTTTTAACGAATTATTACAAATTAAAAAATGAATGATCATGTATGAATATATTCTTTATATGGACATATAATTGGCCATACTAACTCATCTTTATTCATTCTTTCCTTCTTCCGTGAATATAACAATTTATTGCTAAAGAATTAGTACACCCGTCTTCCACTTCTTATCTTTAATAAAAAATAGAATGGTATATAAAATTTACCCTATCTTGGATTCTCTTTTATTCTTTCAAAAAATTGAATTGAATCCTACTATACTTCTTTCATTGATAACATTAGTTTCTCTTCGCATCAGAATTACTACACGAGTGGAAGTATAGCTTCCTTCTTTGTTTATTTTATTTTACAACAATTTTTTCAATATCTTCACATGTATGTTAAGATATATCAAATTACATATTTAATTTTAAATTACCCAATATTGTAAAGAAGGATGTATTTATCTCTTTTTTTCCTAATATAATATAAATAATATACAATTTTTGGGTTCTGAGGATATTTCATGATATCATATTTGAAATCAAGGGATATTAAATAATAACCTTATTTATTCGTTCGTGAGGTGGTAGTCGGCTATACACATGAACAAAATGTACATTTCTCATTTGATGAATTTCGAGATGGATTTAGGTGATGATATTATCATAATAACCTGTTACTATATTGAGGATACTATAGTTTTTATTTCCTAATGGATTAATGATATTCAATGGATGTGAAATAATAAATAAATTAGAAACATTTAAATAAAAACATTACCTTTCTTTTAAGATCATCACGATTCATAAAAACATAACACCCCTAAGAAGGGTGATATTTCTAAATTAAGGCCTCAAGAATGCAGGGATGGATTCCATTAAGGGTTTTGGGTAGATATTATCTCAACAAAATTTTTTTTATATGTGATTAATAGGGAGGAATGGGTTCTTTTTATATGAGAAGGGAGAAGTGCCATTGGAATTATTAATATTATTAAATAAATATGAATTCAATTTCCATCCTAAATAGGTATAAGCTGATTTAGTTCATATATAGAGTTATTAGTGGTCAAAATATAATCAACCAATGATAATTAGAGAAGTTTTGAATAATTTTTAATCCTTACCCTTTTTTAACATTCTTAACTCTTACCATTTTACAATGTAATTATCACAAAGAGATTTTAAATAATTACCAAATCATGTCAAATGACTAATTAATGAGTCATTAATGAAATTTTTATACATATACTTTTTTTGTCTCATATTTGTTTTTTTATAAATATTATATCATTTAATTATATATTTTATAATTTAATTTATTAATTATGTGAATTTTGATACTATTTATATAATAACTTTTTTTAAAAATAGTAAAGACATGATTCCATATAAAAATATATATTAACATAATCCTATCATGTCATAGTCAGCCAAAAAATTTGTGTATGTCATCAAACATCTCAAATTATATTTATTTAAATATTATAACTATCATTTGTTTAATTCCGTATTTAATAAATCAATTACTTCATCATCCTTGTATCACTTTTTAATTTAATTATTTATAGCCTAAAAATTATAAATTAATGTACATGATGTAGGTAATTTTATTATATTTCTAATGTCTTTTAAAAAGTTAAATATCTAACTTACATAATCCCATATTAAAATTGTTTTCATAAGGAGATACATATTTATGACATATTTTCCTTTACATTAAATCAAATATTATAAATGTCATAATCACACACATGTAGCTTCAAAAGGTCACAATTTCTGCCCAAAGATGGTCACAGTCGATAATAACTCATCCTATACAATTAAGAGAAGTGTTAGTATAATTTTATAATAATGTAATATTATTTTTAACTTTAATTACCCAATTTACCTTTAAGAGTGGTAAATAAAATAATAAAGTTACTATTCACCATTAATTATTTTGATCCTATTTGACCAAATTTTTCATATTGAGTATAAAAATTTAAGTCATTAATTGAAAAATAAATCCACAGAAGTTCTTAAATAAGGAATAATAGTAATAATTCTGATGGATCAAAAAAACATGCTTTTTTAGTAAACCTTTCAAAATTTCACATAGTTTATCTATTTAATTTTTATTTGAAAAACAATCCAATGAACTACATTGGATTGTTTGATAAAAAATCATCTAATTATATATTAAAACCATGTAATAGGATAAACTTAAAATATAAATAAATTAAGAAAAATAATATTTTGAATTAAAATGCAGTATTTTCACTCTTTATTAAAATATGAATTTAATTATAAAAATTAAAAAAATAAAACCAAAGTCTATTTTGATATCTTGATTACAAATAATAGGTTTATATTGTTTCAAAAATATCATGTAATAGTGTCATAAACTATATTTAAAAAAAATTCATCAAAAATTTCATAAAACTATATATTAAATATATTAAATTTATATGCTTAAAATTGGATTTTACCTTATTTGACACCCATATAATTAATTGGGAGAATGTAAAAGACTTTTAGTAAACATCCGTGAATATAATAAAGTCAGTTTTGTTCATTAATTCCAATACAATATCTAGATGATAATAACCATTTAAAATAATAATATTAATAATATAATATTTTTTTGGTATAACTCAGTCATGTGAGAAACAAGTGATTTCGAAGAATCCAATCATTGTGTGTCAGGAATACTATCAGACATATCATCCCCTTTAAAGAAAAATTAACATGTAATCCATAAATATTAATAGATATGACAAATTATTATCTTATTATTTCCTGGAATGTTTTATCCTTCACCCCTTTTAGAAATAGAATCCTTGTAATTTTATTTACTTATCAAATAAGTGGGGGTATTTCTCCCTCGTATTAGTTTCAGATTTCAAAGTTTACACTTCAACCATTTGGTTTTCCCCAAACCATAACCTGATGAATAACCTTCTTCCACAACAATTACACTATGTGTTCAAGAATATAGACTACCTATTCATCATAAGAAGAATTCACTTCCAACTAAACTACTTCTAAACTCAAAACATGAGATGGATTTGGAATATAATTTCTTAATATTGAAATACGAAAAACATTGTGTACATTGGATAAACTCATAGGTAATTCAAAATTTTTGTCATCTAATTGAATATTCACTATGATTTCACAAGGTCCATTGAACCATGGACTAAGCATCCCTTTGTTACTAAAATGCATCACAATTTTCCATTGAGAAACTTTGATAAACGCATGATAACATATTTAAATGGAATTATCCTTCATTATGGAATCCCATCTTTTTATTACCTAACTTTTCATTAGATTTTACAAATAAGGGATCCTTAAAGTTTAGTGTCTTGAAAATAAGGAACATAATAAAAAAAACATAATAAATTATTTTAATAAACATTAATGGCACTACTTTTGTTCATTAAATGTTCAATTACTCAAACTCATAACATGGGGAAATACATCAAAGTAAAAGAAGATAAGAGACCCTATAAGGGAAAAAACAGAAACTCATTACATGTAATCATTAGCAATATCTATAAGAACATTTGTTATATCATAATTGAGTGATAAAGGGACGTAACATAATAAAAATATCTTGATAATAACATGTAAATGTGGCAATCAAATTTAATTTAGATATTCATAAACATATCACCAAGGACCATTCCCAAGGTGTCGTAAAAATTACCAAGGCTATTAACCAGGGTACCATTAAACATATCATCTCCAGTGATTAATTTCAATACCCATTGCATTGGAACATATCTGGTAACAACATTAATAGGTATTTAGTTTCATTTTATACTCATATATCATTATCAAACATTTCATAAATAACCCATATAGAAAAAAATAAAGGGGTTTCATGTCAAAATGAGGTCGTTTTGGAAATTGATTAAAAACTAGTTCCTTTTTTTATTTTAATCCAAAAAATGTAAGGTGGGTTTTATATATGTTAATACCAAAATTAAAATATATCATTATGACATCCATTGGAATACCCCTAGAGAAGATAGATGTTTGGGTATTCACGAAACTAAATAAAATAATTGGTTGAAAAAAATAGATAGATTTTGAGATGAAAATCCTGCATCATAAAGAGTATGAAACAAGGATTTATAAAACAATAACAAAAGATCGGAAAATGGTATCCCATTGATAAAAGACTCCCAATACAATAAGGGATGTAATAAAAAATAAATAATATCACGTTATGAAAATTTTAAATATATTCCACTTAAAAGAAATAATCAAAGGAAAAAGGAATTTGGGATTTCACATTCCTTGAAGTGTAACTACAAAAAATTTAGTTTTGGGACCTTGAGGGCTTGAGGAAACCTTGGGAGGACCCCTTGAGAGGTTATAATAAAAGATAATATATGGGATGAATTTAAAAGTAGAGAAAATGATGAAATGGATTGGTATCTATAGTAATAGAGATGGAGTTTTTTATTAATTTCTGAGGACACCTCTTCATTTTTATTTTCAAAACCATGGGCTTGCCCATGGTTTTTGCCCGTGGTTTTGGCCACTTTGGACACCTAGTATAATATTTCAAATTAAATAATCAATCATTTTGATGACATAAAACAAAAGGGAAACTCAAAAAATGCGTTTTTACTATTCACTAAAAAATGAAACATTTTATAAAAAGAAAATAAATTCACCCTAAACTAATATTTATTTTTGAATTACAAAATAAACTCCATTTTATAAAGAAATTGCAAATATTATAAATTCAATTTCTTATGTAAACTCAATATTTAGTCGAACAAATTATAATAATTAGCAAATAATTTATAAAAAATCTATTTACTTATACTATTATATCACATTACGATTCAAGAAGCCTAAATTACATTTATACTTTCTTAGGTGAGGTTACTCTGACATTGTTCATATTACTATTCATAAATGTAATATTAGTCTTCAAAAAAATCTATTCAGTAAAAAAATAATTTGATCTTGTCAAACTCTAAATTTCATACAGATAAAAAATTTGTATGTCCGTTTTTCAAAAATCGTTTCAAAGTTTCAATTATATAATGTATAAAATTATTTTTAAAATTATTTTTATTCAATCTTCATCAATAATAAGAATCTTCTTTGAGTAACACTAATTATTCATCGAAGATAAATTTTGACATTTGAAATTCAAAAATGATGGTTATTTTACAATAATAAGAAATAACAATTTTCTTTATACAAATGGATTACACAATGTAACTAAGGCCTCATTAGATAACCCCTTATAACACCTTCATATGAACTATGAGTAAGGTGTTCAATTTTTATTGAATCATGGGGTGTCAAAAAAAAATCTTGAGTGGTGATTTCTATCTAAATGATCATATCCCATATGTGATTTCGTTCAAGAATAACATGTTCAATCTCAGTTTGGGCTTGGTACAATGAAAATCCCAGTAACACTACCTCCTTCCCAAGCTTTGTCAAATAGGATTAGTATGGCATGATTATACTACTATTGGCCATCAATGTTTGTTTCTCCATTAATTCTCCATTATCATTTTTATTCATAAACAATATTTATCACATTACAAATTATTATAGTTTACATCGATCATATTTTACAATGGTCATATAAACCCATAGTCATATAACAATCAAAACCATATGGTTAAATTTAAATTATAAATATATATATCTATTGATTATGAAATTATAAACCTTACTTTTTTAGGGAACAAAGTATTATTCAATAGTTCGGGTCATTACATTCTTCAAATTATCCAGTTAAATTTTATGCTAGCTCTGAGATGACCTCATGTGTCTCTAAATAAGCTAAAATTTGTCTACCATCTTTTCAACCAAATATGATCCAATTAGCTTCGTTTCTCCAATATCATCCTAAAAAGTAGAGTCTAGAACAAATATACATATAATCCATCAAATTATGCCATTTGTATACTGGTATAAAATCTTTTATTAAACGAAATCTCATCCAATGAAAGATGTTGATCCGAACATCCTTAGAAATCCATTGATCACGTATATATCACATCCTACAAGGTTTGAAATGTTCATTATTTATTCTCATCTGACTATGGATGAAAATATTTAATGAAATTTAATTCAGTACCCACCGACTACTAAAGGCCTTTCCTAAGGTTATAAATTAACCTGATATCATAATCAAATACAACAGAGAGACGAACTTTATATAAATAGACTATCACTTTAATATACCACCAAGAAAGTTTATCTAGACACATTGTATCAATAATGGGATGAAACTGAGAAAATTTATTCAATATATCAAAATAACCCAAATTGCATTGTTATCTCTATAATTCATTGGTAATCCCAATACAAAATCCATAAATATATTTTCTCTTTCTTACTTGGGTATTAGAAAATGCTGAACCATCCCATTTTGAAAATTATAATCTTCTTTAAGCAGCGGAAATTTAAAACACTTCACAATAATGTTCGCAATGTCCCCTCTTATTTTATTCAACGAGTAATAATTCAAAGGGTCTTTGTACATCTTAGTGCTGCAAGGATGAACAGAAAACATAGAACTATGATATTCAAATAACAACACTTCCTTTTACTATGAATCAAACGGTACACATTATATCTTCTCCAACCTCAAAATACAATCCTTATTAATTTTATTTTTAGGTAACTTTCCCTTTTGAACCAATTCTCTTTTTTCTTCAATTCAATGTCTTCCTTTTGTTTTTTTTATTCTTTCTGATAGAGATGATTAAACTACCACCTAAACCAAAGAAGTGGAATTTTCTTCACTAACAATATCCATGCTAAAGTTAATCAAATCATTATCCAATGGATCACATTTCAAATATATCATTGTTAATGTCACATTAATTTTCTGACATAAAGTAGCATCCACATTATTTTCCTTTCCAGGATGGTAATGAATCATGAAATCATAATCCTTGACTAGTTCCCACCATCTTCTCTGTCTCATGTTCAATTATTTCTTGGGTAATATATCCTTAAAACATTTGTTTTCAAAATAAATTTTACATTTTACTCCATACATATAATGGATCTAACATTTTAAAGAAAAAACGAAGAATATATAATTCCAAATCATGTTTATAGTAATTTAACTCATGAGGTTTCAAATAAAATGATGCATAAGAAATTACCTAATCCTCCTGCATTAGTACTGAACCATGTCCATTCAAATAAGCATCATAGTCGATAAAAAAATCACAATTTCTAGAAGGAAATTCTAGATGTAGATAATTCACATATCATCATTCCAATTCCTGAAAATAATAATCACATTCTTTTTTCCCGAAGAACATAACACCCTTTTTAGTTAAGATCTTATGTGGGAAATATAATCTTGAAAACATTTCCAAAAACCTGCTGTATTAGCCTATTAAACACATAAAACTATTAATTAGTTAATCCAAATGTAATAGCTACATATTCATATTTTCCATACTATCATGAAACAAAATCTTTAGAATGCATTTTTTTCATTAGTTTAAACTAATAATACCCAGACGTCATGTCATCCTTCAAAAAATATTTTTCACCTTAGAGCTGATAAAAAAGATCATCGATATGATGAGATGGATAATTTTTGGTAATAGTGATGGTATTCAATGATCTATAATCAATAAAAGCTTCACCAAACCATATTTATTTTTAAAAAACAATACAAGAGTTCCCCATGGTGATGTACTAGGTCAAATGAAAACCTTATCTAATAACTCCTAGTACTGCATCTTCATCTATAATATATCAATTTTACCCATTTAGTTAGGGGGTTTTGAAATTGTCTTTTTGTTATGAAACAAAATCATCAGAGTGCATTTTTTTATTTAGTTTAAACTGATAGTACCCAGACCTCATGTCATCCTTCAAAAAATATTTTTCTCCTTGGAGCTGATCAAAAAGATCATTGATAGGATGAAATGGATAATTTTTTTTAATAGTGATGGTATTAAATGATCTATAATCAATGAAAAGCCTCACCAAACCATATTTATTCTTAAAAAACAATACAATAGTACCCCATGGTGATGTACTAGGTCAAATGAAACCCTTATTTAATAACTCCTAGTACTACATCTTAAACTATAATAGATCAATTTTACATATTTAGTGGAGGGGTTTTAAAATTGTCTTTGCATTATGAACATAGGTAATAGTAAATTCAACTTCTTGATCTGGTTAAATACCAACCAACTCATTAGAAAAAACATCAAAAAACTCATTTACCACCAAAACATCATCAATATGAATAGTTCTTGTGTTATCAGTAATATCTTTATTATAACATTAATTTTTATAATTTAATATTTTATAATATTAGAGATATGTTATAAATGGTAAGGGTTCATTCTTGTGCACAAATAGAATGGCTTTTTGAAAATAAATCTCTTTAACTCTATGATTACTCTTGTAGTGGTATCTATGAATCCAATCCAAACCCAGAATGACATATAACTCTACAAGAGAAAATAAACTAGTTTAATTGTAAATTATTTCAAAATATAAGGAAATAAATATTCTTATAATTTCTTTTTTCCTCATCATTTCCTCCATTAAATTTTACCATAAGTTCTAGATTCTTTTCTTGATGTGGAATTTATAATTTACTAGAATCATTTTAAGAAATAATATAATTTTTAAACCCTGAATCAGAGAACACATTGGAATAATCTGAAAAAATGGTTTTTACCTAATACCAATTAATTTTATGTCCCAACATCTTATAAAGTAGTTTCAAATGATTTGATGATAAATTTTATTTATAGTGGTCTGGCTACTTTCCATCGTTCAAATTATTTATTGGACACTCATTTGTATAATGACCCGTCTAATTAAATTTTAAAAAACTAATTCCTGAATATCATGTTTTTTCATACCCCTACAATGATCTTTTTTTGTGTAGTAATGAGCCTTATCTATTATTTCACAATATTGGAAGCACAAACCAGAAATAAATAAATATCCCACATTTTGGTTTTTACAATAATGTTCACAAACTATAATGTTGGTTTTCTTACCATAAGTATTATATAGAGAATTTTTCAAATTCTATTTCCACATCAACCCCTTATTCTAATGTTTTTCAAATAACACATGATCATTGGAGAACTCTATTTCCAACTTCTCTTCATATCAAACAAGTTTTTTAAAATTGTAGACCCCATGAGAATCCAATGCCCTTCGACAAATTGGATTTAATCCTGAGTAAAAATTATTGATCTTAATATCAAGATCTCAAGATAAATATAGTGTAATTTACTAGTAGTGTGAAATTTACTTTGTTTGTTTCCACCAAGTCATTATTTGACCTCAATTCCAAGAATTGTTTTTCCATTCTAATTCAAACTGCCTTAGTAAAATATTTTTCAAGAAAGATATTCATAAATTTATCCCATTCCCTGAAATCAACCACTTCATTGTCCAAGGTATTCTTATCCATAAACCACCACTGATTGGATTCACCTTCAAAACAGTAAATAGAAACACAAACCTCTTTATTATCTTAACACCTCATGCAATAAATAATTATTACTATTTCTTTAATCAACCATTCAACTAGTATATGGTGATATGATCCTCTGACTGATTTAGGATGTTACATCCAAAAATAATCCACTACACACTTCTTACTATGAAGCTGGTCTAGTTGATCTAGTGAAAGGATACCACTTCTTTTTATAGTATGAGTCTACAGTTCCATTAATACAACAAACAATTTAGTTCTGATTGCAATCATACGAGGTTACTACTTAGAAAGATTGTTTTCCACTGGATGATATCCTAGAAAAGTTTCCATGTTTACTGAATGGATAATCATTCTGAATATACAAATATTAGATAAATAAACATGGTAATATCAAAATGCTATATCATTTCAATTTGAAAAAAAAATTAAAAAACCATTTATGTATATTATATTTAATATATCATAACCTCAAAAGTTATAAAAAATGACCATTGATACCAACTATAAGGCCTCATACTTGTAAATTACTTTATCTTGAGCTAAGTAAAGAATTCACATTGAGGATCTTTTTAGGTTTTGTGTTTTATAGAATATGTACATAACTACTACATACCCTCTCAAATATTACAATGTAAGAATGAATACACAAAATCCGATTTTTTAATAATCTGAAACATTTTAATGTTACAAAGTAATTTAATATCTAGTAAAAATTCTTCAAAACATTCGTCTTGACTTCTTCCATTATCTTAACATTCCATATACCATATAGGGGACATTTCATAAATATTGGGAATAATAAAAAAATATAACTAAGGGATAATATTTAAGGAATGAAATTGTTAGTCCTTGTATATTTAAAACCCATGATTTGTTTTCACAAAATCATACTTTTCACCCTTAAAAGATAAATTATTTAATATATGACATGAAATCATAAGATTACATAAAAAACATTTAGCAGTCATAAATCATAAAGGTAACTTGTGACATCCATATGATACTCACATAGTATCTTTGATGACTATATAAGGGGTAACCTTCTTGGTTACATTTAGAATACCCATCACTGTATATTCCATAAATCAATTAGTTAAAACCTTATCATTTAATTGCATCTTAATACGCATTGAATTGAACACCTATCATAAGCTCACCTACCCTCAGTTTTTCATGGAACCACATGTATACAAAATAAATTCTCAGGAACCATAACAAAATCACAACACATTAACATGCATAATGGATAAATAACATTCTCACATTATAATCAGAATATATTATTTCAATACATTGACATAATCAATCCATTATCAAAACCATTTTCAACACCAAATCACTTAAAAATTTAATTTATTTATTTATTTTATTTTTAGAAATATTATTTATTACAAAATAATCCAAATATAATATGATAGTCATGGTGGTAGAAAAGTCATTGTTTTCATGTATGTAAAAAACATTCTTTTTTTTTTGGAAAAATGATTCATAGTGAATGATTCCTTTAAAAAATGTCTGAATGAAATTTAATGTCAAACGAGTTAATTATACATAAAATTAATGAAGGTGGTGTGTATTATCAATATTTTCCACCAAGAAATGAAATAGAGACAAATTCCCTCACATCGAGGATGACTTGTATCATACATTCTTCATATTCATTAATAATGAACATAGGTTAATTTATTCTTGCTTGAGAACTTTTATGATATTTATTATTCCCTTTATATAAATTAATTATAATTTTATAAAAATTACATAATTATATATGTTCATATCATACGTTTTGTCGATATGCGGAACATGAGTAGAAAATGAACATGGATTGATATCAATCATTCCATTTTTTATAATTACATTATACGTAGGTTATACGTATGCATGACTAACATTTTTGTTTTCCATTGATAATTTTGGAAATAATATATTATTTATTTTATCATTCCATATTGATCATCATATTGATTATTTAAATGTAAATATATATATCATACATTTGATGTGGTGAATCGAAACAATTCACATCTTTTCATGGAGTTGATAGTTCACATATATGCACGAATGAAGCAACCATTTTTATGTGCATTGAAATTAAGAACCTAATTGATATATAATTATATTATAATGATAAATATGTCTTGAAAATCATTTAAAATCATTAATTTCATCATTATGATTATTCTTGAGAGATGATAATGAAAAAAATATCTATATCGGTTCACGAGGTAGTAGTCCTATAAACACATGAACGTAATGTTCATTTTCAATTTTAGGATATTGGAAATAGATTTTGGGTGATTATATTAACATAATAACATCTCAATTTATTTTTAAAATTGTAGTTATTATTTCTTCATTGATGATGAAGATTTAATGGTAGTAGAAGTTGAAATATAATAGAAACACATATATAAAAATATTACCTTTGCTTCAGAACCTTTCGTAACAACTTAACACCTCTGAGAAGGATTTTAATCCTAAACTAAGGCCTCAATAATCCATGTAGGTATTATATGAAGGGTTTTGGATGATATTGGCTGAACCAAATGGGTTTTGAAGGGTGGCTAATATATAGGAATGGGTACATTTTTATAGAAGAGGGGAGGGGCACTCTTGCAATTATTAAAAGAATTAAATTAATATTAATCCAAATATGAATAAAAAAGTTTTTAAGTTGATTTAGATATAATAAAAAATGATGTGGTAGGGTTCAGATATAATCATCCATTGAGAATTATAATAGTTTTGAATAATTTTTAGTACTTATCATTTTCTTTTGACCTGTTTAAGTCTTACTATTTTATCACGAAAATTACAATTTGGGAGTTAAAATTATTAAAATCATAAAAAATGACCAATGAATGAGTCTTTATTGATATTATTATATCTCTATTAAAATTTTTGGAGAATATTGTATTTTTATAAATGTAATATCATTTAAATAGTTATTTTATAATAAAGTTATGAATTATGTCAGTTTTTATAGTATTCATTACATGATTTTTTAAAAAATCATAAAAACCTGATTATTTAAAACAATCTGAGTTAAATATATACTACCATGTCATAGACATCCAAAAAATTATAGAATAAAATAGTTCAAAATAGATTTATTTTAATATTACAAATATCATTTATTTGATTCATTCTTTAATAAATCAATTACTACATGATCATTGTGTCACTATTAAATTCAATTATGTATTCCCTAAAATTTATAAATAAATTACCATGATGTATATAATAATTTTAGATATCTGTTTACTATTTATAGTTCAAATTACCACTTATATAACAACATATTGAAGTTGTTTTATTAAAAGGAGACATCTTTAAAACATAGTTTCCTTTACATTAAGGTAAATTTTATAAATGTCAAAATCACATGTAAGTTTCTTAAAAAGGACAAAAGTTCACCGCAAGGTTGTTCATGGTCGATAATAACTCATTCAATAACATTAGAAAATATTTTAGCGTAAATTTATTATATTATAATATTATTTTTACCTTTAATTACTCAATTTACCTTTAACCATGGTAAATGAAATTCTGAAGTCACTAATCACTATCAATTATTTTTATTCTATTGGACCACATTTTTCTTAATTAGTATGACCATGTACGTCCATTTTTTAAAATTCAATTCACATAAGGAGTTATATTAGGTTTAATAGTAATCTCGTTGATGGATCGAGAAACCATTTTTTTAAATAAGACACTAAAAAGTTCACATAGTTATGAAATTTTATATTAATTTTAAATGAATCAAATGAACTAGATTGCAATGTCTAAAAAAATATCAACTAATTATACCTTTAAACCATTTAAAATAATAATTTAATAATGTAAATAAATTAGAAAAAATGAATGATTGAATTAAAATTTAGTATTTTTCACTGTTGATTAAAATATGATTTTAATCATAACAGTCCAAAAAATTCATCCAAAGTAAATTTTGATGTCCCTCTTCCAAATAATATGTTTATTTTGTCAAAAAGAATATATAAAAGTGACAAAAACTAGATTTAAAAATGGTTCTCCATCAAAAGGTGGTAAAACAAACTTTTAAAAATATTAGAGTTATCTATATTTAGAATTGTAATTATTATTATTTTAATCCCATTAAATTTATTTGAATAAATTAAAAATGTTTAATAAGAATGTAAGTATTATATAGTTAGTTCTATTCATTCCCTCTAACACAATGACTTGGCGATAACTACCATTTATCATAATTTTATTAATAAAAAATTATTTTCCATTATGACACGGTTTTAGGGGAATCATAACATTTTTGGGAAACTCAATTTTGTGTGTCAATAACTCTATCAAAAATAGCATCCACATTAAATAAAAATTAATATATAATTACTAAATATTAATATATGATAAAAAGTATTATTCTATAATTATTTGGGATGTAACACCAACTCCTAGAACCTCTTTTGAACATCTTCTATAACAAAAAATCGGCAAAGTAACAGACCAGGGGGGACATGTACCATTACATTAGATACCTCTCAAACGAATGTGGTCTTTGAGAATCCAAAAACAATCCTAGAAGGGAAAAGGAGTTCAAAAACCACCCTTGAAGATACCATCCAAAAGTCACACCACTCCTTAGGTACTACCACCAGACAAACATGTCGAATAAAATGATCCCAACCACACTGTACATAAAACCATAGAACTATCTCACCCACTATATAGCCCAAACCAAAAAACAGATTAGTTAATGAATGAATCTATCATGAACACAAAAATTGGGGAATTTCATCATCCAAGTCAATATACTATCTACTTTGGGCAGCATTTAATCTCCCACACTTGTTTAATCTCACCAATATAAGTGCATCTCAATTAGAAATCTGGTAATCCCTTATTTGTTTGTCAGAAATTTATCACAACCCACAAAAAAAACATGTAAAAAAATGAAAAAAAACCATTGATTTCATAAACAAGGTTCAAAAATTACATTTCAAAACAAAAAAAAACAAGTCCAAACATAAAACACCTCTCAGTACTGGGAATGCATTTGTGTTTCTCTCTCTCTCTCTGATGTGATCTCTTCTTGGACACCATGCATGTAAAAAAACAACACAATGGGGTTGTTCATCCACATAGCACCTTATCTCAACAATCTCAGATCTCCATGGGTCATTCCACAAATATTGTATCATTCTCGATATCCAACTCTCCAATGCCAATGGCTTGGGAGTCATCATGTAGATACAAACGAAGCTAGGAGATGTGGAAGACATCATGTGTCCTATCCAACCATGGTGGATTTACCATCATGTACGCCACCTAATTGACTCAACCCAACACCTTAAAGGGTCTAAATAACCTAGGATAAAGCTTATGATCTCTGCCAAACCTTCACATCCCACATTAAGGGGAAACCTTCAAGAACATGTGGTCCCCAACCTCAGACTACAAGCTCTTCCTCAAGTTATTTGTAAAGGAATTTTGCTGGACATATGCTACTTGAAACCTCTCACAATCAAGATGAACCTTCTTGATTATTCTCTACACCACATCTAGACCCACCACCTCTATTTCCCCAACCTCCATCCAGTACAATGGAGGACACATCCTCCCATATGATGCCTCAAATGGAGCCATGCCAATAGAATAGTGATAGCTATTATTATAATCAATCTCCTCTAATGGAAGGTGTTGTACAAAAGATCCACCAAAGTAAAAGGCACAATCTTAAAACATATCCTCAAATGTATGGATATTATGCTATGTCATCCCATCTATTGAATGGTGGAAATAAGCAATTAGTCATTTTTGGGATCCAAAATCATGCAGCCATCCTTTCCAGGATCATGAGGTATACCACGTGTCTCGATCTGAGACAATGGACCTTGAAACAATATGTAACCACACCTTTTCATTCATGTTACTCTTATTCAAGTTTACCACTATTCCTAACTCCTTGATCTTTAAGAATTGGGAATATTTTTTCAAATGATCCACTACCATGTCAATAACATCACAACCTCTCAAAGATCTTGGGTGACATTGTGTGGAAATACTTTTAGATGTAGCCTTGCTTCCACTAAAGAACATCCAAGGTCTGCAAAACCCCACAAGGAATATGGTGATCATATTTTACCTACTAGAAAACCATGAACTTCTCCACAAAGTCCCCCAGTGCACGTTTTATCACGGGCCACCAAAACTAATTCTTTAATACATGATACTTCTTAGAAACTCTTGGAAGCAGCACAATTGGTGAGTTGTGAGACTCACTAAGGAATCCACTAAATGTTTCTACCAAAAAATAAACTTCCCCTTAAATAAAATCAGGTTCTGACTATCCAAAATCCACCCCAGATTATCAGAACGACATTCACGATTGTGCATCGCCTTTTCCTATGAGTCACCCCACCAAATCTCCTCCACCAACTACATTAGAAGGAATGAAACTATCATTTAAAAAATACTCCTTGATTTCTATCTACATGTGAATCTAAGTATCAGGATTCTAACTCCTTCTTCAACCCCAAAGCATGTTTAGATTAATGAAACACCTCCTTATACGAATTCCTTCTTATGTAATCAGCCACAACCATCCCACTTCCTTAGTTTTAAGAGACCTATCAAGAAAATACATCCACCACCATTTTTGCAGATTAATATCATGATATGAAAATATATCCTTCAATATCATGTGATCTGCGAAGATAACAATGTGCTCACCAATGAGGTAATCCCACCAAAAAATCATCCCAAACATGACCACTACTATCTCTAGATCATGGGTGGCATAGTTAACCCAGTGGGGATGTGACTGCCTAGACCCAAAACAGATCCCATTACCTTATTGAATTAGTATTAATCCAAAACCAAGACATGACACATCACAAAACACCTCTAACATAACCCCTTATTTAAGAAATCAAAGCACTAACTCACTTCCCCTTAAGGTAAGTGAACACTGTCTAGAACTGCTCACTTCACACAAAATATTATTCACTTATAGTTAAAGCTATCAATGGGGATGAAACTCAAGTTAAATTAGGTACAAAACACTAATAATAGCCTGCAATATAGGGGAAACATCGATCCTCTACTGCATTATTGGGTTCTACCCAAGAAAAAAAATTGTAACCATTGATGGGTCAACTGACACAACCATCTGAGACTCTACATGCCTTAGAAAATTTACCGCTGATGTCCATAACATGCAATTGGACAGTATTCCATAGATCTGGTGGCATCAAAGAACCTTCCAGGCAGTTCTGATATTCTCGACATGATCTTCCTATAACTTCATGTTTATCAAGAAATTAATGATGAATATGATGATGAACCAGTCTAGTAACTCATAGAATATGGTTTTCATGAGCCCGATGAATAAAAATGGTGAGTTTGTAACCCTGAACGTCATGATGACAAAATCTAAGTGCCCATTCCTGCATCTGAAATTAGTCTTCTTGATATCTCTCACCTTTACCCTTAATTAAGGATATCTAGACCATATATATATATATATATATATATTAGATAATCATCTCAACCTCGAAGATAGTCTAATATTATCGTTTATCCTTTGGAGAGGGTGATGGTTGTTTACCATTACTTTTTTTAACCTCTGGTTGTCTATGCACAACCTTATAGAGCCATCCTACTTCTTCAAGAACCACACTAGAGCACCCCATGGTGACACAATGGTCTGAATAAATCCCTTCCTCCTCAAACCATCAATCTAAATTCAAAACTCCAATAACTCAAAAGGATCCATCTGATAAGAATCCACCGAAATAGAAGAATAAATGAGTTGTAAGTCTATACCAAACCCAACATCACCTAAAGGGGTAGCATCACAACCTCTGAAAGAAACACATAAAATAACTCCCCAAAAAACTGAGAAATATTGATCATCTACGTGTCTAAATATTCCACTAACGTCTCATACAACATGGAAATAAAAGGATCCAAACGTTGAATGCCCAACTGATAACGATGCACACCAACGAAAGACACATGCCGATAGTCCACATATGAAAACATGACTCTCCTCCAGAATTAGTCGATAACAGAACATACAGAATAAACCAATTAAATTACAAGGATGAAATTATATGTATATATCAGTAACAAAAAGAGATCTTGATAGGACTGATGCGGTCACATCATCAGTCTACACCCCCAGAACACATCAAATATGCTTCTCTTGACTTTGACGAGCATACTCAACACCTAGGGAAGGAGAATCTTCTCAACATGTAGTTATAGATGTTGTGATAGAGCTGCTGCAAAAAATGAGTGAAATGGTCCTGAATCAAATAATGAAATAGAAAGGGAACTGAGAAAATTGATCATACCTTTAATGTCCCGTAACCCCACTGGAACTTCTTCCCCTACTATGTGTGATTGACTATGCCCTTATACTATACCTCTCTTATGACAACCACATACATGTACATGATCATGTCAACTACCCTAATAATGTGGAACATACCGAGGTGGGTGTAACTTACCTACCCTTTTAAACATATCATTACATGATTTTAAGCTTAATTATACATTAGAGTGGAAGCCAAGGATCGTTAATTCTAGTGTCTTTGAAGACTAGGTACATAAAACGTAAGACATACGGGTAAAAACACATATTTACTTAATATCCATAAAAAAGATCCTAACATACTTTGGGTCCTTAAATCATCATAGGGTACCCTATGGAAGACATTAACAAAGGGATGAGTTAAAAAGACCAGTAAATGAATAATCATAAGAATACAACTGAATCACATGAGTTAGGAGGCATTTTTTAAGGATATCAATAAACGAGGAATATATAAAATCATATCATATAATCATGGGATCATATAAACATGGAATCATATAAATATGTCAGAATAATATAACATATCTTTTGTATGGGTCATGTCTAACATCCAATGCCATTTCCTATTTTAGTATGGGTGAAGGCTAACTTCCAATCACGCTTCCCAATGTAGTGCGGGTCAAGGCTAACGGAAAATCTTGTTTCTCATTGAATATCATTAGACATAACTCTACCCAATACATTGGAGTGCTATCTAGGTGCACCCATATCAACATTTTCATAAATATTCTTTCCACATAAATAAGCATACAATATCTTCCATTTACAAACATAAGGGTACCATGGAAAGAATTGGGTACCCCCAAACCTGACATAAAGCAAAATCATTGAGTGTATCATGAATGTGTCTATGAAAGAAAGTGATTAGAACATACATGGACATTAATAGGGTAAAACTGGAATATAACACGGTAAGTTATGTCAAACATAAGTGACAATATATAAGAAATTTATTTTAGAAACATTGGTATAATTAAAATTTTGTGCGGTTTAGAGGATAATACTATTGAGAATTTAAAATAGAAAAGAGGAAAATTTTTTATATAAAACTATAATTAAACCAAGAAGGATTTCAGAATAAAAAAATGGTTTTATAAAGGAAATGGTGTCTTAAAACAAAGGATAGAGTGCTCTTGAAATTTGGTAAAGAAATTCGAGAAGTTCTTTTAATATTGGATTTCCTATCAGAAAGTTCTAAGGGCGGAATCTTTTAAAAACCTGTATATCCCCAAAAGCGAGTGATGAATATATTTTCATAAATGAATTTTTTTAAAAATACACATGATTTATAATATGTACATAAACAGATAAGATAACTTCATTTTGATATAAAAATGATAATTCAACCTGAAAGAACAATGAAGGTTCGGGTAGAATTCGTTATGGTTTATTAACATGGTGTCGGGTGTACCTAAGAGTGAATTACATGAGAGAAAATGGGTTTCTAACTAGTTATACATAATTATGGATATATGGGGGATGTGATAAAACAATATCTGTCATTTGGGATTACACATAAAAGGCATATCATAGAAGTTAATCTTGATTAAGAGAGAAATGGAGAGGATCCCTTAACTTATGTTTGATGGCATTATCCAATTGTTATTAATGACCTGAATAAACAAATTAGGTTTCATTAATTAATAAGTAGAAGAACCCATCTATATGTAATATATTTATTATAACCATTTGATCTTTATTATTGTCCTTTTTATGGGTTAAGATGTTCAATTTTATTATTCGGGCTTGTTTGTTTCCTTAACTTTCATTACCGGTTTATTATGTACAGATAATATTCAAAGATGAGAATGGTTTTATAGAATTGAATTAATTGGTTATTAGTGAAAATCACTAAGATTACATGATTGTAAAAATCCGTTTGGTTATTGGGAGTGTAAATGAATTATATAAAACCTTAGTGATAACCATTTTGGTTAAACAGTGGGTTTGATTACAATGAACATGTTTTGCTTTATATCTTTTTACCATTTGTACAAAAGGATTATATAACCATAAATATGATATATTACATATATAATTATCTAATTCCACCATAACACAAATTTTTTCATGAAATTAATTCAACATGATAACAGAAATTGATAAACATTTATCCTTGAATGTGCTAAATTAACACATCTAAAACGGTGTTTTCATTTCATTCAAATAAAAGATGAGGAAAGAAGAGATGATAGAGAATTATCCAATAAGTATAAAAAATTTATAGTACATTTATTTACTAGAGTTATAGTACCATTTGTGGTGAAGTAAGTTGGGAAAGAAACAATAAAAGAAAAGAACTTAAAAGAAAAAATGGAATTGGAATGAGGAATTACCTCTTCAGTCTAACCCCTTTGATAACATAGAAAGGGGAGAGATTTTGGTATTTTGAAGATAATAGGGTCCTTTTGACATGGGGGAGGAGATTGGAAGGATATTTGGGAATAATATTGGCAAGGAACAAGGAATGAGTGAAGTTAAGAGAAGAGGACGTGGGGGGGGGGTATAGTGGATGAGAGGGGAGTTTTCAAAATAAAACCATTAGTTTATTAATTTCCCTCATGACCAGAAATAGTGATGATTACATGACAAAAAAAATTAACGTGTTCATGTGATTTCAAGATAATATCCTAACATCAGTCATATATCAGCTAATAACATCATAATTTATGTATTTATCATTTATCGTAAATTATCATATTTTACTATTCATCAAATTGTAAAGTATTCTAGAAAAATCCCAAAAATTCATCCTAATAATTTTTCAATGTGTACAATCCAAAAATGACATCCAATTTTCAAAATCAATTTAATAAATAATATTAAGTTAATAATTAATTAAAATTGTAATTTATTACCAAAAACCAGTTTTAAAACATGCATTTACATATTCGAAAATATATGTATATCATACATTCTACATGAATATTATTTATATACTATCATAGATAAGGTTACTATTCATTAGGGTATATCACTATCCATTAGGGTGTATTGTTATTCATACTGGTAGGATACTATTCCCCAAAAAAATTATATTTTTTATATCGGACTACAAATAGCTAACAGATCACAACAGAGTATGTCAGATTTTCAAAATTCCAAACACTGAAGATAAAAAATAATGGGTAAAGATCAGATAACACATAATAGTTCATTATGTTGTGATTTCATGTGATTGTATGAAATATTTTTAAAATTGTAATTTCTATTTATAAAACATTGGGTCATTACATTCTTCCCCCCTTTTTAAATTTTTCCCTCGAAATTTCTTTATATATTCTATGTGATAAATAGGTGAAGGTACTTTTCTTTATTTTCTTCCTCCATTTCCCATGTTGCATCTTCGTACTTATGGTTTATCCACAATACATTGACTAGGTGAGTAGTCTCGTTACATAGAACTTTATCACTACAATCCAAGATCTTCAAGGGAAACTCCTTATCAAAAATATCGTCCTCCAACTATACCACCATTGAAGAGAGTACAAGTGAAGGGTCTAGTATATACTTACTTAAGAGGGATAAATGGAATTCATCAGGTACTTTTGACATGGCAGGTGGATGTTCCAGTTGATAGGCCACAAACCCGACAATATCAAAAAATATCAAAGGGGCTGATGTACCTGGGACTTAACATCCCTTTCTTTCCATACCTCATGAACTTATTACATGGAGATATGCCTAGAAATACCATGTCCCCATCTTTAAAATAATGGTATCATCAATGATTTCATGCATAAAGTTTCTTTCGACATTGGGAAAACCTTTTTTTTCTATTGAATGGTTTTCACCTTCTTCCAATTTTTTTTCGACCATTTTAGGTCCTAGAAGCTTATGCTCACCAAATTAATCCCAAGACTTTGGTGTTCTGCACCTTTTCCCATAACAAGATTTATACGGTTCCATTCGGATGCTTGAGTGGAAACTATTATTGTAAGAGAATTCAACCAATGGATGATGTTGGCCCCATTCTCCATTGAAGTCCATAAAACTGGCTCTCAACATATCTTCTCGTGTCTGAATAGTTTTCTCATATTGGCTGTCAGTTTGAGGGTGGTAGGTCGTACTGACGTTCATTTTAGTGCTTAGAGCATGTTAGAGACTTTTCCAGAACATCAAGGTGAATCTTGGTTCATGATCAAATACAATAGATAGTGATACTCCATGCATCCTTACCACATAATTAATGTATATCTGTTCAAGTTCATCTAATGAAAAGTCCTCTCAAATTGTGATAAAGTGACCTATATTTATATTACGATCCACAACGATCCATATAACATTATTTCATGTGGATGTCCTTAGATGTCCTGTGAAAAAGTACATGGTAATGTCCCCCCACTTCAATGTTTGTATGGTTACTAGTTATATCATACCATTAGACATTTTAATATTATCCTTTACTTACTGACATACCAGGAACATTGATGTATATTCAGCAATCTCACTTTTCATATTGTCCCACCAAAAGTTATCTTACATACATCGATACATCTTTGTTCTACCGAGGTGTATAAAGAAGGTTGAGATAGGTGGGTCATTCCAAATCTCCTTCTTTATCTATGGATCATTGGGTACACATAATCATGACCCAAATCACACAACTCCTTCTTTATAAATTTCAAAATCAAAGGATTTCCCATTTCTGATAGCTTCCACCCATTTCAGAATTTCCACATCCTTTCTTTGAGAATCCTTTATATTCCCAAAAAGGGATGGTTGAGCAATAATATGAGAAAGGATTGATGATTTTCATCCTTGAATGATTCCCATGTATATCCTTTGCAAATCAAAGAAGATCAAATCCTTTTCAATTATCATTGTGGATAAAGATGCAGGATCCTTTCTACTTAGTGAACCAGCCACCTTATTTGCCTTACTTGGATGGTAATGGATTGAGCAGTCATAGTCCATGATGATCTCTATCCATCTTAATTGGTGCATATTAATCTCTTTATGTGTGAATATATATTTTATAATCTTGTGGTCATTATTTATCTCACACTTCTCCCCATATAGATAATGCCACCAGATTTTTGATGAAATGATCATAGCTGCCAACTCCCAATCATGTGTGGGATAGTTCTTCCAATGGATTTTCATCTTCCTTGAGGAATAGGCTATAAATTTATCATTTTACATTATCACATATCCTAATCCATTATTTGAAGTATCACTGTACCCCACAAAGTGTTCTCCACTTATTGAGAGTGTGAGTACTGGTGTAGTGATAAGACTCATTTTCAATTCCTTGAAACAGTCTTCCCATTCTCGAGTCCATACAAACATTACACCCTTATGTGATACCTTGGTCATTGGTTTCGACAATCATGAAAACTTCTTCAAAAATAATTGATAATAACCAACAAGACGAATAAAATTGAGGATCTCCGTTATAAATGTGGGTCTGGGCCACTATTAAATTGCCTTTGTCATGGAAGGGTCCATAGATATCCCTTTGCTGGTGAAAACATTCCCCAAGAATGATACTTCCTCCATAAAGAACACACAGTTACTATTCTTTGCATACAAATTATCACTACATAGTGTTTTTAACATAGTATTCAAATTATCTTCATGTTCTTCCTTACTCTTGGTGTATATCAGAATATCAACAATAAAGACTACCACATATTTGTTAATGACAGAATGAAAATTAACTTTTTTTATTAAGACAACACTTTTAAGGAAAAACTGAGAAACCAAGATACATGACTTCATCGACTTAAGACATTAAACCTTTCTCTAATGGTCCAAAATTCAAAAAAAAAAGATCAAACAACAAAGAAGGCCCCACCCTAGCATAAACAAAATTAAATCTAGTCTCCACCATTCCAACGTGCACGACAAGAAATCCCGTACAAAGATGGTCCAGTACCGATGGCCAAGGCCATACCCTCTCAATCATCCAAAACCTAAACACATAAGTTTGGTGAAAACTTAAAGCTCTAGACCTCATCTGGAGTAATCTCTGATGAAAATCTAGAATCAAGAACTTTGAATAGCATGTCGCCAGAAAACAAAAAGCACAGCGAGCAGACAAACATTCCACGATCAGGATTAAACCAAACTCACAAAAAACATCCACCAATCACATAGGGATTCCTTGAGAAAAAAAAGCATTACCAAATCATCAGTATCGAACAAATCCAAAAAGAAGTACTCGGGTGTATAAAACTGTTCTCCCGATTCTCCTACAACTACTTCTTCCTCTCCTCTATCTCCACGGTGGCCATTATATAAGGTGTTATTGAAATAGGAAGAGATCCAAGGGTAAGTTAAACTAATAATACAACATCTCAGTAAGGAGGAAAACTAGGAAACTCTTCAAGAAATACATATGTGTAATCCCTCGGGATGATCATGCCTTCAAGCATGATTCTCTCCTTGGTCTCAATCATTTGAGCAAGATATACTTGGTCATAAGGAAACAATATTCAAACATGAGATGATGATTCTAAAGATGACTCATCTTCCACCTTACACTTTTAAAGAATTATAGTATTCTTTGGGATGTGAAATGTAATCTCCCTTTCCCGACAGTTGATGTTGGTTTTGTATAATGATTGTCTATCTATTCCCAACATAGCATCGAACTCCACTAAAATAAATATGACTAGAATTCATTGGAGGTTCAGTCCACAAACATTAACTAGGGGGGAGTTATAATTCATGGTTGCAATAATTTCCCTGTTCTATGTTCCCATAGATAACATTTCCTCCAAATTTTAAGGTGGTGTATAAATAGTTCTTCTAAACTTTCAAGATATAAAAGAATGTGTATAACCAGAATCAAATAGTGCATCTGCTATTCATGAATGAATAAATAGAGTACCTATCTCAAAATCATTGTCTGGGTGCACCTCAGTAGTAGTGATAGAATAAGCCCCTCCTTGTTTCTTTGGATGTTCTTGTTTATTTCTTCTCACAACCCTCAGCTTAGGGAAATTGTTTGTAGAATGCACATGCTCGTTTTAGTTGTAACACTTCACGGCAAGCTGAGAATTGATCTGAACCTTTCATTATTCTTCCACACTAGTGTTAATTTTTATATCTCTTCAGCAATTCATGGCTAGATGTCAAAACACTCCATATTTGAAGAAATTCTTGGTCCCATTCAATTAGTTTCTAGGATGCTTATTCTGATAAATTTTACAAGGGGAATGGTCATGCTTCTTTCCATCATGGGATTTGTTTGAAAAACCACCCAAGTTGTTCTCTAATTTTTTATTAATGTCACTTGGCCCACGAGGCCACTAATAGTATCCAATCACCATCTCAATGTTGAGGGAACAATGAAAAATCTCTTAATAATGTTTGAAGTCTTGAATCTCCAAGGATTTTCATAAGCTCGGCTTTAGTCAATTAATGAAGTGATCTACCTTTCTTTCAGTGTTCCTGACAAAACTTGAGGAGTACTAATCATGACTTGTATGGTTTTCTTCAAACACCACGATGGACTTATCTTCCATCTTCTTGTGTCCGAGGAAATCTCTTTCCATCTTGAGATGGATGGTTTGAGGAAAATATTTGTTGAAAAATATCCACTTGAGTTCATCCCAATCCCTGGAATCAATTTCCTCTTGGGGCTTTGTATTCTTGATCAGTTTCCACCACTGATCAGCTTCCCTATCAAAACTATAGAACACCAGTACAAATTTCTCTTCTTCCAAGCACTAGAGGATGGAAAATATTTTTTCAATTGAGTTAATCCATTGTTCCTTGAGGTGGGGATCATACGATCCACTAAACATGGGAGTCCATTTCCTCATGAAGTATTCTATGAAAACCTTCTTATTCCTTGGTGGAAGAGGGTGTTCCTCATGATTCAAGTTATTATCCATTACTCGAGCCAGTTGACCACGTGATTTCATGATGTTTTAATCATCTACTACCTTCATATCAGGCATATCATTAGGGAAATCTTCACATTTTATATCACATTGATTGTTTGAACATGTTATTCTATTTCCCTCCATTTTCTATAAAAAAGAACATATAATTAAAAGTCATGAATAAATATCTATTGAGAAAAAAGAAAACTTTGAACATAAAAGGATAAACTTGTAAAGGAGAAGTATATCCTATCTTGTGATTCCATTTGTTTAAAATCTGGTTATCCTTGATCAATTTCCTAAATTATAATCATGTATGATTTTTTCCATAATAATGGTTTCTGTTAATCTCAAGAATTTTCCAAAGTGTATCCCTCGAGAGTTTCGTAATAAAGAGTATAGCAAGGCCCATTGGTATGCTCCAGTTCCCATTCAAGCCTAGGTAAATGTAGTTTTCCCTGATTTTACCCCTAGATATATCTATACCAGAGCCACCTCTACCTACTCGTATCTAGATAGAGATTTATTTTCTAGATAAACCACTTACTCAATACTGACAAAAATTTAAGAATTTTTTCTCATACTTAGTATCATCCTTAAAGATCTCAGTAAGGTGCTCTCTTACTAATCTCCAAAAATGACTTGACCATCCTATAATACCTACTATAACATCCCTAGACTTTTACACATAACATTACATGATTTTAAGCATAATTATATTTGAGAGTACAAGACAAGGATCATTAAGTCTAGTGTCTCGGAAAACTAGGTACATAAAACGTAAGACATGGGGATAAAAATATTTCTTTATTTAATCTCCATAAAAGATCATGTCTTCCATTTATCCCTTATATTAGCATAGGGTACCCTAGGAAAACATAAAAAGGGACTGAGTTAAAAATCATAGAATGGGAACAAACATAAGAATATAGCTTAATCACATGAGTAAGCAGGCATGGTATAATGATATGAAAATCATGGAACATAAAAAATCATTTCATATAAAAACAGGATAATATGAACATGGATCATATAAATGTGGAAAAATCATAAAACATATCATTAGTACGTTTCAAGTCTAACCGACAATCATGTTTTCCATTTGTGTATGGCTCATGGCTAACCAGCAATCTTGTTTCCCATTGTAGTACGGGTCAGGGCTAACCACCAATCCCATTTCACATTGCATCTCATGAGAATTAACATTACCTAATGCAGTGTAGTACTATCTATGAGTGATCATCTCAAAATTTTCATAAACATGATTTCCACATAAATAATCATACATAATCAACCATACATAAACATAAGGGTACCCATGGAAAGAATTGGGCACTGCAATCATGACCTAAAGTATAATCAATGGGCATTTCAGGAAAGTGTTCAGGACAGAAAAGAATTAGAAAATACAAGGATGTAAATATGGCAAAATAGAAATATAACATGGTATATGATGTCATACTAAAGTGAAGACATATAAAAATGTATTTGGTAATCATTTCCTTTAAAACATTTTAGTGCGGTTTTAAGGAAAATAGTATAGAGATTTTAAAATAGAAAAGAGGAAAAAAATTTATATAAAAGAAGAATTGAATCATGTATGTTTTTAGACTAAAAATATAGACTGTATAAAGGCATTGGTTTCTTAAAACTAAGGATATTGTGCTCTTAAATTTGGGTAAAAGAAATTGGGAAGTTCATTTAAAATAGGTTTGGTTATCGGAATGTTCAAAGGAGGGAATATTTTAAAAATATATATATCCCTAATAAAGTGTGATGAATGATTCATCATAAATTAATTTTTAATGTTTACATAAATAGAGACGATAAATCCATTTTGATATAAAGAATGATTAGGAAACCCTAAAGAACAAAGAAGGTTCTAGTAGAATTCGTTACGGTTTATTGGAATGGTGTGGGGTATACCTAAGAGGGCATGATGAGAGAGAAAAGTTGTTTAAAATCACTTATAAATCATGATTATATTATGGTAGAGGTGATAAATCACACCTGTAATTTGTGATTATATATAAAAAGGCATTGCATAGAGGACAAATTTTATTACGAGATAAATGGAGAGGATCCCATAACTTATGTCTGAAGGTGTTCTCCAATAGTAATTAATGAACTTAATAAAAAAATTAGTTTATTACATAAAAAACCCAAAACCTAATAAAAATTTAAATGATATTTCATAAGCTTTTTAGATACATTCTTTTCGTTTTCGATGGGTTAAGATGTTCAATTTTATTGTTCAGGTCTATTTGTTTCCTTAACATTCATTACTGGTTTACTTATAGTCGGATAATCTAGTTAGATGAAAATGGTTGTCCAGAATTAAATTCATAGATTATTAGTGAAAAACTAATATTACAATATTTTAGAAAATCCATTTGGTTATTGGGAGTGGAGATGAATTATATAAAATCATAGTGGTAACTATTTTGGTTAAATGACAGATTTTATTACAATGAACTTGTTTTGATTTATAACATAATTCCATTTGTACATAAAGATTACAAAACCATAACTAGGATATATAAAATATTTAATAATCTGGGTCAACCATAACACAAATGTTTTCATGACCAGAATTAATGATGATAATAGAAATTGTTAAACAGTTTTCCTTGAATGTGCTAAGTTAACACATCTCAAACGGTGTTTTCACTTATTTCAAATAAAATATGGGGAAATGAGAAAAGCAAAATAATTATCCCATTCACATAATAACATTACATTATATGTATGTTACTAGAGTTATTATACCATTTGGGGTGAAGGTAGGTTAGGAATGAAATAATAAAAGAAAAGAACTTAAAATAAAGAAAAGAATTGGAAAGAGGAATTTACCTGTTGAGTCTACCTCCTTTGAGAACCTCTTAAGGGGAGAAGTTTTCGTATTTTGAAGAGAATAGGGGAATTTGGAAGTGGGGGATGAGCTTGGGGAGATATTTAGATAGAATATTGGTAGGGAACATGGCTTAATAAGAGTTAAGAAAAAGAAGATATTGGGGGGGGGGGGGGGGTTATTGTGGGGGTAGAGGGGGGTTTTTCATAATTGTTTAATTATTAGTTTTTTAACTTCCCTCATGACTAGAAATACTGATTATTCCATAGAAAATAATTTCAATGTGTGCTTGTGAGATCGAGATAATAGACTTACATCATCCATACATAAGCTGATGACAACATAATTCATGTATTTATCGTTTATCATACTTTATTGTATTTTACTATTCATAAAAATTTAATGTATTTTAGGAAAATCCCAAATATTCACCCTCACAATTTTTCAATGTTTATATTCTAAAAATGAAATCCATTTTTCAAAACAATTTCTATATAATAATAATTTATTATGTAATTAATATCATAATTTATTATCAAAAACCAGTTTTAAAACATTCATTTACTTTTTCTAAAATATAGCTATATCATACTTTCAACTTGAATATTATTTATATATTATCATATGTAAGGATACTATTCTTTAGGGTATATCACTATTCATAAGGGCATGTTACTATTCATATGGGTAGGTTAATATTCACCAAAAATTATGTTCTTCTTATGGGACTCCAAATAATTAACTAATCGAAACTGTGTTTGTTAGATTTTCGAAATTCCAAACACATGAGTGAAAAAATATTATTTAAAGGTCACATAGTACTTAGTATTTCATTATGTTGTGATGTAATGTGATTATATGATATATTTATAAGAGTGGGATTTTCATTTATTAAATATTGGTTCGTTACATTTCGCCTATACCTTGTTTATCTCCCCTTGGTACTGGAAAAATCTGTTGCCCATGCAACTGAATGTATCTCACTAGAAACTATTACTAAGGATGATGTAGAGCCAGTGAACATCCACCATACTAGCCTTGAGAATCCATTAGAAACTAAATCTATGGATGTGTGCAAACCCATAGAATAAACCCACGAGACGCATGACCACATGAATTGAACAAATACTGTGGGAACTAGTTGGATGGTAAGGAAGATGCTGACGTTATTCCCCCACTGGTCAAAACATCAAATGACATGGTTCCTGAGATCTGTTACTAAAAACATAGTCTCTCAAATAATCAGGTCGTCTCCCACTCATGGTAGTCCTCCACTTGGGTGCATCCTCTTGGTCACCTATTATTTCTTTACAACATCAATATATGTTGGCAATATGAAAGGATTAACTGCATATAGAATAGATTTGTGGAGTTTGTCCTAGAGATGTCTCACATGAGACTCCTCATACTAAAAATGAGTTAGGAAAAAGCACAAAAGGTCTTGAACTTCATCCAATGATCATGTGACTAATATCCCAAGGGAACTTGTACCCTATCAAGGCCCATATCAGACCAAAGGAAATATTCATACATTTTATCAATCATTCTATCCCTATGTCAGAAACAGTTCACCCAGACATTACCAAATCATGCCATTAGAAAGCACACAACACCCTCTTCCATTGAAGATCATCCTCAGCTGGATCAATAATACGGTGACCAACAGGGCCATCTGGCAGAACCTCCACTGCCAGAGCCACATGAAGATGATGACTAAGAGCCATAGAAGAATATAACACAAAGATTTCTTATGCATGGTTATTGAAGAGTTATACAAAAGAAAATTCAATTTATTTTATCCACATGGAAATTTCTAAAACAAACCATTTCCAATAAAAATGAATTTCCTTATGATTAATGTACCTCTCCTAGGTCTCTTCCCCACAATAAGATCCATCTATGTTTTCCATTGAATAAGCTCATATTTCTTGCACTGAATCAAGGGGACCTAAATTCTATTGTCTTGGCAGGTCTCCCTAGACTATATGATGATCTAATGTCAACATGAACTATTTTCATACCATCCCATGCAATCCTCACTATGAATAACATAAAACTACATAATATCTCTCAACAATCACCTCTGATACCACTTTATCACAACCTCTCAGCCATATAGATACCCCTTCTGGGCTAAAAAATTAAGAAATGGAGATAAGAAAACCTGAGTCCCTCCACCAGTAGGCCCTGAGTTGGCGACTAGCACAAAGGGTGTACAAATCACACAATGTGGGATGTATTACCCTATATCAGTGAATTATACCTAGAGATATGATGGACAACCCACAAACGTACTCAAATATGTATATAAAGGAAATAAAAAATCCACCCCAAATGATTTTGATAAATATAACTATTAGATATAAAAATTTCTCCAAAATTATATACAAAAATTAAACCTTCAAATCCCCGCAAAAAGTTTCACAATCTAATCTTGTATGCTCTAGCATGGTCCATGAAATCCTCCTAGAATCCTATAAATAATTTATATAGGTCAGGTGACCATATAGGTATACTGAGTAGGTAAAATAAATTCACTCATGCATGCATGAAAGAGGCATACTAATGCTCCTATGGTAAAATGTTTGAACCAGGATGCACCTCGATAGGTATAATAACCATCTCAACCTCACCAAAGAAACCTCACCAAATAACTAAAGTCAAGTAGAATAGTATAATGAACGTTGATTATTGGGTACCCCATACCACTTAACCACTGATAAGATTCTCTCACACACCAATGGAAAATTTCCTGGCTTTCACCTTTTTTCGAACATACCACCTCAGACCCTACCCACACACACATTGCCATGAATATTACATCTAGCCTGCAAACACCTATTACTCAGAAAACACATCTCGCTCATAGATACATGGGCCTCACAATCCCCATTCTTCACCTAGAAAACAGGGCTTCACAAACCACATCCTTCCCACAAACACCTCGGCCTCACAATCCATATCTAACCAGTAAAAACCAAGGCCTCGAAAATCACATCCAAAAACTGTCACCTAGGACTCACATACCACATCCCTTCCACAGAGGCATGTGCCTCACAAAACACATGTTTCTTATAGACAAATGGCCCTATGAAAACACATACCATCCTGAATTCCCCTTGGAATTAAAATAAATCTCATCCTGATGACATGTGGGAAAAAAAGATCACCCGTAGACACCTATACTGCAAACCCCATGACCTACCCGAATAATCTAGGGATATCACCACCTGGAAGAGGTATTATAGAAGAGCTGGTTGTCATCCATCCATCCTCCCACTAGGATGTTTGGGAAAGACACACTCCTCCATAAAAATGTGGGTGTTCGCCACATTGTGCTCAAATATGGTAGGGTGAGTATAGAAATCATACTTTAAATTGAAATTGTATACATATAAGATACCAAACAATCATGCCCAACCTATGGGTTCTCAAAAAACAAAGACCAAACCATCACTGTTTCTTCAAACTATAGACGCACACCACTACACAAAAACAAAAAACCCATTCCACATTCCCAAATAATTCATTCAACTAATTTCCATTCATTATTCAAACATTCATTTATCTATGTAATCACTTCTCATGAAACTAATAATAACAATAAAAAACAGCCAATAAAGAAAATGCCTTATATAAAGGAAAGACCATGGTAAATTAACCCACATCACATGTCCCATTTGGTCAACAACCATTCAGGATATAACATCTATCTGTCTATAGATATAGGGGGAATCATTCAATATTCTACTCATGGAGAATATCCTGGTGAATTACCAATACCAAGAACAATCATCCTTATTAAATTCCATACCTCCCAATCTAACAACATGCATCAACATCCAACAACACATTAAACCACAAAAAATTTCACTACCCTGCTGAACAACACTTCTCATCCCTTTAAAAAATAATAAATCTCTCAACCTGGGATTCCATTACACAACCCATTTCATCCCACAATAGAAAACCATTATCACAACCACATGAACCATGTAAAGACCAAAATTTATATTTAATAAGGAATCCCTCTTTTAATACCGCCTAATAATTCATCAATTATAATAAAAATTGTACAATAATGGGGATTCCATTCATTTTCCGAGTATACAAAATTAACAAATATTTTAATATAATTGACACACCAAAGATGAAAAACATGTTTCCCATAATTTATTTTGTTTTCAAAAAGGGCCCCTAACGGACAAGGTTTTTAGCATGACATCATGATCAATCAATCAAAAGATCACAAACAATATCATGCTATAAATTCATGTGAATGAACCCCATTTACCACTCAATTCGAATTAATTGAATCATTTTCATCAATTAAGAAGGATAAACCCTGATTCATTAGTAAACCGATGTAAATAATCTCATTCATGAGGAAAAATAGGAGAAAAACAAGTAATCGAACCTCAAAGGGGTGTCAATGATTCTCACATAAGAATATATAATGCAATAGATCTTTGAGAACCTCTCCTACAACATCTCCATCCATATGAGGATGTCGAGGAATCAATCACACCACTAAAAATGAAACATAATCCCATTTAGAACCACAAGATACCATCCACCATCACATAGAACGAAAAAATAATTTTGTAAAGAGACCAAACCTTAACAAACTACACGAACTGAGTTGGAGAACTCCTTATATCAAAGATGTATCTCTATAGATTAAATGAGAGAATCTAGGAATTGATCCTTGATAAAAGAATCCTCAAAACATAGAATAGGAGTCACTAAATCACTTGGGATCATGGAAGTGTCACTACAGACATAAGGTTTGATAACCTCAGAATATGAAAAAAACACATTAATATTATAGTAGAGGGGTATTACATAATGTTTAATACCCTTACACACTATGTAATGTTTTGTGGTCTAATTCTGTAGAAAAACCCATTGCCTTTCAATTTATTTTATTTTTCTGACCCCAAAGAAATTCTCATTGAGAACCATCCATGAAAGTTTATGAAACCAAAATTCTTGTGGTGTAATATAGTTACACGATGTGTAACTCCAAAAGTATCTTTACTGCACCCTCGGCTCAAGTGAATACTCTGGAACGTCCTCTAAATATCTCCAACAACCAAAAACCAGAAAAGTAATGGACCAGGGGGACATGGAAATGTAATTCCCTTTTAGTGATTTTCAAAAATTATTTGTGTTCTAAAGTTGAATTGTGATTTTTAATTGATTTTATATTACCTTTTACTTGTTTCCTAGTCCACCAAAACATTTTATTGAAAAATAAAACTGAGATAATAATGGGGATAATATTTTAGTGTAAATATATATTTATGAAATTATTTTTAAAGGAATTAAGGAAGAATGTTTCAATTAGTTGTTGGGTATAATAAATATCACATTTAATGATTCTATTATTGGTCTCCTATTATTATTTTATTTATTACTAGATAATAGAATGACTAAGGTAATTTAATTTTCTTAGTCAAAATATCAACTTGAGTTATCAATAGATTATGGTCTCCCCTCTAATTAATATCCTAGAGTAATGAATATAAAGTGGATAATTTATTAAATAAATATAGTACATCTGAATGTTTGTTTCCCTTGTGTCAAGAAGAATACTATAAATGTGAAACTATTTAAACACACTTATTAGGGTTCTAAAAAATACATGAATATCAAAATGTATAGATTATTATTTTCAATTATATATAAAAATTGTAAATAATAATAGAATAATTTATCAACTTAAAATGTGTTTCCTTCCATTATTATAATAATTCCATATTCATAGGTTATTTATATCTTATAGACAAGTTAATTGCAGTAATTTTTGATATATAAGCTTACTTTTCATTCCGTATTATAAATATTGAATTGGAATTGGTAATATTAGAATAAACCAAATTAAATTGAATAAATTCAATAAGATAAGGACAAAAAATATTACAAAAAACTATTCATTTCAACAACAAAAAAATATGAAAAATATTTATGTAATAGAAGTTATATTTCACCTCATATCAAATAATTAATGTGAGAGCCTAATATAGAAAAATATATTGTTTTCAAAATCATATTTATAACCTTGGTCTAAAATTATACCAATCCCATGATGCATTAGAGAAATACCAATCTTCCCCAAGGAATGGAATGATTTTTTGTGCATCTGATGTTCTTTTAAATAACCTATTTAGTTGAAGTAATTATACATTAGGTTTATTGTAATAATTCAATGTTGATGAGGTTGTATGAAAAGAGTTTGATAAGAGTTAAAAAATTTATATTACAATAATTCTTTATTTTTGACACATGGAAAATGTTATAAGGATCCAAACATAGAAGTTGTTGTAATTTTATTTGTGCGATTTTAATATTTATACAATTTTAATAGATCAACATGGGGTATAAAATATTTAATTAGTTAATGATATTGTAATATTTTTTTCTATAATTATATCTCATATGTAGCTTATATATATGTAATTAGAGTAAATAGATAACATTATCTTTTAATTTTTTTTCGAATGATCATAATTTATTTTCACACAAATGTCACTATTAAGATAAAGGTGGATTATTTTTACAAAAAACCTATTATAGTATATTGTTGTGTCCAAACTGGAATTTATAATTTTGTTTTGTTTGAAAAATATTCCAACAGATGAATCTTATAACCGTTGTATATGGTCAATAAATATATTGATAATATTAGAAAATGAATGAGGTTTGGTGAATGAAATCTAAAACACATTCTTGTAAATATGAAAAATATTTTTTTATTAGCGAAATATAAGGAAAATATTTTTTCATGGGATTTCATTATGAAATATAATTTTTGATTATATTAAAACCATTTTAAATTTTAAAAACAATAAAATAATCAAACCATATTCAATAGAATTGTTTATCTAGAAATATGTAATATAGTACATATACTGTAAGACACCAACATTTTCTAAAATATTATTTCATATGAATTTTTGCTTTTTTATATTTTTAGATACATGAAACAAATATTTTATCTTTCATTACACAATAAATTGAGTTAATTTTTCATTAATTGTATCACTAATGTCCGATTGTGTAACACAAAACACTATGATTTTCTTGTTATACACTCAATAATGAGTTTAGCATGTGTTACACACAATATAATGTTTAATTGAAATATAACATACAATTAATGTATTATTATATATGATTATCATTATCAACTATCCAATGAAATGGAAGATATGAATCAGATTAAAAAACTGTAAAAATACATGATTTATACATGTATATATAAATAATTTATTTCTATACAATTAGTTGTATATGAAAATTAAAATATCTTTAAAATAAAGAAAATAACTTTTTATAAAACTATATTTATAAAAAGAATCATGTGATAATTAAATATATTAAAGTAATAAATTCAGGTGATTAATTTTAATGAATTATATATATTATTTATTCAATCATGTTTTTAACATTTTCTTTATATTTTTTCAGGGGAAGAGATTATGAATAAGCATAATTTTATTTTTAAACCTATATTTTCAAAAAATAAGATTTATCCCCTTTGTAGAACTTATTTTAAAATCTTTTTTTACAAATTTTATAAAATTTATTTGAAACAAATAGATACAATATTTTAAATAATAATATAAAAATAAAATTATTTTAAATTTATGGATTTTTTTGAAGAGATTTATTTTTTGGTGAATGAAGAAAAACTAAATTTTAATTCTTCCCATCCATTTCATTTATTTTATTTGTGAATATAAATTATATTGAAAACAATTTCTAAAGTAATATTACCTAAAATATACATTTATTAATCTAATTTATGTCATTTAAATCCATATCATATTGTTGTTTTTTTATAAAAACTCTGTAAACTTTTGAATACTTTCTCATTAAAACCATGGTTTCTCGTTATGTCTATGGGATTAAATTCAAATTTAAATTATCCAATTATGTAGATTAGATAATTTAAAATGGATTATATATTTTTAATTATATTAATTTATATTATCTATTGTGGAATCATAATATTTCACTATAGTTAGTACTGAACATAGAAAAAAATTTATTACGACGATTAATATTAAAACTATTTTTTGCGTGGCACATTAACTTGTGTAAAAACAAATATTGTACACACCTAGAATTTTTATTTTCTATATATTCATTCATATTTATAATAATTGGATCTAAATTATCAAATTTTTTTGTCAAATTAAAATTTTTATAGGTTAAAAAACATGTTACTATGGAGAATGTTAAAATTGTTAAAGTGAGTAAGAAATAATTGCTAAGAGTGACATGTTTATAAAATGTTTATTCAATTGTTTGGAGGTGTAAATCGATAATATAAAATATAAAATATATTTTTTATAAATCCTTCAGTTACATTTAATTTGGGATACCTCCCAATATTGAATAATTTTCAGTATTTTAAAAAATTCAACTCCAAAATTATAAATGTACATGCACTTTCCTATCCTCATCACATCATAAACCATTTTGATTGTAAATATCTAAACAAAAACATCCAAAATTACCACATATAATTTTATAATATTTATTTAGTATATAAATATGTAACATCCCAGGTAAATAAAGAATATAACTTTTTCTTATTTATTAATTTTTGAATTATACATTAATTTTACTATAAAAGGGTTTCTATGTTTGATAGCGTACCCGATTGGCAACAACAGGTTTCTTGGAAATCTTACGTTGCACACTAATAATATATTATTATTTTAAACAGTACTTAACTCCTAGCCGTTGTATTGGTGGGAATGAAAAAAAACTAACTACAATATGATTGTACATGTTTGTTAAATGTATTTAAATTTATCCAATAAAAGTTAGATGCTTAAAATGTGAATTAATCTAATTTTAGGCATAATTTAAATTAAAAGGCCGATTTATCGTCTTTTAATGGAGAACCCTTTTTAAATCTAGTTTTTGTCACTGTAATACACTATATATGACCAAATAAAATCCTTCTTTATAATGGGGACTTCAAAATTTACTTTGTGTAAATTTTTTGGAATTTTTCCGATAAAGTACCTTTTTAATAAATACTGAAAAATATTATATTTTAATTTAAAAGTGCCTTATAATCTAATTTATTTATATGGTGAGATTATATTTTTAAATTATTTTAAAGTTAAATAAAAATATAATTTTATCATTTAATCCAATTTTGGTTATTTGAATTTATTTCACTTTGAAATTGGACATAAACAAGTATCAATCTTTTAATAGTTATTGTTTCATAAAAACACGCTATTTGTGTTGATAACGGGAATTAATTTTATAATTTATTAATTACACTTCAATGTTTTTAATTTGGAAGAATATACGTCATTTTTGAATTCAGAATATCAAATATACCATAGGATGAATTTTTGGTATTTTTCTAAAAAACTTCAATTTTTGATGAATAGTGAAACCACATAGTGGTAGTTAGAAAAAGTAAATTTTTCATTTAAATGATATTTTACCATTTCTATGAATTCAATTTTGAAAATATGATATACATGGTTGTTATAAAAGTGTAAAATGTGGTTTAATAAGATTAAAATAATTTTTTCTGAATAGTAACTTTTGACTTTTATTTACCGCCGTTAAAGGTAAATAAGGTAATTCAAGGTAAAAAGGATATTATAATAATTCAAAATTACCTTAAAACTTGTCCAAAACTTATTGGTTGAGACATTTACGATCATGGGAATCTTTGGGTTGATTTTTGGACCCCATTGAGCCACTTGGCAGTGATAATGACAATTTAGATTAATTAACTTAAAGTAAAGGCAAAAATGACAAAATCAAATATCTTTTAGTAAATTAATTTTTATAAGGGGTTATAAAAATTATCATTTCAACTATAAATATTAATTATAAATATAAAACAATTTCATACTTCATGGTATTTTTTAATAATTTTTAGACATCAGATAAATTAAATTTTATATGACACAATAATGATGTAGTATTTACCTCATTAATAAATGATTTAAATAAATAAGATTATAATTATTACAATATTATCCAAATCCTGTCCAATTCTTATTGGATGATTTTATTTCTACATTGAGTCATCTTATATTCTACTATAATTATATTTGGACCATTAGAAACAGAATATAATTATATAATAAAATAATGTTTTCACACTTTCCGAAAGAGCCCCTCCTCCCCCTTACAAAAGGATACCACATCTAACCAATTACTCACACCTCTCAAGAATTTTTTCTCGTCCACACTCTGCCAAATTAATCTCCCTACATCCCACTCCTCCTTCTAGAAGCCTTACCTTAGGCAGAAGGCACTTCAAGAAGTCCTTTGGTTCAAACCAAAGGGAGTTACCCAAATTAAAGGTAACAGTTTCTCTTAATTTGGTTTCTTTTATTTTACTTCTCCGACTCCTAAACTCTTTTTATTACTATATTTTGTAACAACAACAGTATCCTAAATATACTAATATGTTGTTATGAGAATTATTTGAAATATACTTACACACACCTCCATCTAATGGATGAAAAAAATAATGTTTCTGTGGATGGCAAACTAACGCCTCACGAAACGATGATTGTTCAAATATCTCCACCTGCCTCTCATGGTGGCTATTATGATAGAACTGTATATATATATGATATATATTATTTTTATGTTTTCTTTATGCTTTTGTACTTTCCATTAATATCATTCCTTTATGGTTTCCATAGTTGGTAAATACGATAATCTCATTTGGGGAAGCATGGACTACCGCCCCCTCAAAGTGATGTGACTCGCTAATGCCTTATGTGGGATGTATAAGGGATAGAGTTAATGATATTATATATGATATTATACTGGATTTATAATATACCTATTTATCATTATGTTTTAATTCCATTAAAATAAGAAATATAAATCAAAGTAGCGTTCATTCGTAGGTACGACTTACCGTCTCCATGAACTGTGCATTTCATTTATTACCTTCAAATGTTATGTACTATTATAAACACATGTATATACTAGATATATATGATATATATGATATCTAAATCATGAAAACCATTCTGGATACAATTCACTATTGACCACATGGACAACTAGAAAATATAAGGTGTTCATTTTTTTCTCATGTACCAAATATCGACAAAACGACCATTATTAACTTAAATGATTACATTATTTTTATAACAATGTAATAAGTAATACAAAAGGAATAATAAACTTTAAAAAATGTTTTTAAGAAATTATAAATTAACATTAGTTTATTATTCAAGAGATTAAAGTACGAACGGTTCAAGTTGGACAATGAGGTATGAGATTTCTTATCTCACTTTTAATTCGGTGAGATTTCCATTGTTCGCCACTTATTTATTACATATGGTGTTTTTTGTACTTCCTTTTGATATATATTATCATTATTATCATTATATTCATTGTATTTTATGATTAATTTTCTGGTTATTAACTATGGTTCATACGACTCGATTGATTACAACGTGGTAAGGGGTTTTCATCTAACTTTTTATCCCCGTGAGATTCATGTTATATTTGCAACTACTTCCTTTGGTGTGGTTTATGTACATCCCATGATTGTATTATTTTTGTAAGATACTTTAATTTAGGGGTCTTTACATCTTCATCGTATGATCCTTTATTCATGTGGCATATGTTTTGTATGTTACCAAATCGGTAAGGGAACCATTCACCCTCCCCTTGTTAAAAGACTTATTTTTGTTATGTATTTTAATTTACATGTTATTATACAGGGATATGTTATTATATAACCTTATTGATGTAAAATTTATTTCCATGTGATGGGATACCATTTTTGTCTCATCAAATCATTTTCTGAATTTTAAAGTGACATCGTTAGGCTGTCAAATTTTTATAAGGGAACTTCTTAACCCAATTTCAATTCTTTGGGTTCAGCTTGTAGTTAATGAATATATGTAACACCCCATGTAAATAAAAAATATGACATTTTCATATTTATCCATATTTGTGAATAAAATATTAATATGACTTTAAAGGGGACGCTATGCTCGATGGCGTACCCAACACGGAACAACGGGTTTATTGGGAATCTTACGTTGCACTCTAATAATAAAATAATATTATTTTAAATGGTAGTTAACATGTAGCCATTGTGTTGGTGGTAATGGATAGAAATAAGTAAAATATGATTATATATGTTTTTAAATGTTTTTATATTTATCCAATAAAAGAAAATGGCTTAAAATATGGAAAGAATTCAATTTTAGGCGTATATGCCCTAATTTTCACTAAAGGTTCACTTATCGCCTTTTGATGGAGAACCGTCATTAAATATAGTTTTGTTCACCCTTATACATTCTATTGGACCAAATAAAACTCTTCTTTAGAATCGGGACATCAAAATTTACTTTGTGTAAATTTTTGGTATTTTCCGATAAAGTTCAATTTTTTATGAATAGTGTAAAATGTGGTATTTTAATTCAAAACCTCTTTTTAATCTAATTTATTTATATGATTAGATTATATTTTGAATTGGTTTTAAAGTGAAATTATAATATATTTTTACTATTAAATCCAATAGTGGTCGTTGGAATAAATTTCACTTTGAAATCAGACTTAAACCAGTGTTAATCTTTTGATACTTATTGTTTCATAAAAACATGCTATTTGATCTGACAGCAGGAATTAATTATTAAATTAATTAATGTGACTTATATGTTTTTAATTTTGTAAAATAGTCTTCATTTTTGAATTCGGAATATCAAATATAGATTAGGGTGAATTTTTGGGATTTTTCTGAAAAACTTCAATTTTTGATGAATAGTGAAACCACTAAGTGGTACTTATAAAAACTGATTTTTCCGTTTAAATGAAATTTTTCCATCTTTGGGTTTTTAATTTCTAAAATCCAACATACATGGTTGTAATTAATAAGTAAAATGTGGTTCAATGAGATAAAAATAATTTTTTGGTGAATAGTAACTTATTAAGTTTTTAATCGCGATTAGAGGTAATTAGTGTAGTTTAAGGTAAAAATAATGTTTTAATAATAAGAAATGAACTTGACACATGTCCTAACTTCATTTGATGTGTAATGGCCGACCAAGACAAGCCATGGGTCAACTTGGGTCCCCATGGAGCCACTTTGGTTGGGAAATGACATAAATAACTTTTTATTTAATGTAAAAGTAAAAATGACACAAACATGATATGTTTTACTAAAACAATTTTAAATGGGGTTATACAAGTCAGAAGTTTTATTATAAATAATAATTGGGAATCTAAAAAGATTTCCTACATCATAGTAATTTTTTTTATAATTTTTAGACATTAAATAAATTAAATTATTTATGATATCATAATGATGCAGTGATGACCTCATTATCTGACGATTTAAATAAAATGATAAGATAATGTAAACTCGATGACCTAAACATGTCCAAAACATATTGGATGGGTGGATTTCGAACCCTTATCACCTTATCCACGAATAATATCAATGTGGGACCTTTTAAAACCGAAACACATTTTCAAATAAAGTAATATCTCTTACTTTCCAAAAGTACCCCTCCCCTCCTCTTATAAAAGGCCCCCACCTCTACCTCATTTCACACACTCCTCAAGCCTTTTTCCCAGCCAAACCCTGCCCATTAACTCTCGACAAATCCCTCTCCTCATCCTAGAGGATTCCCTTTGGACAGAATCCATTCAAAGGAAGCCTTTAGGATCAAATCAAAAGGAGTTACACTTTTAAAGGTAATTCATTCTCTCATGTTCATTTGTTTTATTTTGCTTCTCCAACCCCCTAAACTCTTTTTATTTACTTCTTTTGTAACAACACCAGTATCATAAATATAATAGTATGTTTTTATAAGATTTATTCGAGCTACACTCTCACACAACTACATCAAATGGTTAAAGAACATACGGTTTCCGTGGATGGTGAAATTCTGCCTCCTGAAACGATGATTGTTCAATACTCATTTAACACCTTAAAAGGTGGCCATTATGATGTCACTATTTTTATATATGATATATAATATGTTTATGGTTTTCTTAAGCTTCTGTTTTTTTCATTTTGGGCATACCTTTATGGTTTCCATTATGGGTAAACGCGATATCTTCATTTAAGGAAGTGTGGACTACCACCCCCTCAAAGTGATTTGATTCGTTAAATACCATATGTGGGACGTATAAAGGATGGAACTATGATATTATATATTATATTATACTGTAATTATAATATACCTTTATATCATTATGATTCCATTCTATAAAATACGAAATAGAAATGAAAGTAGCGTTCATGCGTACGTACGGCTTACTGTCTCCATGAACGATGCATTTCATTTCTTACCTCAAAATGATTATGTAATGTTATAAATACATGCATGTACTGGATATATATGACATATATGATATCTATATCATGAATAAAATTCTAGATATAATAAACATTTGGCCACACGAACAACATGTAATTGTAAGAAGTCCACTTTCGACTTAAGAACAAAATATCGGCAAAACAAATACTATTAACTTAAATGATTACGTAATGTTTATGACATGGTAATAAGTGATATAAAAGGAATAATGAACTTGAAAAAGGTTCCTAAGGAAGTATAAATTAACTCAAGTTTATTATTCAGGAGATTAAAGAACGATCGAGTCAAGTCGGACCCGAGGTTTGGGATCCTACAACTCTCTTTCTTTATAAGTACACTATTTTATGTCATTTCTTTTAAGCTAATATTTCTTATGATTGGGATGTTCTTTTATATTACTCCTACTGTAATTTTTATGTTCATGTGATGAGAGACCCTATTCTCTCTCATCAATCCATTTTGGAAGTTTTGAGTGGCGCTGTTAGGCTGCCGAACTTTCGTAAGAGATCTAACATCTCTCTTTCTTTTTAAGTACTCTCCATTATGTCAATTCTTTTAAGCTCCTATTTGTTATGATGGGGGATGTTCTTTAATTTTCCTCTTTCTGTAAATTTTGTTGTAATGTGATGAGATACCCTATTTTATCTCATCAATCCATTTTTGGATGTTTTATGTGGCGTCGTTAGGCTGCCGAGTTTTCGTAAAGGATTTTTCATCTCACATTTATTCCTGTGAGATTTATGCTACATTTGCCACAGTTTCCTTTGAGTGGTGTATGTACTGCCATTATTCTACTCTTTGTGTAATATACTTTCCTTTATTAGTATTTACATCAATTATTTATTGTCCTTCTTTCATGGGGTGTATGTTTTGAAAGATACCCAAGTCGGTAAGGGAACCTTTCACCCTCCTCTTTTTTAAAAGAATTCTTTTGTTGGGTCTTTTAATTTACATATTGTTATGTTGGGATATGTTCTCATATATCCTTATTGATGTAAATTTTATTTCCAATTGATGAGATACACTTTTTTATCTCTCATCAACTCATTATGATGTGATGTCGTGAGGCTGTCAAGAGAACTTTTTAACCCAATTTCGATTTCTTTGGGTTCAACATGTAGTCATTGAATATGTCATACATTGAATATGTGTGAATGAACTTTTATTGTTTTAAACGTAATATCCACTTATATTGGGTGTATTTATATTTTTAACACATATTTTTGAGATTGATTTGTCCTTAATTTAAGGATACCTTCTTTATAATGGATTTCATCACATTTGACATTTCTATTGAGAGTTCATTGTTGTTATGCACCAATTCACACTTATATGGTGTATATACTGTCCTTTGGAGTATTATATCATGAATCCATTTATTCTCATGATATTATAATGTTCTGACTAAATGTTATTCCTCAATTATTGTATTCAAGTGTCTCTAATTTTGGTAAAACCCCTTTAACCAAAATATCACTTTAAATGTTTAATTATTTGTTCTTATTAATATCCATGTTTTCAAAATGGTTTTAAGGGTTTATTTATATGTATATTAATGGTTTAAAATTTTAAGCTTCAAGGTGGTATGGGACTTCGTCTCAATCTCCTTTCATTGAGGCATATTTTATTTTATACACAACTTTCTTTTATACGATGTATAAACCCCTTTGACTTTTACGTTTATTCAAAAGGAATCCTTTTTATATGAAGCGTTTACTAAATTACAAAAGGGAATTTTTTTGTCGTACGTATGCGGCGACAACGACTTCTCCGCCGTCGTGACCGTTATTTGAGTTTCGGCTTCCTCTAAAAGCCATACCTTATTTTTAAAAGAAAAATAAATACCATGTTTTTCTTTTCTTTTATTTTGGTATTGAAAATGGTTTTCACAATGTTTTTTGTGTTGTATTGATATATTGTGATTGAAATGTGGAAATGTTATGTTTCCTTTATGCATGTTTTCTGTGATACGATTATGTTATGGTTCTTGGGAATTATTATGAAGACGAGTGGTTCTGTGATAAACTAAGGGCGGGTGAGCCCGATATAGCTCTCCAATCCATTGGGTAACGCGAATGAGTAAAACGTTAAGGTTTCTCCGAAGAGATTTAGGGAATATACTGTGATGGGTATTCCAAACGTAACCAAGAGGGTTACTCCCTATGTAAGAATGTTATTAATACCTCAAGTTACCTTTATGTCTTATGTTTTCTATGATTTATTCATGATTTGATATGCCTATGTTTTATTGGTAAAGTGTGATTTCATTCTAATGTATATATGAACTCCTGTTTCCTTTCCAAATTTTTATAACTCTTACTGAGCTTTTTATGCTCATCCCAAGTTTTTGAAATGTTTTTCACAGGTCAAGGTAAAGGTACATGATGTGATGATAGTGTCAAGGATGTGTCAAGAAAGAATCCGTGTTATATTTTAAATATGTTTCTGTTGATGGGAAGAATGAATACTGTCTTTTATTTAACCACTTTGTTTAAATGTGGAATGTAATGCAAGTTTCATGATATAATTCTCTAAAACTCTAAACCTAAAAAGATCCTCAATGTGTAATCTTTTATTAACTCAAGATTAAGTAAGTTTTAAGGCTGGGGCCTTATAGTTGGTATCAAAGGTCGGTTTAGATAACTTTAGAGGATAGGGTATTCTCTAAGCACAAGTGACATTACCATAATGGTTAGGATTTCAGAAAGAGTCCTAGTTTTAGATAAAGTGAATGAGTAAGTATATCTTAGTGTTTATCTTCCTCATTAGTACATGATGGTTATGTTGATATACTCACACTGACCTTTTTGGTTTTAGAAAATGGCTGGATCTAGTACGCACCAAAGTGACAATGGGTTTGAAGGAAACTGTGGTGGTTCTTTGATTAAGAGACTGGATGAGATGGGGGATTCAATGAAGAATCTCATGGTTGTTCTAAACCAACAATCAAGGAGTCATGATCAACCACTTAAACCTTGTTGAGTTCTCTAATGCATCATGTACAAGATGGCCAACTCGATGTGGAAATTCAGGTAATAATTATTAAGGTAACCATTAGGGTTTATATGATCCTTACTTTTGAGGTAATTATGGGTAATTATATGTTATGATGGAAAATGAAAGGCATGAGATAAACTTGAGGTTAAAATATGTTATGATCATATTTGAAGATTTTATCTCATTTTGGGGAATGTTTTAAGAATTATATAGTTTTGGAAAAAGAACAACACGCAGACCGTGTGACTACCCGTCGCGTCGGACAAAGCTGCGGGAATCGAACCCACAACCAAAGTGTGACTGGTATTTATCGTCTACCACTGGACTACGTGAAGTCCCTGGTTAGTTTGACTGATTCTTTCTTGTTATATGATTTTATCAATTAAGAGTAAGTTGATTTTGGGTTATTTATGAAAATTATTAACCTATCATGGAGGATATGTGATTAGGTTAATTACTTTTCAATACGAGACTTTAGGAGCAACTGATGTTGTTTGGAGATAAATGTTACGATTTAACTTGGAAGGCTATGTGACTAAATCCTTCAAATATTTGGGTTTAAATCTTAGTTTGGTTTACTTTGAATAATTTTATGGACAAATTGATTATAGAATGGTCCTCGTTGAACTTTGGGTTTTGTTGGACAAATTTTGGAGATTAAGAATAGTTTTTTTATAAAGGGTTATCCTTTTCTGGATTATCTGATCTTGTAATAACCTTTTTGGTTTTGGTTTTGGTTAAAGTCTAAAGACATGGGAAGTATATAATTCTCTTTTTTTGGATTAGGTGACTCTCTAGAAGTTGATTATAGTACTCTTAATGCGAACAAGTCTCCCTAAATACTCGTCTTTTGGAAAAAAATATGTGTTTGATTAAGGAATCCAGTAAATGTTGAAGGTCAACATGATAAGTGATTATGTTTCCTTATGAATAAATTCCTCAATAAAAAGTAACATAACACGAAAATGTTGTCTTTTAGCTTTTCCTACTGGGGAATCGAATACCGTTTAACCCATCACAAGTTTGTGATTTTCTCATTGTTAACTTTCTCATAGACATGTTTACTATCACTCTCCCTCAAGAACATGACCCATTTCTTTTTCTTCCATGTCCATGTTTTCCTACATGGAGTCCTAGTATGGGTTAACTCGGGTGACCTCTGTACTTATCTTTCTCCATTTTAAAGTGATTGTTTTACCGACTCTTGTTCCGATGTGGGACTTTCAAGGATGTTTCCAAGCGCAATTTTAAAATTGCGAGGATGCAATTCCCAAAAGGGGGGAAGGATGTAACACCCCAAGTAAATAAAGAATATGACATTTTCATATTTATCCATATTTGTGAATAAAATATTAATATGACTTTAAAGGGGACTCTATGCTCGATGGCGTACCCAACACGCAACAAAGAGTTTCTTGGGAATCTTACGTTGCACTCTACTAATAAAATAATATTATTTTAAATGGTAGTTAACATGTAGCTGTTGTGTTGGCGGGAATGTATAGAAATAACTAAAATATTATTATATATGTTATTAAATGTTTTTACATTTATCTAATAAAAGACAAAGTCTTAAAATACGGAAAGAATTCAATTTTAGGCGTATATGCCTTAGTTTTCACTAAAGGTTCACTTATCACATTTTGATGGCGAATCGTCATTAAATATAGTTTTGTTCACTCTTATACATTCTATTGGACCAAATAAAACTCTTCTTTAGAATCGGGACATCAAAATTTACTTTGTATAAATTTTTGGTATCTTTCCGATAAAGTTCATTTTTTATGAATAGTGTAAAATGTGGTATTTTAATTCAAAACCTCTTTTTAATCTAATTTATTTATATTATTATATTATCTTTTTAATAGGTTTTAAAGTGAAATTATAATATATTTTTACCATTAAATCCAATAGTGGTCATTGGAATAAATTTCACTTTGAAATCAGACTTAAACCAGTGTCAATCTTTTGATACTTATTGTTTCATAAAAACACGCTATTTGATCTGACAGCGGGAATTAATTATTAAATTAATTAATGTGACTTATATGTTTTTAATTTTGTAAAATAAACTTCATTTTTGAATTCGGAATATCAAATATATCTTAGGGTGAATTTTTGGGATTTTTCTTAAAAACTTCAATTTTTGATGAATAGTGAAACCACTAAGTGGTACTTATAAAAACTTATTTTTCTGATTAAATGAAATTTTGCCATCTTTGTGTTTTGAATTTCGAAAATCCGACATACATGGTTGTCATTAAGAAGTAAAATGTGGTTAAATGGGATAAAAATAATTTTTTGGTGAATAGTAACTTATTAAGTTTTTAATCGCGATTAGAGGTAATTAGTGTAGTTTAAGGTAAAAATAATGTTTTAATAATATGAAATGAACTTGAAACATGTCCTAACCTCATTGGATGTGTAATGGCCGACCAAGACAAGCCATGGGTCAACTTGGGGACTCCATGGAGCCACTTTGGTTGGGAAATGACATAAATAACTTTTTATTTAATGTAAAAGTAAAAATGACACAAACATGATATGTTTTACTAAAACAATTTTTATGTGGGGTTATAAAATTCATAATTTTTATTATAAATAGTAATTGGAAAGATAAAAAGATTTCCTACATCATAGTAACTTTTTTATAATTTTTAGACATTAAATAAATTAAATTATTTATGACATCATAATGATGCAGCGATGACATCATTATCTGACGATTTACATAAAATGAGAAGATAATGTAAACTCTATGACCTAAACATGTCCAAAACTTATTTTATGGGTGGATTTAGAACCCTTATCACCTTTTCCACGAATAATATAAATGTGGGACCTTTTGAAACCGAAATACATTTTCAAATAAAGTAATATTTCTTACTTTCCAAAAGTACCCCTCCCCTCCTCTTATAAAAGGCCCCCACCTCTACCTCATTTCACACACTCCTCAAGCCTTTGGCTCGGCCACCCCTACCAATTAACTCTCTCCACATCACTCTCCTCATCCTAGAGGATTTCATTTGGGCAGAATCCTTTCAAAGGAATCCTTTAGGTTCAAATCAAAAGGAGTTACACTTTTAAATGTAATTCATTCTCTCATGTTCATTTGTTTTATTTTGCTTCTCCAACCCCCTAAACTCTTTTTATTTACTTCTTTTGTAACAAAACCAGTATCTTAAATATACTAGGATGTTGTTATAAGATTTATTCGAGATACACTCTCACACAACTACATCAAATAGTTAAATAACATATGGTTTCCGTGGATGGCGAAATTCTGCCTCCCGAAACGATGATTGTTCAATACTCATTTAACACCTTAAAAGGTGGCCATTATGATGTCACTATTTTTATATATGATATATAATATGTTTATGGTTTCCTTAAGCTTCTGTTTTTTTCATTTTGGGCATACCTTTATGGTTTCCATTATGGGTAAACACGATATCTTCATTTAAGGAAGTACGGACTACCGCCCCCTCAAAGTGATTTGAGTCGTTAAATACCATATGTGGGACGTATAAAGGATGGAACTATTATATTATATATTATATTATACTGGAATTATAATATACCTTTATATCATTATTATTACATTCTATAAAATACGAAATAGAAATGAAAGTAGCGTTCATGCGTACGTACGGCTTACCGTCTCCATGAACGGTGCATTTCATTTATTACCTCTAAATGATTATGTAATGTTATAAATACATGCATGTACTGGATATATATGAAATATATGATAACTACATCATGAATAAAATTCTGGATATAATAAACATTTGGCCACACGAACAACATGTAATTGTAAGAAGTCCACTTTCGACTTAAGAACAAAATATCGGCAAAACAAATAATATTAACTTAAATGATTACATATTGTTTATGACATGGTAATAAGTGATATAAAAGGAATAATGAACTTGAAAAAGGTTCTTAAGGAAGTAGAAATTAACTCAAGTTTATTATTCAGGAGATTAAAGAACGATCGAGTCAAGCCGGACCCGAGGTAAGGGATCCTACAACTCTTTTTCTTTATAAGTACACTCTTTTATGTCATTTATTTTATGCTCATATTTCTTATGATTAGGTTGTTCTTTTATATTACACCTACTTTAATTTTTATGTTCATGTGATGAGAGACCCTATTCTCTCTCATCAATCCATTTTGGAAGTTTTGAGTGGCGCCGTTAGGCTGCTGAACTTTTGTAAGAGATCTAACCTCTCTCTCTCTTTTTAAGTACTCTCCTTTATGTCAATTCTTTTATTCTCCTATTTGTTATGATGGGGGATGTTCTTTCATATTCCTATTGCTTTAAATTTTGTTGTAATGTGATGAGATACCCTATTTGATCTCATCAATCCATTTTTGGATGTTTTATGTGGTGCCGCTAGGCTGCCGAGTTTTCATAAGGGATTTTTCATCTCACATTTATTCCTGTGAGATTTATGCTACATTTGACACAATTTCATTTGAGTGGTGTATGTACTTCCATTATTCTACTCTTTGTGTAGTATACTTTCCTTTATGAGTATTTATATCAATGATTTATTTTCCTTCTTTCATGGGGTGTCGGTAAGGGAACCTTTCACCCTCCACTTTTTTAAAAGACTTCTTTTGTTGGGTCTTTTAATTTACATATTGTTATGTTGGGATATGTTCTCATATATCCTTATTGATGTAAATTTTATGTCCAAGTGATGAGATACTCTTTTTTATCTCTCATCAACTCATTTTGATGTGATGTCGTTAGGCTGTCAAGGGAACTTTTTAACCCAATTTCGATTTCTTTGGGTTCAACATGTAGTCATTGAATATGTCATCGATTGAATATGTGTGAATGAACTTTTGTTGTTTTACACTTAATATCCACTTATATTGGGTGTATTTATATTTGTCACACATATTTTTGAGATTTATTTGTCCTTAATTTAAGGATACCTTTTTTGTAAGGGATTTCATCACATTTGACATTTCTATTGAGATTTCAATGTTGTTATGCACCAATTCACTCTTATATGGTGTATATACTGTCCTTTGGAGTATTATATCATGAATCCATTTATTCTCATGATATTATAAAGTTCTTACTAAATGTTATTCCTCAATTATTGTATTCAAGTGTCTCTAATTTTGGTAAAACCCCTTTAACCAAAATATCGCTTTAAATGTTTTAATTATTTGTTCTTATTAATATCTATGTTTTCAAAATGGTTTTAAGGATTTATTTATATGGATATTAATGGTTTAAAATTTTAAGCTTCAAATTGGTATGGGACTTCGTCTCAATCTCCTTTCATTGAGGCATATTTTATTTTATACACAACTTTCTTTTATTCAGTGTATAAACCCCTTTGACTTTTACGTTTATTAAAAAGGAATCCTTTTTATACGAAGCATTTATTAAACGACAAAAGGGAATGTTTTTGTCATACGTATGCGGCAACAACGACTTCTCCGCCATCGTGACCGTTATTTGAGTTTCGGATTCCTCTACAAGCCATACCTTCCTTTTAAAAGAAAAATAAATACCATGTTTTACTTGTATTTTATTTTGGTATTGAAAATGGTTTTCACAATGTTTTTGTTGTTGTATTGATATCTTGTGATTGAAATGTAAAAATGTTATGTTTCCTTTATGCATGTTTTATGTGATACGATTATGTTAAGGTTCTTGGGAATTATTATGAAGATGGGTGGTTCCGTGATAAACTAAGGGCGAGTGAGCCCGATATAGCTCTCCAATGCATTGGGTAATGCGAAGGAGTGAAACATTAAGGTTTCTCTGAAGATATTTAGGGAATATACTTTGATGGGTATTCAAAACGTAACCAAGAGGGTTACTCCCTATGTAAGAATGTTATGAATGCCTCAAGTTACCTTTATGTCTTATGTTTTCTATGATTTATTCATGATTTGATATGCCTATGTTTTATGGGTAATGTGTGATTTAATTCTAATGTATATATGAACTCCTGTTTCCTTTCCATATTTTTATAACTCTTACTGAGCTTTTTATGCTCATCCCATGTTTTTGAAATGTTTTTCACAGGTCACGGGAAAGGTACATGATGTGATAAGAGTGTCAAGGATGTGTCATGAAAGAATCCGTGTTATATTTTAAATATGTTTCCGTTGATGGGAAGAATGAATACTGTCTTTTATTTAACCAGTTTGTTTAAATGTGGAATGTAATGCAAGATTCATGATCTAATTCTCTAAAACTCTAAACCTGAAAAGATTCTCAATGTGTAATCTTGTAATAACTCAAGATTAAGTAAGGTTTAAGGCTAGGGCATTATAATATATCATCCTATGAATATGTTTGAATGACCTATGATTGTTTTAAACTTAATAACCAATTATATTGGGAGTATTTACATCCGTCACACATAATTAAGAGATTTATTTATCCTTAATTTAAGGATACCACCTTTATAATGGATTTCAACTCAATTTTACATTTCCATTGAGGCTTCATTGTTTTTTTGATCCAATTCACTCTTATATGGTGTATATACTATATGTTGACATATTATATCATGAATCCCAATATTCTCATGATATTATAAAGTTCTGATTAAATATTAGTCCCTAATTATTTTTATTCAAGAGTCTCTATTTTTGTTAAAAACTCTTTAATAAAAATATTATTTTTAAATGTTTTAAAGATTTATTATTCTAAATATTTATATTAGATGTCCATGTTTTAAAAATTATTTTTAGTATTTATTTATATGAACATTAATGTTTTAAAATTATAATTCCATTAAAATCTTCAACGTGGCAGGGGACACTTTGATTCAAAAATCTTTTTTTGAATGGTTTTTGAAAATGGATTGATTATTTCAATATCTTGAAATTACTTCTTGTGATTGAAAATGAAATTTTATTATTGAAATGTTTGTATTTGCAATATTTTATATGTTATGATGGTACTTGGACATTTTACAGGTGGTTACGTGATAAACCATATGACGGGTGGTGTCGTGAATACTAGGACGGGGGTTACGTTATAACCTCCAATGAATTGGGAATGTAAGTCGGCCGTATGGCTATTCCATTTAGTGATATGTGTGGAAGTCGATCGTATGGTTATTTAATTTAAGTTTGTTTATGTCCCAAGTTACCTTTATATGTTATGTGTTCTTTATATGGAGTTTATGTTAATCTTTTGATTACGAAAGGGTATGTAATGATCTTTTATTCAGTCAAGAGTATTTACTACTTCATAAAGGTGAAAATTATTACTTACGTTAAAGTATTCATGGATTACGTGTAGTTTTGAAAAACAAACAGTTTCCTTCTTTGTGTATCCCTTACTAAGCTTTTTATGCTCAACCCATGATTTTGAAATGTTTTTCACAGGACATAATGAGGAATAGGGTCAAGGATGGGATCAATGAAAGTCATGCTATATTAAACATGGAACAGGACATGAGTTTTTTTTCAAGAGTTCATGTTTTGTAAAAAAAATGGAAATTGTGTAGAAGTGTATACTTTGTAAATCTTTTGAGATGTAATAGTTATGTCCTAATTCTATAAAACTCTAAACCTGAAAAGACCCTCAATGTGAATTATTCATTTAATTCAATATTAACTAAGTTTTATTGCTGGGTCCTTATAAAATATATCCAATGATGTTATTTTGTGCATGCCTACAGAGGATAATGGAAGAAGATGTCACATTCTTCAACAAACATTTTAATTTTATTTCTTCCAGCACCTCTTTTAATTATTATTAAACTATACTAATATAATAATATTGGTATCTTAAATATAAATATATTTTTTATGTTATGGTAATAGACTATGACCATCTCCATTTATATTATTTGGTTTATGAATCATTATTTGTGTGTATAATGGACTGCTGCCTTGCGAACAGATTGCATTCATTTTTTTAATAACACCTATAACTGTTGGGTATGATGATGGAAAAATAGTAGATTAATTAAATTTATAAAATTATTAAACTTATTTAGTTAATATCTAATTTATAAATAATTTAATTTCCATTCCATATGGGATATGATAATGTCGCTCATGTGTACGGCGGACTAAATCCTCATTATGCGATGTGATTCATTTATCACTAATGATTAACATTAATGATAATAAGGATAAATATATCCAATATTAATTATATAATTAGGATATTTATGATATATTCATCATCATTAAAGGATAATATATCATTTTATTTTCAACTATTCTCATCACTGAATGATAATAACGTCGTTCGTGTATGTGTGGATTTCGGCCTTCACGGAATCGATGTGACTCTCTCTTTTCATCACCACAGCATTGGAATGATATGTATATGTATATATAACGATATATTAGGGTATTTAATATATTACTATTAAAATTTAAGGATAATATATTACATAATAAATTTCCAAAATTAGCATAGAAAAATTAAAATGTTAATCAAGCGTACGTACAACCCACCATCTCCATGATTATAACATCCTTCATTTATCCAAACCAGAATAAAAATTATCAGCCTTAAAAGTATGATTTAATTATAAATAAGATAATTTTATTGTGATTGTTATTCAATATTGGATTTAAACATGAAAAAATTAAATAGAATACAGATATCTAATCTTAACATATAAGAAAATAAGTGGTTATTACCTGGAATGTGACATTAATTATGAATTACTAATAAATAGACAACAAAATGAAATATGTAAATAATATATGGTATTATATAATTATACTTTTTATTTAAAAGATTTAGAATTTAATTATGTTTATTATACAAGTGGTTCTAATTAGTATGATGTAAGACATGACATATGGTTAGGGATTTATGTCTCAAATTTTTATTATGTGGGAAATTTGAATTTTACCCCATGTTTTTTATATGTTTTATATACTCTTAATGAACATATATTATTATTAATATGAAAAAAATTATTGTAATTTATACATATATTTGAGGATTAATCTTTAATGGGAATATGGTTCAAATGATACCAAATCGTTATGAGATTTTTGTCCCAATTTTACTTCTTTCAGAAAAATGTTAATATTATACACTAAGATACTTGTATGAGGATTATATACAAAAATATTGGAATAAAATATAATAAATTTATTTATCCTCTGATATTTGACTTTTTATTTAATATTATTCAGTCATGGGCCTAACATTTTTATGATACAAATTTGGTAATGACTTTATGTTACAATCTCATTATTTATCGGGGTTTTTTATGATAATTTTTATGAAAATAAAATAATAGGATATATCTCTTAAGAAACATATGAATCTTATTGTCCACTTTTCATATAATTATAATTAATTATTTATTTTAAATTTTCCATCTTTATGTACTCAAGAGTTCAAAAATAATGTTTTTATGAAAAACCTATGTTTCAATCAAAAATTCATTATCTTCATAAACCCTAATTTCGAAAACTATTTTAAATTTATTCTTAGCATTATTCAAATGAATTTATGAGTAAAGTATTACCCTAAATCAGCATTTTATATCACTCTTTATTATGTTTCCCTTACCAAGGTTACGAAGAAAAGTTTTATATATTGTATGTCTATTAGGATTACTAAATAGGAATATATTTCTGCTTAAAATTTAATATCATTTACTATGTAAGTATAGTGTGTACCAATTATCCAAAAACACTAAATTATTATGACCATAAAGTGTGTTACAATGTAATTTATTGAAAAAAATATAAAAATATTTAATATAAATGTATGAAAACCTTGGGTCACTATAGTTGGTATCATAAGAATGGTTTTGTTTCCATTTGAAACTGGTAGGAGAAAAAATCATAGAAAAACCTAGGAATATTTATATGGATATTTATATAGATATACCTATGGATTAATGTAAGGATGGGACAATGTATAGTAAAATATCATGTAATTTTTGGTACAGGATGCAGAAAGTGGCTTCAAAGAACATAAATCTAAATATGGATACTACTACTGCATGGGGGTTTGGAACATTGTTACCTAGAGGAAATAATTCCAAAAAATGTGCATTGAACTAGACTCGATCATCACTTGGTTCCCAAAAATGGGACTTACTGGACACCAGGTCTGACACACCTGGGTGATATTCTTTGAAAATTCCAAATTCCATTCAAACAATGATGAAGGATTTAAAGATATGGTCACTTTGAAAGAAGTTGTATAAACCTAAAATGTCATGTATTAAAAAACATTCAATGATTTCGCTATAATATATGTGATTTATGTGATTATTTGGTTTCCCATTGTGATTATCGTTTTCATAAATATGGTTGTCAGTTTTATACAATTGCAAGAACCAGAAGGAATCCAGTTAACATTGAATATGATGAATAATTTACTAATGAGAAACTGAATGTGATAATGATCAAATTGAACAATATTGTGATTATTAGAAAATATATATCATGAAACAATATTAACAATATTAAACATAACCAACCCTCATACTCATCACTGAAGATAAGGATAGTGTTCACTGAAATTTATTTAAGAGGATACCATTGAGTAAATTAGATTATATCTCTTATATGATTAGATGGTGGGAAAAGCTAATCAATTGAATTTATTTGAGAAATGATAGGATGTTTTGAGTGTGGAAAATGGGAAAAAATAAATCAATTATAAAGGGGAAAAATAAAAAGTTCAGTTAACACAATAGAAGAGAATGTTGGCCTCTATGAGGCATTATCAACGGATGAATGTTTTATTTATGAAAATTATGGTCCTTATGAAAGTCAATGTCCTACATGGAAATCACATGAAGAAAAATATAATGGTTTTATGAGTAATGGTTTTTATATTTATGATGAAGATACCATAAACAACATATAATGTGGATGGGTTGTTAACATAGTGTTGTTTATGTTAAATGTGATAAGAATTATTATGTTTAAGTTGTTGAATGTTACGAAATGATTCATATTAAATATTTTAGGAAAAATCTATTAAGTAAATAGATTATGATCATATTTAATTGATTGATAACGATGTGATCTAAGTTAAGTGTTTATGTAGTTTAATTGAATAATAATGTAACATGAATCCTTAAATTGTTTAGTATATGTTTTTATTTAAAGATATTCCAAAAATATGTTGAATGGTGATGATGACTAATAAAACTAATTAAATGGAAAAGTGATATTTTTATTAAAGGAAGGTAACACTAAATATGTTTCTAATATTAAAAAAAGTTGGGTATTTTCAGATAAATAAATGATTAATATGTACAAACAAAGAGGGATAATATTTTTTAACTTCGAACTCATATATGATTTGTCAAAAATATTGTTTATTCTATCATTGGTGGGGTTTACATCATTTTTTGGATGCAAATAATGTATCCAATAATATTTTTTGTTATAATTGATGAATAATATATGTTTTGAATAACGCTTTTGCATAATTATAGTTGTTATCATATTTTATAGAATACAAGATAAAGGCATTCAAAAAATTTGTATTTTAAAATAGAGATCCAAATTACGATATACTGGGGAATATTTCTAAGTTCATATTAAGAAATATAGTGACATACATTAAAAATTTTATGTTTGGAATTGTTATAAGGTTATCCACTAATATAATGGATTATGTTTATATTTGGAAGATATTTTTGATATTCACAAATTACATCACCATATGATTATTTTTTAATATTTTATAAAGATTATTAACATTTTATTATCTAGAGATAGAATTAATTATTTATCATTCTATTATGGATCTTATTTAGCATTGTAAACATTAAAAAATATTTTCCTATTGTATTAGAAGAAGTGGAAACTTATGAAGGCACAACCAAATGATGGAATTCTATATATGAAATTAAAAGATATCAAGTATTTAAATTTTAATTTGTTCCAATTCTAGATGTATATCAAATTCCAGCAAATTAGTAAAATGATAAAAAAATAAAATTGTGTCATGTTATCATTATATTTTATTATATTAGTTACCCTTTTCACTATACATTGGTTTATAGAATTGTGGTCGTTAACTATCACTTGACCATTATAATTATTCATATTTTGATCTGTATTTATGTGTTAATTTTCTCTTCTATATCCATGTTTTCACATCTCACCTATGTTATCTCATACGTAGTCCTAGTATCTAATACTCTTGATGAAATTATCACATCATTTTCATATTTTCAAGATGATATTTCTTTAACTGTTTTTAAGATGTATGTTTTGATGAATAATTATTCAAATATTAAACCACCAATGAACAAGAGAAATTTTGAAGTATAATTTCATTTCCACGGGTTTGGCTATAACACACTATGATTTTGTGAAATATTTTTCCATTGAATTTAATATTTCATATATTTTGAGTTACAAGAAACACTATTTTTTTATCATGTTACATGATACAAGATTTTGTATTGTGTTACATGTAACACTGAGTTTATCCTAGGCTACACACAACACTATTTTTATCATATTTTTCACACAATACTTATTTTATCTTGTTTCATATAGTACACCATGTTTAAATAATACATGAAGTGCTATTATAATATTATTATTCATTATGATAGTTATCACTTAGCTGTTGGATTGGAAAGTAAGAACAAAGTAAACTAAATTATGAAAATATATAGTTTCCAATAGTATAATGTTATTAATTATTTGGGGACCAATTCATTCAAAATAAAAATTAAATCCTATTGAAAATAAAGAAAATAATTTTATAAAAAAACTATTTTTATAGGCACAAATTATATTAACATCAATAAATTAAATCTATCAATTTTGGTGAATTATTTTAGTCAAATGTATATATTATATATTAAATAAAAATTTAACATTTAACTAATCTTTTTCTATAAAATATATATGAATAAATTCATAATTATAATTAAAACATAGTTTTCAATAAATCATGTTTATCACCTTTAGCGCACATATTTTGATATTATTTTTTATAAGATTTAGAAAACATATTTCACAAAATAAAAGTAATTCTTAAAAAATCATGTCAAAATTATCTTAAGGAGATTTGTTTCTGTAAAAATTTATTTTTATAGAAATAGTTATAAAATACTAAATTTTAATCGAAAACTTCCATTTTTATAATTTAATTATAAAGTAAAAATATATTTATATTTTTTTTAAAGTAAAAAGTATTTATTTATACAGAAATTAATATAAATTAGGTCAATAGAATCAGTTTATTATTTAAACTTAATTTAAAAACTCTGTAAAATATAGAACATTTTCTCTTTAAACCTTATATTTCTAATCATAACTATGGGATTACTTTTAAATAAAATTTTCCAGTTATTAGAATATAATTCTCAAAAATTTATACTATATTTGGAGTTTTTATAAATAATATTATCTATTATGTTTAACTTAATTTTTATAAACATTATTAGTGAATACATAGAAAAATTAATCACTCTGAATATAGCCAAAGTGGGTTTTACATGTTACATGTGATTCTGATAAAATTTACACTAAACAAACATGGTTTTTTGTTTATTCAATTGTCTTTAATACTAGGAATAAGTAGGAATAAATTATCATTTTTTTCACATAGGTGATAAATTTTCTTTTTGAAAAAGTTTGTTACATCACAGAATATTAAAATGTTTAAAGTGAGTAAAAATTAATGGATAAGGATTTTCATTTTTAAGAAAATTGGTTTTTGGGGGTGTTCGATGTTTGAATTTAATTTATAAGCTCCTTATAATATTTAAAGATTTTATAAACATAAATTGGTATTGAATCTTATTATTGAATAATTATTCCGTATTTACAAAAATATCATTCCACCATAAATATGAAACTTCTCCCCCCACTGATCCTCTTCACTCTTTCACGCCCTTTTTGTTCTGAAAATAACTACACATACCAAAATCCCTTATATCATCATGTTTGTCTTATTAGGTATATAAATCCACAATAGGGAGTTTTTGGTGAAATCCTAAGGATGATATCCGAAAAAGAGGTAACGTTCTTCAACAGGAATATTTACATTATTTCCTCCTCCACCTCATTATGTTATAATTAAACCATAATAAAATTATAACAATAGTTTCATCCAAATATTTAGTTTTATTATTTTAATTTAATGACCAAAAAACTTCATGACATCCATTCAATGTGTTATGAAATCCTTGATCATTTTTATAGTGGACTATTTCCTCGTGAACTGATGTCATTCGTTTTTCGATTGACACCTAACATGGTTAGTTACAATGATTGATCTAAAATATATATATTATACTTATAAAATAAAATAATCTATGGATTAAATATATATTATATATCTATTTAACATTATAATCAAAATGATAAATGGTAACGCCGCTCGGTTGTGCGGTGGACTTCAACCTCACGAAATGATATGATTCAATTTTTTAATGACTATTTACATTAAGGATAACAAATATAATTATCTTAATATAGGTGAAATAATTATTATAATAGTGACAAATTTATCATTATTATATTTTATTGAATAATTTTCTTTATTTTATTTTCACTCACTAAATGACGATAATGTCATTCGTGTACGTCTAGACAACCTCTTTCACAAAACGATTTGACTCTCTATTTTCATCACAAAACCATGTGGATGATATGTTTAAGTATATTTAAATAAATAATAGTTTATTTATGATATTATTATCAATATATAAATATAATATATTACTTACCACCTTTACAAAATTATAGTTGAAAATTTAAATGTTATAAATATGCATGTACGACGTATCGTCTCCATGATGCAAACGTACATAAATTCACCAAATAATGTTTCATGATATATATTAATATTTTATTGACATATAAATATTATATTTATTTTATTATTAGTATATTTTATATTTTATAACCATGATCAATTTAGGCGGGCCAAATATAACCAATTATAACATTTACGAAAAATGAAGTAGTTATTACTCATAATGTGAATCTAATATGGAATTTTCAATAAATGGGTTATAAAATGGAACATGTAAATCATATATGGAATGATTTTCCTAATTATTTTTCTTTATTATATTTATAATAAACATATTTTTATAATATATTAGGTTAAAACATGTATAAAAAAAGTCATGACTTACGGTAAGGGATTTCTGTATAAATTTTATTTTTAATGAGTATAAAACTATATTCACCACATTTTTTATATAGTTTATATATTTTCTATTAATTAAATTTAATATTCTTTTATTTTAAATTATTTTTATTTAAAAATAAATTACAGGGCATCTCTTTCATGGTGTTTACTATTTAAAAGTTACCAAACCGGTAATGTATTTTGGTCTCAATTTTACTTCTTTTATACATATGATAAAGTTATACACATATATTATTATAATAGGTGTATATACATGTCAATTAAAATTTATTACCCTAAATTTATTTATATAAATAATATTTTGTGTTAATATTTATGATATTCCATCAACGGTTTTGTGTTTCAATGTTACCAATATGGAATGATTTTATGATGCACTATCATTGTTTATCAGGATTGTTTCTGATCATGTTATTTTTATATAATATTATGATCCATATATCATAAAACTCATGAATTTTTATATCCACTGCTTATTTCATGAGAATATATTTCTTCCCATAATATTCCACTGTTTATATACTCATGATTTCGAAATTAATGCTTTATGAAAAATTATCTTTCCATTAAAAACCATTTTTCTAAAAAACCAATTTTTTTTAAAAAATCCTTAAAAAATATATGTTACTTTATTGAAATGATTTATTAATGAAATTGTTTCCCATGGTTTAAATTTTAAAAAAAATTAAAAATAATATTCTAGTTGTTTTCAAAAGAAATTTTTTTTGGGATTTTATAAACAATATAAGAGGAATATCTTTTAAACATGTACGACATGAAAATAATTTCCCACGATCAGGAAAATTATTTTATTTTAAGAATCCTTTATCAATTTGAAATGATACATTAAAATAATTTTACTTTCATAATAATTTATCTTTTAAATTGATTTTTCTTTTCAAAATAGAATGTACGGTTTCCTCATGAAATGTTATAAATGATTTTTTAATAATTTTTTATAATATTTTTTCGTTTATTTTCAAATTAAAGGATATAAAATATATATTAGAAGGTTTATTTCAAAAAAGTTATTTTAAAAGAATGATTTTTTCCCCAAGAAATATTTCGATTTCTTTATATTTAAAAATAATTCTCTATCTAAGATGAAATACTTTGAGGATACTTATACATTATTGGGGATATTATACATGTATATGAATCAAATTACTTCACTCAATGGTTTATATTGATGTTTACAAGATGTTTATGAAACATAATTCTATTCAATGATTTATACCAAGATAAAATTCTTATTAACCAATCACATTCTTTCATGGGTTATTATTTGATAAAATATTGAAATTATTTTGAAAAACATTTACATTCCATAGGTTTTCTTATAATAACATATTTATAAAACCTATTTTATTTAACAATTTCTGATATGAATAATTTTTTATGATCTTGTGACACACATATGTATGATTTGAATTATGTGATGGTTTTTTAGTTATAAAAAATGACAGTGGTTATGTTATTACCATGTATAATGATTGCATTATTACCATAAATTGGTGGGACATATATATCAAACCAATTAATTGATTAAGGATATATATCTCATGATATATAATGGTTTGGAATGTGGAGTAAACCTAGTTCAGTAATGGACTTTGTCCAATTTTATGGTATTGGGAGTAAACAATAACTACTATGTTGGTTTTGGGAGTGGATCCATTCCACTAGGGGGAAACAGATTCCACTAGGGACAATAGTGTGTTCCATCCTGAAGGTGTTTACTCCCATGGAGTGTCATATTGTGTTTTCTAAATTTGCCTTGAATTTTAAGAAATTTTTTTTATATACTTATTTGTATTCCATATTTATTGGTCTTATACCAATGTTAGGATCTTATGACTCTTGTTCTTGGATTTCCTTATGATCCATGTAATACCAAAATCCAACATTGAATCCATGAATCTTCTTTATGATCTATGATATTTAGTGTATTATTTTCCTCTATTTCACTAATGTTCCCATTCCCTTATTCTCATGTCATGACTATGTATTTATTTTGATAACTCTTATTGAGAATCTAAGTTCAGACATTTTAATGTTTTCCTTTCCCAAGGTAATGATGAATTGGTTTCTATAGAGAATGTCTACGATGAGTACAGAATGGGGCGATATTTGTTGTATAAATTTGATATCTTTCACTAGGTACAAAGATTTTTTACCTAGTCTCCATAGAAAGTAATGTATTTTGGTCCTTAGTTATGTTATTTTGTAATGAAACGAATGATCTTATAAAAATATGTGATATTTATAACTAAAAATAAAGGGTCACTATCACTAGAGACAATGTCAAACGATAGAATAAGAAGAAACAAATAACCTAGAAATTTCATGAAATTCTTAAAAAAATAAAATACCATCACTAATATTTAATTACATATAGATCAAAAATTAGATTACAATAACATATAATAGAGGTAATAATGATAAAACATGAATCCAATCAAAACATTTTAATGTATTATCTCATTAATGTTTTATACAAATTATGGAGGTCGTTAAAAAGATATGATTTTTTTAGAACATTTAAAAACATAATTTAAGTGAATAATGAAATAAGGAAAGTAATAATTTTATTGAATATGGTTTCAAAGTTCATTAGACAACTTTTTTTATATTATAACATTGCATAATTCATTGTAAAATGTTTCTATGCTATTTATTTATGGAGGAACAAGTTGAATAAATTATCATTTTAGGATGAAAAACACTTTAGAAAGATAAAATATTAAATATGTAAAGTGATATATACATAACATTATTCATTTACGAATTATATGACAAGATCATAATTATTGAGATATCAATGATAAAATTATACAATATCATAGGTATAGGAAAACAATCAGGGTTTGACTGAACTTTCTCATCAATTTTTTCATCCCATGTTTTGATCAAACAAAATATTTGAATCATTATTAAGTTAATAGGCTACTATTTTATTGATTTATTTTAATGTTGATTATATATAATTCTTTGACTATATATTTTATGAGAAGAAAAAGGAAATATTGTAATAAAATTTTTAAAACATTATTAATAGCATGATAATTTCATATCAAGCAATTATAATAGAGAGAAAAGTGTAATGATTCGTATTTTCTATGTATTATTATTGGATAATGTATGGATTATAAGAAATAATATGAATTGAGATGGTATTTGATTATAAGGCTGGCGTTCCTAGAATAAAATTTTAAAATATATTATATATAATAAATAGATCATGTGTGAATATTTCCAGAACAAAGTGGAATAAAATCTAAATATGTATACTATTTAATAATTAGAGGGTATCATTGAGTTTAGAATGCAGGTTTTCCCCTAATCATGCCATAACTCTTTCCATCACAGGGGGTTTTTCAAATAGTAATTTCAGTAGTAAAATGAATAAAATAATTAATTAAATCGTTTTTTATCCAAATGATGCAGTGAGATAATTTTATTTATTTTTTAGAAATACTTATGGAGGATTCTTCCAATTATCCAAATAACCCAGAAAACTATTGAGAGTCATTGGATACTGTAATGGAATATCCGTTGATGAAAAAACTGAATCGAGGATCCACGATCAGTGTACAATGGAATCAATGGATCTCTCCAACAACGATGACACATAATAATTATTCATCATTGATTGATAAAAAATTGAGGGAGGATATTTGTTTTATTGGATTATTTCCCCATTTTATATTTATAAAATGAACATGAACCAATCAACCTACTGATTAGTATGTGTATTTATCGTTTTGAGCAATGGTTATTCTAATGAGTCATTATCGTGGGGAAATTTTGTTGTGATTAATTAATTGTTTATTGATTCATTGTTATAATGGTAACAAATTGAGTCCAACACGAACATTTTCTATAGATTTTTTTCTCATGTTTTTTTTGTGATTTCCATCTCATTTTCATCAATATGTGCAATGATCTTTTCTATGTGGTTCTATGAATACCGGGTAATCGATAATAGCACACCCATTTCAATGTGTATTGACATGGTAATGTAGATCATGGATAGGAAGAAAATAATGAGTGTGTGTATAAATAAATTTTCATAGATCGGGTGGTTTTTGATACTTAGTTTGTTTTGTTCTTCTATATGTAATGACAGTTTAACATGAAAGGAAGCTTTATAAGGAGTTTAAGAGGCAAGAATGTAGTGATTGTGGTAGTAATGATCAGTCAGAATAAATAAAAGATTTCTCGCAAGATCAATGAAGAATTCCAAGGTGGTGGTGGTGAAACTGTACGTTTGATGAAGAATAACGTTTCTAGAAGAATTTGATCAACCTCACGTGTACTGCAATGCTCTCCACTATGTGGGGAAGCATTAGTGGATATAATGGTTTCATGAGGAAATTAATGGTCACCCAGGATGTTACTTTTTCCTACTATCTATGAACCCACCTAGATGGATTTATGTGTACCTCAGAGGGTACATGGAAATGGCATCTGTGTACCTAGCCATAAGGGCTGTCGTGTACCCCAATAAGCACAAGTCTAAGCTAGTGCTACATTGGCATTGATGTTTAAATTGATAAGATCAGAAGTATATCATAATGGCTACACTGCGTAGTTTTACATGGACAAGGGCACATGTTGTTTTACATGCATGTGAATTTGTGCTGAAGGGACATGTCGTGTTCTCCTAGTACACACCATTTATTAATTCATACATTTCATAGAGGAATTTTCCTCTAAATCATTGACATTTATTGTTATGGTGTGTTCCCTATATCTGTTCTTGGAGGCTTAGTATGGAATCACCTTGTAATCATAGGATAGAGATCCCTTCACCATGACATCTTGTAAATAGTTGTTGGAATACATCATTGAGGTTTGGTGTGAGATCCACTATCATCTTGTTACCCTATATGGAGTTATCGATAATTTTTGTGTCCAATAATACATGGGTGAATATACTATAATTAGCGAGTAAATTTATATTGATATGTCATTATATCCAATCGAATTGGGATTAGTACTCTTCCAAGTATTTTATATCTTCATACTTTTAGCGTATAATTCCAATGGAGAGACCTGATGATCACTATGTCTTGGATGTACATCAATAGTGAAATCTGACTCATAGAGTGTGTTCTCTTAGGAATATTTTCTATGGATGTTTTAATATGGATTCATATGCTGGTATAACAGTTGTGACCTCTCATTGAGGTAGTATATATTTTTTGAGTACATCTAGATATTCTTGTTATATGTTTTGTAGACATATACCACCACTTGTTGTAAAATTTATGATTTCACAGTGTCCTACTCTATATTGTTATACTCACCGTCGAAAAATCCTTTCTAGTATGTGTCATTTCTTATGTATGCAATCAATATTTTGATAGATTCCTAGGCTAACCATTATCAGATAGTGATTAGTGAGATGGAAAGATTCAGTTATGTCCCTATACTGTCTTGACAATAATCCTTGTCCTTACTTTCCAGGTGGAATGATTTTCTGACACATTATGGTGGAAATTTATTTAGCATAGTTTAGTTTCCATTAATTCTTATTGCTCTATGTTTGTAATATTTATATGTATTCCTGCATTTTTGTTTATTTTTGTTTTCTTCCTATATTTTATGGCCTTGTATATGTGTTCTAATGCACCAACACTTTTTCTATGGCCCCCGTGTTTTTAATATACCTACTCGATGTTAGTCTCCAGCCTGTGCACTATTAGAGCCCAGATTATGGAGTCATGACAATGGACCCATTAGGATGGGTCGTGAAAAACATGTATCATAAGAGTTCTTTTACCTTAGTACTAGAGACTATGATATTGGTTTCTGGAAACAATGTCAGGTGTTTCAAGATTGTCTTTTATAAGAGGGAATCTAGTGTTTGTGCTATGTATAACATATCTATACATCAATACTTTGATAATCTACCTTTCATCTAAGTACATGGGGACAGTGGTTAAAGCATAAAATGGTACATGAATCATTTATGAATGGGTTTTCGTTTCAATGCCCATTATGATCTATCTCTCCATATATCCTCATTGAAGGTTATACATATTTTTTATTTCAGTATTCTTCAATAAAATATTCCAGATAAGATTCAGCATTTGGATTATGTTTATGATCCACTCAATGATGATTCATTTATATAAGGACCAATTCTAGTGATGTTACATCGAGGTGGTTCCCCATATATACCACAACCAATAGAGTAGAAGATGTTACCTAATGTAACAGTGTTTAAGGTGAGTATGCTAAGTTCACTTCATGAGTTTGATGGATAGTGTACCATTAGGTATTGAGGTGATCGATATCCACATGTGGGTAAGGACTATATTGAGGTGGAGCCATGATATTTTCTTCTCCTTTGGAGACCACCATATAATATGGTGTCCGAGAGGTGATCCACCCTCATGTATCACCATGATGATAGTGGGGTTTACTAACCTTGTATTAGATCGACAAGACTCTAGTGTGGTCATAGTATGAGCACATTTTAAGAGGAGATTACTCTATATCTCCTCTCACGGTTATATTCCCATAGGAGCATAGACATATTCAATAGAGTATCTTGACAATAGTCGAGTACTCATCATGTTTTGCAAACCACTCTAGGTACTTGATGGGTATGTTTAGTGACTATTTCATCCCAAATGGTTCATTAATATGAGGAACATGTAGTGAAATCAAATCTAGTGTCACACCTCTGTGAATACCCACATAATATCATGTTCTAGTGTGAGATCTGGTGTTAATGACTTTCCTTAATGTGTAGACATAAAAAGTGGAAAAATGGTAGAAGATAATTCAGCACCCAGGAGCCGATGTGAGTACAAAGGACCTAGAAATGTGATACACTTTAGGAGGAGGACCCAGGATAAAGGGTATGTGGTAAAGAGATCAAGAGATGATTCCTTTCATAATTAGGAGATAATGTGTTTCTAATGTGATGGAAATAGACAACATGAAATAGATTTTATGACTTGTCTTATGGATGATAGATAAATAGTAGATGGTCCACTATGGTTGAGGAAGTGGCATAAGAAGACCAGTTTGTAGTTTAGAGGATATGGGAGTGGATCATGGAGTATATCTAGATGTGGTAGAATCATTGAATTTTTTCCACCACAACCACCATGTTTTCTGCACTAGGCCATGGGAGATGGAGGAAAGGGGTGAGGGAAACTGAAGGTGTTTGCGAGTTACAATCCAGAGGCTCTGGGAATGATTCATGATCAAAATTTTTAAACCTTGGATGAATTTCTTATAGACAAATTATATAGTAATTACATTATTTCCACATATATGGTTCAATAATTAGATATTCTGGTTGCTGGTTTGGTTTCACCATTGTTCTTGGAGACTACTACTAAAGATGACTCAACAATAACACACTTAATCCAATAGTGTGACATAAATCATGGATGATATAGATTCTATTGGTAACTCTTTTTTAGTATTAATGAGGCCTTACGATGTCATTTAATGTACGAATTAGTTATCGATAATTCATACCCAGATTAACAGTTTTATGTGGAGGAAGAAGTGTGTCAGGAGTGATGGATCCATGTTCTCATTTTTGGGTTTAATGGAAACCCATGTAGTACAAAATATACTCATTAATATATGTTTACATATGATTTCTCAGAAGTTGACTAGTATGACCCTTAGTTCAATGGATGTCCTAATTTATCAGTTTCATGAAGTTGTGGCGGAGTATGAGGATATCATTCTAGTGGATGTTCTAGCCTTATGATTACCATTGAGATATATACTTCTACATTGATTTTCACCTTAGTAAGACATTGGTATCTTCCCCATCATATTGAATGGATCCCATAGAGCTTCACGAGATGAGTGTGAATTTGAAGGACCTGTAGTGTGAGAGATTTGTTAGACATAGTGTTTCTCCTTGGGAAGCACCATTTGTTTCACCAAGATGGAAGATAAGAGATTGAGGGTATGTGAGGACTACCAACACATAATCCTATTAATAGTTAATAACACATTTCTAATATTGATGATCGATCCCTTATATTATTTGTGATGGGAATGATGGTTCTCAAAAGATAAACTCATATCAAGCTACCACCAATATTTGAGTATGATATGTAGATATAACGATGATTAGATTACGATATCTCTATGTTATCTATGTGTACATGGTGATTCCCTTTGGAATAAATAATTCCTAGGTAGTGTTCATGGGACCTACGAACTTGATTTTTAACACTTCATAGACTGGTTCATTATATTATTAATTAACAATATCCATATGTATATGAAATCCACGGAAAATTACATGAGACACATGGGGATGGTTATTAACATACAAAAAGAGAACCACCATTATGGGAATCTCTTTATGTTGTAGTTCTTGGTTCAAGAGGTACACTTCCTAGGACATGTTATATGAGTTCATGGTCTTGAATTTGCCACAAAAAATGTTTATGAACTATAATCCTAGGTGCCACATAATAGCATGATGAAGGTGAAGATCGACATTGGGAATGAAAAGTGTTTATGTATATTTATACTTCGCTTCTCTAGGTTATCATCTCTTTTGATGGTTGTGGCCTAAAGGGGAATCCTTTCATATCAACGTTGATGTTTCAAGAGGATTTTTAGTTGTTATGTATTAGATTGATGACTAACCCCATACATATATTTTTGAGGTGGGTTTCGAGTAAGTAGTGTTCTATGATGAATCAGAAACCTATCTTATTTGTTTTATAATATAGCGGTAGGAGGTGATTGCCAATTGTTCACTTTAGTTGAGACCACATGATTAGAACTATGTGACTCATGATCTTGAGTTAGTAGTTGTATTCATCACACTGAATGTGTGGTGGCACTACATGATATGAATGTGGTTTATCATCTATTCTGACAATAAGATTCATAGGTGCATCTTCTATTAGATGGATATTTACATAATTCAATGAAAATGGTAAGAGTTCCTCTAGGATTATAAATTCACGAGTTTCTATACTCTTGGAAAGTAGAATTGGGTAATAGATTTTTTTGTTAGGATATATTGCCTTCAATTATTGAAAAAAAAATCCTAGTTGTTAGCCTCATTGTAGATATCGTTTTTGGATAGATATGGGAAATATTACATCTCTTAGATTGTTTTTCAACTATACTTTTATACCGAGTCATGGAAGAATCTCTTTGGGATACATGCCATTAAACCCTATGTTCTCAGATATCCACTAGACATGATCTTGATGAATTTTTTCATGGTGTCGATCATGTCATCATATTCAGGGGATGCACAAAAGTACCAAGGAAATTTAGTGTGGTCATTATGGAAAACTTTCATATATATCCTTTGGTGCTACATACAATTGTGTAAAATATGTATGAAGACATCCAAAGTTAGTTTTTTAGTCAAGGATGAAGAAGGGAGTTGAAAAGTTTTTCACATGATAACATACTATTTAGAATGTGAAGGGTCAGTACCTAGTTCCACCGAGTTCATCTCAAACCCAAGAGGTGATAGTGTGGATATGGTATTCGATATCTATATGTATTGTGACAGGCTTTCTAAATACATAAAGGGGACATAATTCCATCTAGGTGATCATAGAATGACTCAATAAGTCTTCCCACTTCCTAACTTTCCAATATAATAGTTTAATATAGATATTATGACATATTTACATGTATGTGATAGTCTATATATATTGAGTTCCATCAGAGATCCATTAAGAAGATGATGTCATATTCACATCTTGGTTGTGAAAGAGATTAGATGAGTCTTTTGGGTCTCATTATGAATTTGATAACCTCTTTTATAACAAAGAAATATAGCTTGACTGACTGGACCATTAATGTTCTAGAGGACATGTTTCAATCCAGCATGATGGAATTTGGAAATATAAGAGAGGATAACTTACCTGAAGTTCTTTTGTTGTGTTATAATAGCATCCAGTCCCCCATTGGCGTGGTACAATTTGATTCTTTGTATGGGGGAACTTCTAGGCTTCCACATTGTTGGACTATCCTAGGAGTGTCAATAGTCACAGGCCCAGAGTTTATTCAAGGCACAACTTAGAAATTAAATATCATTTAGAATAAAATTAGGACTTCAAAGGACCTTCATGAGTCTATGAAGATAGAGGATGGAGGAATTTTGAGTTTGAAGAGGGAGACCATGTGTTCCTATGGATTTTACCTTGATGTGGAATATAAATATTTGTCTATGGTAGAAATATATCTTAAATATTCATTGGTAATTTCCTAATATTATTTCTTATTATGGAGGTAGTGGACCACATAGATATTTATCCATAGTTATAATACGTAAAATAAATCTTCCACATATCATAATTGATGAGGTCCATGCCTAATTTATCACCCATTATGAAATAGTAGGAGATGTACATCAAGGATATTGATATCATTTCTGAGTTCCTGGTAGAGATCAAGGATCCACATGAGAGTATCCTTCATGTTCAATCGATACCTTTACTATTTCTACTCTGGTAAAAAAGAATCTTCTAGATATCACATAAGAGATTGAGTCTTAGATATGTTCTCAAATTTGGGGAGGATGAAAAGAATTGAATTTTACCAAGAATTATTTTTGGATGTTTTGTGGATTATTTTGAAGTTCAGGTTCCAAGATGATGTCCATTTCCAAGGACTAGTGTTCCCAGAATAAATTTTTGAAATATATTAAATATATTAAATATCATGCACATAAATTTTTCTTGAAAAAAGTGGAGTAACATATTAATATGGACTAGAATTGAAAAATGACGAACAATTGATATGAAAACATGAGTTTTACACTAGGTGTAACATTATCTAGGATAGTGTGGGCCATTTTTGGAAAAATAATTTCTAGTGTAAAATGATTATAAAAATTAATTATATTATATTTTATAGGTCATTGAAGATTATACCGAATTATTTTTCTTTATAAACACACATATTAATGATTTTTAGGGTTTTCTAGACAAACATAAAAACAAAAGGGAGCCCAAGGATTGTGTTGAGTATGTTACATTTTTGAAGGATATTCGGATTGGGATTTCATGGTGGGTGTGAAATTGAATAGGATGATCTCTCTAATAATGATCAAACATAGTAGTTAATCATCAATGATTGATCAAAATTTGTGGTAGGATTTTTTATTTTATTGGTTTATTCCCCATTTAATATTTCCACGATGATCATGAATCATTCATCCAAGGGATTGATATTTGGATTCACCATTCTAAATTATGGGTTACCATAGTGATTTTTTTTCGTAAATTACATTATGATTAATTTTTTTTCTCTTTATTCTTAATTATAATGGAAAAAAATTGAGGCCAACAAGAACATGGCCGAGGTTAGTTCCTTGTTTTATCATTTTGATGTTCATCCTCTTTTTTCATAATCTTTTGTAGAGAACGTTAAGTCTATGATTTTTATAATACCGAGGAATCGATCACTGCACTCTCATTTAATGGGTAAATGATTCCATTTTATTGATTTTGTCTCAACATAGTGGGATGACTGGGGGACAATGGAAGCATCAATAGATAGAATAGTTCGTGGATACCTGGTTTTAGTGTTATTCAAAAATAGAAGATGGTTTTATGGGAGAAGGTGTTTTATAAGTGGTTTGGGAGGTCAGAATCTAGTGATTGAGGGTGGAATGGTTCAGTTTCAGTATATCCAAGATTTTTAGGGAGATCAAGGATGAAATATGAAGTAGTTGCTACACAAGTTTTTGTGGGAGGATGAAAAGGGGTTTTAGAATAACTTTATAAACACGAAAAGTAATTTGTAGTTACATGCCTTGTGGGGTCCTTATTGTAGCAGTTAGGGTTTCAAGGGGATGTTAAAGACCATATAGCATGTGACCATATCGAACGGCCTACGACAACTCCCCGATTTCTTATTGTGTACTTCATATAGTAAAAATACATAACTTGAGTGTACAAGGGAACTTTTGTGACATATAATACCACACATACACATCTGGGCCTGATATACATGGGTGTATCCATTTATGTTGATACGAAAATAGTACATAAGCATGGTGATGCCATGTACTTCTACACAGACATGGAAATGGTCTATTTTATAAGGTTTGGACTCAGTGATATAGTGAAAATCCATGTATTCTTTTATACATTACATATATCCCTTGTCCACAACCTATTTGAGATGTTTTTTAGGATGAATTCCTTATATCTATTCTTAGAGGGTTATTATAGAATCACCTTCTATACAAATGATAATAATCCCTTCAGAAAGATATCTTGCATAGATTTAGATATTAGTATACCTGATGGACTTTGATGTGATCCTAAACTATGTATCATAACTATTTATTCATTTAGCATATACAGATAATGGAATGACCTAAAGATAACTTACTCTCCCATTGATTTCATCAGTTTTATCTCACTCATGGTGTGTTTTCTCATAGATGAGTTATTTGTGTTACCTTGGATCTCGAATCATAGGATGGTATTATATTTGTTACTTTTGTTAAGTTTTTGTTTATTTTTTGAGTATATATGATCATTTTTGTTATATGTTCTATATAAATTTACCTATTTAAACCTTCCCATTATCCTTTCCTTATATTATTTGTGGTGTTGTGGTGTCCTAATAGGTATTTTTATAATAAACCCTTGAAGGGATTTTCCTTCATGTTTCATTTCTTTTTTATACCATATAACTTTTTTACAAAGTCCTAGATAGACATGGACTATATTGTTAATATTGTACTCCCTAGACCTAGGTGTGTTCCATTGATATCTTGATAGATTTTCCCATAACTAATTTCATATTGGACTATATTTCAGACTATTTTTGGTGGGATTATATTTTTACCTTTTTACATTCTATTACATATTTTCATACTCTGGATATATGTTTATGATGTATGAATGAATATTTTTTTTGTTTTCATCAATGTATAGTTTTGGAGATGTGTTCATGTGTTCCGTTATTTAGGATAAGGCCTCCCAAGTTAGTTATATGCCTACTCTAAACTATTCACTAACCCCTAGCCTATTAGTGGTGGGATTGTTGACTCAAGACACAATACCAATTACGATGGGTTAGTATAGGAAGAGTGATAATTAAATATCAATAGAAAAATTTAGATCCCAATTATTTTTAGTTTCATATTCATTATAATTATTTTTTAATCTAGTTGTTTCTCTGCATATTTCTACTATGTAAAAGTTTTTTAAGTCACCTGGCCTGAAATAAATAATTGGTAATAATGAATAAAATTGGTTAGAGGTATAATGATATCACCAAATTGTTAATGGGATCCAGAAAACATTAACCAATATACGGGCGGTGGTATAGACAATTCCACCACTAAAATCATAACATAACCGCATAGAATATATATTAGGAAGACCAAACCCTATCGTGTGTGGGGGATTTTATTATACATTTTACTTTAATGTGTTACAATAATATTTTCATACACCCCTTATTTATATTCAAAAAATTCCCTTCCCCTTTCTAGTTCTTCACCATGTTCCCACTATAAGCCTCATTTAACAAAAAATCAATTCTTAGATAAGTGTTGTGGAATTAATTTAGTAATATTAAACCCCCATTATTCAATGGTTGTAATACATTGACCATTTATATTATTTTACCTCAATTGAATAAATTTTTAATGTTTTAATTTGATTTTTATTTCATTAATTTTTTTAAATAGGATGAAGACCTTCATTGAGTAAAATGAAATAGGAAAATTGAATGCGGTCATAAAAATTAATTTCTATTTATGTGTCTGTGTCTATAAACTATGCTATCTCGAAGTGTTTTCAGGAGAATATCCTGAATTTTAAATGTACTCTATTAATATATTTTTTTATATTAGTATGTTATTAATAATCTCTAGAAAGGAAAATGTGTGTCTTAGATCATTTTTATTTATCTACGCAATAAAATATTGTGATTTAGAGTGTTAAGAAACCAAAAAATTTATGTATGGTCATAATTTAAGATTTCAGGTTATGATAATATTATAAGGAAAAGCTTATAATTAATTCTAAATTGTATTCTGATATAATATTATCTGAGGTAGATAATATGTGTATAGAAAACCTATTTGACATGTCAGATGTTTGTGTGATGTTAATGTCGATGTATGGAATTGTATACTCAAATGTGAGGAAATCCTTTGAAAATATTAGTCTCATTCCCTATATTAATAATTGAAATAAATATCAAGATAATAATTCAAATGATTATTGGGATAAATAGGATCTATTTTTATATCTTATACCTTAATTGTTATTTTATCACATGTATTTTTGTTTAATAAAAAATAATTCCAATCATACATAAGATAGTGGGGATCAAGGAATTAGTTGATTCCTAAGGTTAATTATGCACCATATTGAATATTTATGTTTGGTAATGACTAATTAGGCGATTATTGTACTATTTAGACATAAAATATAATTTTATTTTGGTACATGTGTGAATAATTATAAATTATCATTTTATTTCCTACTAATGAGTCTGTTTGAAACTTCATATCTAGTGAAATTCATTGAACACTACATATTGGGGATTGGGCTTCATGATTTGTCATTCCAACAGTCTTCATAACCTCTATAGTGGTCATATATAATACAACCCCACAAAATCATACATACATATTAGGTTATATTAAATTGACATCAAAAACATATCATGATAAATGAAAACTCATAACCTATATGTTTATTGTATTTAGAGATTAACTACATGATCTAGTTATTTTACAATATGTTTTCATCATTTACCAAAATTATATCCACACATGATTTTCAATTATAATTATAAAACATAATACATTTCTTTATATCATGTGGAATTGAAAATTACTAAATTGATGAGATGTGATAGTATATAAGTGTAATCATAAGAGACATTAATCAAAGTTAATAAATGAACATGATATGAGAATGTTGTTTACAAAAAATACTCATGGTGCATGAACATAACAAAATAAAATCATACTGAATAAAATATTGATCATAATTCTGGAGTCATGACATATGTATTTTGACATAACATAATACATAATTTCTAGGAGTTTTTAAACATGAGTCAATAATGATGGTATATAAAAATATTAAAGGGAAATATGAGAATAATAGAATAGTGTTATAATAATGTGGAATATAATTAATTATAGAATACTATTTCATATATCAAGGCTCAAATTCATGAACATTATCTATTATTGGATAGATTCCCATTATTGATTGAGTTCACTCGATATTCTATAAACATTGTTCAAAATGTCCATTAGGTATTTAGGTTTATTCCTTATTCCCATAAACATAGTGTATATATTTCTTTATGGGTTTGGGTACACTTTGTATTCCCATAATCATAGTATAAATATTCATATAAAGGATTGGGTTTAGTATTCATTCCAACAATTATAGTAAAAAAAACCAATGAGATTTTGGTTCAATCCCAATTACCACTATTATAGTTGATAACAACCCTTATGGGTTTGGGTTTACAAGTATTTCATATAAAAAAAGTGTTCAGATTCCCCTAGTGATATGGTTTCACTCTCTACTCCCATAAACATTTTTAACATGTCCCCCCTCGGGGATTAGGATTACTCTCCATAACCATTAAAATAGTTTACAAAGTCCTTTATGGGTCTAGGTGAAATATTCATCCCCATAACAGAATGTATAAAGTACCTATGTGGTTTTGGTTCATTCCCCATACCCATAAATTTTATAGACCAATCCAGATTACCCAAACTAACTATAACCCAATGCAATTCTAACTTGGCCAAGAGGTAATTCCCAATTGTAGTGAAACGAAGGAAATTTAATGGAAATCAATGACTAAATTTTTTAGTGGCCTTTCTATAATATATATGAATATAATATGATATTTATGTATAATATATTGGTATGAATAATAGGATAAGAGATAATAGGATCCATCAAAAGGAAACACAAGCTCCAAGAAACAATAAAATAAGTAATGAACTCAAGAGCTACAAGAAAAAACTCCACGTTATATAATGTCACCTCTATAATCCCATTCAAAAATAATAAAAAAATGAACATCCCTCTTGTGTCACCATAGTCAAATGATAATTACATAAATCAAGATCTACATAAAACCATAGTTTTATCCAGAGTGTGGAAAAAATATCCCAGTAGGAACCCGTAATTTTTTTCATAGGAATACTATATAAAATAAACCAATTGTACTCAATAATGTAAAATAAATTCATGATATAAAATTCTAAAAAACTTTATACAAGGGATAGATAAATCACCCCTGTTCAGTTGTAAAATATTACAATAAACATGATTTTAATGTATTTTCAAAAATTATATAAAATTGAAAATTAAATGATAAACCCCAGAGAATCATGATTTTGAGTGTAAAAAATTTAAAGTGAAATACAATCCAAATAAAAAAACATTATTATAGGGACACATAGTGCACAAATTACAAAAGAAATATTGTTCTAGGGTGTAATATTTTACTCCTAATAGAATCTACTTTACCACACATAGGAAACATTGTGGACACATTACCCTAGAAAAATATGTATTGGTGGAATGATTTCACTTCTAAGGATGTCTCCCAATCACATTGCTAATTAAATTTTCATTCATCACTTTAGAGTTGTACAATGATATTTCATCTGTGAAACAAAAAAAACATGCATTGAAACCATCTCCATTATCAACACTAATGTTGAAGTTCATTGATCTTATATTTTCAAAAAGTCCACATATTTTTTCAAAAAAACCACTCATTAACTTTTTTTTATCAAATTTCATAATGGATCCATAAATATTTCTATCCTATAATTTTAGAAACTAATGTAACGGATAATCAAAAATTGTTTCAATAATATATCTGAATTAAGATACCAACTTCCTCGAACACGAGGAATAAAAATTCCCAATTTAAATAAGAGGAAAATACTATATGAGGGGCATATAAATAGTGAAGGGATCCTAGATCAATAATTTCCAATCAAAAAACATCAAATCTAATTATTACGGAATTCTGAGAAACTAGGAAGAACACCAAACTAAACAACTCATAATCAGTGATCCAAGATGATTGTAAATCTGATCATGGACACTTTATTCCAAAGTGATTATATAAATAATTAGATCATAATTTTAAATTCAAAAATAATATTAATTGATGAAGTTGAATCATGGGGATAAATAAATTGAATTTTAATAATCATGAATTTCTTTTTTTGAATTGATATCAAAATACTAAATGTGGTCTATGACTTCAATGTGCGTATATATTAACCATATAATTGGGTTTGTAGATAAAGTAATACCCCCAAATAGTATTTTCAATACAAAATGATCGGATTATGATTGAAGGATATGGATTAGATTGTTAATTAGTCAATTTTATTGTGGAAAAAAAAATACTTCCTCTGATAATCCTACCCAAGAACGACCCAACATTTAGAAATATAGAAACTACCTTCTAGTCAGTGGTGCAACACACTAAGATTTAGTGAGATTGTTTTTAATTAACTTAATATTATGACAACCCTGCTTTTATTACAAACATAAACATGATTTATTACTTAAACTATTCACTTGATACAACATTGAAGATCAAGAGTTATAGTGTATTTGGGGCATAGGAGCATTACATATCAACTTAAAACATGAAATACAACATCTTTATTGAAAACTTCCTTTACATGACCACTACATTCCCTCATACTTAGCATTGCATGGGATAGCCTGAGGACATGCATAAGAAAAGGGGTGAGATATAAAGCCCAGTAATGGAATAAAAATGGAATAGATCATAGAGAATGATAATCATAACATGAAAATGTGGAAACAACACTTAACAAGGAATTAGCATGATCCATGGTTCATTGCACATGGAGCATGAGTAAATTCTCATTGCACATGAAGCATGAGTAAACCATTGTTTCACTTGAATTAGAATGAGTCAACACTCACTGCACATTATATATCATGATACTATACTTTACCCAATGCATTGGAGCTCTATAAGGGCGCACCCTTCTTAAACATTTCATTTCATGATTAAGTGTGCCACATAGATCATAAAACATGGATTCATAAAACATAATCATACATTCCATGACAATGGGATGTGGAATGAATCTTTATAATCAATAAGTAAATGTGCATGAAGGTGAATACCCTTGATGGAGAAATGGGAATGGTATTTACTACACAATGGAATTGGCTTAGAAAATCGGTGCGATTTCGGTAACGTAATGGTGTGATATATGAATTCATAAAAATGGTTGATGGGAGAGAAAGGGGTGTCTGATCATATCTAGATGAAATGGATAGTAAGGGGTTCATATAGATACATGTCCCAACAATTGTAAGGAAATTTAGATTCATGATACAAAAGTATTTCTTGAATGTAAATGATAAGAGAGAAGTTCCTTTCGGAATTTCGGCATAGTAACGGGTGTACATGGGACGAATTTATGAGAGAGAAAGGGGTCTCCAATCATTCAAACAATAAGAAGGTTGTATAAGGGAGGTGAAAAAACATACCCCTGCATTTATAATTGAAATTAATACGGCATAACAATACTAAGAAAATTGGACAAAAAAGTGAGTGGAAGAAAAACCCTTACATGGAAGTGTGCTTCCAAAGGCTGGTGAGAGGCTTGAGAAAGGCTTCTTGGGAGAATGGGGAACCTTGGGAGGATTATATAGAGAGTAGGGATGAGGTTGTAAGAACTATAAAGGCTTTGAGTGTGGATGAAGTGGGAGATTTGGTGGGTTTATATAGGAAAGGTGAGTGAATTCTTTATTATTTAGGTTTTGGACCCCTTACATTAAACTAATCCAAACCACAAATAAACTCATGATTTTTGCCCATGGTTTTTGGAACAGGGGATAGGAAAAAAAAAATTATATGTCCAAATACATAACTTCTTAAAATAATGGCGTAGCTTATGTGGAGGTGAGTCACACTCCCAAGGAAAATAATTTAAAAAGACAAGATGTTTAAGTTGTCTTGAGGGGTCCATTAATTCTTTATAAAAAAAGTCAAAAAAACCTAATATCAAATTATTTTAATGGTAAAAAATATTTTGGCCTAAAATTAAGCTTATAGTAATTTATTACATCACTATTTTGTCATTATGATGTCATAAAACACATTATATATTTAAACGGTATTTAATTTTTACCCAAAAATATAACATTATAAGAAAATTATGAAAAATTAACTGTTGGATAATTTCGATGTCCTGATTCTAGAAATAACATTTATTTTATCTAAAAAAATTTCTAAATATGTTAATTTTATCTTTTATAATAGAAACCGATATTTATCAAAAATTCACGGGTTTTGACAAAAATGGATTTCAAACCTTAATAAAAATTACAATTGCATTCATAAAATTATAAGATCATTTATATTTAATAAAAATTAATTTAATAATAATAATAATATTTTTATTAAAATATTATTTAATTCAAAAATCCCTTAATTTAATAAAATAAAATTCTTAATTAAATAATTACTCAAAGCACTGTTTGTACTATAAAAACTATTTACAATGTACCAATATTAACAAGAATGTATATTAATTATTATATACAGAAATAATGTACATGAACATAGTACTCAAGTTTTGTTACATAACCCCTTAAAACAACCGCATAAGACCTAAGGGTAAGGTGTGCGATGGTGACAGACTCTTGGGGTGGCTCAGATAACATCGCTCGAGTGGTAATCTCTATCAACTTCCTCTTTTCCCGTAGACGGTCTCATTTGAGCTTGACATGATGAAGCTCAGCTTGGGCTTGGTCAAGAGCAAAACCCAAGGACGCCACCTCTTTTTTGAGCTCCGACAATGGGCTTTGTATAGATAAATTCTACTGGATGATTCCATCACTTACTTTTTCTGAGTAAATTGGTTTTTTTAAAGCCCTATATTTATACTAATCATGTGACCACTGTTCGATAGCTATAAAAGAAATGGTCACAATTCTTAACATAAAACCAATGAAGTTGACATTTTATATAAAAATTTTACATAAAGAGACATTTAATTAGATCAAGAGAGGTTTTCATTAATGAAACTTTGGGTCATTATAATATTCCCCCCTTATGAAATTTCTCCCTCAAAATTTCCTTTTCCCACACTAAAACAGATGTGGGTAACTTAGCTTCATCGTTTACTCCGATTCCCAAGTCACTTCTTCAAACTTGTGGTTTCTCTAGAACACCTTGACGGGAGGAGTTATCTTATTTCGTAGAACATTTATCTATGATCTAAGATCATCACTGGTTACTCCTTATTAGAAAGATTATCCTCCAACTGTACCACCTCAAAAGAGAGTACATGTGAAGGGTATGGTAGTTACTTCCTTATGAGGGATACATGAAAGACATCATGTACATTGTCCACAGTAGGTGGATGTTCTAGTCAATAGGAAACAACCTCGAAACGATCAAGAATATCGAAGGGGCTGATGTAACTTAGAATTAACTTCCCTTTCTTTCCAAACCTGATGACCTTCTACCATGGAGATATGTGTAGAAAAACCATGTCTCCAACTTTAAACTCAAGGTCTCGTTGACGGATATCTGTATAACTCTTCTGTCGACTCCGGGCTGCCCTGATATGCTCCTGAATGTTTTTCACCTTCTCCACCATTTCGTTGACCATTTCTGGTCCAAGCAGCATACGTTCACTGACCTCCTCCCAAAATGCCGGTTTTCTGCACCTTTTCCCACAAAGGGCTTCATATGGTGGCATTTGGATGCTTGAGTGGGAATTGATATTATAATAGAACTCAAACAGAGAAAGTTGTTGGTCCCATCCTCCTTTAAAGTCCATTGAGCACGCTCTGAACATGTCCTAAAGTGTTTGGATAGTCTGCTCAGTTTGGCCATCAGTTTGAGGATGATAGGCTATACCGATGTTCAGTTCAGTATTCAGACCATGTTGAAGACTCTTAGAAAACATAGAGGTGAATCTTGGATCTCGGTCATACACAACATATAGTGGTACTCCATGCAGCCTTACCACTTCCCAGATATATATCTATGCCAGTTGATCTAATGAGAAATACTCCCAAATAGCAATGAAGTGTGTAGTCTTTGTATGACGATCCAAAACAACCCAGATTGCATTGTTGCCTTTGGATGTCCTCAGAAGTATAGTGGCAAAGTCCATGGTGGTGTTCCCCCATTTCCATTCTGGTATGGGCAATGGTTGCATCATCCCCTTAGACTTCTGCCTCTCTACCTTCACTTGTTGGCATACTATGCACATTGATGTATATTTAGCGATCTCCTTCTTCATATTATCCCACCAAAAGTTTTCTCGGTGATCTCGATACATCATTGTGCTCCATGGGTGAATAGAGAAATTTGAACTATGTGTATCATCCAAAAGTTCCTTCTTCAGCTCCGGACTTGATGGAACACATAGTCTTTTCCTAAATCGCACAATTCCTTCTTCATTAACATTATTCTCTGCGGATTTCTATTTTTTGTTAGCTTCCACTTTTTCTTGAATTCCCACATCATACTTTTGAGCATCCTTTAACCTTTCCAAAAGAGATGGTTGAGAAATAATTTGTGAAAGGATTGATGATGTTCACTTATTTATGATTCCCATATCCATCTTCATAAATTCTACGAATATTGGATCATTCTCAATTCTCATAATTGATAGAATCACTGAGTCCTTTCTACTTCGGTAATCTGCCACCTTGTTCGCTTTCCTATGGTAGTAATGTATTGAACAGTCATAATACATGATGATCTCTATCCATATTCTATGGCACATATTAAGCTATTTCTGTGTGAATATATATTTAAGACTCTTGTAGTCAGTATATATCTCACATTTCTCCCCATAGAGTTAATGTCACCATATTTTCAAGGAAAATATCACAGCCTCCAACTCCAGATCATGCGTTGGATAGTTTCACTCATGGATTTTCAATTGCCTTAAGGAATATGATATCACTTTATCAGTCTACATTATCACACAGCCTAAGCCCTTCTTTGAAGCATCACTAAATTCCACAAAAAGATCCCCACTTGTGGCTAAAGTGAGCACAAGCATATTGAGAAGCCTACATTTCGACTCCTTGAATCTTTCTTCGCATTCATAACTACAAGCAATTTTTATTCCCTTTTGAGTTAGCTTGGTAAGAGGGTTGGACAATCGTGAGAAATTTCTCACAAATCGTAGATAATATCCAGCTAACCCCAAGAAGCTACGGACATCTGTTACCGATGTTGGCCTCAGCCATCCCTCAATTACATCTGTTTTGGAGGGATCCACATATATCCCATTTCTTGTGATGATATGGCCGAAGAATGAGACTTCTTTCAACCAGAATTCATACTTTCTATACATTTCATAGAGCCTCTCCTTGCGCAACGTCTCCAGTACAGTTCTTAACTGCTCCCCATGATCCTCCTTGGTTTTGGAGTATATTATAATATCATCTATAAATACTACCACAAATTTTTCTAGGTAATATCTAAAGACTATATTCATCAAGTCCATGAATATTTCTGGAGCATTGGTGAGTCTGAAAGGCATTACTATGAATTCATAGTGCCCGTATCTTGTACAAAAAAAGTCTTGGGGACATCTTCCTTCTTCGACATTACTTTATAATATCCCGACCTCAAATCTACCTTAGGAAAGTATTGTGCTCCACGTAGCTGATCAAACAATTCATTGATCCGTGGAATAGGATACTTGTTCTTTATCGTGATTTTGTTATTTTCATGATAATCGATGCAAAGCCACATTGAACCATCCTTCTTCTTGACGAAGAGGACTGGTGCCCCCCATGGTGAAGCACTTGGGTGTATAAACCCTTTATCCAGATTCTCCTATAGTTGTTTCTTCAACACTTCAATCTCAACAAAAAACATTCTATATGGAGTCTTGGATATTGGTAGTGACACTGGTATAAGTTCAATTGAGAATTCAACATCACTTCTAAAAGTAAGACCATGAAGTTCCTTGGGAAACACTTCAATGAATTCCCTCACAATAGGCATTTCTTCAAGGATGGTATCTTCCTTGGAATCAACCATCTGAGCTAGATACGTGTGCTCATAGGGCAGTAATATCCATGATTGAGATGATGAATCTAAAGGATATTCATCTTCCTCCTTACACTTGTACAGAATCGAAGGTCGATTCTCCATATGGAGTGGGATTTCCGTCTCCCGAAAAATTATGTTGGCTCTATATAAAGAAAGCTAATCCAAACCAAGAATTGCATAAAATTCCACTATAGGGAGTATGATGAGGTTCTATGGGATATTCAATCCACATATTATTATAGGGGAGGAGTTATATTCATTGGATATAATGATTGCCACATTTTCCGTACTCAACGACATCTTCACTTCCATGATTTGTGGTGGTGCTGGAATTGTTCTACTAAACTTTCAACATATAAAATAATACGTAGAACCTGAATCAAAAAGTATGTTCTCTATTCTTGAATGAATAACTAGCGTACCTATCACCACTTCGTTGTCGGGGTTCACTTCGACAGAAGTGATGGAAAAAGATCTTCCTTGATGCGTTGGAGGTTTTTCGTTACCTCTGAAAACCATTGGATTAGGGCACTGATTTGAAATATACCCCAGTTCATTGCAGTTGTAGAAATGAACCACACGTTGAGGTTCGAATGGAGCATTCCCCTCCTCTATTGTAGTTGTGGATCTTTTTTTCTGACAGTTTACAGCTAGGTGCCCTTCTCTTCCACACCTAAAGCATTTATTCATCCCCTTTAGGCAATTTCCATGGTTCTTATTTCCACACTTTTGGCAAGTGGGGTGCTGGATCTTCTTAGCACCGTTGGATTTATCCATCGAACCGCCCGCATTGAAGTCCACCTTACACTTCTTGTACCCATGATACCCCTATGATTCCCCAAACCCCATTTCAACCTTGAGGGGTCATCGGAAAATTTCCTCATAACTGTCGAAGTCACGGATCACCAATGCTTTCCACAAGCTAGGTTTCATCCCACCAAAGAAGTGGTCAACCTTGCATTCAGGGGTAACGAAAAAGCCGAAAGCGTATCGTACAATCCTTATGATGTTTTCCTCATACGCTCCAATAGATTATTCTTCATTCTTCTTGAGGGAAAGAAAGACCCTTTCCATCTTAAGTCGGAGGGTGCACGGAAAATATTTATCGAAAAAAATATTTTGGAAATCCTTTCATTCCAACATCTCGATCTCCTCCTCAGGCTTTATATTTTTGATCAACATCCACCATTGATCAGCTTCAACCTCCATACGATAAGATGCCATGAGAAACTTCTCTTGTTCAGAACATTAAAGGATGGAGAAGATCTTTTAAATGGAGTTGATCCATTGTTCAGCGATCGTGGGATCAGATGATCCACTAAAAGTAGAAGGCCTTTGTCTCATGAAGCTCTCGATAGTGACTTGTTCCTTCTTAGGGGGGTTTGGAAATTCCTCTTGATATGCATTTCTATTCAAATATTGAGTTATATGAGAGAGAAGCGTGAATATGTTCGTGATTCCCGCTCCCATTAGATTGGACATCTCATTAGTACAATCATCACACTAATCTCCGCATCGGTTGTTAGCCCATGTCCTCCTATTACTGGCCATTGGATAGAATAAAAGGAAAGTTAGGGGGTAACATATAAAGTCTAATCCAAAGACAAAAGTTGTTGACTTATAAATAAACTTTTATTTCCTTAACTAATGAGTCTATAGGCTTTAACCTAGGCTTTCCATGATCTATGTTCCAACATATATTCTTAGGGTAATTTTTTTTATTCCCTTAATAGGGGTTCATACTAAGCTTGTGAATTTATAACAACATATCCCTCGAGCGTGTCATAACCAAGAGTGAAGCAAGGCCGGTTTTCATGCACCAGTTCCCGTTCGAGTCTAGATCAATGCGGTGTTTTTGGGTTTTACCCCTAGGATACATTTGTGCCAGATCCGCCTCTACCTGCTCGTATCCAGACCGGGACGTATTTGTTTGATAAACAACATACACAGTACTTACTAAAACATAGGGATGTTTTTACTTTACTTAGTCTTGTATCTAAGGCTTTACTATGTTTTTCTAATCCTAATCCCAAAAACAACTAAACCAATCCTCTGATACCAACTATAAAAACCCTGATTTTATTACAAACGTAAACATGATTTATTACATAAACAATTCTCTTGATTCAACATTGAAGATCGATAGGTATCATGTCATTGGGGCTTAGGATCATTAAATAACAACTTAAAACATTAAATACAACATCTTTATTGAAAACATCCTTTACATGACCACTACATTCCCTCGTACATATCATTGCATGGGTTAACCTGAGGACATGCATAAGAAAAGGGGTGAGCTATAAAGCCCAGTAAGGGAATAAACAAGGAAAACATGAGGAGTACAATACATGTTAGACAATAGGCATATCAATATATAATAATAGGAACATGAACATAAATACATGATAGAGCATTATAATCATAACAAAGAAATGTGGCAACAACACTTAACATGGAATTAGCATGAGCCAAGGCTCATTGCACATGGAGAATGAGTAAATCCTCATTGCACATGATGTACAAGTAAAACCTTATTTCACTTGAATTAGAATGAGTCAACACTCATTGCACAAAATATATAATGATACTATACTTTATCCAATGCATTGGAATTCAATAAGGGCGCACCCTTCTTAAACATTTCATTTTTCATGCATAAGTGTGCCACATGGATCATGAAAAATAGATTCATAAAACATAATCATTTATTCCATGACAAAGGAATGTAGAATGAAAAATTAAAATAAAAAAGTAAATGTTAATGAAGGTTAATACCCTTGATAGGGAAATGGGAATGATATTCACTACAAAATGGAATTGGCATAGAAAATCGGTGCAATTTCAGCAGCATAACGACATGATATAAGAATTCATAAAAATGGTTGATGAGATGGAAATGGGTCTCTCATCATATCTAAATGAAATGAACAGTAAGGGGTTCATATAGATACATGTCCCAACAATTTAAATGGAATTTAGATTCATTATACAAAAGCATTTCTTGAATGTAAAATAGGAGAGAGAAGTTCCTTTCGGAAGTTTGGCATAGTAAAGGGTGTACATTGGAGGCATTTAATGAGAGAGAAAGGGATCTCCAATAATTAAAAAAATAAGAGGGAATATGGGGTAGTGAGAAACCATACCCCAGCATTTATAATTGAAATTAAAATGGAATAACAATACTATAAAAATTGGACAAAATGTGAAAGGAAGAAAAACCCTTACTTGGAAGTGTGCTTCCAAAGGCTTGAGAGATGCTTGAGAGAGGCTTCTTGGGATCTTGGGGAACCTTGGGGGGATTTTAGAGAGAGAAGGGAGGAGGTTTGATGAACTATAAAGGCTTTTAGTGTGGTGTAAGTGGGAGCTTGGGTGGGTTTATATAGGAATGGTGAGTGAATTCATTATTATTTAGGTTTGGGACCCCTTACATTAAACTAATCCAAACCAAAAATCATCTTATGGTTTTTGCCCATGGTTTTTGGAAAAGGGGAAAGGAAAAAAAATATTTTATAAGGCCAAAGGACGGAATTCTTAAAATAATGGGGTTTCTTAAGTGTAGGTGAGTCACACTCCAAAGGAAAATAATTTTAAAAGACAAGATGTTTAATAAGTCTGAGGAGTCCCTTAATGCTTTGTAAAAAAAGTAAAATAACCCAAAATCACATTATTTTAATGGTAAAACATATATGGGCCGATCATAAAGCTTATATTATTTTATTACATCACAATTGGGTCATTATGATGTCATAAAACACATTAAATATTTAAACGGTATTTAATTTTTACCCAAAAATTTGACAGTCTCAGAAAATTATGAAAAATTCACCATTGGATAATTTCGAAGTCATGATTCCAGAAATAACATTTATTTTTTCTAAATAATATTCTAAATATGTTAATTTTTACTTTAAAATAAAAACCAATATTTATCGAAAATTAACGGGTTTTGACAAAATTGGATTTCAACCCATAATAAAAATTACAATTACTCTTCATAAAATTATAAGATCATTTATATTTAATAAAAATTAATTTAATAATAATAATAATAATATTTTATTAAAATATTATTTAATTCAAAAATCCATTAATTTAATAAAATATAATTCTTAATTAAATAATAACTAAAAACACTATTTGTATTTTAAAAACTATTTACAATGTATCAATAATGACAAGAATTTATATTCATTATTATATAAAAAATTAATGTAAATGAAAATAGTACTAGAGATTTGTTACATAACCCTTTAAAATAGCTGCATAAGACCTAAGGGTAAGGTGTGTGATGGTAACATACTCTTTGGGTGGCTCAGACAACATCGCTCGAGTGGTAATCTCTATCAACTTTTACTTTTCCCTTAGACAGCACTATTCAAGCTTGACATGATGAAGCTCTGCTTGGGCTTGGTCAAGAGTAAAACCCAAGGACGCCACCTCTTTTTTGAGCTCCAACAAATGGGCTTCGTAAGGAGTAATTCTACTGGATGAGTCCATCACTTCCTTTGTCTTTTTAAATTGGGTTTGTTAAAGCCCTATATTTATACTAATCATGTGATCACTGTTCAACGACTATAAAAGAAAAGGTCACAATTCATAACATAAAACCATAGAAGTTGACATTTCATATAAAAATATTACATAAAGAGACATTTAATTAGATCAAGTGGGATTTCCATTAAGGAAACTTTGGGTCGTTACAAATATTTTTATATTCTGAAATTCAGACAACACTAAAAATGGTTTGTTTCATATTAATACACTATATTTTTATCACAATACAGGAGAAACCATGTTGATCATTCACTACACACAACATAAATTTTAGATATCTCTTTACGGAACAATGCGGTTAGCTTGCATTCTATGAAGTAATGAATTTCCTTGATGGCATGTGTAACACAAATGAAATAGTTTACAGAATAATTATATATTATTAAAATATAATTATTTAATATAATATGATATAAATTAGCCATTAAATAATTAGTTATGAATAACATCAACGAAATTTTGAATGTATTTTTTTACATAAATACATGATTAATTCATAAGTTTATAATTAATATAAAATGAAAATATACAGACCAATTTAATATAAATGATATATTTTAATTTTTATGATCCCAAAGGTGTTTTGTATTATTAAATTAACTAAAATAAAATTTCTGAATGATATTAATGTGTCAAATATCTTATTTATTCAATAAAATTTTTTATATATTCATCCTTGGGATTTTATAGATATAAGATAAGAATAAACCATATTTTTTTTATAAAAACCAATATTTTTATATAGGACACTAAACTTCTTTTTAATGGAGAACCCATTTTAAATATAGTTTTTGGAACTTTTATACATTAAATATGCCAAAATAATCTAAAAATTTGAAATAAAAACATAAAAATTATGTTGGGATGAAATTTTTTTATTTTTAATAAGGTTTCATTTTTTAATGAATAGTAAAAAATATTATTTTTAAATTCAAACATGTTTTTTGATTAATTTATTGGTTGGGTTCAATTAAATTATAAATTTGGGTTATAGTTTAATTAGATAATGTTTTTCCATTATTCAAATTTATTTAATTTGAATCAATTTCACTTTGAAATTGAATATAAAAATATACCGATCTTTTGAACATTTTTACTTTAAAAACTAGCATTGTCAACCCAAATGAATGTTTAAATAGAAAAATATTTCTTGAAATTCTATTATTGTAACTTGTAAAAGGGGATTCTATATTATTAATCTATATAATTTAAAATATAAAATATTTTTAACCTAGTTTTTGAATAAAAATATTAATGAACGTAAACAAATTAATTACAATGATTGACGTGAAATTGAGCTTAATATGGGTATCAATCTTAAACACAAGGGAATAAATGACCTATTAACCTATACAAGATCCATTGGATGGAAATTAATCAGACATAATTTTTCCATTGTATATTTTCTTTAGTTTTTGACGACTTTTAATTTAAAAAAATTAGGGTATGCATAACTAGTTTCCAAAAATACGATGTGAGTCCTTTTCCAAGCCAAAAAAAGGCTATCACATCTCCCCATTTCTCACACCTCTAAAAATAATTATGTTTTTCCAATATCTGACTAAAAAATCCCCAAGATCCAAAAATTCATCCTTGAAACATCCCTTTTAGTAGAAATAAATCCACGGAAACCCTTGGGTGATAACAAAAAGGATTTTCCCAAAGAAGATATAACAGACTCCCTCAAGGTCTTTCATATAATTTCCATTTTCCACCCCCTAAAATATAATTTTTACATTAATATATTAAAAATATATATATGAAATATAATGACATGTATTTATACTATGGTTTAGACCTATAATTACACACACTTCCACATAATGGATAACAAACATACTATTTATATGTAATCCGAATTGCCGCCTCACAAAATGATGATAGTTTGTTTTTCATTTACCACCTTTTTATTTTAAATTACGATGGGAAAGCTGATTATATATGATATATATGATAAATAATATATTTTTTATCTTATGTAATAAAATATGGAAATTATATTTAAACTTTCACTTTTATGTAAATATGAAAATTTTGTTTGAGGAAGTGTGGATAACTACCCCCTCAAAGTGATGTGAATCATTCAAACATTACATGAAATTTATTAATTATATGTTTAGTGAAATAATATGATTTATATAACATAATAATTCTATATTAATGATATTATATATATACACACATATGTCATTATATTTCTATCTTTCAATATGACTAATTAAACAAAAAACACATGCATGCGTACATATGACCTACTGTCATCATGAACGGTGTATTCAATTTCATACTACTATATTATATAGATTATTATAAAACAATATAATTAATATAAATTATATATATATATATTGTTTTAAATTATGTAAATCATGAAATATGTATAATAACCAAAGATATAACAAATTAAGACAACTGCGAAAAAAAATCGGGGATTACTCGAAGTGAAATTTTAACATAAAATTGTCAACAAGATTGTAATATAAGGTATTAATCAAAAATACATGGTATTAAATATAATAATGTTTTTCTGTATTATATTTATAATAAACATATATTTAATATGAAGGATGTTTTTAAGAGTATTCCCAATGTCAAGACACATGGTATAAGAATTTCGTCTCACTTTTTATTTCAATGTGATACTTTCCATGATCACATTGTATTTATGATATATGATAAGTAATTTTGTATAAATTTTCATGTTTTGAGACACTTGCGATGTTATGAAACTATATTTTTTCAATAGTTTTATCAACAATGATTTAATTATTATATCACGAATATAATTATATTCAGGATATTTTATGCTTAATTTTATTTAATTTTTTAAAATGGGGAGGGTAGTTTACATTTACCAAGTGATAAGAGTTTATCGAAAAAATATTTTCACTTTTCGAGATTTTTTAAGTTTTTGATTAATTCGATGAAATGATAGGATACAGATATAAATAACACTATTTAATATTTTATCCACTAGATATTCATGTTATATTAATGTATTGGTTCCTTTTTTTCATTGTTTTTTACAAAACATAGTTTAGAAAGAATATTTTAAGAAAGCTCAAATTTATCAGACCAAAACATGTGTTAATTCAAAACATGTTTTCCAAAAATAAATCTTTCCAAAAATATTCTAATTCAACCTATGATATTTAAAATACATTTCTATCCATGTTTTAACTTTTAAATTTTTATTTTTTAAAACATTAATCCTCTTTTCGTTTTCTGGTCAAAACACTTTTCTAAACTAATAATGGGGAAAAGGAATGTTTGGCTTGTATAGATTTACATGCATTCATGACCATAGTTCAATTGAAGTTTCTTTTATAAGATTATATTATTAATTTTTAAAAGAAACCATTTTCATAATATTCCTTAAATTATTTCATTAAATTCTTTTTCAATGAAAATGGGTTCAAAAAAATATAAAATTATTTTAAAATGTTTAAAATATTATTTTATATGTTTTCAATTTACTGTCAATGGAAATAGTTTTCAAAAACTTTTTAATATTATATATTATTTCTGTATAGATAATGATTTTCATAATTTTTCAAAATTATTTTATAAATTTAGAAGAGTAACTATTTTATAAATATTTTCAAGCATTCTTTATAAGACTTCAAAGAAAAAGATTTTGAAATTTGTTTTATGTATAATTTAAATGTTTTCATGTTTATTTTAATGAAAATTGTTTTCAAAAGATTTAATGTATTTAATAAATAAAAAATAAAAAACGATATTTTCCCAAAGAAATTATTTTGAAATATATTTCATGATTATTTTCAATCTATGATCACATCTATTGGTGTCAATCACAGCTTTATGGGGAAATTATTCAATTGTTCAATTCGAATAATTTATATGAATAATTTATTTTTTAATGGATTGTTGTTTATGAAACCAGTTTCTATTTAATGTATTATATTTTTTTAATAACATATCTTTTTATGGGTTATGTGCTTTGTAAACCCGCTTTCTTTAATGGGTCATAATTTTTATGAAATTATTACAAAACTAGTTTCATTTTCTATAAGATAAGATAAGATTACAAGTATATGAGACAAATTTCATTTAATTTTTTATGGTATGATTGTTAATTTTTTTATGGAACATGTATGCTTGATTTATATATAAGAAGGGTTGGACCTATAACTCCCCCAGTACATTAGGTAAGGATTTATATCTTATGATATAAACAAATATGGCCATTGGGGTGAACCTTTACTAGAAATATATAAATGGCTGTGAACCATGACAATCATGTTGGTACGATGATTTCACTCATTCTAGTAAGATATCTATGAGAGAGAACTATGACTACCAACATGGTATATAGAGTGAACCCATGAAACTAAGATAGACTTGACAGTTATTCCTTCACTACTTCGAAATTTATTTTATATATTTACGTGTTTTCCACAATTATTTGTTTATGACTATGTTCTGATTTATGGGATTATCTCCTATATATCCTTATGATTCACATATTATTAACTACCAATATTTATTCCTTGATTCTTTATTATGATCTTTGATGTTCAGGGTATGATCTTATAAATTTATAATCATGTTTAGTCTTACACTTCTCCGTTGTTTACCCATACTTAGCATATGTAATCACCCCTTATTATGTGTCCATCCCAATTTAATGGTGAAATGTTTTATGTATGTTGTTTCTAATAAGGGTTATATTCATGTATGACCTATAGGGAGATAATTTATCCGACTCATGTACTATTGGTTAGGTTTCCACGATTCCAAATGCACAAAACTAATACGGTATTTAGGTGTCTGTATAATATTTTAAGTATTCCAAAAAATTAATGTAATGATTATATACATTATGATTGGGTGGTCATACTTGGTAATATAGAGAAGGTTTAGTCAACCTTAAGAAAATACGATGAGATAACTTTAGTGATATCCCTATGTAAATTCATAAGGTTATATTTAATGTTTTATATAATGATTTGTATAAGGATGAATTAATGTTTAGGAAAATTTAATGGGATTTTGGTCATAGATAGCGTGAGTGATTTCCTAGAAATACATTCCATTATTAAAAAAAATTACTAGATGTGGTTCTCACATAGGTGTACAAAAGAGTAACAACATTATCATGGTGTATCAGGAAGGACTCGTTGTAACATGGTATTCGCCAATCAGCCTTACTATGCACCCAGTTTTCCACTCATGTACTAGTGCTTAAGTTTCCGTGAGTTTATAAGTGATTTTTTAAATGAAAGAGGTATTATGTAATAGGATGAGTTGGACTTCATATTGAATATGGTTTATTTTGAATAATCATTGTTTTTAGGTTTTTTATTCAATAATTTTGTTATATGAATGGTAAATTATATAATGGTGGTCTTGTTTATATTTTTATTTAAGGATTTAAATAATTATGTTGAATGTTTCCAATGTATTATAGAAGTTATTTAATGAAAAGGTAATATTTTGACTATGTGATGATAATGATTGATAAGTTCATTATGTGAAGATAATGTTCTTTAGATAAATATACGAGGGATATGAATAAGTATGTTAGATGGTACTGATTTACATGGAACCAATTAAAGACTTTTTTACAAGTGGTTATGTGATCAAAGATGAAGTTTACAACATTATTTGGATTTATGAAATAAATCAAATGTACATTGGAATAATGAAACATGATTTTTCAATATATATTTTTGGTAATTCATGTAATTAATATGTTTTAAGAGAATATATGAGAAGGAGATTCAATTTTTTAGAATTTAATGACTAATAACTACATTTTGATATATAGGTGATCAATGTCAAGATGATTTATAGAACTTCTTTATGATGATTTGTATTTTCCACATTTATAAGGTTTATAGGGTTATCCATTCATAAAAAATTTATGTTAAACTTTAGACGAAGTATTTATGTACCGATATTGTATTGAAAAAATTAGTTAAATGTATACATAGTAATTATCCTCATTTTAATTATTTAAATAATTTTTTTTGGAAATTATGTTAGTGTGGTTTTAGAAAAGACATCATGTATGATGGGTAAAAACCAATCATATCGGGGAAGTTCACAGGCCAAGAACCCACGACGGAAAGATGATAACTGTTTCATGCCGTCCACTAGCCTACATGATGTCTTCGATTATATGTAATTTATTTTTGATGAGTAAATATAATATTAGTATACTTTCTTATATTGTTGGTTAATAAAATAATTAATCAACATTAATAAAAGGATTGAGAAATGTGTTTTCTTGATAACTTAATTTTTGTTGAATGGTTGGCTTTTTAAATTATCACATATTTTTGACTATGAGACCTCAACATGTCACTGATCATTCACATGATTGCGATTGACGAACTAAATCCCTCACAATACATATTTATTCTTTTCCACCATCTCGTACCTTCTCTCCCAACCTACCTTCACTTATGTAGAAACCTAGTTGAAAGTTACATTGGGTAACAAATAGGGTTTAGACTTTCCCTTTTCAAATTAATTTTAGTATTCATTTTTATGATGTGGGTTTCTATGGAATGTGAATTTAAGAAATAAACTTTTGATAACAATGATGAATTACAAGGGTAAAATTTCTATTAATGGGGTTAAAATGTAACACCCAATGATTTTGTGATTTTTTAAAAGTAATTTTTTCTTTTCGATATTTTCAAATTTATCCATGATTTAAAATAGTTAATTTTATATTAAAGCACTATGTTTTTCTTTGATTATATGCAACAAAATTTTTTATTTGAATTATAATAAACATAAATTTTAACTTTCTCTATAGGTAACATTGAGGCAATCTTTCTTTAAAAACACAAATGACTTTCCTCGATGGGTTGTGTAACACCGAAACTGGGTTTTATTGACTAATAATATAATATTAAAGTATTATTATTTATATAATAAGATATATCCTAGAAGTTAAATTAGCTATTATTAATAGTGTTATCTAACTTATCGAAATATATTGTATAGAATAACATGAGACGAATTTATAGGATATCAATTAAATCAAAATGAATAAATATAAACCATATAAATATAAAGGATATATTTTTATTTTTCTGATCTAAAATATGTTTTCCCTTAATAAATAAAATAAAATAATATTATTGTGTAATATTAATATAAAATATTCAATAAAATGTTTTTTATATTCATCAAATTGATTTGATAGATATAAGGTATGAAACACAAAAATTTTATTCATAAAAACATATATTTCTACAAAGGTAGTTTTACTGCCTTTAAATGGAGAACCTATTTTAAATATAATTTTTTAAAATTATATATATTTAATATTTCAAAATAAAATTATAATTTTAAATAGAAAATTAATATTTATTTTAGGATGATATTTCGAATTTTTGAGTATGTTTTCATTTTTTTAATGAACGGTTAAAAACCTAGATATATCGATCCCAATACGATATAAAATTATAATTAATTTGTCCCAACTCAGTTATTGGAATTTGGAAAAATGGCTTTAATATTTAGAATTAGAATAATTTATAATATATAATATGTTTAAATGTGCTTTTTCCAAAAAATATTAGTGAATTTAATTAAAATTAATTCCAACGATTAAAGTGAAATTAATTATAACAAGGGAATTAACCATAAAAATTTGGGTCCAAAAGACATATTCCTTCATCTGACACACATCAGTAGGCCATGATTCATCCATTAATATCCCATTTTGTTTTTTGGTATTAAATATGTTTTTTTATTTAAATACACGGTTACACATAACTTTTTTTTAAAATACCAATTTAGTACTTTTCCTCTAGTATAAACGGCCGCCACATATCCCCCTTCCTTACACCACTAAACCCATATAGTTTTGGTCAATATATTCCTAATTCTGTTCCCAAAATACTTTCATTCCTCTATGTGTACTCCCCTTAGGAATAAAAACAATCCAGGAATGTCCTTTGTTGAAAACCAAATGGAGTTACCCAAAGAATAGGTAACATCCACCCTCAAGATCCATTCTCTTTATTTCCTTATACAACCCACCACAATAATTATTATATGATTTTAAAATAGTACAAATATTATACCTATATTGATATGTTTCAATTAAAGTTTCATACCTAAACTTACACAAACTACAATCTATTGGGTAACAAACATACTGTTTATGCGTATGGTGAACTACCGCATCATGAAACGATGATTTCCTGTTTTGTCTTTTCCACATTTCATGGTTTTGATTTATGGTGGAAAGATATATATATATATAAATTTATATATATTTTATAAATATAATAAATATTATAAAATACATTTATTCCTTATTCTGTAATTAATTTACAACACATATCCATATACATTCCATTTTGTGTAAATATAATAATTTCATTTGAGGAATTGTGGACTACCTCCCCCTAAATGAGATGAGATTCATTCAAAAAACTCATGGTATGTACTTAGGATGTTTTTAGTGAACCTATGTAATATATATGAAATTATAATACTACTTTAATGATATTATATTCCTATATACACATATTAACTTATCATTCTTTCTTCCAAGAGGACAATTAAATAGAATGAACCTTCATGCATACGTACATCCTACCATCTCCATGAATGGTGCATTCCATTTCATTATTATGTATTCCATAAATAATTATAATATAGATATTATGAATAAAAGTTATATTTATATCATGTCTAACATTATTTAAATAATAATATATTTATAAAGACCAACGATATAATAAATTAGTACACATGCGAAGAACAAAACATATATTAACTAAACTGAATCCTTACCATATAATTGTTAACAAGTAAGTAATATGAAGTAATAATCTAAAAATAAATGGTATTGGATATAATAATAATAATATTTTATATATTTATATTTATCATATATTTATTATACGTGATGTTTTTATGAGTACGACAAGAGTCAGGAATCACGGTAAGGTAATTTCATCTCCCTTTTTATTTTTGTGATCTACATGATATGTTCACCTCAAATTTATTATATGTGGTGTTTATAAATCACATAAATGAATTATATGAATATTAAACCTAAATATTTCTGTATTTACATATTCTTTTTATTTTCATTCTTTCATGGGGTTTATGTTTCAAAAAGATACAAAATAGGTAAAGTGATTTTGTCTAAATTTTCCCCCATTGAGACATATTCCATATTATGAAACAATACTTTTTCATGAGGTGTATATAATTAATTTTAAATGTAATATCATGAATATCCATATTTCTATGACATTATATCCTTCATTTAATTTAAATTTTTTAAATGGGTATTATGGTTCACAGATATCAAGTAGTAAGATTTTATTTAAACAATCTCATCGCTTTTCATGATTATTTTGGACTATACATCCTTTGATGAATTATTAGGATCAAAATCTCAAAAACAAATCAGGAATTTTATTCTCCTTCTGATATTCATTATATATTCATTTATTCATTCTATTTTTTCTACTATTTGGAAGATAATATAATTAATAAATTATTTATATTAAATTTAGACTATACGTTCTCTTCGGTCGGGAAACTATTTTCCATAAAACCATTATTTCAAAAAATAAAATAAAAAAAATATTTTCATATTCACATGTTATATTTAAAATACATTTATATACATGTTTTACCTTTAAAAAGGTTTTTCCAAAAAATTGAAACCTCATGTCACTTTTCAGTTGAAGAACTTTTATAATATTTTTATAGTGCGAACGAAATGTTTAACATGTATATATTTTCCTAGTTTCATGACCATAATTCCCATGAACCTTCATTTATAATATTAGAAATCTTTTTTTAATGAAAATTTTTCAGTTAATATAAAAATTTATTATTCTAATGTGCTTTTCAGCAAAAAAAGTTTTTCAAATTTTTTTATAATTTTTTAGTTGAATTATAATTCATTTAAACTATTATTTTATAAGTTTTCAAATTATTTTCAAGGAAAAAAATATTCAAATTGGTTTCAACATATTTTTTATTTTTAAAAGAAAAATGATTTTCTATGTTATTTTAAGAATTATTTATAACATTTAAAATTTAAAAAAATGAATTTTTTTTCAAAGTATCATTTATAACCATTCAAGTTTATTTCCATGAAAATGGTTATACAATGTTTTTATGTTTTAAAAATATTTTTTTCAAATAAGAGAATGTATTTTCCTCGAAAATGATTTCAAAATAAATTTGAAAATTGTTTTCCATCTATAGTGACATCCTTTGGTGTTACCGATTATATAACAAGGTAGTGATTCAAAGGTTCTAATGATATTATTTCTCGCAATGGTTTAGGATTGGATGGAATGATATTTCTTAATATTATTTCACTTTTATGGGTTATATTTTTTAAATGTAATTTATTTTTAATAAGTTATATTATTTTTTTAACACTATTATTCATAGGAGTTATTCATTGGGTGAAATGATTATGAAATGCGTATCTATTAAAGCAAGTTACTATAATATTACATGTTTGTGATACCCAGTTAAATTCATGGGTTATGATATGATTCTTAATGATTTTTTGAACATGTATGTATCATTTAACAATGATAAGATTGAGAACAATATATCTAATCAATGACTTGGGTGAAGATTTATATCTTATGAGAAGACTAATATGGTCTTAAGATTGGACCTTTACTACTATGATAGACATGGGAGTGAACCATGACTACCAAGAAGGTATGGAGAGCGAAATAATGTTACTAATATGACCATGGGTGTGAACCAGGACTAATAAGATGGTCTGGGGAGTGAACTTATCCAACTAATATCACCTCAACAACATTTCCTTTACTACAATTGTATTAATCTATTTTTCTTATGTGTTTTCCACAATTTTATGTTTTTTCTATACTATTATTTCATAGATTATTTTCATTTCATGTTGATGATCCATGACTTATGAACTACCATGATTTATGAAATGATTTATGCTTATGATCTTTTATGCGCCGGCTATGATCTTGTAATGTTATGATCACATTCTCAAAGCTATTTTCTCATGTTTATTCTTATATGTCTCCATTGTTTACCCTTAATGAGGATCTGAGATCAACCCTTTTTATTCTTCAATCCCCATATTATGATGATAGGTATTAAGTATGATCTGTCTAAGAAGGGTTATAGTACTGAAGAACCATGTGGGAGATAATGGAACTCAATCATGTACTAGTGTTTCTGTTTCTATGTTTCCAAAGGAACTAACTTGTAAAATATTTGGGTATCTGTTTTTAGTAATGTTTTAGTTACTCCGAAAATGTTATTTAATTTCTATATATGTTAAAACAATGCTTATATAGGTGGTATCCAGAATATTTAATAAACCTCCACAAACAACATTGTCTAGCCAGTGAAATTCTATTGTTTGGTTAGTGTGGTTCTTATATAAACTCCAATTTTTCTACATACTACCATCTGGCCCACAACCCTCACTAGAAGTTCTTGTACATACTATAGTAAAAATTTACTAATTCTATTCCATTACCTAGCCAGTGTCCTTCCCTAGATTGATGATGGACTACTTATATCCCTTTTATCTATATTTCCATTTCCATATTTCAGCTAACCACCCAAATAAATTATTGACCACATAAAGAAAAGAAAAATCCACACCCTAGATCCTTCATTCCATTCAATATTTACTAATAAAAGGAATGAAAAAAATGAAAAATTACCTTGACAGAATGTTATAAAAATAAGATTGGTATACAACTGGAAATAGGCTCGAGGTTTTTAGAATTCACCCAACAATATTACTTTTCCCACTATAAATCTATGTTGAATAAGTTTGGTCTAAAAATATTTGGGTCCATTTCTATCTCATCAAGTACTCCCACCCCCATGTTTTATGTAATTAATAAACATCTATTAATACTGTAATGATCCTAACCCTAGTACCCTAGTGTCGGTGGTTACATTATTACATTGATTTTATATATACGTGATTTCATCCAAAAGAACCAAATCGTTTTGAAATATTGGAAAACTAGGAACATACATGTAATTTGAATTACATTTGATAACCTAAAATACTACATAGTTTATTATTTGAAAACACCATTATTCCCATGATCATATACATTCATATCAATCTTGATACTCATCCTAGAATCCTAGGTAAAGGAAAAATAAGAAAGTGCTGAGAATTAACACTCACTAGGCGTATATGTACAAAAAAGTTATAAGGAATAGATACTGAATAATTAACATGGATATGTTTATAAAAAAACATGAAATAAAATTAGTAACTTCATCATTATGAATGATATGGAAATAATACCATATGATCTAAATAATTCCATATAAAAACATAAGTTTGTTTGAAATATATCCATGTATATTATAAATAATCCATCAATCACATGGAAATCAAAAAATAATATCATAATGAAGGAACGAATAATACTTGACATCATAAACATCTCATAGGGGCCTAATTACAATAAATATTATAAAAGTGTGTGTGGAATTATCCAAATTCTCTAAATAGTTTTTCTCATGGGACCTATCATTGTATCATGAGGCTAGAGAAGGACCCTTCCCTCACTTACTAAGTCCAATAAATTCCCTATATAAAAGTCAAGACACATAATCAACAACAATATTCATATAGAAAAATTTTATAATGAAATTTTTTATTAATTTTACTAATCAATAATCATAATATATATATATATATATCTATATTGGAAAACTAAAAGTTGAATGTAATTATTTACTATAATCAATAAAAATAATCAAAAACCGTCCAGAATACTTTGATGAATTGTAATAAAATAGTACATCTTAGTCAAACTGATCATAAAATATAAGGATAAATATTATGGATATAATTATTACAACATATTCCCAATGGATTATTAGGTAAAATGAATGGTTTTATTATTTATGAATAGAAATAACAAAAAAAATAAAAATGAAAAATTCTAGAAGAAATATTTTTTCAATTTGAAAATCACTTAAAAAAACTAAAATATTAGGAAATATATTATCACTAAAAAATAACAGTTTTAATGGAGGCTTAAGAATAATTATTTTTATGATCAGGAGAAATTATGTAACTATATTATATAGTAAAAACATTTTAGGTCACTATTCTAAAAAGGATAAAAAATACATCATTGGGAAAATGAAGATAAGACTCCCATATTTTATTTTTTTAAAAAGTAAACCTTGGGATGAACGGTTTTTATTAAACCATTTTGAGGATGTTGAAAACATTATAAAAAGTATTCTTTTAAAAAATGGATATGGAAGGAATATAATTTTCCTTTGAAGTGTTGAATTAAAAAATCTTTTCTTGAAATAATTTTCTCAATCATATTAACCACTAAATAGATTGAACTAGAAATATTACGACAAAATACCATTAATATACTAATTTGGAAGAATTTAAATGGGTAGTAATATGTAAATAACAAACTATACCTCCAAGGGATACATAAATGTAAAAAATCACAAGTAACGATGAGATTTTTAAAAAAAATCTCTTATAACATTAAGAAAATCTGAATCCTAACCCATATAAAATAAATAATTTTAAATTAAACACTAAATACCATGAATATAAATAGATTAAATATATAAAATATAATATATGAAGAATATACGCGAGAAAAAAAAGTGGTTTATTTGATATATGTCTCATGGATGTGAGAGTGAGAGGGGAAACCCTTACCTGAAGTCTAATTTCATTATTACGTGTTAAAATATCATGTATAGTTAATATAAATATTTTACACTTTTATTAAGGAAACATAGACATATTTTTTGTACCTTATATTATTTTTTTATAATTTTTTATTATTCATTTATTTATAATTAAATATTAAAAACTTTATTTTGGTTGATAACTACTTTGTTTTTCATATATAATTGGGTTCGGTAGAATTGGTTTATGTACATTAATCATCGTTCCATTATATCCATAATTTTATACATTATATTAGTATCATATTTTTTTCAATATATAACTATTTATAATATTGAATTATATTTAGAGATAGAAACATGAGTTACACTATTCATGTATATAGTAGGAATTACATCCATATAAATGTTACTTTTATTTTGTTGAAATATGGGACGAGTGAAAGTTAAATAAAATTACAAAATTCAATAATTAGTATTATATCATATATGTTCTAAATATAAAATAGATATATCCTTATCACCATCTATTTTAAAATAAAATGAAAATTTATTCACATCACTTCATTGAGGTGGTTTTCCACAAGTGTTCTGGAACGGCGTTTTCATTTTCTAGTTTATTGGTTGGTAATAAGGTATATATTATATTTTAATTACATAGGATTAATAATTTGACAAATATAACATATATAAATTATTATCATCAATATATTTATCCATGATAACATCTGATTGAAAGAGAATTACATCGATTGGTGAGGTGTTACTCCACCATACCCATGATTGATAGGTTTTTTCTCATTTGATGGAAGAGGAGATGGATATAGGTTATTCCATTAACATAATAACATATAATTGAATAAAAAATTCAATGGTTTATTATTTTATAATATTTACATATATTTGAAATAGTTAAATGTAAATATAAAATGAAAGAGGATGGTTAAAAACTATATATATTCTTTATAAAAAATAATTAGGTTTATATCTAAAGCCTTAAAAGATTAGTTTTATATTTATTAATATAAATTTAGATCAATTTTATAGGTCCAAAGAATTTATATTAGTTGGGATTAGGAAAATGTAATTTTATGTGTGTAGAGGAGAGGATATGTGGATCCCTTTTATATATGGGGGGAGGACACTGTTAGAATATTTGAAAAGAATAAATTGTACCCGCATAGTTTCACATTCCAAAAGGAAGAGAAATCGATGATTATTTATTATTAGATGTGATAAGATTGATATTTTCCCATTAAATAGGTACATAACATGTTTGGGTTTTATTTTAACCATAATCTATATTGTTAAATACATAATAAACCTATTTTAAAATTAACCATGGTAATTAATTATTAAACATTTTTACTAATTATTTTCAAAAGTAATTAAAATTACAATATCTTATAATAATATTTATTATGATGAAAAATTTAGAACCCATTATTTTAAATTCTATTCATGGATTTGATAAAATTTAATATAATTTTAATCCCCAGAGGTGATGAAAATATTAGTTTCTAAAGGAAATGTTTTTAAAAGTATAAAAATAAATTATATTAAAACATAAGATTTAATTTTTCTAATGACCTAATGTGGATAATTTATAATATTATTTAAATAATTTTAATTAATTTTTTTAAAAATATATCTTTTTAAATTCCTTAGATTATAACACAACATTCAATAAAAATAATTATTTTTTAAAATGCATTGAAAAAATTATCTTCTCATAATTTTTTTAAAAAAACTATATATTAATTGAGAAATGATGATTTTGAAAAATTATGGTCATTTATAAAAATAAATTTTCTAAAAGTGTAAAAAATTAATTTTAAAATAAGTGTTAAAAATGAAATGAATGTTTTTATAAAATAATACAATTTTCCTAAAAAAGTATTAATTTCCTACAAATTATTTATATTATTTTTATAATCAATTGAAATCTATAAAATTTAATTTGTACAATTTTAAATTATATTATTTTGATAATTTTGATAATTTTATTCATTCCTCCTATTTACTGTCTATATTATAATGGTATACTACTTTATAGTTCTTTTATACACAGGTTTTTGTGTATCAGAAGCTATTGTAGAGATGAAATTTAATTAAAGAAAAATATATATTATAGAATATCAGGGTTTTACATTCGTACATTTATCAAAATAACTTCATCCATTAAATTTATATAATTAAAACTTGTGAAATGATTTGTTAACTATTATTTATAAAATATTTAGCTTCCCACGTAGCCACTTTTATATTATGATTTCTCAAAAGTACCTTTACTATCTGAGCCACCTAATCCCTCCATAGATTTTCTCCATTATTCATAATTTGTATTCACAGATCATTTTAAGATAAATCATGATACAATTCTATTTCATCATATGTGAGAACATGTGTTGGGTATATAATGTACATCCTTAACAATGATATTTTCAACCCCTAGTATACTTTAGAGAGATTTGGTGGAATTTAAAATTTTCAAGAAATGTGTTAAATTATTTCTAGTACTTCAAAAATGTCCAATATTACTAGAGATCCATTTCCCTGTCGTATCATACCAATTAGCACCCTTCCATGGAGATAATTTCCAGTAAATTTGATCTCTCACATGAAATTCCAAATCCTTCCTCTAGTAATCAATACATATATTTTCCTATTATGAGATGATTTATAAGGTTTTAAATAATATTTTAATTTTCTTTTATCTCCAAAAAATTTTCTTGGCCTAAAATATTATATTCAACATAACAAGTTAGAGAGTGACATCTCTGCCCATATAGTGGTTTATTGAGTTTCATTTAAATTCATGCATGGAATCCATTGATAGAGTAAAACTCTACCAATGGTAATTCTGATCCTAATTACCTATAATTTTAATAGATAATGTCTTAATAATTACTTTTATTGTTTTAATTTTCTTATTCGATTATCCTTTGGTTTGTTGGTGATAGTTGGTGCTCAAAAAAATTTCAGTATTTAGTGCCTTATAAAGACTCTTCATTAATTTAGATGTAATCCATGGATCATGATCACAAAAAATTAATAGATATGAACCTTAATGTCTTGAAACATCATTAATATAGACATTTACAGAAACTGTAGAGTTAAATCTCATCTATTAGGAAGGAAAATCCAAATATTTGGTGAGGCAATCAACACTAACCCATATTTCATTTTTCCTTCTATGTTTTTTAGGTAATACCTTGATAAATTCCATAGTAACATCATCCCATTTCTACATTTTCATGTGTAGAGGTTGTATAGATCCTCAAGGTTTTAACCTATAATCACTCACATATTGAGAAACCAATCATCATGAAATATAGTAAGAAATTTCCTCCTTCATATTATCACAAAAAAATGTGTCTTCGTATCTCTATACATATTTTCACTTCATGTTTTTATACAGAAATTTGAGCTATAAGCATAATCCCACAATTACTTCTTCATCATATGGGTATATGGGAAATATAATATTTTTCCATATTTCATAACACTATCTTCCAAAATAAAATCTACTAATTTTCCAGCATTCACTGCAATAATTATATTTCGTAGATTCTCATATTTATGTTGAGAATATTTTATCCTTTCTAACCAAGATGGTTTGGAAATAACATTAAAAATGAGTGATGTATTATATTATATTATAATTACCGTACTCATATTTACTAGATCAATGAACCTTAGAACCTATATCATTCGTCTTTTGGGTCAAGACTCCATCCTCATTCCCAATTAATACACCTTCTACATTGCCTCCATCACTACAAGGTATTTTATTGAAAATAACACTTATTGAGTATATGAAGTCACCATGATTACATCCTATTGATATCTTTCTATGAAAATATATATTTCAAGTTCTTGTGATCTCTGTATATCCCAGATTTTTTAATATATAGAATTTACCATTATTTACTAGAAAATATTTTGTCTACCAACTCAATATCACGTTTCAAATGTTTTTTAACATTAATTTTTAACTTCTATGTTGAATAAGTAATAAATTTATCAATATTCATAAAGATACAACCATGTCACTTTTCTATGCATCATTATTTATTAGAAACATATCATTTATATAAGGCAGAGAATAATCTAGATCATTCACTAATCTCATCTTCATCTTTTAAAAGCATTATTCATATTCCATTCGCTATATGAAGTTATGTCATTGTGAGTAAGAATGGTTAATGTGTTATATAACTAGGGAACCATTGGATATGATCACTGATACTAAAATTCCAAACCAATAAAACTAATTATATCATTTATGTTTCTTTGAAAAGTCTAATATTTGGTTTTATTTTTATTCACAATATCATCTTTTATTTACTACATTGAGATAATACTATAGATCTACAACTAATTCTAACTCTGTAGTGACCACCATCTAAATTTTCAAAACAAATCATTTATTTTAGGAGTCTCAATAACGATCCTTGTGTTTTTATCATGGTCCTTTAGTCTTTTAGTGTAAATTATGATATCATAAATGAAGAAAACCAACAGATTTTTATAGGGTGACTTGAATTTTCTATTCACTAGATCCATGAAGAAATAGGTTTAATTATTCTTTACTAATGGAATTAAAAGTATCTTGTGATATCAATACCATATAGGGAATATTGTTTTCATAATATCTTCCCTCTTTACATTCAATTAATGATACCTGGAATTAGGACAAATATTTTTAAAATATTTAGATCTCTGAAGATGATCAATTATTTCATTAATGTGATTAGATGATACATTTACATTATTATGATTGAATTGATTTACCTATAATCAATTAAAAACCTCAAAGACCGATCATTATTCTTACCAAAAAAAACTAAGTTTGATTAATTTGAAACACTGTGGTAATATAAATACCATATCACAGGGATCCTCTAATTTTTTCTTCAACTCCACTAATTCCACATTTTCCATTAGATATGGATTTTTATGTTGATCAATCATTACTAATTAAAAAAATAACAATACAAAATTCAAGATTTGTAGGATGGCTAGGTTATTACATAGGAAAATGTCAATACATTCTTGTAAAATTTTTACCTTATCACTTTTAGAATTAATTTTTCCATCCATTGATTTTTTTTAATTTTTTACTGTGAATATCATTTTGAAGAGAATAATTTGGTGGATCTCGACAGGACTCACATGATCAAGTCTCCCAAATAAAGATAAAAAATTCTTCATATTTTTCATGAATCATAATTTTCACCTTATTACCATAAATTGATGAATAATGTTTTAAAAGCCAGTCCATATTAAGGATTAAATCAAAATCAATCATTCATGAAATAATAATGTCATAAAATAAAGACATTTAATATTTCGTGATGGGAATTGACTGACACATCCTTGTTCTAGGGACACATGAATTTTAATTTTCATTTGATAACTCCATTCTTATGTATTATAAGAAAATATAAAATTTTGAATAAAAATGGATGATATAAAATAATATGGTGATCTAGAATCATGTAAATCATTATTTAAATATGAATATTTTATTATATTATTTTCCACAGCATCATTAGGGGAATCAACATCAGCTATGGTGATTTTATATGCTTAGCCTTTCTTCCTTTTCCATTTGTGGGAAAATTCCATTTATTAAAAGAAAAATCATTTCCAAAGTGTCTCACATCCTAATATTAAAATCAATTCATATTGGAAGATTCATTATTTACAATCAAATAATGATGATGTTTACCTTTTACATCACACTTATGGTGATATCCCATTTAAAGGTAACATGTTACACAATGTTTATGTCCACATCAATTAAAGGATAGAAATTAAAATATTATGTTCTACTCTTTTACTGTATATTTTTTTCTAGAGTACTCAACCACCCATTTCTTATATTTCATTCCTTAAAATAAATAATAATTTAATAATAATTTATTTATCTAGATACAAAATGTAATATGTACACATATAATGAGAACGTAAGGGATAATAGTTCCCTTTAAAGGACTGATTTAATTAAATCATTTAAATAGTCAATATTACTATTTGGATTATGTTTATAGTCTATATGATGAATTTTTATCATTTTAATGATATATTAACACATAGGAAAAATTTTCACTTCATTTTCTCTAATAATCAAGAATTTTCTCTCTATATCTTATTATTTCTAAAGAGGGAAATATTTTTCAAATAACACTACAATAAAATCTTTTAAATATTTTTTTGAGAATTTAACTTTGTCCTTATAGTTTGATCTCATTACCCACAGTGGTCAACACACAATGATAGTGGATAAAAAATAATGAAAACCTTATCCCATTCATTACCTCATAATGTGAGATTTAACTTTTCTAAGGAAATCATCAATTTATCTTCAATAAAAGGACTTGTCGTCAAATTTACTGATAGAGTTTTCTAGTGCATTAAATGTACTAAAATTGTTACCCCATGTTGTATATTTTTAGGATAATCTATAAAATAAATGTAATTATACAAAACTCAAACTAGTATCCCCACTATAGTCAAAAAATTTATCATCACTAGTTATATTGGAAACACATACTCCATTTTTATTCCTCGGAGGGAAATTATTATATGGGTTACATGAATTGATAAAATTATTATTTCAACCACTAGGATACATTTTTAAAAAATATAATAAATTATATTAGAATATAAAATTAAGAATCATAATGTATAATTTAAAAAGTAGTAACATACAAAACATTAACTTGATTAATTATGCTCCCTAAATCTCATAATTATTAAAAAGGTATCTCTAGGAGAATTCTCAATTAATAAATGAATTTTCAAATCCTTCATAATTGTTTATAATCATTAATTAATTATCCAATGTATCCACCCCTTGTATCATGAAACAAGGTGTCAGAAAATCCAATTCTTATTCAAAATGTGGTGATTGAGTAAAATCCCAAAGAACCCTTCTTTGATGTAATTAACCATAGGAATATCATTCGTATATGTATATCCATTTTTAGTCTCTAAATATTCATGTATTTCATTCAAATGAAAATAGCGTCTACATTACGATGAATTTAGGATGTTATTCTATACATAGAATTATCCTATAATTTAGTCATTGTGGTATGGTATCTAATATATTTTCTCCAAAATCATGTTCCTATGGTTTCTGATAAATTTTCTCTTATATCAACTATAAATACCCAAAACCTATTATCCCAGAGTAATTATTACATTATTATTTTTTTAGTATATATATGATAGCACATCCAAATGGAACAAATATTTTAGTAGTATTGGATAACTAGATACATACATGAATCTACATTATATTTGTAAACCTGGAATACAACATATATTTTTAATTTAAAACACTATTTTCCCCATTATAATATCTATATATAGATATATCAATAATAATAAATTTATTTTAATACTTTAAAATGGAAACATAAACAATTGGTGATATTTAATGTTCCGTAAGGGTTTGCGTACAATAGAATTTATTATGATAATTTAATTAATAATAAACATTTCATGGTAAATAACTAAAAATATTCCATTTAATAATTAACATTAACATGAATAATTATATATTAGTGATGATATATTATCAAAAAAATTTCTCCATAAATATTTACGTAGTCTAAAAAATTATACATAAATATTTTAAGTTATCCCATAATAACATGTGTATCAATAACTAATCTCAAAATTATTGAATGCATAATGTAAAAAAAATAATAACAATTTCAAGGCCTCACGATATGTAATATTGTATAATTGGTTAAGGCCTAAACCAAATACCCATGCTAGTTTGTCTCATGATACCTATCTAGTCATCGAGAGTTTGTAGCAGGTAATTCCTATCACATACTATGTACAATGTTTTCCCCATATAAAAAGGGATATACATAATAAATATAAAAACAAATATAGAAAATATATCATATTAAATAATAATAATTTTCTAAATCAATAAAATTAACATCATAATCATCTTTATGGGAAAATCTACATATTAATGATAATATGCTCTCCAATTAATAAAAATTCTCATAAACCATAATGAGTACTATGGAAAATGGAATCACAATTGTAAATACCATTCAAAAATATCATAATCAATCAAGATAAATAAAAAAAATCTTATTTTTACAACATATTCCAAATTGATCCAATGGTAAGATGATGGTTGTTGGTATTTATGAATTTAAATGCCATAAAATGCAAATGAAAACATTTTTGTGGAAAATAACATTTTTACATTGAAAACCACATAAAGAAAATGTCTAGAATATTAAAAAATAATTTTCCTAAATAATATCATAATAAAATTTTAGTGGATTTATTAAAATATTTTCTCATCATGATAAAGTGAAATTGTCAACATGTCCTATAAGATAAAAAAACTATTTTCACACATCTTTAATTTTTTTAAGGTACCTCAACTAAAAATGAAAAGGATATTCCAATAATTTGATTTTAAAAAATTTAAAAATGGGAAAAATGGACTTAGTAAATAATTTTCATAATGTTTAAAATATTTTTTGATAATATTTTTAGAAAACATTGATGTGGAATAAAATTTAGTTTTGACTTAAGAGAGAAATAAAGTCATCTTTTCCTGAAAAACATTTCTCGATCATTTTAATTATAAAGAAAAGAAAATGGGCAGTATAACACGAATATTTTATTAATAAACCAATGGAAAATATATAGGTTTTATGATAGAAATATGAAACTATTCCACGATTTTAGTCTTAAACATAAACAAATATTTATAATGATGATATTGTGAAATAATACCTTACCACTTTGGTTACTTTTGAATCATAACCTCATGAAATAAATAAAATCAAATAAATCATTAAATACCATAATGAGAAATATATTATTAATATAACATATCAAAGAGGACATATCACCATAAAAATGAAGTTTTCGGGGTATAAGGAATATGCCTCATGGATGTAAAAGTTAGAGAAAGAACCCTTACCTCGGGTCCTATTTTATTCATATCTATTTGAATCACCTATAATATAAATATATATTTATAATAAATATATATCAAAACCATAATCTCAAAAATAATACCTTATTATTTAATTATAATTTTTTATTACCTATTTATTAATAATTATTCATTAAAAATAGTATTCTCGGTGAGGATGTTTTCATTTTTCCCAATTTTTGTGGTTTGGATGTTTTGGTAATTATACTTTTATCGTGGTTCCATAAAATACATAATGTTAAAAATGACATAGATATGATATTAATTCATTATATATGTATTTATATTAGAGTATATATGATAGATGAATAATAAAAAGCTACACCATTCATAGAGACGGTAGGTCATACATACACGTGAAAAATGTTTTGATTTTATTGATGGATGGAATGAAAGAACAAAAAATATTTTTTCTAAATTACTAAAAAATTATTATATTATATACATCCATTAAATCTATCCTTATTAAAATCCATTTCATAATATAAAGAAAAACATTTCACATCGCTTTTTGGAGTAGGTAGTCTACACATATGTACGAGCGACATTATCCATTGCCATTAGATTTGAAGGTAATAAGGTATATTTCATATTATAATTCTATAAGTACAATTAATTCTATATATATATATATACATTAAATCTCTCATATATCAACTCGTAAATTTTAGTGATGGAAAACAAATTACATTCATTCATGAGGTTGTAGTACATCATTAACATGATCGACGATATAATTTCCCATTTGATCGAAGAGAATATTGATATAGGTTATTACATAAATACAATAACATATCCTAAAATATAGAATAATTTTGTTTTATTTTTTCATTTCAGATGTATATTTAGAGGAGTTAATGAAATAAATAAAATGGCAACACATGGTTAATAAATATACGTCATCTTCATAAAACTTCTATAAGTGTATAAGAAAATCTTACAGAGATTGATTTTGAGATAAAAAATGAATCTATATATGGTTCAAGGATTTATTTAATTTCATTGTGTAAATATTTTGAAAATATAAAGAAATTTTATATTTTCATATAGGAGGATATGGGGAACCCATTTATAGGTGTGGGAAGGACACAATTTGATTTTTTAAAAAGAATAAATTGAACCCAAGATTTTTTACTTTCCACACGACACTAAAATGGAATATTAAAGAACATTATTAGAGATTTTTTCTAAATATTAAAAATAATTCATAGTTATAAAATTTCATTGTTCACAATAACCCTTACAATCTTAGTTAAACCCATGGTAAATATATTTGAACCTTAAACACATTGACTAATTTTTACTATTTTCAATATTCATTATGGAAAAAAATATAATGTTGACATTATTATATACAATTATTTATGATGATTAGAAATAGGTAATAAATGATTCCAAATTCAATTCACAGATAAGGTAGTATTTAGTTTAATTTTAAACCCACATAAGTGACAAATAAACAGTTTTTCCAAAGAAATGATTTCAAAAGTATAAAATGTATTTATATTAAAAATTGAAAAAATATTCTGGTTACATAAATTAGATAAATAATTATTTAAATAAGTTCAAATTTAATATAATTTTAACTAAAATCAATATCTTTAAATTATTTTAATTGATAGTTCAGTTATGAATATAAATTTTATTTTGATCAATATTCCTTAAAAAAATAGATATCTCAAACAAATCTAAAATATAAATATAATATAATTAATACATGATATTTTGAAAAATTAAGTTCATTTTTAGAATACATTTTCTATAGGTTTAAAATTTTAATTTTGAGAAAAGTGTGAAAACTGTAATGAAACTATTTTTCAGTATAAATACATTTTTTATAAAAACATTGATTTTTTTCTTTAAAATGAATTATATTTTATTTTCTAATAAGTTTATATTTAAAAAATTTATTTTATACATTTTTAAAAAATGTAATTATTTTGTTTAGTTATTCTTATTTTTACCCACTAATTTAATGACTAGGTTAAAATGGTATACAATTTTTCTTAGACTCGAGGTTGCATGTTTCCCCAGCTATGTAAGAGGTTTAATTCATTTAAATGGAAATATATAACAGAAAATCAAGGGTTGTTACACACATAATTCAAACTACTGGGATAAAATTCCTTCATAGAACCATCAAAAAAGAAAAAACCCCTGTAAGTGTTTTTTGTCAAAGACATGTCTGATTCTTTTTCAAGGTCACCCAAAATTAAAATTATGAATGTGTCTAGATGATACTTTTATAGTAGAGGTAGATATGAACTAATGAGTATCAAAAAAAAATGGTAAATCTAGGAGATAAGACACATTTATGATATTTCAAAAATTCTCAAAAGGTCCCAAATAACTTGGATAAAGAGTCCCCAATTTAATGAGTCATCATTTACCCAACCAAGGATATACATTAGTGAATAATATATATCCAAATAAAAACACCAAAGGAAGATGAGGTGAAACTCTATATGACTATTAAAATTTATAATCCATCATAAATCACTAAATAAACAGTTTCATATTTTTTATTGTCTTATAAAAGAAACTCTATCCAACTGTAAAACATGACCATCTTTGAACAAGCATATAGGAGATCTGTATTGATTTCCACATTGATCCATGAAATATTACATTTTTATGGACGAATGGTAACTATTATTAGAAAAAAATACAACCAAACCCAAATGGATATCCCAAAACTTCTAAATTACAAGACACAATAACAATTTATATCATTAATAATCTTATTAGTACTATTTTTTCCCTATCCATATAAGGATAATATTCATATCTCAAAATAACCTGAGCTATTATCACCTCCATGAAAACATTCCAATATTGTGAGGTAATATTATGGTCCCCATATATGAAAATATCCATAAGTATATTATTCAACCTTACAATGTAATGCCCATGTATATTTACTTATTCATCCGCTTTAGTGGTGTCAATGATTTGTATGAAATGAACTAACTTTGTTAACCAACAAATCACCACCCAAATAGAATTCATTCCTTAGGGAGTTTTAGATAACCCAAAAAAGAAATCAATAAAAAAAATTCCCATATCCATGTCGACATTAGAAAATGTTGGGAAAATGGAAGGATTTTGGTGTTCATCCAAAATCTTTTGGAATGTATAAAATCAATAGACAATGTATGAAATGTATCATTTCATACTAGGTGAAATACTATTATATAGTTTCATAGAAAAAATTTATTTTTCATGGGTATATGTCCCATAATTAATAATGAGAATATCCCAACACAACGATTCTCATAATTTAAGTGATAAAATACCAGTTCCTGAATTATAGAGAACCCTATGAGGGCATATACCACTCATTTATGACCTACAAACCATACAATGAGTCCCGGATACACCAAAACTCATCAGGATCTAGATTCTATTAAATATTCCTCTCATAGAGATAATTGTCACTTGGAAACTATCCAAAACAATACTAGAATCATATTATTTTTATTTCCATGTGTATCTTAGTAACCAGTATAATTAATTTCCAATCATAATTAGCTAATATTAATGTTTGTGATGGAAATTTTCAAATAATAATGTCATCAACCATGTCACATTTTCCAAGATTATATGCAGTGACAATGTTTAGCTACTGAAAGTAGTCCACCCGGAACCTATTCTGAAGTCCCAAATATCATTAAGGGAAGATATAACCCACTAATATATTATAAATGAATAAAATAATATTCTCCCTGAAATTAAATTAATGTCAAATTTTGGGGGAATATACAATCATTTCATTTAACAAATCATTAGGGGTAGTTATTATCATGAGGTAAAAGTTAATGTGGTTCATAAGACAGTAGATGATCACCCTATATAATATCACAACAAAAACCAAAAAATAAAGAATCAAAATAAACCAAATATCCCTAACCAGCCTCTAGTAAATTCCAAATCAACCCTGAGGTGAAATATTATATTAACTCCTTCATGGATTCATATCCATTTTAATCCCATAAGAACATCACCCCCATACATGTAAGAGTTATCAAAAAATATAAACCTTAGAAAAGTACTTCAAAACCCACTATTATTATCCTTAGGACCATAAGAAGATACATATCAAAAATCATTCATATGTTTTTCTTCATGAAATAATTTTCACCACCAAATCAGGATCCACTAAGATACAATCTTTTAATATCAACTATACCAAGAGCAGAACTTCATGAAACTGGAATTGGCCCTTTGGTGATTTTTCATAAATGTAGAGATCCCTCATAATTCCATAAAATTGATTCAAATGACACACATGTTAATATTTAGTCATAGAGTACACCTTGATTTCGCTAAAAAACAATAAATATTTAAATATAATTTCATAAGAATCAATTTATCAACACTATAGAGACAGTAGGAGTGTGTGTTAGACAAAATAACATCACAATGTAATCAAAATTACAATACCCTATCTATAAAAGGGGCTTTTGAATATCTAATTCCTTGATTATGAGTAGGGTTGACTAGATAGATGATCAATTTTAGAATACCACATATCCTCTTTCAACTAGTTGAAAAATTCATCAATACATGTAAATTTATATATTTTCTTACCCACTTCTCAATAGAGGTTTCAATAATATATTCCTAAAAAACGAGGTACATTATACATATTTGAAAAACTAATGGGGTTTACTAAGGGTACACACTTAGACATATAATTCCATTGGATTTCAAGTCATCCATCAAAAGTTTTAACACCTTCAAATTAGGTGAACAAATATGCAATTATGGTAAAGATATTATTTGTGTTCTAGGAACTTCCATAATTGAGAAATACTCTTCCTAATTCAAAGGAAAACCTGATAAGTCATTCAACAACACATTAGGATAAGTAATTAAATTCCCAATAACTATTAACACTTATATATTCCAATTATAAGTCATTTGTAGAAAAAAAACTTTTTATGCTATTGAAAAGACAAACCTCCCTTATTATAGCATGGAACCCATTATAACTAAAACACATGAGATCATCCATCCAAATAATTTTAGATCACCTACTGATGATAAAAGTCAATTTTTACCATATTTCAAACTAACCAGAAAAAAAGAACAAACAAATTAATGGTATCTTAGAAAATTACAATGAAAAAAATATTTACATTCAACATAAGGGATGTGGAAAAGGGAAAACGAATGATCTCCCACGTATTCTTTCTTAGAGGTATTTTTTCCATAATGAATAACATGAGATTTAGAATGACATAAGATTAAAATGCATGTATATTACATAATTTTAGATAAATACTCCACACATTACAAAAGTACATTCTCTATGATCAAAAAATTCTAGTGTATTTGGTTACTATGATGACATTTTTTTAATTTCATCAAATATATTCAACATCTAATATAAATATATTTCCATTCATCACACCTAAATGAAACAATTCATCATTACATGGGGAAATAAAAAAATACAGAAGAGTGAGATAAGATTATCAATAAAGGTAAGTAAATAATATATGTAAGAATAACTTTAGTATAAGGGTATGATAACATTATAATAACATTTGATGATCATACCCAGCATAAAAAATATCATATACATGATTCATGGCATAAATATTGGCGGCTCATTAGACATGAATCAAAAGGAATAAAACATCATAATCCATGAAATCATTATACAGTAATATGACATGTAATTCATAGAATACACATATTAATAAAAAATTATTTCCTATAAGTAATTTCTTAATTAAAAAACCTACAATGGAACTTCATGCGGGGAGGGGTACACCAAATAGGCATGAAAGGCCAACATCCTCAATTTCAACACATTCCTTATATTGGAATGGGTTAACTCCCCAAACCATCTTAGTATTCATGTTTCACTCCCAATACCATCTATGCATTCAAGGTTCACTCACAATACTATATTAGTAGTAAAGTTTCAATAGAAGGTCCATCTAAGTAGACAAGGTCAGTTATTGAACCATGTTCACTTCCTGTTTCATCTATATCAATCTCATGAAATATAAATCATTACCCAATAAATTAGAGGGATACATAGGTCCTACCCATCTCATAATTATATAATGTATATTTTTCAAGAGATAACAAAACATTCATCATATCATGACTAATAAAAAGTGATTTCTTTCATAAAAAGTATATTCTAACCCATAAAATGAAATGGGAAATATAGAAAATTTATCAGATATGAACTTGTGGAAAAGGTAACAATTTTACAATCATTTAATATTATAATAAACGACTAAATAATGAATGTTTCAATATAATATTATCATGATATAACATAGGGAAGGAAAAAATTTTCTATAAAAATTTTTTCATCTTAAACATAAACCATTCAATGAAATATTTTGAATGCTGTCATTGGATATTAAGCCCAGTAAAGCATAAACTATATCATTGAATATCATATTATATGGAGAAATATTTTGAAATATTTTTTGGAACATTTATTAAGTAACATAATCCTTATTTGAACCCCACTTTTATAAACAAAAAACATTTCCCAAATTCATTTCATTGAAAATAACATTGAAAAAACATAAAAATTATTTTAAAATCATTTAAAACTCATTTTAAAGATAAAAATGTTTTGAAAGAAAATTATGTTTGTCAGAGTAGAGTACTCAAGAGAGGGGGGGGGTTGATTTGAGTATCTATTAAAAATTCCTGTTTAAAAAAATATTCTTAATAGTGTTCCCTAATAAAGGTAAATATAGCCAAGTTAATCAAGGTTATACTGTTATGAAGGTTTGACTGTTTAAATAACTTTTTAGAGGAATGAATATTTTTCAGTGACCTTAATATTGGTTATTAAAATAACTTTTTATGCTATACTAATAAGTTAACACAATTATGAATTCTTTCCAAGATTAACTATGGAAGTATATTTAGTGATTTCTAGATTAAACAGTAAAATAGAGAAAACTAAAGTAGGCAACACAACAGATATAAAAAAACTAGTTTAGTCTCATGATGGGATATAATACACTCTACATGGTGATAACCTACCACTAAGAAGTTGATATAATTAAATTAGATACACAACATTTATTGGGCTTTACAATAGTACACAAGACTGTCCAGGTCACATAATGTCTTCCATAGTTATTTGTGGGTAGACACTAACAAGTTAAACATGAAATTCTTCCACACTAATATGTGGGAATAAAATGGATTAAAATGAATTTTTATAAAGGATATCTTGTATCCATTAATTTAATGTTTGATACTGTGTGTGTTTTTTAACATAAACACACCCATTTATCGACAGCTAAAAACAATACACATGAGAGGAAAAGAATAGATATAATAATAGAAATGCTTTGAGTGTTATTCTATGCAGCTCTGGACTTCGGGGGTGTAGAAGATGCAGAAATCGAGTCCTATCGTGGGAAATAGAGTATTGTAAGTCAGCTAGATCTGGATCATGTTTGTTGTGGTATTGAAAATGTAGATATGTTCTCAACGATTCTAATCTATGGTGTCCAAGTTGTTGATTATAAAATTCATCATGTGTTCTTTAGGAAATTTGAGTTTCATGTGTCAGTTCTACTCTCAAGAAAAATTGAGTGTTCTTTGTTGTTACACTCTCTATATCACGCTCTTCTATTTCTAGTCCGCACTTCACTTTTATTCTTCGAGTGCATGTGTTAGAGCTGAGGGTTTGCACGTATTCTGCAACTCTTACCTTTTAATGTTAGGTCACATGTCTACAGAGAAACATTAATTATGTCAGTTCATTTAAAAACCTCAATTATGACCATTATAATTTAAATGAAAAAAATACAAAATATAATTTCAAACAGTGTACCATATTGTCTTTAAACGGTTTCTGGATGGTCATAGTGTCTGGATGGTCATGGTTACTGGTCAAGGTGTCTAGTTACAATGTTTGGTCTCGGTGTCTGGTCATGGAGTTTGGTCATGGTGTCTGGTCATGGTGTCTGGTCATGGTGTCGAGTCACAATGTGAGAGTCCTTTTCCAGAAAACCGTAACCGATGGCAGACTCGGGGTGTCTCAGACTTATCAACATATCTATATTCAGACATAAGTAGTGATATTCTAAGAATTGATTTGACTTAATCATTCATCAAAGAAATCATTATAAATTAAATCAAATATAGTGTATATTAATCCAATTGAATGTATATCAATTAAGATCTTGGATAGGTTTTCATAAAGTATAATGATACTAATCTTTTGTACATATGATTTGGGATCACTTAAATAGGATTAACAAGAATTACCAAATATATGAAATTTGGGATTATTAATACATGATTAATTCATTAGGTGACGGTAGGAAAACCAGATCTTGGAGGTGCAGCTGTAGGATCCACAATGACAGTACTCTGAACATGATTATATGGCCTTAAATTATTGATTATATTAGCAACTACTTCACTACCCTACTATATGGATTTTACAAATTCATCCTTTTTTCCACAAACTTGTCCAACAAACAAGTGAAATCACTGAGATTTTGGACTTGATTTTTGAAATATTCAGTAATAGGATGAATCCTTAGATTCTCGACAAGATAATTGAAGTGAATTTTCATGTCATCCTTATAGAAGATCTAATTAATGTAGATGTCCACCTTTGTGGAAATTTCATGTTGAGTAACATTGGAAATATTGGAATGTATTCTCACCAATTCAAGAACTATTTCATTGTTCATGATAACATCAGATAAAGATTCATTATCGAAGCCACTAATCACATCATACAGTTCCTCTTTGACAATTGTTCTGAGCATATCACTTTCTAAAGATGGTTGAGAATATTGTCCCATAGTACGAGAAGTATTGATAGGTAGGGTAAGAGATTTCAGTTTATTTATCACTTTCTAAAGGCACCCCTTATACTCATCAGTGAACTTGTTATGTCCAATAACATGTTTACTCATCTCTTGAACAGTATTCTTGTTTCTTTCGGCTTCTTTGTCAGCTAATGAAGTTAAATGAGGATGAATCAGTGAGGCTACATCCTGTGGGGACTGAGTAACAACATTATCAATTGGAGGATAAGCAGGTTATGGCCTCGATTTTAGCACAGTCTACATATCTTAAAACCATACATCTTAGCGTCTTTACATCATCACTATGCAGTTTATTCTCAACCCTGACTTCTTTAATCTCATGATGCTTTCTCGGTTGAATTAGCCATATGATTTTTTCTAATAACACTAATGCATCTCTCTCACTTAGATTGGTTATAGGAGAAGGTTGATTGTTCATGGGGTTTTCAACCCCATCCAATAGGGTAACTAAAAATTCTTTAAGATTATATTTATTAACCATGTTTTAGGATTCTTATGAAGGCTCTAAGATAGAATCTACGACATGCATAGGTTCTTTGGAAGAGATAGCTTCAAGAGAAGATTCCATTTTAAACTGAAACATAGTAGGTAGATCAAGACTGTTGACTGTGATTTCCTATGAATAATTCCCATTGAAATAACTAAGAAATTTATACCATGTATCCACTGATCTTGGATCAACTAGATTTTACTCTTCAACAGATTCTAGACTAGGGGATGCTCCCCCTCAACAGGTGAATCCTTCTCAGAACATAGAGGTTTTGATCCTTGATCTATTTCCACTATTTTATCCATTATTTCCTAATCCATGTTCTCTCTAGCCATCTAATAGGCTTGATTCATCTTATCTTCTATAGAAAGAATAACTTCAAGGGAATTTTGTTCCTTTACAAGTTCCTCACTAGTTTCTTCTTACACAAGAGACATATCTGCTTCTATATGTTCTTCTACTACTTATGCTTCTCTTTCATTAGCATCTGAATCTTCTTTTGAAGATGTTTGTTCTTCCAAATCAAAAACCTTTTTAGGAAGAGAAACTTATTTCTCAACTAAGTCTTGTTGAACGGGTTCACTGTCCTCCTCATTCTAGACATTTCTTATTGTAGGTGGAACAACCAATTATTCTTATTCTTCTTCAGGATACTGGACAAATTCATCTTGTTCTAAAACTGGACCATAAACATCATTAGATCATGAAGAGTGTTCCACTAGATTGAAATTATCATAGATCCTATCATTTTCTTCCTCTTATGCATTCCTCCAGGGATTCCATCTTATTTTCATCCTATTTATTGTAAATTCTGAGAGACAAAACACATAATCCTTGATAACTTTTTCATTTTTTCCTACCAACCCTTTGGCATGTAAAATAACTAAAATAAGTCTACAATAAAATTAGGATGTTGACGTGGAGGTTGTTTTTATAAACTCACACATATGGTGCATAACATACTTGCATAGATTGATATTTTTTCCATTTTCTATGAGGTGTATTAAGAATAAATACTGATACTTGACTATAGAGAAATAACCTTTTCAGGGGAAAATTAGATTCTAAATAAACATAAACAGTAGTATGGTTTCTCTAACTAGCTCTGCACCTATAGCTCTCCCCTTAGATTTATTTCTAGTTAGACTTCCCAGAGTATCTTCTAAAACAAATATCTCCCATGGGGGGGATGAGGACCTCCTTGATAGTCCTAAAAAAAACCTCATGAGGTATCATAAGTTATCTAGCCCATAACCTTGAGGAAAATGTATATCTATGGACATTAATCTAGCTTCTTACAATATAGAAATATTCTTTATCAAAATAAAACTAAACATACTAGTAAAACCATGCATCTAATTTAGGGTAAATAGGTCAATCCTCCTTTGTAAACTAGTCTAACCATCCTTGTTCTTTTAATACATTCAAAACCAGAGACTTACTCGACATGAGCCACTTGGTTAAAATCTCGTTTTTAGGTAGCACTACTCTTTCAACCAGAGTCAGATTCAGAGGAACTTCAGGTGCTATCTTTGGAATTATTTCCCTCTTCTTCCTTGAACTGCATCTCTCAGAAGTTGAAGATGATGGGCATTTCATCCTGGGCATTCACTGAAGGTTAGAGAGAGATGGGTTGAAGAAGGGTTACTATTTGAGAGAAGATAAGAGAACATAAGTGAATAATGAGTGAAACTTATTTTATTTTATAATTTAGGAATACCAATCGTCGCAAAAACAAAAGTACAGGAATGTAAAAGTGTAAAAGAATTAATTACCACAATATATGATATAATTTATAAATAAAAAAATAAGGCATTTTTGTGGTGATATAGTAACAATAATTCATTGTGATACATTAATAGTCATTCACAATGAGAAACTAATATTCATTCAAGGTGAGACAGTAACCATGTGATCTCTAAACTGTGCGACTATATTGTTTGAGATAGTAAGTGTTAGACAGTAAGAAAGAAATAGTAACTGTGAGACCATAAAAATGAAACAGTAAGATATCAAATAATAAGATATGAAAAAGTAATATATGAAATAGTAAGATATGAAACTGTAAGAGATGAAATAGTAAGATAAGAAATTGTAAGATAACTATTTTAGATTTAACAAACCTCATTCATGTATGGTGTAATATATTATATCAAAATTTATAGGTTTGGTTAATATATCAGCAAACTAATATTCAGTACCAATGAATTCTAATGTGATATCACCTTTTTGATAATGCTCTCTCAAAAAGTGATGTCTCACGTCAATATTCATTTTCCAAGAGTGTGAAACATAATTTTTTGAGATGTTAATAGAACATGAATAGTCACAATTTTTAGGTACACACCTGATTTGATATCCATAATCTTGTAGTGTGTGTTTCATCCACAAATTTTTGCACAACAACTACCAGCAGCAATGTATTTAGCTTCTGCAATAGAAAATACAATATAATTTTATTTCCTACTACACCATGATACTAGTGACTTTCCTAAAAACTGACATATTGCATAAGTTCCTTTTCAATCAAACATAAAACCACCGAAGTCAGTATCAGAATAACTTACTAATTCAAATGATTGTCCTCTATGATTGAACAGTTGTATATTGGGTGTATTATTGAGGAATCTGAAAATTATATTAACATCATTTAAATGAGATTCCATAGGATTTTCTTGAAAATGAGCACACATACAGAAAATAATCATAATTTAAGGTCGGCTAGTAGTTAAGTAGAGTAAACTTTCAATCATTCTTCTGTAAGTGGTCTGATCAACTGATTTTCCATCTTCATCAAGATCCTACATAAAAGTTGTACTCATTGGTGTGTCACTAAATATAGTTCTATTAAATCCAAAACATTTTAGAAGATCTATTGTATATCTTATTTGATTTAAAATAATACCATCATTATATTGAATGATTTTAAATCCAAGAAAGAATTTTAGTTCACCCATTAAACTCATTTGAAATTAGTTTTTTATCATTATAAAAAAATAAATACATAAAATTTCTTGATGATCCAAAGATAATGTAATCTACATAGATTTGAACATCTTATAAATCATTGAAAATTCATTTTATAAAAAGGTTAGGATCAGCTATTCCTTCTATAAAACTATTAGAAATAATAAAAGTATTTAATCTATCATACCAAGCTATTGAAGATAGTTTTAAACCATATAGAGCTTTTGTTAACTTAAAAATATGATTTCGAAAATGAGGGTTTGTAAACCCATGGGTTTCTCAACAAAGGCATCCTCATATATATACCCATTTATAAATGCACATTTGACATCCATTAGATATAGTTTGAAATTCAGATGTTCTGTATAAGGAATAATAATTCTAATGGATTCATGTTTGGCTACTGGTGCAATGGTCTCTTCATAGTCAATTCCTTATTCTAGATTGTATCCTTGTGAAACCAATATAGCCCTGTTTCGAACTATATTACCATCTTTTTCTACATTATTTCTAAATACATGTTTAGTGCTTATAGTGAATTTATCTTTAGGTCTTTCAAAACTTTTTCAAACATTGTTCCTTTCATACTGATTAAGTTATTCTTTCATATAAATCACCAAAAACTCATCATTGATATCATTAGTAATATTTTACAGTTCATGATGCGACATGAAGACTAGATGTTCAACCTAATTTTTAATAAAAGATATATTTTGAGTTCCATTGTCAAATTTTTCTACAACAGCATCTAAAGGATGGTTATTAAGAGTTCTAGTAGCTCTATAAAATTAAGGACTAATGATTTCAGGTTCATCAATAGGTTTAGGCTCATTGTGACTTGAGTCTAAGGAATTTCTGGAATGGGAATTTTTCACAGAATCATTCACATGATATTTTTGATGATTTTTAATGAATGTCCAGATTTGATACATCATCCTCCAGGATCTCTAATGTAGTTTTAGGCCCCTATGGATATGTTTCATCAAATTTGACATGGATATATTCTTCCAAACATTTATTTCTTTTATTAAACACTATATTGAATTCACAAGAAATTGAATATCTTAAAAATATTTCTTCATCACTATTGGATGAAAAATTTTCATTATTGTCCTTAGTATTAAGGATATATACATAGAAACCAAAAACATTGATGTAGCTAACTTTGGGTTATATATTATTCCAAAACTCAGAAAGATTCCTTTTAAGAATAGGTCTACTAAATAATTTATTGATTATGTAGCATGTTGTATTTAGTGCTTCAGCCCAAAAATAAATAGATAGGTCATATTTACTAAGCATGGTTCTATAAATCACTTGGTGGGTTATATTTTATCTTTCTATAACTCCATTATGTTGAGTTGTTCTAAGGGAAAATAAATTTTGAATATAACCCTTTTGTGAGAAAAAGGATTAAAACTCTTGATTTTCCTACTCACATTAAGGATTTAATATTATATCTACTAATATTTTCTACAGTTTTGGAATATTTAGTAAAATGAGAGAAGGATTCACTTTTGTGAGCCAAAAATAATGTCCAAGTATATCTTGAAAATTCAACTACAAGAACATAAACATAGTGCTTCACATTTAAACATGAAACTCTATATGCTCTAAACAAATCCATTTGAACCAATTAGAGAGGTTGAGAAGATAAAAATTATTTCTTTGGTTTAAAGGAAATTTTGTTTCACTTTCATTTTTGATAAGGTTTACACACATTAGCATTTGGAAACTCAAGTTTGGGCATGTCTGTGACTAATCACTTTCTAGTTAACATTTTAATGAAGTGAGTGTTACAGTGTCCTAGTCTCCTATGCCAAATCAAGGAATCTTTGAGAAACACACTTAAACATGAAGCATTCTGAGAAGATAATTATTGCATGTTAAAATAATAAACATTTAATTTCTTAATGCGGAAAACACAAATTCATTTTATTGAATTAAAAACATTAAATGAATCATTTTAAATTTAACCTGAAATCTATCATCGTATAATTGTGAAATACTAAGAAGATTATTTTTCAATACCTCATCAAAAAATACATTTGAAATCATGATTGAGTTAGAGTTACTGATTTTCCAAGGCCAAGAATCATTCCATTGGCATTGTACCCAAAGGTGACATGTCCTCCATCAATTTTTATTAAATTATTTAAGCCTGAGTTGGATCCTATCATGTGTCTTGAACACCAACTTTCCAAGTACCATATGCTCTTACAGGAACTCTTTATGTAGATTTCCTATAAAATAGTCAAATAAAAACAGATTTTGGTACCCACACTTGTTTTGGTCCTGTAATATTAGTGATAAGTGCTTTAGGAACCCTATATTTTCCTCATTGGTTTTCTATAATAATTATGTAATGTATTTGAAAAATAAACTATATTTGGTCCAAGAAAACATAAAATAGTAGAGAGTGTATCATAACTTGATCTAGTTGAATATTTTATATAACTGGGAGTAAAGCTGTATCTCTGAGATTTAGAAACAAAATTTTTTCTTCCAAAATTTCTTTTACCAGGTTTATATCCAATTCCAGTAATATATTAAAGAGCAATTTGTTTACCTAAAAATTTAGTAATGGTATTTTTCCATTTGGTAATCCTTTCTATGTTTTTCTCAAATTGTTAATTATATAGTTTTAGTTAATTGTTCTGTTTGATTAATTGATAATTTTTCTACCTTTTTATAGTGATTTCAGTTTTAATATTTGAGGTAAGAGAATGTTTCTTCTTCAAAGACTTGTATTTATCTTTTAATTCATTTCAAGTATATTCTAGAATATTACAGTACACAAAAATTTATTTAGTAGACATATTTTATGAGTCACTATCATTTACAGAATAATAAGAATTGTGTATAGGAGATTCCATTGTCACCTCAGATGTGTTGGTCCTAAAACACATATTGGATTGGTAATATTGTTCATCATGAGATGATTCTGAGTCACTAGAAATGTCCTCAGAAGCACTCCATGTTGCATTCATTTCCATTTTATACTTTCTATCCATGTCCTTGCATTTCTTTTTGTACATGAGCTTTGGAAATCCATCCTTGATATGTTCTTTTCTCTTACATTCATTATATACAATATTATCATATTTTTCAATTATTTTCCAATCATTCTTACAACTACCTTAGTGGTCATTTTTTCCTTGAAGTTAGGATTTCTGAAACCATTCTTCTTCATGTAAAATATCTTAATCCTTTGGGATAACTGATCCATCTCCTCATCACTATCAGGTAAGGATTGATAACTATTGGAACTTTCAACAGAAATATCCAATTTCCAGGGTTTTTTTCTTTATAGGTGGTGGTATTGAATGAAACAGTTTTTCTTTTGGGTTAATCCTCCTCTACCTTGTGGACTTTTGGATCATCTTCTTACACCATCAGTTTCCCAATGAGTTCTTTTACAGGAAGAATTCTAATATCACATGATTCTCTAATAGAGATAGAGGTTCCTCTCCATCTATCAGGTAGGCATCTTATAATTCTCATGACCTGTTCCTTAGTAGTGACTTCTGTTTTAAGAGAAATCATTGTGTTGAAAATTTCGTTGAACCTGAGATACATGTCATAAATAAGCTCATCAGGTATCATTTCAATGTTACCATATTTATTAGAATAAGTATTAAGTATCATTTATTTTACACTACATTTTACTTCATGTGAAACAGTTATGGTATCCCAAATTTTAGGGGCAGTTTTAGAATCCAAAATTATATTAAATTTCTCTTCTCCTAAGGAGTAGTATAAAAGATTCATATCTTTGCAATTGTTATTGCATACAATTTTGGTAGGTTTATCCTAAGTGATTCTATTAGTAGCATGAATCATATATTCATCTATAATTGAATAACATATTTCAAATCTCATACTTTCTAAATGCATTTTAATTTTCATTTTCTATTGAGAAGAATTGCTTCCATTAAATAATGGTGTTCTATTGGTTGAAACACCTTCAAATCGATTATCTAGGATAAAAAAATAAATTTAAAGCACTAGAAATTTAGGATTAACAGAAATTTATAGATCATTAAAGTACAACTAAAATCTCAGTTGAATAGGGTTAAAAACAAAGTATTAATAAGATTTAAAAGCACTCATATGATACCAAATGTTAGGCAGAGTAGAGTACTCAAGAGGGGCGTGGGTGAATTGAGTATATCTTCTTAATTTATGTTTAAAAAAGTTTTCTAAAAAGGGTTCCCCAATAAAGGTAAATACAACCTGGTTAATCAAGTTTATACAATTATAAATTTTTGACTATTTAAATAACTTTTAAGAAGACCAATTGATTCTCATTAATCTAAATATTGGTTATTAAAATTACTTTTGAAGCAATTCTAATAAGGAAATATATTTATAACATCTTTCCATGATTAACTATCAAAGTAAATTTAGTGATTTCTGGACTAAACAGTAAAATAGAGAAAACAAAAGTAAGCAGCACAGTGGATATAAAACAAGTGGTTCAGTCTAAATCTGAGACCCAATCCACTGCAATTTGTGATCACCTTCCACCAAGCAGTTTAAATAAATAAACTAAATACTTAGCATGTATCGGTCTTTACAACAGTACAAATGACTGTTCAGGTCACACAACCTCTTCCAAATTTTTTCATGGGTAAGAACTAACAACTCACACAGGGACTTCATCCAAACTTATCTGAGGGAATACACAGGTGTAAAAATATGTTTATGAAAGGATATTACATATCCATAAATTTAATGTAACATACAGTGTGTGTTTTTATATATATATATACACACACACACACACACACACACTACATTAGTGCTGAAAATAGTACTGAACAGAGCATAATTATATAGATAAGGTTAGAAATTTTCTGAGTGATAGTCTATGCTGATCTGGAATTCTGGGATGATGTTGATGTAGAAATTAAGCCTTATCGTGGAAAATAGAGTATCATATTTCAACTAGACCTGGCTCGGGTTGTTTGTGGTATTGACAATGTGAAGACGTTCTAAATGATTTTAATCTATGGTGTCCAGCATGTTGATTCTAGAATGTATTGTGTTTTGTTCGGGAATGTTGAGTTGCATGTGCCAGTTCTTTTATCAGGAAATCTCGTCTGTTCTTTCTTGTTATGATCTTTGTTTCATTCTCTTCTAGTTTAGGGCCACACTTCTCTTTTATTCTTCGAGTGCATGTGTTAGAGCCGACAGGTTTCTTGTATTCTGCAACTCATACCTCATACTATTATGTGACATGTCTAAAATGAAACATTAATTATGTCAGTGCATTTAAAAACTTCAAATATGACTGTTAGAAATTAAATTAAAAAATGACAAAACATATTTAGAAAAAGTGTCACATTTTGTTTGTAAATGGTGTCTGGATGGTCATGGTGTCTAGATGGTAATGATGTATGAATGATCATGGTGTCTGGATGGTCATGGTGTCTAGTCATGGTGTATGGATGTTCATGGTGTCTGGAGGGTCATGGTGTCTGGTCACGATGTCTGGTCACGGTGTTTGGTCACGGTGTCTGGTGACGATGTCGGGTCAAGGTGTCTGGTCACGATTTCTGGTCACTGTGTCTGGTCATGGTGTCTAGTTTCTTTTCCAGAAAAACATAACCGGTTGAAGACACACGATGTATCAGACATAGCCAAGTATCTGTACTTAGACATAAGTTGAGATATTCAAAGAATGGATTAGAGTTAAAGTTTCATCAAATAAATCTTTATAAATTAAATCAAACACAGTGTATAGTAATAAGACAGAATGTATAGAAATTAAGATCTTCGATAGCTTTACCTAAAGTATAATGATACTAATCATCTGTACATATGATTTGGGATAGCTTACAGAGGGTCAACATTCTTTACTGAATATATATGATTTGGGATAATTAAAACATGATTAATACATGAGGAGTCAAAAACAAATTATTGAAAAATTATAAAGGATTTGTTAAAATTAATTTAAATAAATTTTAAACATAAAATATTTTATAAAACCATGTTTCATTATAAATTATATATCAATCATTTAAAATCATCCAAAACTATTTTGAAATGTAAAGAAATTTTTACATCATTTTCCCGTGAATACATGTAATGGATTTTTTGAAAATTATTTAAGACACGTTGTATAAAAGAAACATTTTTAAATACTTTTTTCATTTAAATCATATAATTAATGATTTTGAAATCATTTAAAAAAATTTAAATGTAAATTTTTTTTTAAAACCTTTTCCCCATGAAAACATATAAAGTAATGATTGATAATATTTTATAAACCATTTTAAACATAATATTTTTTGAAAATATTTTCTAATGAATTATTTTAAAGGAAAATTAAAACACATTTAATACAGTTTTTGAACATAAATTATTTTTTAAAATATTTTTTCTTTGAAGGATTTTATTGGATTCTTTGAACATGATTTTGAAAAAAACTTTATTAAAAATATCTTTTCAAACATATAAAACAATCATTAAAATATTTTGACAGACTATAAAAATAATATTACACACATTTAAATTAATTTATATTTAATATTATCTTAATAGATCATTTAATAAAATTAATGACATATTTAGGAAACATTCTTTTTTAATAAAAAAATTTCTCACTAAAGAGTGAAAGAATATACAATTTTTATAAAAACATTTTTTTTATTTATTTAAGTACCAAAGAGTAGAGAAACTGTACCATTAATTATACAAAACAATTACATATATAGGATAACAATATTAACAAAAATTCATGAGATTTTTATCATAATATATTATCAAGGAAAGCATAATCCTAAACTATCGAGGTGAATGATTATATTGTAGAAAAAACACTTACCGCATTGGTATGTTTGAATCCAAATCCCTATGAAATAATAACAATAAAATAATCATCAACAATCATGAAATGAATATTATTAATTACATAAAATTTCAATTTTATGTATATACACCTTTTAAATTAATATTGTTTCATAACATATCATGTCTCCCAAAAAGGGAAATTGAGACGAAATTACCTTACATATTTGGTAACGTGTGAACTGTAACCCAAAGAAAGAGAGATTACCAGATGAAATTTTAAATACCCATATCTGTAATTATATTAATTAAATAATACAATAATATACAGTATATCCAAGACACAAGATACAGAACTGTTTAATAAGAAAAAATTCTTACAAAAACACATGTGACACTAGAAATCCTCTTAACTTATGTCTTAAATATCATTTCACTCATTAAAACATAATGTATACTAAATTTAAGATGAATATAAATATCTTATAGAACCATATTCAATTATATCGTACCATATATGATTTATTTAGGACATTATATAAGACTTTTATTAAAAATTCCATGTTAATGTTCTGTTACGGGTAATAATAGATTCCATTGCTGATAAAATATTCATATATATACATTATATATTTATTTATAGTAATCTATATTATGTATTAATTGAAATTAAAAACATTTTCCCTATAGATATTTGGTCGCACATACATGTGAGTATTGTTTCCAATTTTATGTCGTATTGAATTAATGGTAGTAAATGAAATATATATGTATGTGTATATATATAATATCATTAAATTATAATTATTTTTTAATATATATTATATAATTTCATTAAACCCATCCTTAATACATTCCACGTAATGTGTGAACAAATCGCATCCCTATGAGGAGGTGGTAGTCTACATGTCCAGAAACGAAGTTTACATATTTCCATAAAATGTAATAAATTAATGTATGTATTATATAAAAAATAAATATAAAAAAATACAATATAAATATCATAAATATCATATAATAATATAAATTTCATCATTATTCTCATTCATAAAAGGTTGTAATGGAAGAAAGAATGACATTAGTTCACAAGGCGGTAGTTCAACATACAAACAAGCGAGGATTGTGTATCAAATTAAATGGAAGTTTGTGTAAGTGTACATCATACTCATACAATAAAAACAACTCAGTATATTTAGTATACATTTTTTATTATATAATCATGGAATAATAATAATTGAGACTGCAGAGATAGAAACAAAACAAAATTTCACATTGAAAGAGGTTACCTCTTCTTTTGGTAATATCATTGGTTTTTTACCAAAGGGAATCCATGGTTGGATTTCATCCAAAATTTAGGATTATATTATTAATTGAGGGAAATTTTAAACTTATTTTGGTAGGTTCTGTATAATAAATATGGATTTAAAGGTTTGAAAAAGTGAGGTGTTGAGTTTCCTTTTATAATGTAAGAGTAGTGAGATCCTTGTTAATATATAAAGAAAACAACTCTTGAGTGGTGTATCTTACATATTTGGCCTCATATATTGATATATTTTAGATAAAATGGGTTAAATTTTACAATAATTTCAATAAAATGTCTTTTGTAAGTTATCCTTGGTTATTTGGCCACCTAGTTTAGAGTTTAATCACTAAGTAAACTTATTTTTACCTTAATTGTTGTAATAAATTTTAATTACCTTCACTAATATATTTGGTAAAAATATATTTTCAAAATATTATACATTATAAATTATTATTATTAAATATATTAAACCCATGTTCCAAATTATATACACAATATATTTGTAAATTAATTTGAAATTAATCTAGTCGATGGAACGAGACTACGTGTTTTTAGAGTGAAAATGTCCTAATGTTTGAAATGTTACTATATCCAACCTCAAAGTGAAAATGATTAAAATGAAATAAATTGTATAAAAATAGGTATAATGGATGAAATTATACTTAAAAACAAATTTAAAAACAAATTTAACATTGTTAATTAATTATACAAAAATGTTGTTTTCAATCGAAATTCAGTGTTTTTTACTATTCATCAAAAAATGAATCATCTTGGAAAAATAACCAAACATCTCTAAAATTAAATATTTAAATTATGATTTCAACATTTATGTTTTTTTAAATTAAATATATTAATTTTTCAAATAAATATATTTAAAATAGAAGTTGCATTAAAATGCCGTGAAATTTCATTGTAAAAATATCATTATGCATAAAATTGGATTTTTTCTGTATATTATCTATAAAACACATAAGTTGAATGTATAATAGAATTTTGAATATGATAAATATATGAATTTCATGAAAATATTTATCAATGGTGGTAAAAATATTTTATCATTGAAAAATGTGATTGACTTCATAAATACCTTTTTCAGCAAAAGATTTCATATATTTTAAAAAGGGTTTTGTATTAATTTCATGTTTTCTAGGAATTTAATAATTATTTTTATATACATATCTTAACCATAGTATCATAATTTAGTTAATCTTATGAACTAATTATATTCTAATTTTTATGTGACAACTATAATAATTTTAATAACACATTGTATTTTAGTAAAACTAAGTCTTGTGTGTCACACTAGTTGTCTAAGGAACTCGACATTGTGTGTCACTCAATCCAAACATTTATTTTCCTATATTGTAATATTATCAAATCGTTTCTTATATAAAAATATCAAATTGGTGTTTCCAAAATATAATGAATTACTTGGTTCTTTCATATAACACAAACTATGTTTTGTGTTACATGAAATGAAAAATATAAAAAATATTAAAGTAATTCAAAAAATTATAATCCATAAAAATTATGGGTGTCACATTATAATCCATATAAAATGAATTTACCCCCAAAATTATTCTACATAATCCAAGGTTTTATACATGAAATTTCCTTTCATAGAAACCCACATCATAAAAATGTAGTCTAAAACTTCATTTAAAAAGGGAATGTTGAAAACATAAGAGATACCCAATGTAACTCCTAACTAGGTTTCCACATAGCAGAACAAAGGTGGAATGCTGAATCATGGACATGTTTGAGAAATATATATATAAAGTTCCAATGGATAGAGATATAAAACATGATTATAAGAAATTTTACAATCACAATTACAAAACAGAATGGTGCTTGAAAAATTTCATCGATGTCAACAAAAAAGTGGATAAGGGGAAATTATTTTATTTCAAAACACTTTTCCAAAAGATGATTAATTTCCATTTGAACACATACTTACATGATTTAGTAAAATATAACCCTTTCATTCAATTTTTCGATTTCCACACCATCTCTTACTCCAAAAAATGGGGGTTCATTTTCCATTGACAAATCATTAGTAGAACATGAGATTTATAAATAGAATTATAGGTCATTCCACCTTTCTTTTTCACAAAAAAACATTAAAGAACATTTATTCTAATATTCTTATGTATTAAAATGGATAGATAACAATTTACTCATTAAAACCTCATCCAAATTTTAAAATTAACCATTCTATAAATGGTAAACTTATAACCCTTTTAAATGATGAAATTACAAAATAGTAGAAATAATATGACTAAATTTATGGAAAAATATTAACATTGATCCCCCATATATTATAAATTATATTTCTGTATCGACATACTAAACATTTAGAATCATTCATCATTTATTCCCTTGAATTATTATAATAACCGAAATTACTATAAATACATACTTAAAAAATATTCTCTCTTATTCCAAATATTATTTGATATATTACCTATTCATATCCCACATATCTTTATCCGAACAACTTTATGTCAAAATTACCAACATATTAAGGGTTATCTTTCCATTATTATTGTTTTGAACATGAAAATAAGCATTCCATTAAATAAATTTCATAGTTTATCTTAACCTTTAATCATTTTTTATAAATATTTATTGAAAAACATATACTAAAAAATATTTATATAATTTTGAATTAATAATTCTTGTATATAAATACATAAAATATTCAATTATTCCACTTCATCCTTAAGACATTAAAATGGTACCTCATCTTATTAGTTAATACAACTCCCCTTTGAATAATCTCATATTGTCTCATTATCATTATAAATATTACCATTAATCATACATCTTAATTAATTATCTTTAACAGCATTCCACATAGTACATTGATTTTCATAATTTCCGTTCATTCAATATTTAATGCATTCATCTTCTAATGATGTCTTTGGGATACCTATATTACAATAAATAATGTTATCCACACTCTTCATGTTAATTTTTTAGTTAAATATTTTTTGTCTTTTATTTCTAACGTCCAAACACCTTCATGTTTCCCTAAGAAAATATTTTGGCTGATTCTATTCACATTATTCAAACAAATAAATCTAAATCTTCATTCTTATATGGTCAACATTACCCAGAAACTCAATGAACTCATTTTTAATCATCATTCCATAGTCTGGGATTTTTTAAGTACCCAATTTTAATCATGTTCTATGAAACATTATTAGGAATGATCACATTTCCACTCACTCATGCGACCATCCCAATTTTTTTAAATATAAAACACATTAGGATTATCCTTTCAAAAATCCCTCAAAATATACTTTAAATATTCATAGGGATCTCACTAACTAATTCTCATACTTGTTTACAAATGGTGAATAAATTATTTATTTGATACAACCTATAACAACATTGTCATATGATACATAGATAGTAAATAATTTTAAATGAATATTCGAAATATTTTAAAGGTATATTCCTAATGATGATAATATTAATGGGTATTTTAAAACGAATAACACATTTAGATACATTAGTGAATGATCTTAAACATATCTGTTAAAGACATTTCCCTTTACTACTCTTATATAGAACTATTATTTATAACATGGGGAAAATAAATATAAGAAATAATGATATCGGATTCCTAGTAAAGGTAAATATGGACGATATGTATGCATAATGCCAGAATAAGGGTTTTATAACATGAGATTATCATTTTATGCTCATAACCTATATAATAAAGATCATATACATGATTCATGCAATAAATATTAGTATTTAATAAGACATGAAATAAGAGGGAATGATGGTCAGAATCCATTAAACAGTAATATGGGAAGCAGACATTGATTTTTTGTCTAAAAATAAAGAAATTAAAATAATTCACTATCGGTCAAGTCATATTGATAAAACCTGTCATGTCACATTATTCAGAATACCCCTACTGGGTTGTAGAAACCGTCATCCCAAGTAAAATTCCTCTTTTATATTGGATTGGTTTCACTCCCTGAACCATATTAGTAGTCAGGGTTCACTCCAAAGAATATCTTAGTAGTCAAGGTTCACTCCCAATAAAATCTAAGTAGTCTAGGTTCACACCCATGACCATTGTAGTTTAAAACGTACAATACAAATCTAAGTTCACTCCACATTCCAGTCATGTCTATTTCATGACATATAAATCATCACACTATGCATTGGAAGGAAATATAGGTCGCACCCATCTTATAAGAAAATCATACATACATGTTCCACAATATAATAAATCATTCATCATATCATGACCAATAAAAAGATTAATTTCATAAACATCATATCATATCCTCTCGAATGATATGTGTATTGTAAAATATTAATCATATCATAATCTCTTAAAAAGGGATAGGTTTCATAATCATGTATTTATAGAATATGCCTTGAAATAAATTAGGATTCATTAGAATTACATCTTGATATAACACATAAAAGATAATGGGGTTTCATAATCATATTTTAATTTTAAAAATAAACCATTCAATGAAAAAAAATTGTATAATTTTATCATATGCATAGTAAATCATAGACTATATCAAAGGATCAAATCATAAATGGATATGAAATTTTAAATATCACCTGAAAATTTTCTTAAGGAAGATAATCCTTCTTTGAGAATGGCTTTTTGAAATATAAAAAATTTTCAAAATCTTTTTATATGAAAGAAACATTGAAAAACATATAATTTCTTCTTATAAAATCTATTAAAACACTAATTAAACTTACAATATTTTTAAAAAATAACGGTGTTGAAAAAATTTAAAGGAATCATTGAATATTATTTTAAAAACATTTATACCTAAAACATTTATGGAAAACTTCTACATTTAAAACTAATATAGGAAGCTTATAAAATCATTCAAAACACGTTTTAATCATAAATCATTTTTTAAAAACATTTTCTATTAAGACTTTTAAAGGAATCATTTAATATCATTAAAAACAATTATAAGGATAAATCATTTAAAAAAACCTTTTACATGAAATTATATGAAATATTATTTCAAAATCATTTAAAATCCCTTAAAAAATCATTATTGAAATCATTTTTCTTTCTAAACATATAAAAGAAACATTAAATATCTTTTAAAAAAATTATTTAAAATTATATTTTAAAACATAAAATGAAATAATGGAGTTGTTTTAAAAAAACATTTCTTAATACATATGACGATTTTAAAATATATTTTCTTTAAAATAATAATAAAAGGTTGTTTAAACCCATTGCTGAAACATTTTTTTTGAAACATGGTTTTTTTGAATAAAATTTATTTTTGACTAAATAAATAAATTAAGTCATATTTTAATAAAACCCATTTTTATAATTATCATAATTACCAAAGACTAGAAAAATGGAACAATCACAAGGATATTAACATGAATAAAAAAGGTCAATAAAAATCATGATAATTATTTAGTTATAGATAATAATATTTCATCAATGGAATTATAAACCAAAACAATCATGATAAATGATGGGATTATAGTAATAATCCCTTACCACATTGGTAAAATTGAATCATAATAACCATGAAATAATAAAATTAAATCAAAAATAAAATATCATGAAAATAAGGATATTCAGGATATAAAATTTCAATGGGATGTATATACACATTATAATATAATAATGGTCCTTAACATGACATGTGTCTTAAATAATGAAAATTTAGAAACAATTACCTTACTCATTGGGTAACATATGAACTGTAAAACTCAAGAAACTGAGAATATCAAATGGATATATATATATATATACATATATATAATGATAACAAAAATATAATTAATTAATGGGATGTATATACACCACATAAGTGAAACAAGTGGTGAATAAGGCATAAGTCTCACAAAAATAAAAGTGTGACTAGAAATCCATTACCTTATGTCTCGACTCTTATTGTACAAATTAAAATATTTGGAATAAGTAAGTTATGTTTTCTATAAATAAATTCAATAACCATATTAATTTATATTATATCGTATATTATTTACTTATAACCATATATTACCCATTTAACAACAATTATATATTAATTTACATTTCATGTAATAACTGATTTATTTTTTACATGTGTTTTGATTTGTAATATTTTTTTCCCCTCACATATATAATGATATAATCATACAAATAGTGTTAAAAATGATATAAATATCATATATTTACACTATTCATTCAATATATGAGTATTTATAATAATCTATAATATAGAAAAATAAAATAAAATATATATTTTATGGAGACGTTAGGCCGTACAAATGCAAAAAAATAGGCTGCATTATTTTGTATTGAAAGAAGGATTATAAATGAAATATATTTATATATTACTTAATTCAAATATAAATATTATTTCATATATATTATATAATTTTACTAAACACATCATAAATACATTCAATGTAATTTGAGAATGAATCACATCACTTTGAGGGGGTGGTTATCCACACATCTTCAAAATAAGATATCGTATTTCAACAAAAAGGAAAACATAAATGTATGTGTTATATAAAAATTCCAGAATCATAAATAATTCCTAAATATTAAATTTATCGTATAAATATTGAAATTCAATCATCATTCTATACCATTAAAGGTTTTAATGATAGAACGAGTGAAATCTGTTTTTGAGATAGTAGTTCACCACACGCATGGATGATGATAGCATGTCCCATTTATTGGGTGTGTGGGTGTGAGTTTGGACCATAAAAATAACATATAAAAAACAAATTTTATTGACTATTCTAAGGCTATTATATAATTATTTATTTATAAGAACATAAGATGTGGATAAAAAAATTAAAAAAAGTTCATGTTGAAAGATGTTACCTCAACTTTTGGTAACTCCTTTTGGACTCCACCAAAGGGCATACTAGGATGGATTTATGCCCAATGGGAGGATTATATGATTATGGTAAGGATGTTTTAAGATTACTAGGGTATTTTATTTATGATATAAATATCTTTTAATGTGTTAATATGTGATGGGGTTGAGTTCCCATTTGTTGTGGAAGAGGAGTGTCATTCTTATAAATATAAAAAGGAAAACACTATTAGGAGAATTTAATAACATAATATACCTCCCATACAAGTTATTTTTCTAGAAAATAAGGTACATGATCTATATATGTCTAGATAATGGATTTTGGAGATATTTCAAGGTTATTTATCCCCTTAAGTTAAATGTTAACCAATTAGTAAACCCGTTTTACCTTAATTATAGTAATTAATATTAAATAATTTCAATATACTTTTTTCAAAAAAAACATAGTTGAACTTACTATAAATTATAAATTATTATTATTCCAAATATTTAATAAATTTTTAAAAAAATTAGACACATAAGAGGATGATATTAAATAAAAATTATTCTCATAAACGAGATAAGACAATGAGTCTTTAAAGTGAAAATTTTCAAAAGGTTGAAATGTTTTAGACCCAATTTCAATTAGAATATTATTAAAGGGACATAAATTGTTTTATAAGGTTTATTATTTATCTAAATAAACTTTAAAATAAGTTACAATATAATTTAAACATTTGAAAAATATAATAAAATTCCCCTTTCAAATAAAATTCATTATTTTTAACTATTCATAAAAAAGAACCTTCTCTTAAAAATACAATAAATTAACCCTATGCCAAATTTTATATTCATATTTAAAAAATTAATATTATTATTTCCAATAAAAATTATAATATTTAAAAAATTATATTTAAAAATGATCTACATTAAAAGGTTGTAAATATACCCTTAAAAACTATATGTTTATTCATAAAGTTAGATTTATTCATATGTCTGTTCGTGAAAAAACATTAGAGGAATGTCAACTAGTTTAATGAATATGATATATATCTATGTATATATATATATATATATATATATATTTTCAAAAAATATATTAAACTTTTTATAATTAATTTATTATGATTAAATATGCTTGATTTCAAAAATGTAATTTTCTCCAAAATTATTTCCTATATTTTCAAAAGTGTTTTATTTCTATGTATAGCTAACGAGTTAGAAAATAATTCTTTTTATAAACATTTGTTAAAAATATTTTAGAAATTTAATTACTATTATTCATTATTGTCTTTCTGATGTATAGGTTTTATCATTTATAAAATATTTACAAAATTATTAATATTATATTATATTTTTGTATACCTAGGTTTTCTGTGTCATGAATGTAATCAAAGGAAATCGAAATTATTTTTAAAACACTCTAAACATATTTCATCTTGTATTACATACCAATATATGTGTTTCTTGTAGTACATTCTCTACATGGTGTTTCCTATAAAGAATAAATATCACATTGCTTTTGTCTAACACAAGAAATATTTAGTGTTGTGTAAAATAAATAATATTTAAAAGATCAAAATATATAAAATAATAATTATTCAATCAACCATGTTATGTTACCAGTTATAAAAATATCTCGGGTTTTCTTCCTGAATCACTTTCTAATATTTTGGAAAATATTTCTAGAGTCGGCCACTGAGCTAGCGTGGGAATCCCAGGCCCTGGGTGCTTTCGTTTCGAAATATGAAAAATATTAAATATATTTCTTCACTAATATGTATTTTTGCCTAAAACTGAAATTACATTCTCTCAAAGTCTACGATCATATTTTTGGTAATGCGGTTGAGTTTGAAATGTGGTGTTTACCCAAGATGTGACATAAAACAATAGGAGCCGAGAGTCTAATATGAATGAGATTTGGTGGGATTTTTTGGACGGATTAATTAATTTATTTAATTTATAAACTTAATCATAACCTAAATCACCCCTCACCACTATTTGGGTTCACCAAAAAAGAGATCCATGCCTCCGAAATCTCCCTCTAATTTTCATGTGTTCCTTTTGGAGATGAAGGAAACCACCATCGAATCATCAATCCATGGTGTTGTTGATTCCCATTTAGGATGAAGACCATCATCAAATTGTGAACTAGGAAATCATGAGCACCAATCTTATTGTAAATATTTGTATTTTCACTATTGAGGTAGGTGAATTTGAGTTTGGGTCTTAATCCCTTACGTTTAGAATTGTTCTATGGTTCTAGATCCCTATTACATTTTTTGTTGATCCCTTCTAGGTGGATCATTGGGTTTTTGGTTGAATCATGGTGAATTGGGTGGTTTTCAAAGTAATTGAGTACTACAATTACTATCTACATGGCATGTAGTACAGTGCCACACACCAGGTTGCTCATCCTATTTGGGGAAGAAGAACATTTGGTACTACATATCATGTACAACTTTTACACGTCATGTTGTTCCATAATCCATTTGTCCACGGGATGTGGCATTGTATAGCTATGTGAAAAGACATTTTCATGTACTAACAGAAAACCAATAGACACTGAAACATGGTCCAATACAATGTCCTAGGAAAACTACCATGGTTGGTGGATATTTTTTAGAACCCTCCAAATAGTAGGGATACATGATGCTTAAGGGACACAATTGGGAAGTTAATGTAGAAGAATATCACATCCATGGGATGAGTGATGAGGGATATGGGATGTACCTCTTCTACATGGAATGTACCCATTCATGGGATGGAACCCATGTGGAAAAGATACTTGGGAAAGTTCCTAGTTGGTCTCACATGTTGTGTCTTCCCTGTTTTACATCGTGTACTACTAATAGATCATCTAGGGATATTCTATCTTTCTTTTCTACTTCTCTAGGACTAGAATTTTGGGTTGTTAGTAGTCTATCAATAGTGGTTTTATTCCTAGAATGTGATATTGGCCTCTGTTATTATGTACAATATATGAGGTGTTGCAAATTTATAAATATGCTTATAAAGTGGTGCCTTTCCAATGTTAGAGATTGGTGTGGTTTTTATATAGAGACAATAGGACTATTACTCCCCTATTGGACTAGGGCCCAGGTTTTCCTCACCTCTCTACTTAGGTGTAGACACGACTCCCCAAATCGTGGGAATGGGTTTGTTTCCATTTGGTGGTTTCCTCCAAGGGTGTTACGCTCTTGATGGACTATGGTGTGGGTTTCCCCAAGATGATCATGAAAGTATAGTAGGTACTCCACTATTGGACCAGGTAGTGGGTCCTCTATCCAAGGAGTTTGTACTATCCTTTTGGAAAAAGTTGTGGGTCCTCCATATATGATATACAGATAGAGTGGGAACTCCCCTACCGAGTCGGGTAAGGGTCCTCTATTATAAGATCTAGTACTCCCATGTCCTTCCAGGGCCCGAGTCCACCATACGTGTTGTTACGTTAGAGTCAGTACACCCCTTCTATGTTAAGGAGCGGGTCCTCAAGCAATGGGTTGGTACTCCTATGTCCTGTGACTGTGTAGTTCTCCCATAGTGAAAAAGTTGGCAGAGTTGGTACACCCATATCGTTCCATGGTGTGGATCCTCTAGCCACTGATTAGTACTCCCCTATGGGGTTAGATCGAGGATCCTCAATTTACAAGGTTATACTCCCCTAATATATTAGGATTTTGTTCCTTTATGATTAGTACTCCCCTGTTGGATCATGTTGTGGGTCCTCCCTTATGGATTAGTACTCTCATCTCTCTGACTAGCAGCATGGAGTAGGTTCTTCATTGGAGTTGTAACTCCCTCTTTTGTTGGATATAGATACCAGTAGGAGGGTATTCTACTTGATGGTAATAATACCTAGATAAGTGTAATTACTCCATCTATGGATAGAGGTGGGGTACCACCTTTTTGGATTGGGAGAGGTCTCAATGTTTAGTTAGGATCAGTACTCCCTCGACTGTGGTGTAGTGGAGAGACGTGAGTTTTTCCATTATCTCTTGTTAGAGAGGATGAACATGGTGCATAGTCTGGAGCGGTGGTCCCCAAATGGTGTGTTGTAGTGAGGGGAAGGCCTCTGCACATGGTTTTCTTCAACTTTTCCTAGGAATGAGGATGAAAGGATAAGACATCTAGTGTTGGGCACCAATGAAGGACCTGAAAAGATATTCCAAATTGAGAATGTTTTCTAAGATGTATCATTAGATTTTGAAGATTTTTTCGTGTTGGAGTGAATTTATTGGACGGGTGAAATTTGGTATGTCTAATATACTGGATTTTGTTATCTTTGATTTATGTTATGGTTATATCCTACGAAGAGAATCATGTTCCTAGTTATGAGGTTGGAACCGCATGAGACCTAGTGTACGAGATAATTTTATCTGAATGATTTTTGGGAGTCCATGCGGTGTTGCCACAAGTAGGGGGAGTCACCCCTTGTAGTCCGAGATTACATTTCATGTAGAGATATGGATGGTTAGATATGAATTTTATCTCTCGATTGGGTTTCCCTCTTGCTGGTTCGAGTAGAATACTTCCCTTCAGTTTCTATCCTAGTCATTTTTAGAGTGTCTATGGAGTAATTTTATACTCACCACTATAAGGGGTTTTCCCAAATATGTTTTTTATATTTTCCAGAGCACAGTCCATTCTATGACTCTACAGAGGACCTAAGGTAGGTGGAGATTAGTGTGCTAGACAGACTAAGGTGTTAATAGTAGCATGGTTGAGGAAATTTTCAGTAGTAGATGTTTACAGTGATCCCCTTATTCTGAGCATGTTGGGTGATTTTAATGATTTTTGGTGGTAATTATTTTACTCCATTAAATCTTTTACTAGATATGTAGTAATATGTCTGTATGATTTATATGTACGCATGCATTGGTTTCAATTTTTAAATTAGATTTCATAATTTTGTGATCTTGTAGATTTGTGTGTACGTACAGGTATATATGAATTGCCTCCCATGATAGTGATATTCCTTATTGGCACTAGTTTCCAGACCCTGGCCAATTGGAGGTGAGCTTGGTGAGTTTCATCCAAGGCCCTATCTAGTCGGGTTGTGGAAGAGTGGTATCATAGGTTATTGGATTCCCTTTGGGACCCTAGTGTCTTGATCTTGGTTTTGGTTTTAAATAGATTGTGTTAGGATGTGTTGAGTTTGGATCTTAGGTCAGATGTTCTAGTGTTGGAGAGGTTTCCGAAAAATCCATTCCCCATGACTCTAATAACCTTCTTTTTGACTTGGTACATTAGGATACTGGTGGATGTGAAAATGACAAATCATTCATATAGGACTGGGATTTGTTTTTTCATATCCTTATTGAGTGAACGTCGAAATATACCCATTGATCATTGTAAATATTGACTCTAATTCAGGATGACACTGTGAAGATTTCTAGACAGTATTCAACGGTGGGATTGTGATGAAAACTCACCTCATAATGAGGCTTTAGTGCAAGAAACTAATTCTGACATGGTACCTCTGGGTGGTCTATCGGCAGTGCCACCACCAATAGAGAAGTAGGTCTTATAGGCAAATTAAGGTGAGGATGCGCATAGGATGAGTGACCATAAAATATTATAGAGGCTTAAACCTATGAGTTACCATTCTATTTTACACACCAAGGCATTACATTAATAACTTGAGGATGTCGCTTGTCTTTTAAATTTAGTAAGGAGACCTTCCGATCCAATGGGGGTCCTAGGGATGCGCCTTCTACAGGGTTAAGAAAGGTGATGATGGAGTCTAGTTATATATATTCTTGAATATGTGATTCTCATCTAGAAGGATTTTGATAAACTTTTTAAAGAATATTTTTACCCAATAATGTCTGGATAATATCATATCGAGAAGCGTCTCCACCTTTGGCATGGTAGGATGACAGTGACAGAGTTTTCAGTGAGTTTCAAAGACTTGTCCTAATACTCCATGGATATGTTTTGGGGTCCATTATTCATATAACAGACCATCAAGAAGTCCTTTCATTGAGATATCAAGGTGTATATGATTCGATTGTGCATTCCCACCTATACTGGAGTGTTAGAGATAGCTCTAGTGGTGGAAATCTTCATTTCTGAAGAATATGTGGGTGTGACCCGCATTAGTGGCCATGAGGCTGAGGTTTTTTCAGGATTTGATTGATGATAGGTAACATGGTCAGGGTGTAGGAGGAAAATCCATGCCCATACATAGACACATGGGTCTATAGTGTATGAACCACTCCATGGATCAGGTCAGCTATTAGAGTTGCATTGTTATGCTAGAGATATTCGAGGATATCTCACTACATATTCTCTGACCTACATTACAACTAATAGGGTACCAACTAATGAGCCTCCATGGAAGAGTTATCTCATGGATCTAGGAGCTACGTGAGCTGGAAGTTGAGGTGAATGAGCTGAAAGTGTGGCTGCGGGTGGCAGGTAGTTTGAGCTGTTACCACCACCCCCAGGGGGCCTGTTTTAGGATCATGAAGCTGGAAGACATGGGAAAGGAAATCTTCAAGCGATAGTTTCCTTTGACCCAAATTTCTGAAGAACGAATATAGGTTTTCCTTCCCTACTTATTACTTTTTTGGCACAATTAATTGATAGAAACTATTGTGGTTAATATTTTTCTTCCACTGATGCTCAATGTTTAACTAGGGGATGTAGGGAATTTGTAGGACCCCATTTTGATAGTTTCAATAGAGGCCCAAATAAGACCCAATATGTTTTTGGGAAACCCTTTTCTTTTTGATTACCCTCATTTGTTTGGTTTCATCTTTTTATGTTACAAACTCATGGGGTATGTGGTGAAGTTTGACATAGCTTTGAACTCATGAGTTTTTTGAGATTCATTGCCCACGTAGACATATTTTTGTAATGATATTAGAACTGTGCTAGTGAGATAGTTCCACCCAAGTTAGAGAGTACTGAGGTTCGATGAATGTGTTCCTAAGAAATGCATTTTCAGAGAGTGGTCATGCAATGATGTCTTAGAGAAGGACCTGGAAAATCTAGTAGAGTTTCTTACTAGACCCTCTTTAGTTTGGTTGCCCTAAAAAAAGGGAGATCCTTACAATTAATCATTTCATACAGTCATTGTAAGATGCTATGATGTGTATCTAGTGTGAACTGGTTTCCTGCCATCCATACTCTGCTGGGATTCCACTAGTGGGTGTGGTATTATTTCTTTTTTGGGGAAATGTGTTACAATCTGATGTTTTTAGCCGCAGGTCCTAGTGAGACCCAATGTTTACTCTTTGGAAGCCCTATTTTGTTCTTGAATACACTCATGTGTTCAGTGTCTACCTTTAATGTAAGACTCTTGAGCAGGATATTGTACAGTCCATCTAGGTTTGGATGAGAACTAAGGGGTTCTATCTGTGTCTGAGTTAGGTTAGAAAAGCGGTGTACCTCTAGGACCCATGATTTTAGATGGACCGTGGTTCATGTTTTTTCCCTTATCTCGTAGGTAAAGAGACATTTTCCCATTGTTCCAAGATGTTGTCCTAGTATAAGCTAGACATAAGGGTGGTTTGATCTTTTTGTTTCCACTATGAGTGTTTTCTTGTAACTATTATGGGTTCCCATGGTGAGATCACTGGTGTGGGATTCTATTGGAGAGGTTTGTATCTTCCCTTATGATTATCCTTTCACTTTTCATGATGGAAAGATTCTAGTGTGGGGAGAATTTAATGACTCAAAGTTTTACCCAAAGGACTTTAGAAAATTTCTTATAAAATTTCTAGATTCAGGTGTAGATTTGGCACGAGATTCGGGGGCCTGGGTTACATTATTTTGGTAATATTAAAAATATTTTTTCATGCATTTGCAGTTTAAAATGAAACATAAATAACTACAATTCAGAGTCTTGAACCAAATTTATATGATGGTGGATGAGTCCAGGACGTTGCATTTACCCTAATCGTGACATAAAACTATCAGTGTCGAGAGTTTGGGATGATAATGATTTGTATGATTTGTTTATGGTGGATTAATTTATTTCATTAATTAATTAACAAGAAAATAAACTAAATCACCCATCCCCGTGTTTTCTTTGGAGCTCAAGAAAATAAATAAAAGCACCTCCCATATCTCCCTCTAATTCTCCCTTAATTTTTTTGTTGATGAAAGAAAGTTCCATCGAATAATAAATGTGAGGTGTTATTGATCCATGTTTATTATTCATTCCATCGTCAGATCAAGAACAAGGAATATTTGGGAACAATTCTTCCACATAAGTTTTGGTGTCTCACCAACAAGGTAGGAGGATTTTATTTTCTATCATGTTCCCTTTCGTTTTTTGTGGTTCTAATGTTATATAGAATTATAGTATTTTTTTATTGACCCTTTATAGGTATATATATGAGTTTTCGGTTGAATCTGAAAAATTAGGTGGTTTTGAAAGTATGTCGTTATTGGAATAATCATCTACAAGGCTTGTAGTTCAGTGAAACACACAATGTAGATCTTTCTATTTGATGAAGAATAACATATGGGACTACATTCCTTGTATGGGTATTATACACCATGTAGTGCCTTAAACAGTGTGACTATAAGACAAGTCTTGGGATTTTCATGTGAAATCACATGGCTTTGTACTAACACACGACCCATAAACATAGACACTAGTTCTGGTACATGAATAATGGAAACCTAGATGTTCAGGTTTCCATTTATCTTATCACGCAGTGTAGTATGGGATAAATGTCCTGTGAATGACATATTTTTTTTGTCCAGGTAGAAGTGGAACATGGCCATGGGTCATGTGATGAGGGACCATGTGTATACATATTCTACACATCATGTACACCTACATGTATTGGAACATGTGTAGAAAATATACATAGGTAGGTGCTGAAGCGGGCTCACACGCAATGTGTGCCCTAGTAAACGCCATGTATTACTTGGAGATCCTCTAGGGATCATCTTCCTTTCGTGTTTCTATCTCTAGGATTCATATTTAGGCATGTCAGTAGTGTATCTTGAGTGGTATTTTACATAGGTTGTGATAGTGTCTCCATTTATGATTTACAATATATGAGGTGGTGTAAATTGAGAAAGATGCTTTTGGAGCGATGGTAAGCTGATGTTGGAGACCGATGTGGTTCGATTAGATAGATGTTAGGAATATTAATACAATAGTGGACTATGGAATGGGTTTTCCTCACCCCTCTACATAGGTGTATATGAGACACCCCACAACATGGGTCTGAGTTTTTAACCATTCTGTTGTTTCCTTCTAGGGTGTTACTCCCCTAATAGACTAGGGTGTGGGTTTCCACGTGACGTTCGTAAATGTTGAGTAGGTACACACTTATTGGACTAGGGTGAGGGTCCTCTATCTTAGGAGTATGTAATCCTCTATTTTACAGGGGTGTGATTCCTCCATATATGACATATATATTGAGTGGGAACTCCCCTAACGGGTAGGGTGAAGGTCCTATATTATAAGATTCGGTACTCCCCAATCTATCCAAGGTGCGGTTCCCCATACTTATAGTTCTGGGAGTGTCGGTACTCCCATGCATTGTTATGGAGCGGGTCCTCAATCCTAGGGTTGATACTCCACTATCGTTTCTGGGTACGAGTCTCCCATAGTGAATGATTTGGTTTTTTTGGTACTCCCCTATCATTCCAGGGTGCAGGTCCACAATCCACTGAGTAGAACTCCTCTATCATGTCAGGGTGTGGGTCCTCTATTTACAAGGTTGTACACCCCTATCATATGAGGTTGCATTCCCTTCATGAGAAATACTCTCTTATTGTGTTAGGTTATGGGTCATCTCTTATGAAGTAATACACATCCATCTCTGTGTTGCAGCGGGAGGAAGTTCCTCCAATGTATTTTGATCTCTCTCAAAAGGATAACATAGTTATGGGGAGCATGCCCTTCCACTTGATGTGAATGATAAATTGTTATAGGTTAGTTCTCCCTCATTGTACTATAGTGTGACAACTATATATAATAGAAATAGAGGGATCCTGATTTAGTTAGGAGTAGTACTCCCATGATTGTGAGGAAGTGGCAAGGAGTGAGTCTCTTTGTTCCCTCTTATTAGAGAGGTTTCACGCATTACATAGTCTGGATTAGTGCTCCATCAACTATGTGTAGTAGTGAGGGGTGGGAATCTTAAATTTTGTTTCATTAGCTTGTGATGAGAGATTTATAGCGATAACAAGAACTCTGGTTTTGGGAACAATAGCGGGACCTATTACAATATTATTGATGTTTCTTATTCTCTTAGAAGTACCATTAGGAATGATAGTGTTGTTCTCAATGGAGTTCATATCTTTGACCTGTGCCTTCTTGGATAGCTAATCATGTTTAATGTGTTCTCCTAATTTTTTTATGGTTAGAGCTGATTAATAGATTCATGTTTCTAGATATGAGGTTAGATCCTAATGAAACTTAGTGTCTTCAATGAGTATATCAAGGTGATTTTTGGGAGTAAATTTGGTGTTGTCACATCTCGAGTTTGAAAACCCTTATAGGCCTAGATAACATTTCATGTACAAATAAGGATGGTTTGAGATGGATATTTCTATCATGATTGGGTTTCCCTTTGTCTAGGCTGATCGGATGGTTTCCCTTAATTTTCTATCCTTTTCATCTGTGGTTTGCTGGGTTCCTACAGATTTTTCTATAATCACCCCTAAATGAGATTTTCTTGAATAGGTATGGTGTCTTCTACATGCCATAAGACATTCAATATATTCCAAAGAGGTCCAAATATAGGATAAAATTAGTGATCTATAAACATGAAGGTGTTTATTGGAGCTCAGTCAAGGAGATTTCCAGTAGTTGAAGTTGACATCGATCCCCTTCTTCTTATCATGTGAGTAATAATTATAGTTTTGTTTTGTGGTCATTAATTTTCCCTTTTTACACTATCATAACTTATATTGTACTCTGTTTATGGGATATAGTTGTATCTATGCATTGGTTTCATTTTTTTTATATTTCATTATTTTGTGAGCTTCAAGATTTCTCTGTGCATACAGGTAATTAAGAAAATCATCCCATGTTAGTGATATAACTTATCATCAGTATTTGTTATCCCTTGGCCTATTAGAGGCGGGCATGAGGAGTTGTGGCCCAGGCCCCATTGGGTCGGGTCATGATAGTTCTATTATGTATTATTTCTTAGAGTAATGGATTTTTTTCATTTTATTTTTTAGTTTAGCTCCCTCTAAATGGATTAATGTATATATTTCCATAACTAGGAAGTTCATAGTGGTGTCCTCAGGGTTTGGGGAACATACTAGAGGAAAAATATTACAATATATGCTTAGATAATTATTTATGCACAATTTTTAGTAATTTTGATCCATAACTGTGTGACATATAGAAGGAGTATCATGGTTAATAATTCCATACATGGTGGACCACGAAACTATGAAACATGATATAAATTTTGGATTGTGAAGAGTTCATGGACATCACATGGTTTTACAATCCATTTTAGTGGATTGGAAAACTGTGGGGATCAAGTTTCTTTTAGACAAAGGGAACTACATAGTTGGTTCATTATTTTGAAAAAATATGTCACTAAATCATACAACTTAATAAGATATGGATTTTACCATTTTATATCCAATATTTAAATATTTATACCCCAAATTTATCCCAAATATTATCCCTATACTCTAGGGTGAAAACCAAGAGCTCTCCCCTCCATGGATATTTCCCCTTCAATTCTTATGAAAATTATGTGTCATTTAGTGTGAATCAAGGATCCAGGTAACTCTATGAGTTCTTTTCCTTCTATATTCTATAAGAATATTTTTTTGGTTGATCCATTTATTAATAAGCATCTAAACCTAATTTATATGGATTTCATCTACTTGGTGTTTGTAGTTATTTTTAGTATGAATCAAGTGCCATCATCGGAAAAATATTTATCTATGAGAGGTAGGTAACTAGTCATCTAGATATTTTGCATATACCTGATTTTTTTCATGTGTATGTAGTGCATTCATACAAGACCATTATTTTTCTCTTTCCATCGAATAATGAAAGTAATATTATCCTTAAATTGATATGTGATACTATTTAGGGATGTTTTTTTGTTCGTTGATGATGTGATACCGAAACTAGGGATACCCATAGGGCATGCTAATCCCTTTAATGTTGAATAACAGGATAATAAATGTTGAATTTGGTAATTTGTGACACAAAAATGGTTGTATTTATATATTGGTATGTAATCTTCATAAACTTATTATAGGTATAAATTAGGGATAATAGTTTATGTCATGTTAAGAGGATGAATTCAAATATTTTCAATGCTTATATTTTTTTTAATTCATGGGATGATTTTGAAAGGGTATCAAATGCGTGCTTTGGGATTTGATTTAGATATGGTATTCAATAATTGAAAATGATTTTTTTAAAGTAGAAGATGTTTTGAAATGATATGTTCACCTCAAGGTGATCTTAAATGGGTTTTTAAATGGGTTTAAAATAATGGGTGTCATTTTTTACTATATTTTATATTATTAATTGTAAACCTTAACAAAACGCTATCCAAATTTTTTATTTGTTTAAACATTATTGGTGGTGGCATACTAAGTTTTTCGGTCCCCCTACTCATTCCACTATGGAACATGGGCACCTGAGAAGATAATACATGTTTCTATTACACGTTGAGTATAAAATCATGACATTCTGGTATTTTTGTTGGTAAATTGTTTGGAGAATCTATTTTTAGTATTTAGTTTTGAGTCATGAAAATATTCATGTTTTGTATAGTTCATTTGTTTGGGGGTAATTATTGAATGATTTCAAAACAATTGTGTATATATCTCATTTTTATTTTATGGTTTACTTGGATATCCATCCATTTATAGTATATACAAGATGTTTTAATTCATGAAATTATTTTTACTCTTTTCACAAGGATAAGTTGTTATAGTATCCCCATTTGGTCTCTATAGACCCATGATTATAGTCAACATCCTCTAGAATATGGGGAGGTTCCCATGATGTTATGTGGAATGGAAACTTCGAGAACTAGTACAACACCATCCCTATAAGAATTCTATAAAGTGGTATATTAGGAGCTTCATTTATTTATACTTTTTGTAAAATGGTATATAGAAAACAATGTTCTCATCAAGTCTTGATAATGTGATAGTTTTAGGGTTCTTGAAGCCCCATATATGTGGAAAAAACATGATTCTGGGGGTGTGTATTTATGTGTTTCTCTAATATTTCTCTGGTGGATGATATTTATACCATGAGTGGAGCACTAGGATGTAATTTTATTGATTTAGGATTTTTTTATTAGGAAAAATGGGAAGAGGTTGTCTGTGGGTTCATATATCACACACGACACATCGTTTTGGTTGGTCATATTTTTAATTCATATGACTGACTTGTGAGTGAACTCAGTTTTCACCAAAATCAATGAATAGTGAAATTGAATAAAGATAAGATTTATGAAATGTTGGGTGAACATAATTGTTGGAAATTTAAATTATCATGTTTTAAAACAATAAATATAATCATAGTTGAATTTGTAATGATTAATCCTTTATACACACTAGTATGAGTATCCTATGAGTTGTGATTAGACCCTATATATTGGTTTCTTTTGAAATGTTATGGCCCCAGTTTGGAGACCAATTATTGTGGGAAATGAACCCTGATGGGTTTGGTTGTGCTCAATAGTTGAATGTTTCTTTTTTTTTTGACTTAATCTATGTTATTACTTTAGGGTTGTAAAATAGAATCTGATACTGTGAATGTGGTAAGACACGTTTGTTGAGGCCATGTGTGTTGTGTGTTTGACACTGAAATGGGTGTATTTGGTTATGGTGTCAATTGAATGGTTTGTGGTTTACTTGTTGTCTTAGACATCACGTGTTTTGGAATGTGGGTAGGAGTACCTCCTATTATTGGTGACAAATTTTATGTTTGATGTGTGTGTATTATAGAGATATCTAGTGTCCTTTTTCAATATGTGGCTCCAATTTTTGGAGTCGGAACAATTTTACTACATAGAGTTACTCATGAGGAGGTTTTCTAGGATTATAATTCCATTGAGTTCATAAGTCATAGGTGTGCGTTTTTTACTTTTTCTTGTGGAACACAAAGACTCCATCCAAATGAGGGCTTTGCATAGTGGGATAAATTGTAAAGGTTGTGGTTTTGGAAAATCTTGGGTAACATATTGGTAGGTGATCATGGTGATGTGTACGTCTTAGAGATACATGATTCCATTTTGGATGTTACAATGTGTGTTTTGGGATAAAGAGTTTGTCATTTTTCTTGAAATCAAAGTGGTAAGTGTCAGATATATGTGATATTTCATCGCAACGAACATTTTGATAGACCGTGTGTGTTTTCATTGAGAATAATTTGGGGTTTCTTGGTAGAAATTTTTTAGTGTTGTTCTAGTAGGTCCACAAAAGGAATTTGGTCATAAACTCTTAGAAAAGAGATGTGAGGTGGTAGTGAGGTCTAGTTAGAAAGTTCATCATGAATCATGGTGGTCATTTATTAATTATATTCTCACAATAAGGGAGACTCAAAGTCACTATTAGGAGTTGGAATGTACCACTTGTTAAGGGTGACATTGCTAATGGATATTTTTATAGTGGTTTCTAGCGACGACATCTTAGTGTAATCAGAATCTAGTGAGGATAATTCCAAATATACTAACATCATCCAAAGTATTCAAACATATCATCAGATATTTCCAAATATATTTGAATTAATATCTTATTTGATGAGGTTCCTCCTCAGAGTTATAATGATTGAGTCGTTTGAGTGAAGTCATGTGGTTTGATGTGATACATCAGTTCCCTATGAATTAGGTCCTTGGAATGGACCGTATATAGAAAAATTCAATCAGTTCTATTATTAGAATCCAAAAAATGGTGAATGTTTACCTTTAATTTGGTTCTCCATGTTTGAGATATATTATCTCTTTAACTTTCAAGGATAAATGGTGAATGTTTTATGTGTTATGGTTGTTAGAAAAACTTCTATTAGGAAGTGTAATTGAAATTGTGATGGTGGGTAGGGTAGTGTCAGTCACAGGAATATGAACCTTGGGATGTAAGTGTCAAAAAAATATGTAATTGGTTGTGGATCAGTTGAGGAGGCACTGGGATTACAATTAAAAAACGATGATCTTTTTTGGTGGATGAAGTAGTTTATAGAGTCTATTATAGAGAAGTGGGTGATTTGTCGAATTAATTTCATTTCAATTATGGGATATTCTCTAGTATGTGATTTTATATGGTGGTGGTATGCCATAAGTGAGAAATGTAGTGGCTTGGGAATTTGGTAATGTAATGATAGTGGGAGTCAGATATTTTTGGGATGAGTCAGCCAGAGATGGCCTGAAATGTGTTAGTGAAAACTCTGATTGTGGAAAGTTGAGAACCATATTCGACGCGATGCATTAAAAATGTTGGACGTGTTGTGGGATTAGAAATGGCGTCTAATGCCAAAAATCAGTTGCTTTTAGTTCAGATATGGACAACCGGTATGCATTCATTTGAAATAGCATTTGATTATAAGGATATATGATAGTTTTGGATAGTTTTCCAATGGTTTATTGGGCATGTTATGTTTTGAATAAACACCAAGAACATTGTGAAATATTCAATTTGACGTTTTATTGTACCTTTTTTATTGTGGACATTACAACCACAAGATGTTGTGGGATATGAGTAAAACTGTATGTTGGGGAGCACCATTGTAGATGAGTGGTTAGTTGGTGATGTGATCAGTGTTATAGTTTGAATGGTCATGGCTATGTTCCATTTTGGTGTTTCAATTTTTTTTAACTGTAATGGGAACTTTGTTTGACCATATTGGTGCTTGTGAATAAAATTTTTCTTGGGTGGTGTTTTGCGTTATAAAATATGGGATGAGGATGTTGGTCCATGACTTGTGTAACGATTTTGGTAAGGGGTGTGCTTGGATAAATAGTGATCACATGATTGTTTTAAATTTTAAAAGATATTGAATCATTGGTTTCATAGATGGAATCATTTTAGGATAATTGGGATCAGGATATGGTGAGGTTATTTCAAGGTGCGATGGGTCATTTGATTTTCAAGAGATAATAGGACTGGTGATATTCTAATTGGAACCTGTATATGTTATTTTTACATATATTGATGTTTAATATTCCACAATTTTAATTTTTTTTACGTTTTCTTACATACATATAATGTTCATTTCCTAATGGTAGTGATGATTCTGACACTGATGTGTCCTTTGAGGAGAATCTTACTTGTGTAGTGAATCATAAGGGGAGAGTTTTGGGGGTAGGATAATGATTTTGATATGAATATTTTGATGGCATGGATTTTTTTCAAGAGGATACATGGAAGAGGAAAGATTGAATGAGATCCCAGTTTCCTATTACTTTTTCCATTAGGGATAAGTGAAAATTGAAAGGGAATCATGGGGATGAGTAGTTAAAAGGTCTAGAGACTTTAAGGTCCCTATGGTTCATTGGGTTTGTTTTAACATTAAATTTTAACTAACCTTAATTGAAATTGGTTAATGGATGTTATATCATTATTAGGGAGGGTTTTAGTCGTGTCTATGGGGTTTATGGAATGGAATAGAGGTAAAATAGGCCAACCTATTCTGAGAGCATGGTTAGCTCACGATTAGTTTTAATCATCTTCCCTAACCATATGGCCTGCAAAAGGGGGTGTACGGTTTTAAAAACTACGTGTAGCATCCCAATAGTCCTTGAATCTTGATATCGTCATAGTAAAGTGATGATAATATTACCAGAAGACACATTTTCTACACGAGTTGGTGGAAAGAAAAATCGTAAGACAAACATGTATGCCTCATAAAAATATAGTGTTTATTTATTCTTTTACTTAACTATATACATTTATTTCTTAAATTTCTCACCCATATGACTCTAATAGGCCTAGGGGAAAACTAAGAGCCCTCCCCTCTTCTAAAATTTATTCTCCTTTGATTCTTAGGTGTTTGTTGTGTCATTTAGTAAAAATTGATTCTCAATGTATTTTTATGACTCTTATTCCTCATATTGTAACGCCCCGACCCCAGCTACCCAGAGCCGGTGCATTACTTCATAACATTGGCATGATCACAAAAGATCAAGTCTCGAAAGACCGATTAGTTTAGTAGCCTTGGAAACACTAGATACATTCATAAGTCTTTCATTACATCAAAAAGTAAACAAACTACAATAACATGGTCTTCATAGTCCACAATCATATCCCTTTCTGACTACCCCTACAGGTCACTCATAAATTACTTCTTCACATCCTGGAAAAATATTAAAACATTGAAAGGGGTGAGCTCAGATGCTCAGTAAGGTTAAAAATATAGCCGAAGCTTTCATGAATAAACATTAACATTTAAGGCGATGTATAACTAAAACAAAAGCCTTTTAAACTTGAACTTCAACATAATATGGAAAAAGTAAAATGAGATAATTCCATTCACCTCTTCACATGGATATTCTACTGGTCGAATAATCACATGCAATATCAATAACCACTTTCATAATGATGGAATGCATAATGCCAGACTATCATAACCACGTAGCCAAGGCCTCGTGCCAAGACCACAAATAAGATTTTGTCAAGGCCTCGTGCCAAGACACTAGTTTGTCTCATGAGACCTGCCGATGCATCGAGGAGCTATAGCGGGCTCCACCCGTCACTTATTAAGTCCAATGCATTCCTCATATGAATAGGTTTAAACATATCATAAACCATAACATAATCGTATCACATAAAACATGCATAAAGGAAACATAACATTTCCACATTTCAATCACAAGATATAAATACAACACATTGATATAATAAAACTCTTTCAAAACCATTTTCAATACCAAAATAAAATAAAGTTAAAACTTTTTATTTATTTTTCATTAAAAAAATGATGGCTTGTAGAGGAAGCCGAAACTCAAATAATGGTCACGGCAGCGGAGAAGTCGTTGTCGCCGCATAAGTACAGAAATAAAAACATTCCCTTTTTGTCGTTTAGTAAAGCGCTTCGTATAAAAAAATATTCTTTTTGAATAAACGTAAAAGTAAAAGGGGTTTATACACCGTATAAAAGAAAGTTGTGTATAAAGCCAAATATGCCTCAATGAAAGGAGATTGAGACAAAGTCCTTAAAAAGATCATTTTTAAAATAAAATAGATCTATTATGTGTATTCACTATAGGTACACATAAATAATGCAAAATAAGACATAATAATATTATGACATAATTTGAAAGTAGGATATTAACCCAAAGAATGGAAGTTGGGTTAAGAAATTCCCTTACCTTGTGTCCGACTTGACTCAACCGTTCTTTAACCTCCTGAATAATAAACTAGAGTTAATATCTACCTTATTAAGAACCATTTTAAATTTCATTATACTTTTTATATCACTTATTACAATGTTATGAACATTATGTAATTATTTAAGTTAATAACGGTCGTTTTGTTGATCTTTGGTACTTGAGTCAAAAATAAACTTCTTATAATTACAAGTTGTTCATGTGGTGAAATATCCATTATATCCAGAATTAGATTCATGATGTAGATATCATATATATCATATATACAGTATATACATTCATTCATAATGTCACGTAACATTTAGAGGTAATAAATGAAATGCACCGTTCATGTAGACGGTAAGCCGTACGTACGCATGAACGCTACGTTCATTTATATTTTGTATTTAATGGAATGAAATCATAATGATATAAATTTATAATATAATTAAAATATAATATAGTGTATAATACCATTTAATCCATCCTTTATACATCCCACATATGGCATTAACGATTCAAATCACTTTGAGGGGGCGGTAGTCCGCACTTCCTAAAATGAAATTATCGCGTTTTACCCATAATGGAAATCATAAAGTATGCCATAAATGAGAAATACATAAGCATAAGTAAAACATAAACATATTATATATCATATATAAAAATAGTGACATCTTAATGGCCACCTTTGAAGGTGTTATATGAGTGTTGAACAATCATCGTTTCGTGAGGCAGAAATTCGCCATCCACAGAAACCATATGTTCTTTAACCATTAGATGTAGGTGTGTGTAAGTGTAGCTAGAATCCTTATTATAACAACATCCTAGTATATTTAGGATACTGGTGTTGTTACAAAAGAAATGAATAAAAAGAGTTTAGGGGGTTGGAGAAGAAAAATAAAACAAAACAACATTAGAGAAGACATTACCTCAAAATCGGGTAACTCTTTTTGATTTGAGCCAAAGGCTTACTTGTGAAGAGTTCTGCCCAAAGTAAGGCTTCTAGGAGTAAGAGGGGGAAGTTGGAAGAGTATTTGGGCAGAGGTTGGCCGATCCAAATGGCTTGAAAGTGTAAATTTGGTTGGAGAGGTGGGGGCCTTTTATAAGTGGAGAGGAGGGGCACTTTTGGAAAGATCGAAATGTTACATTATTTCACAATGATTTTAGGATTCTAAAGGTCCCACACTTATATAATTAGTGTATAAGGTGATAGGGGTTCTAAATATCTTAATCCAATAGGATTTGGACAAGTGTAAGCCTTGGATTTTTCATTATCTTCTCATTTTATTTAAATCGTTAAATAATGAGGTCATCGCCACATCATAATGATGTCATAAATAATTTAATTAATTTAATGTCTAAAAATTATAAAAAAATACTATGATGTAGTAAATCTTTTTAGCTTTCTAATAAATATTTATAATCAAAATTGTGACTTGTTTAACCCCACGTAAAAATTGTTTTAGTAAAACATTTTATGTTTGTGTCATTTTTTACTTTAACATTAAATAAAAGGTGTTTATGTCATTTTCTAAATAAAGTGGCTCCATGGGGTCCCCAAGTTGACCCATGGGTTGTCTTGGTCGGCCATGACTCATCCAATAGGAGTAGGACAAGTGTCATGCTCATCTCATATTATAAAAACATTGTTTCTACCTTAAACTACACTAATTAACTCTAATCGCGATTAAGAACTTAAAAGTTACTATTCACCAAAAATTATTTTAATCTCATTGAACCACATTTTACTTCTTAATGACAACCATGTATGTCGGATTTTTGAAAATCAAATCACAGAAGTGGTAATATTTCATTTTACCGAAAAATCAGTTTTTAACAACCACTTAGTGGTTTCACTATTCATCAAAAATTGAAGTTTTTCAGAATAAGGCCAAAATTTCACCCTAAGCTATAATTGATATTCCGAATTCAAAAATTATGTCTATTTTAAAAAATTACAAACATATAAGTTGTATTAATTAATTTTATAATTAATTCCCGCTGTTACAACAAATAGCGTGTTTTTAAGAAACAATTTATATCAAAAGTTTGGCAATTGTTTATGTCCAATTTCAATGTTAAATTAATTATAATGACCACCATTGGACAAAATGGTAAAAATATATTATAATTATACTTTAAAATCACTAAATAGTATAATTTATCACTATAAATTATTTTGTTTAAAAAAAGTTGTTTTTAAGTATTTTTCACTATTCATAAAAAATTGGAAGTTCTCAGAAAATTACAAAAAAATCAAATTTCGATAATTTCGATATTACGAATACAAAAATGAAGTCCATTTTGAAATATAAAATTTCTATATTTTAAAAAGTGGTTATTACTATTCATAATGGCTACTTTGATTAGTCGCGGTGTTTTAGAGCTCGAAGTTGCGTACAATGCAAACTATTGCATTATTGAATGAGAAGCGTATCGTGGAAGATCGGGGTGTTACATTCTCCCCTACTTCAATAAATTACATCCTCGCAATTTGAAATTTTTCTTTGAAAATAAAAGGTTGAAAAGAGAAAATACCTTTGAGGAAAACCCACATCGGAAATAAGGTTAATAAAATTTAGCCTTAATAAGAGGGAAAGGGAAATGAAAAAGTCACCACCCAATTGTGATCTCGATTAGGAGAACATTGGTGGCAATTAGAGACATATAATTGGAGGAAAAACGTAAATATTTATAGGGAGTGATTGAGGTCGTCAATCACAATCAACTGTCAAATTGAGGGCCTCAAAGCCTTCAATCTATGTTGATTTAAAATATCATCAGTTCAACAAGACATAAGGTATTAGGATAACACATTTTTTTGTTTTAATATCCCTTTACTAAAGCTTAAGAATTAATTTATTCATTGAATAAGAGATAGGTATATATATATTTATGCTTGACAATTAGAGTTTCAACCTTCAACTCATCTTTCACTCAAAAAGATAATATAACTCAAAAATATTATACTTATCCTAATTGTATAAGGTTCCAAATGTTAACACATACCATTTAGATTAGTAAAATTATTTTTTAATAACCAGGGACTTCCTGTAGGCTAGTGGTAGGAAATAAAGGCTTGTCGCACTATGGTTGTGGGTTCGATTCCTGCAGCTTTGTCCGACGCGACAGGTTATTCCCCACCCTGCAGGTTGTCCTTTTCCTAAAACTATAGTATTATAATATCCCAAAAATAATCTTCAGAAATGCTTTAACCTTAAACAATACTATCCATGGTTCAACTTAATCCATTCCAACCTTAATATTTATCCAAAATACCTCCGTCCAGACTTTCTCTAAAGGGTCGTTAAATTCCAAAATCAATTGTAACCTCAGATTCCCCAAACAAAGTAAAGTTTCTCTTATTGTCACATACTAAAAATATGATTACCTTCATCATATTAAATCCTTAATGAAAACAACAAGTACTGCAGTACAATCCTTATATATATATCACATTATTCTAACAACCAGAATATAATCCATTAGTCCAAAAGCACCAATACATTAATTATTCCGCTTCAACTATAGTCACAGCATAAGATTGGCCTTGATCCCTTGTCCTTTTCTGAGGTAAGTTTCCTTGACGCTTAGGACATTCATTTGCATAATGCCCCATTTCCCTACAATTGTAGCATTCAACTTTGACAGCCTCTTTATTTCCCTTGCAATCACGAGCCTGGTGACCTTTTTCTCCACATTTATAACAAACTCCTATTCCTTTTAGACAAGTACCAGGGTGATTCTTCCCACAATTATCACATAATGGAAAATCCTTCTTTCCCTTTTTCCCTTTATCTGTCTCCTGTTCCCTCGTTCTCTTCTTCTCTTGCTTTACCTTTGTCATAAGACTTAGAGAATTGCTTTTCTGTCTTGATAGCACACGAGACAATATCTTCGTATGATGAGAAGGATTGTGATACTAAAGCTCGACGGAGAAATGGTTTTAACCCATCAAAGAAACGATCAATCTTACTCCTTGGGTTACGTATATAATCGGCAGCATGCCTCGCTAACCTTGTAATGTTATCCTCATACTTTGCGACATTCTCATCCTCCTTCTTCCTCAGACTTAGAAATTGCCTTTCCATATCTGCTCGATGGTCATGAGTAAAGTATTTTTCTAAGAAAATCTCTTTGAACTCCCTCCATTCCATATTCGATACGTCATCATCTTCCTTTGTGTTTTGAATCAGCGACCACCACTGATCGGCATCTCCAGTGAGGCGGTAAACTGCCATGACAACCTTCTCCCTTTCACTACTCCCCAAGGCATGGAATATTTTCTCTATGGAATTTATCCATTGCTCAGCTACTATAGTATTTGTACTCCCATTGAAGGTTGGTGGTTGTTGCCTCATGAATCGATCTAGCATTGATCCTCCACATTACAGATCAGGGTGCTCCATACGAGTAAGGTTATTATTCATAATCTGAGTGAGTTGTCCCAATACGGTGAGAAGCTGATCGGCACCAGTTGTATCACTAGCTCCACCATAATTATCCTGAGCAGGAGCGCAATCCCTACACGGAGTGCGTGCATTGATACGGTTTCCATTCCTTCCACTAGGCGCCATTTCTAAATAATGGCATAAACTAGATTAGTTCATGAATTAAAATACATAATTCCATACTTGTAAAACACTTAACATAAATTGAACTAATTATGGATATAATCCATAATTATAAAAATGTTTTCTTTGAGGAAGTATATACTCGTAACCCTTCATAGTGGTTTGTAAATAAAATGAGAATTATCCTAAGCATATCCCCCAGGAGTGTCGTAACCAAGAGTGCAGCAAGGCCCGTTGTCGTGCACCAGTTCCCGTTCGAGTCTAGCTCAAAGCGGTGTTTTCAGGTTTTACCCCTAGGTACATCTGTGCCAGAGCCGCTTATACCTGCTCGTATCCAGACAAGGATGTATTGCTCGGAAAACTCATAACATCTCTATAATACCAAAATTCTAGTAAGTTCTTCTATACTAATCCTCAAAGTCTATCTTTGGGCTATGTGCTCTAATCAGGGTTTATCTAAATCTAGCTTCCAAGGTTAGTACTAAACTGACTCTGATACCAACTGTAACGCCCCGACCCCAGCTACCCAGAGCCGGTGCATTACTTCATAACATTGGCATGATCACAAAAGATCAAGTCTCGAAAGACCGATTAGTTTAGTAGCCTTGGAAACACTAGATATATTCATAAGTCTTTCATTACATCAAAAAGTAAACAAACTACAATAACATGGTCTTCATAGTCCACAATCATATCCCTTTCTGACTACCCCTGCAGGTCACTCATAAATTACTTCTTCACATCCTGGAAAAATATTAAAACATTGAAAGGGGTGAGCTCAGATGCTCATTAAGGTTAACAATATAGCCGAAGCTTTCATAAATAAACATTAACATTTAAGGCGATGTATAACTAAAACAAAAGCCTTTTAAACTTGAACTTCAACATAATATGGCAAAAGTAAAATGAGATAATTCCATTCACCTCTTCACATGGATATTCTACTAGTCGAATAATCACATGCAATATCAATAACCACTTTCATAATGATGGAATGCATAATGCCAGACTATTATAACCACGTAGCCAAGGCCTCGTGCCAAGACCACAAATAAGATTTTGTCAAGGCCTCGTGCCAAGACACTAGTTTGTCTCATGAGACCTGCCGATGCATCGAGGAGCTATAGCGGGCTCCACCCGTCACTTATTAAGTCCAATGCATTCCTCATATGAATAGGTTTAAACATATCATAAACCATAACATAATTGTATCACATAAAACATGCATAAAGGAAACATAACATTTCCACATTTCAATCACAAGATATAAATACAACACATTGATATAATAAAACGCTTTCAAAACCATTTTCAATACCAAAATAAAATAAAGTTAAAACTTTGTATTTATTTTTCATTAAAAAAATGATGGCTTGTAGAGGAAGCCGAAACTCAAATAATGGTCACGGCGGCGGAGAAGTCGTTGTCGCCGCATAAGTACAGAAATAAAAACATTCCCTTTTTGTCATTTAGTAAAGTGCTTCGTATAAAAAAATATTCTTTTTGAATAAACGTAAAAGTCAAAGGGGTTTATACACCGTATAAAAGAAAGTTGTGTATAAAGCCAAATATGCCTCAATGAAAGGAGATTGAGACAAAGTCCATAAAAAGATCATTTTTAAAATAAAATAGATCTATTATGTGTATTCACTATAGGTACACATAAAGAATTCAAAATAAGACATAATAATATTATGACATAATTTGAAAGTAGGAGATTAACCCAAAGAATGGAAGTTGGGTTAAGAAATTCCCTTACCTTGTGTCCGACTTGACTCAACCATTCTTTAACCTCCTGAATAATAAACTAGAGTTAATATCTACCTTATTAAGAACCATTTTAAATTTCATTATCCTTTTTATATCACTTATTACAATGTTATGAACAGTATGTAATTATTTAAGTTAATAACGTTCATTTTGTCGATCTTTGGTACTTGAGTAAAAAATAAACTTCTTATAATTACAAGTTGTTCATGTGGTGAAATATCCATTATATCCAGAATTATATTCATTATGTAGATATCATATATATCATATATACAGTATATACATTCATTCATAATGTCACGTAACATTTAGAGGTAAGAAATGAAATGCACCGTTCATGGAGACGGTAAGCCGTACGTACGCATGAACGCTACTTTCATTTATATTTCGTATTTAATGGAATGAAATCATAATGATATAAATTTATAATATAATTAAAATATAATATAGTGTATAATACCATTTAATCCATCCTTTATACATCCCACATATGGCATTAACGATTCAAATCACTTTGAGGGGGCGGTAGTCCGCACTTCCTAAAATGAAATTATCGCGTTTTACCCATAATGGAAATCATAAAGTATGCCATAAATGAGAAATAGATAAGCATAAGTAAAACATAAACATATTATATATCATATATAAAAATAGTTACATCTTAATGGCGACCTTTGAAGGTGTTATATCAGTGTTGAACAATCATCGTTTCGTGAGGCAGAAATTCGCCATCCACAGAAACCGTGTGTTCTTTAACCATTAGATGTAGGTGTGTGTAAGTTTAGCTCGAATCCTTCTTATAACAACATCCTAGTATATTTAGGATACTTTTTTTGTTACAAAAGAAATGAATAAAAAGAGTTTAGGGGGTTGGAGAAGAAAAATAAAACAAAACAACATTAGAGAAGACATTACCTCAAAATCGGGTAACTCTTTTTGATTTGAGCCAAAGGCTTCCTTGTGAAGAGTTCTGCCCAAAGTAAGGCTTCTAGGAGTAATAGGGGGAAGTTGGGAGAGTATTTGGGCAGAGGTTGGCCGAGCCAAATGGCTTGAAAGTGTAAATGTGGTGGGAGAGGTGGGGGCCTTTTATAAGTGGAGAGGAGGGGCACTTTTGGAAAGATTGAAATGTTACATTATTTCACAATGATTTTCGGATTCTAAAGGTCCCACACTTATATAATTCGTGGATAAGGTGATAAGGGTTCTAAATAGCTTCATCCAATAGGCTTTGGACAAGTGTAAGCCTTGGATTTTTCATTATCTTCTCATTTTATTTAAATCGTTAAATAATGAGGTCATCGCCACATCATAATGATGTCATAAATAATTTAATTTATTTAATGTCTAAAAATTATAAAAATAATACTATTATGTACGAAATCTTTTTAGATTTCTAATAAATATTTATAATCAAAATTTGTACTTGTGTAACCCCACGTAAAAATTGTTTTAGTAAAACATTTTATGTTTGTGTCATTTTTTACTTTAACATTAAATAAAAGGTGTTTATGTCATTTTCTAACTAAAGTGGCTCCATGGGGTTCCCAAGTTGACCCATGGGTTGTCTTGGTCGGCCATGACTCATCCAATAGGAGTAGGACAAGTGTCATGCTCATCTCATATTATAAAAACATTGTTTCTACCTTAAACTACACTAATTAACTCTAATCGCGATTAAGAACTTAAAAGTTACTATTCACCAAAAACTATTTTAATCTCATTGAACCACATTTTACTTCTTAATGACAACCATGTATGTCGGATTTTTGAAAATCAAATCACAGAAGTGGTAATATTTCATTTTAATGAAAAATCAGTTTTTAACAACCACTTAGTGGTTTCACTATTCGTCAAAAATTGATGTTTTTCAGAATAAGGCCAAAATTTCACCCTAAGCTATAATTGATATTCCGAATTCAAAAATGATGTCTATTTTACAAAATTCCAAACATATAAGTTGTATTAATTAATTTTATAATTAATTCCCGTTGTTACAACAAATAGCGTGTTTTTAAGAAACAATTTATATCAAAAGTTTGGAAATTGTTTATGTCCAATTTCAATGTTAAATTAATTATAATGACCACAATTGGACAAAATGGTAAAAATATATTCTAATTATACTTTAAAACCACTAAATAGTATAATTTATCACTATAAATTATTTTGTTTAAAAAAAGTTGTTTTTAAGTATTTTTCACTATTCATAAAAAATTGGAAGTTCTCAGAAAATTACAAAAAATTCAAATTTGGATAATTTCGATATTACGAATACAAAAATGAAGTCCATTTTGAAATATAAAATTTCTATATTTTAAAAAGTGGTTATTACTATTCATAACGGCTACTTTGATTAGTCGCGGTGTTTTAGAGCTCAATGTTGCGTACAATGCAAGCTATTGCATTATTGAATGAGAAGCGTATCGTGGAAGCTCGGAGTGTTACACATATTATCTAGAAGAGGATTTTATTGGTTATTCATTTTTCTCAATATATTATATACAAAATTTACAGTCAGTACAAAACCTATGTGTCTGAGGATGTTTTAGTTTGAATCAATGGATATTGTTGTATATATGGTTGTCTATGAGTGTGATGGAGTTTTACTTCATGTTTTTCCCATTTCAATGATTTTTTCATTTGTATGTAGTGTTTAAATAACTTATCATGCTATTGTTTATGAATTTTTATAATAAATGTAATTTTTCCTAAAATTTATATACAGGACCCTTCACATTCCATGTTGGGTATTTGGACGATGTTATACTAACCCTATGACTATGTAGAGGGTATTTTTATCCCATAAAAGTAGGATAAAGATATATTTTAAATGATGAGTATGATAATATTTTAGAGAAAAGGGGTTGTAATTTTCATTTAGTGATTTATTTTAGTAATATGGATATTGGGTATAAATTATGTATAAGGTTTTTATGAAATTATAACATGATGAATTAAAATATTATTTATACTAAGATTTTTTGTAATGCTTGAGACATTTAAAATGATTTAGAAGGTATGTTTTTTTTTAAAATAAGATGATTCCCAGGTCAAAAAACTAGAGCAATAATATAAACCAAGAAAAAATTCACAAGTCAAAAGAGGATAATTTATTACAATCTTTCTGGTGAAGAGTGGTGAATTCAACCGGAAGGATCTCTATGCACGTGTGATTATTACCCACACCCTTATTGGCAAGTATGTACGCTACATTATTCACCTCTTTGTATGTGTGAGTGTTAATATGATTGAGCCCTTATAGATAATGCACTAAGATGATCAAATTTAGGAGTGAGGGCCCATTCCAGGTGAATTGTTCCATGTCTCAGAGCCTAAGAAATGGTAATCAGACCACTTTAAATTCAGACACTGTTCCATTCTTTTTTCCTTACCAATCAAAATCATTAATGACACCGAAACTATCTACTACCAAGGAGGAGACATTACCACACAAACCATATAGGCATCCAAGAATGTATCTATTGTGGTTTTTGGATATTATTATTTAGCCAGTAGGTCCAGGGATTCCTTTTGAGGTGCTATCAACTTTCAGCTTTATCCATCCATGAATAGGTGGTTTCTAGAAAACATTTATCAGAGCTTTCGGCGGGATGTATCTTCCTTTGATCTCAATCCGTATTAGGATATAGAAATCTTAAATTGAATTGTGGGAAATCTATACTTCCATGATTCTTACCTACATGATCACGGTGTAGATTTTAATCTGAGATGCATGAAATTTGAAAGTATTATCTTTGGGATTAATTTAATTTCTTTCTTACCATATTATATGCATCAATTATTCCACTACTATAATGAAAAGTTGGCGTGCTTTGGTTTTTTATTTTTTTTATAGTTTTCAATGGGTTAAAATGATGTGTTTAAATTGATATTATTTTAAAATGATGAATTGGCCCCGAGGTGATCATAAATTTCTATTTAAATGGGTTTCAAATAAATCTTTGAAATACATGATTAGTTTTAATTTTTACTAAAAATGAGTCTATATCTATTTTAAAATGATTTTAGATTAAATTAATTCCTTAGAGATTTATTTGTTTTTCCAAAAAGGAATACACATATTGTAAATGGTTTTATTAGTATATATTAAAATACCATTTAGTTTTTTGGTTTTATTTCATGACAATGGGTTTGAGATTAATTTGAGACATGTTTTGGTGTTAAGGGTCTTTAGGACCTTTGTAAAATATATCATATTGTTGTTAACTAAGAATTTTTTACAGTACATGTTCTTGTTATTAAATGTGAATTATAAATTATAAATTATTATTATCAGAAAAATTCTATGTTTGTTAGACATGGGAAATTTTTTGTTTATAAATAGGCCTCTATTGGTGGACCATTAAAGAGATGAATAATGGTTTATTTGGATGATATACTCATGCACTTAATCATTGGATTATAAAATATTGATTCTCAAGACCCAATGATGTATTATGTTCTTCAGATATTAGACCGAGGTTCCTAATCCATGGTTTTGGATAGACTAATCCTCTAGCCCCATAGATGTATTATATTGTTTGGGTACCTACACATATTCTACATGGTATGTTGAGTTTAAGTAATATGAATAATGAATTCCCCTATGACATAATGATTTTAATCCCTTTTTGGAATGTGTTTTGGAGTTCATGAATGTGGGGAAAAGGTTAAATGGGTTTGAGTATCACTGAGAACTCGAGTAAAAAAGTGGTTTATTTGAATACTATTAAATAATGATTCTCATTTTGTTTACAACCATTTTTATTATTCCTTATACACCTATATAAATCATTTTTAAACTATTTATTTCATTATACACCATTGGTGATGTTTAAATAATTTTTTATCACATGTTGTGTGGGTCTCTATAGCATGTAGGTACCCAAGAAGCTGCTACTTGTTTTATGTATATGTTCAGGACAAGGACCTAACTCTCTATATCATGCTAAGGTTTATTGGAAAGTGCATTGGATTTTAGTAACTTTAATGGACTCAGGACCCTTTCTGTGGTTTTTATATTTCTAGTATTTTGGGAATTTTATTTTAAGACTTCTTGACTGGTAGTATATGCATCCCAATATTTTTATATGATTTACTTAAGAAAATATTGGAAAATTTTATACATCATTCAAGTTGTGGGTAATAATGTATGTTTTATCAATTGATATTTTCTCCCCTCAAGTTTCACTTCGATAAGTGGGTATTGGGTCCCTGTATTTATTTCCATTGTCTTTAAATGCTAGTTGATAGCCTCTAGCTTATGTGGAGGTACACCAGATTTCATGTGTTTCACTGGCTCAAGGAACCAATTTAGTGTAACAAGGGCTTAGATTCTATATGTTGGATGTTTTAACAGATCCACCAATCATGTCTATAAAATGGAGTTAGAGGAACATGTTTCAAAGAATGTATCCTTGTGGTTTATTGAATAAAAATTTTACCCCTCATGGTAAACATACCCATATAAATCTCCACTTGAATCCTCTCATCATTGAGTGAATACTTCGTTTTGGAGGCCTACAGATAATACTATGTAGTACATAAAGCTAATGTTAAACCATAGATCCACTTGATGTATATTAATTTATAATGGAGGGATGATAATATAGATCCAAACATAAATTATTCATGTCTCCAAAACACCCATTGGTGTTTCATAACTTCAGAGGAATGGGGAAAAGCTTTCATGGGTTATGTCTGGAACATTGAAAATTTTACATGCCTATAACTACTGATGAAGAAGGTGGAATATACCATTTAAAATCACCAAAAAAATTCAAAAAAACCCCTTTTTATTCATCTTCTTCTTACAATAACCACATAGAAACTATGGGAAAAAAGGAACCCCAATTAAACCCATCAAACAAGGAAGATATTGGCCTTCCATCATTTATAATTCCACCACCTCAACATATATTTCAATATTTAACCAAAAAACATCAACTGGGTATAAGATAGAAATATAATATTAAACATCTAAGTCTAAATATTTTTATTATATACCTCCATAGATGAAGTCACTCAAACATTAGTGAATTAATTTGTGTACTCCTTCCCTAATGGATTCCCATACTAATGTTTCAGAAACTCCGTAAAATTTTCCAAATTCAAGGATTCATGGTGGAGCATCACAGTGATGATGTCCTTTAAGTATTTCATCTTTAACCCCATATTATTAATTTCCAAGACACCTGAGTCCCACAACCCTCTACTCAGACCACCAAGCTTGAAAATGACACACTGGAACATTAAAAGACTCACAATATTGTTTAGCATATCATTGACCTCTTAAGGATCATTTATCCCCTGGAATGAGGGTGGTTTTAGTACAATAAATTCATAGTATCAAATTTATACCCTAATAAATTCAAGGATTTACATCTAAATCCAAATATAGGGTAGGTAAGAAACCATATCCCATTTCGTAGATACTGAATTTTACAAATTCAATATGATTCAGTTCAATGGAAGGGTTTTCCTTCCATGGTTCATCAATATCACCCTCATAAGGAATCACTCGAAGTATTCTTGGAGGCATGGTACAACACAACAATAGTCAAAGAGGCACAAAAATAAAAGATCTAGAATTTAATTCATTTTTCAAATAACATAAACTAGCATGAAATATTATGATACAAACAAAATGAAAACTAATATAAAAACTCTCTAAATCCCAAAATAAACATTTATAAACAACCCATGGTAATTTAATTCTCATCAAGAAAATATATGGTAAGGAACATTCTTGATTCGTACCACTTAAGTCCCTGTATTTTTATCTACTCTCTGCCAATACATCCAAAAATTAATAATGGGAACAAAAATAGAAAATGATCCCTTTAATTCCATTTTTCACAAACCAACCCAGATTATCGAAACCAACCATAACCCAATGTTGTTCTGATATCCTAAAAAAGAAATTTTTTTAAAGACCCGTAAATTTCAAGGAATTTTTCCCATAAATTATTTGGGATTTTACGAGTACACAGTTTCTGACGGCACCTGATTCTGAGGCCCGGTGTGCCCGAAATCAATTTCCAAAGTTTAGCTCGAGTAAGTTCAGTGAACGAATGAGTGGGTTTTTCTATCTTTTGAACCGGTGCTCAGAATTTGAATCCGAGGGAACCGATGAAACCGTAGTGTCAGTAATTTCTTAAGAGGACTTTTACCAAAGATGCGTCTGCTTTGGAGGAGTTGTTAATAATGTGGATTAAATAAAAATGGTGAATAAAATTTGTGGTAAAAATTTTATTCTTTATTTATAAGTGGTTATATCCTAGGTGTGGGAGTTGGGGTGGGACCCACTAGTTACTAACTACCCCTAAGAGGATATAGGTGAGGTGGGGCCCACATGATCCCAACCCTTCACATTCCCTAACTTTATAATTCCCCCCTTTATTTGAGTAACACCCCTCTCTCCCAAAATAATTCTTGCCAACATACCACTTAATTAATTAGACAACTCAAGTTTTATTAATAAAGTGATTTTTTTTAATATGAGTTTATTAAATGCATGTAAAAATATTAAAATAAGGGAGGGCCTTATTTTATTTGGTTAGTTTTGTTGTGTGAGGAAATTTGGGAGAGAGCCCTATTCTCTTTGGAATAACTTCATCCTCCCATGAAGAACTTCATCCTCCCACGAAGAACTTCATCCTTCCACGAAGCATGTCACTCTTCAACGAAGAACACCAATTCTCCGATGAAGAACGTTGAATTGGCAGTTCTGATTATATCCATCCTCTTCTTCCTCTGCAAAAAGAGAGGGGACACCGACATTCGTCAACATTTGCTGAGGTAGGGGTTAAGTTCAATTTTAATGAATCTAAATTGTGCTTGTTTTATCGTTGATCATTCTGTTTTCTTTGGCCGCTTGATATCGAAATAATAGGAGGAGATCGGACATAAAAAACACGGCCGTTTCTCCTCGCCGTTTTCTTGTTGAACAATAATGACATTTTAGGCGAAGGTAGTGCGGTGCCGTTACACCGCGCGGGAATGAAGAGGACCGCGACCGGAGTAGGCCACAGTGAAGGTGCGCGGCGACGTCGTGCTGCACCGGTGAGGCCAAAGGAGGATGCGGACAGGAGCGGGCTATGACGGATGGGTGAAGCGCCATCATGCTGCACCGGAGATTCAAGGGGGGGTCGCGGCCGGGGCGAGCCGTGGCGGTCTTTAATGGGGCGTTCGGACAACCGGTCGCCGACGCTCGAGAAGGCGGGACCGGTACGGGTCCTCTGACGGCTCACAACCGGCCGACCATTATGGCCGACCATTTCTATTGAAACAGGGGGAAGTAACCCCCCAGATTTTCCTAGGGCAGACCCCACCATGGGGCCGCCATTTCCGAAACAAAGGGGGTTGCTCCCCCTTCGCACCCCGCTCGGCCGCGCGCCGAGCTGCGGCCAGCTTCCAAGCCGGGCCGCAGGCCCGCCCCGCCACGGGCTAGGCCGCAACCAGCCGGGCCGGGTCTCACCCAAATGGGATGGACCCAGACCTAGGTCGGTTGACCCGGTTCGGCCAACCCAGGGGGTATTGGGCTAGGTCGGACCGGGCCCAAACCCCCTAGTTCCAGACCTGGTTCATTCAGACGCCCATATATTGGTCTATGGACCTCCGATCGATGCACCTTCAGTTGCGTTGGGATACTAGGAAAATGACGGTTGTTTCCCTATATTATACTCAAGGTTTTGGTGAATTATGGGTATGGCCAGGTTGGTTCAAACCCGAAACCGACCGGGCCCTTGGAGCGGAAACACTTATAATTCAACGACCGGATGTCCGAATAACATACCTTCAATTACGTTTAATTAATCTTAGTGAGAAGGTTCTTTTTGCTTAATCCTACTGAGATTTGTACATAGCTCGAGTATGGTCGGGTTGGTTTTATCTTAAAAACCAACCGGGGCACTGGGACGAAAAAGCCAATAACTCTCCGACCGGGCGTCCGATTGACACGCCGTCTATCACGCTGAGTTCCTATTGATGAGATAGAACATTGTGATTCATCAAATCTAGACTTCATGAAAGTTGATGTATCAACCCCTTGGCTCGTGGAGCGAACCCTCCTGGAATCGAGCGTGTTGTGTGCGGGAACACTAGAGTTGGATGCGACTGCGACGACGATGGTGACTGTACTTGGATTCTACGTGGGTTCAGCAGCGAGGACTACTGTACTTGGATCCTCCATGGTTTCAGAAGCGATGATGACTATACTTGGATTTGACGTGGGTTCGGCAGCGATGGTCACTATACTTGGAGCCTACGTGGGTTCGACAGTGACGAATTCTGTACATGGATCCTACGTGGGTTCGGTAGAGTAGATGATTCAGAGGACACATCTAATCATCTCCACCCCTCTTCATGAGTAGTATAACTGTGTGAGCTGAGTCTTGACTTTCAATCATTATCCACGTCATGATTGACTTTCTTTCCTACGTGCATTGGGTTGTGCTTTTTTGTGTGGATTGGGTTGTACTTTCCTGTGTGGACTGTGTTGAACTTGGGCTCGGAAGTTGGAGCTGAACTGGAATCGTTGACTTAGGTATATGTATGGTCATATATCTATGTAGTGTTGGATGATACTTATTATTTGAATCTTTCCTTTTTGGTTTATCCTTTGTGGATTCTGGGAGGCCTTCGGGGGACTCGGGGTCCCTATTGAGTATCGTATAGTCACCCCTACATGGGCTATGCCCACACTACATTGTGTTGGTTGCAGACGACTGACAGCTCTGATCGTGGTTGAGGCCAAAGGAGTGAGACAGTATATGGAGGTAGACTACCATGTGGAACATACACTGAGTGGATGGCCGGACCCGAGGAGCCGGCGAGACTATCTGTACTCACCCTTCAGGTGGGAGTTCTGGAGGATATCTTGGTGGTTGCTGCTTTACTTTTCAGCTATTGTAAATTCTCATCTTAGTTGTACTATACTTTCAGTTGGGTTTGTATACTGGCCCATTTACTTTCCAGCAGTTAATTTTGTACTCAGTTTACTTAGTGTTTAATTCATCGTGCATACTCTATGGTGTTTGTTTTCTTTTATAAAGGCAATTCCTTCCCTTTTATAGGTATTTACACCTTTGGTGCTAGTTACCAGCCCCTGGCCTATGGAAGGCGGGCCTGGGGTAGTCCCGGAACGGGCCTCAAGGAAGGGTTGTGACAAATTGGTATCAGAGGAGTCGGTTCTACAATAGAACTAGGTACTCTGATAATTTATTCAATATTAATCAATAGTGTTAAGTGTATTGAATATGGTTATTAGTTCAGGGAGTCTAGTGTTGGTGCGGCGGACGACGTATCCATACACCTGGACCCTGACATATGATTTCCCACTCATTGCATGAAAACATTGATTGCATGTGTGTTTCAAAGTTTTCTTTGTGATTACTTTGTGTCGGCTCACTAGGTATACTGTATTAACCGTGGAACACCTGTTTCTTTTCAGGATGGCCCCACGACGACTGCCAGGTAGGGTTCTGAGTTTGTGTGAGATTAAAGCCCACCGAGCAATTAGGCCTCGGTGCAAGGCCCCATTACAGTGGAGGCACTGGCGGTACCTCTACCCATAGAGCCACCGATGCCACCAGCCCCTGCAGCTCAGAGTGAAAATCACCTGAGTGCACTACACGAGTTTCCGCGTCAGAGACCACCCTGGTTTTGTTGGGAGATGGACCCTCAGGCAGCCGAGGATTGGCTGGAGGCTGTTGTTTGAGTCTTAAGATTGGTAGGGACACCAGCAGATCTTATGGTGATCCTTGATATGATTCTCTTGCACGTGGCAGTAGGTAGATGGTGGAGCCTGATGCTCCATGTGTACGACGAGCCATCTCTTCTTTGGACAGACATCGAGAACCTCTTCCACTCGACGTTCCTTCCAGCCACCCTCCATGCGGTGCGCATTCAGGAGTTACTACAACTGCGGAAGGACAACATGATAGTAGCCCAGTACTCGGTGAGAATTATTGACCTCTCTCTCTATTCCAATGACATGGTACAGGAACCATTCATATGGGCCCTAACCATCGAGCAGGGACTGAGGCATGAGATCAGGGCTTCAATGATCTCCCTCATTATTCAGACACAGGAATGAGTATTGTAGTGATCCCTCTTTGTAGAGAGATTTCTTGTTAAGAATACACCAGCAGTGAGACCTACCGCAGGGCGGCACGTAGCGGAGTCTTCTGCAGCTGGTAGTTGACAGATGTCACGGGGGGTCCAATCGGACCATACCATCAAGTGGGTGACCTCAGGATACAGGTTCAGAGGTGCGGGGAAGATGCAGTAGAGCCAGTCATACGAGAGGTAGACAGTGCTATGCATGTGGCGGGCAGGGCCACATGGCTCGTGACTGCCCGAACCACCATGAAGAAGAGCATCAAGTGTTTGAGGGACCACCCAGGTAGAGGCAGAGCTTCGACCATGGTGGTCTTCATGGAGCAGGAAGACGAGTTAGAGGATCTGGCTGAGCAACAGGTGGTGGACGACGCTTCGGGACTCTACCACCACCACCACTAGGAGGTCCACCCTGGCCAGATGGAGCTGGCGGGAAGAGGCAGGCTCAGCTTCAGGCAGTGGAGGCCTATGACCACAGCGCACCTGAGATGATTCGAGATACTATCTGTGTCTACTCCACCCTTACTGCAGTTCTTATAGACACATGAGAAAGTCATTCTTTTATTTTCGCTGCCCTTGTTTAGAGCTCAGAGATTCGGACAGAGCTGTTGGCTCCATCCTTATGGCTAGAGAGTCCTACTGGAGCAGACTTGACGATTATGCCCTGGTTCCGGTAGTGTGAGCGTACTCCAGGAGGCGAGAGCTTCATCTTGGATCTTCTTGTAGCGGCGTCGAGGCCTTACGACGTCATATTGGGCATGGATTGGTTATCTACAGTCCATGCTCAGATCGACTATATTAGGCACAATGTGCGGTGTGTCCGCACAGATGGGAGCAGGTTCACCTTCACCGTAGAGAAGGGAGCCTTTGTAGCGCAGGATGGACTCACATAGAGGAGAGGATAGCTGATCCCCCATCAGTTGGCCAGTATTATCCTAGGATCAGTTGATGTATGGAGTTCGAGTTTTCCTGTTGGGGTGGATTAGTATGAGGACATTTTCCCTGACGATGTTCCAGGACTACCTCCTCGTAGATTGGTAGACTTCTACATTGACCTATATCCCAGGATATCCCCGATGTCTACTCCAGCCTATTGGATGGCTCCCGCTTAGCTTCGTGAGCTATGGGTATAGCTGGAGGACTTACAGGGAAAGAGATTCATCCGACCAAGTGTTTCACCCTGGGCTTCTCCAATTTTATTCGCCAAGAAGGAGGATGGGAGAAAACGACTGTGTGTCGACTACCGTCACCTGAACCAAGTGATCGTGAAGAACATGTATCCAAGTCCTAGGATTTAATACCTCTTTGATCAGCTCAAGGGAGCACGATGGTTCTTGAAGATAGACCTCAGGTCAGGATATCATCAGCTCAGAGTTTGAGACGAGGATGTGTAGAAGATGGCTTTCAGGTGTCGGTATGGCCACTATGAGTTCTTGTTCATGCCTTTCAGCATAACCAACACTCTAGAAGTTTTCATGAGTCTCATGAACAGGATCTTCCATCCTTACCTCGATCGATTTGTCGGAGTGTTCATCTACAATATATTGATTTACTTGGATACTGAGGAGGATCATGCTGACCACTTGCGGGTTGTACTGGATACACTATGAGAGCACCAGCTTTATGGTATTCTCTCAAAGTGCCAATTCTGGATTTGAGAGGTCCACTTCTTGGGGAATGTCATCTCTGATGTGAGAGTTGCGGTGGATCCTACGAAGATCAAGGAAATGCTAGCTTGGGAGCCACCCAGGAGCGTGACGGAGGTGTGGTGTTTCCTAGGTCTGGCTGGGTACTATCAGAGATTTGTTCCAGAGTTGCATCACCACTTTCATCTTTGACTAAGAAGGGTAAACCATTTGTGTGGTCAGATAGATGTAACCAGAGCTTCCAGGAGCTGAGAAAGAGATTGACTAGTGCACCCATCTTGAGGCTACCGGAGGAGGGCATAGGGTATATAGTTTACTACGATGAATCAGGGACCAGACTCGGGTGTGTCCTGATGCAGGAGCGGGTTGTGATCGCTTATGGTTCATGACAATTGAGGCAGTACAAGGAAAACTATGCTACCCTGGACCTTGAGTTAGTAGTAGTGGTCTTCACCTAGAAGATGTAGCAAAACTATCTGATGGTCGAGTGCTTTACAGTCTACTCTGAACACCAGAGTCTCAGGTACATATTCTCACAGAAGGACCTGAACCTGAGACAGTGGTGATGTCTCAAGTTTCTCCAAGACTATGACTTTGAGATAGTATATACTCTTGAGACGGGGAACGTAGTAGCTGATGCTCTCATTAGGACGTCGGACATCCAGCTACATGGAAAGGCGACAAAGTAGCTAGCCGCATTGCAGATATCCTTCATGGATAGAGATGGGGAATCCTTTCTACAGTTTCTCACAGTCACGCCTACACTGCTTTAATAGTTCCGAGAGGCACAGCATGGGGACGTTGACTGTGAGACGCGACGTGCACAGATATCCTCATGACATGCACCTGATGGATTCTCTGTAGTAGGAGAGCACGTCATTATTTTTAGAGGATGTACCATGGTACCCGTTTCATTACAGGAGGAGGTGATGAGAGAGTTTCACACTTCCCCATTAGAAGTACATCCATGTGTAGCGAAGATATACCACGATCTTAGACGGTACCACTGGTGGCCAGGTATGAAGAAGGCTATGGTAGAGTTCGTTTCACGATACCTCGCCTGCCAGCAGGTAAAGGCGTAGCACCATGTACCTGCCGGCTTTGTACAGCCCTTGGAGGTCCCAGAGTAGAAGTGAGACAGGATATCTATGGATTTCGTGATAGGTCTTCCATGTACTTCCAGAGGACACGACTCCATCTAGTGACCGTAGACTGACTCACAAAGTCGGCCCACTTTCTACCTATCAAGGAGCAGGGCTCAGTGGAGATCTTGGGACGCCTTTACAATCCGGAGATTGTACGGCTTCATGGTGTGACATCGTCAATCATCTCCGATCAAGATTCTCGCTTTACTTCCCGTCTTTGGAAGGGGTTGCAGGAGGCATTTGGGACGTAACTACGCCTGAGCAACGCCTTTCACCCTCAGATGGATGGTCAGACAGAGAGGACCATTCAGACTCTTGAGGACATGCTCCGTACATGTGTCCTTGACTTTGGTCGCAGTTGGTAGGATCACCTACCCTTGGTGGAGTTTTCGTACAACAACAGCTACCACTCCACTATCCGGATGGCACCATACGAGGTATTGTATGACCGACCTTGCAGATCACCTCTGTGCTGGATAGACCCTAGGGAGTCAGCACTTGTAGGACCAGAGATGGTCCGGGCCACGACAGAGAAGGTACAGATCATCCAGGAGAGGATGAGGACTGCTTAGAGTCGACAGAAGTCCTATGCGGACAGGTGGTGGAGACCAATAGATATCAAGGATGGAGACCACATTTTCTTATGGGTCTCACCTCGACATAGATTACGGAGATTAGGACTGGGTGGAAAGTTATCTCCGTACTTCATCAGACCATTCCATGTTCTTAGTAGGATAGGTGATGTGGATTATCGCCTAGCTCTTCCACCTCAGCTGCACCGGGTTCACGACATCTTCCTCGTATCTCAGCTGAGGAGATACGTGCATGACCCAACAGATATCATTGATCACGGGGAGCTGGACATCGATGACGGGGAAAATTTCACGGAGGTTCCGGTAGAGATAGAGGATCGACAAGAGCAGGTCCTATGTGGACGGTCGATTCCTCTAGTGCACATCAGGTGGAAGCACATGGACCTCCAGGAGAGCACATGGGAGCGGGAGGCTCATATGCGTTCACAGTACCCTCATTTGTTTCCATAGTTTATGATGTATATTTATGGGGACATAAATCCCTGAGGTGGGAGTAATGTAAAGACCCATAAATTTCAAGGAAATGTTTTTCTTAAATTCATTGGGCTTTTACAAGTACACAGTTTCTCGACGGCACCTGATTCCAAGGCCCGGTGTGCCCTGAATCAATTTCCGAAGTTTAGCTCGGGTACATTTAGTGAACGAATGAGCGGGGTTTTCTATCTTTTGAACCGGTGCTTGGAATTGAAATCTGAGGGCACCGATGAAACCGAAGCATCATTAATTGCTTAGGAGGACTTTTACTAAAGATGCGTTTGCTTTGGAGGAGTTGTTAAAAATGTGGATTAAATAAAAATGGTGAATAAAATTTGTGGTACAAATTTTATTTTTTAATTCTAAGTGGTTATATCCTAAGTGTGGGAGTTGTGGTGGGACCCACTATTTACTAACTACCTGTGTGAGGATAAAGGTGAGGTGGGGCCTGCACGAGCCCAACCCTTCACATTACCTAACTCCCTAACTCCCCCATTTATTTTAGAAACACCCCTCTCTCACACATTAATTCTTTCCAACATAACACCTAATTAATTAGACAACTCAAGATTAATTAATTAAGTGATTTTGTTTTAAAATTTGAGTTTTGAAATGCATGGAAAAATAATAAAATAAGGGGGGACTTATTTTATTTGGATAGTTTTGTTGTGTGAAGCAATTTGGGAGAGATCCATATTCTCTTTGGAAGAACATCATCCTCCCGTGAAGAACTTCATCCTCCCGCGAATAACTTCATCCTTACGCGAAGAACGTCACTCTTCAATGAAGAATGGCACTTCTATGATGAAGAACATTGACTTAGCAGTTCCTGTTTTCTCCCTCCTCTTCTTCCTCTACGACATGGAAGGAGACACCGACGTTCGTCAATGTTTGTTGAGGTAGGGGTTAAGTTCAATTTTAATGAATTAAAATTGTGCTTGTTTTATCGTTCAACATTCCTTATTCTTTGGCCGCTTGATATTGACATAATGGGAGGAGATTGTGTCGCAAAAACATGGCTGATTATCCTCCCCATTTTCTTCTTTAACAATAATGACGTTTGAGGTGAAGGCAGCATGGTGTTGTTGCACCATGCGGGAACGAAGGGGACCGCGACCGGAGCAGGCTGTGGTGAGGGTGTGTGGAGACGTCTCGCCATGCCGGTGAGGCTGAAAGAGGCCGCAGCTAGGAGTGGGTTGCGGTGGAGGGGTGCGACGCTGTCGCGGTGCACCGGTCAGACCGGCGCGGCGGCCAAGGGCCGCGGCGGTCTTCAATGGGGTTGCCGGACAACCGGCCGCCGACACTCCAGGAGGCGGGACCCCCATGGTTCCCACGGCAGCTCACAACCGGCTGGCCATTATGGCTGGCCATTTCCATTGAAACCAGGGGGCGTAACCCCCTGGATTTTCCTTGGGGAGACCCCACCATGGGGCCACTGTTTCCGAATCAAAGGGAGACGCGCCCCCTTTGCACCCCACTCGGCCACGAGCCGAGCCGCGGTCGGCTTCTGAGCCGGGCCATAGGGTGCGCCCCACCATGGGTCAGGCTGCGCCAGCCGGGCCGGGCCACCCCCAAATGGTCCGGACCCAAACCCGTCTCGGTTGACCTGGTTCGGCCGACCCAGTGGGTATTGGGCCGGGTCGGACCAGGCCCAAATCCCCTAGTTTCGGACCGGGTTCATTCAAACAACCATATCGTGGGTTATGGACCTCTGATCGATGCACCGTTAGTTGCGTTGGGATCCTTAAAACGAGACGGCCATTTCAGTATCTTACAATCGAGGTTTTGGAGAATTTTCTGTATGGATGGTTTGGTTTGAACTTGATACCAACCGGGCCCTTGGAGTGGAAACGCTTATAACTAAATGACCGGACGTCCGAATAACTTACCGTCAATTACATTGAATTCCTATTAGTGAGACCGTTCTTTTGGCATACTCTGCTTGAGGATTGGACATAGATGGAGTATGTTCAAGATGGTTTTAGCTTAAAAACCAACCGGGCCACTGAGACGAAAAAGCCAATAACTCCCAGACTGGGCGTCCGATTGACACGCCACCTGACGCATTGAGTTCCTAATGACTTGACGGAACATTGTGATACATCAACTCTGGACATCAGGACAATTGATGTATTGACCCCTTGGCTCGTGGAGCGGACCCTCGCGGAATTGAGAGTTCTATGTGGGGGAACCCTAGAGCTGGATGCGACTGCGACGACGATGATGAGTTTACTTGTATCATACTTGGGTTCGGCAATGAGGATGACTGTACATGGATCCTCCGTGGGCTTGGCTGCGATGAAAACTGTACTTGGATCCGATATGGGTTTGGAAATGATGGTTATTATACTTGGATCCTACATGGGTTCGGCAGTGACGACTTCTGTACTTGAATCCTACATGGGTTCAGCAGAGGAGATGATTCAGAGGCTACATATAATCATCTCCACCCCTCTTCGTGACTAGTATACATATGTGAGCTTAGTCTTGACTTTCAGTCCTTATCTATGGTATGATTGTATTTCTTTCCCATGTGGATTGGGTTGTGCTTTCGTGTGTGTATTGGGTTGTACTTTCCTATGTGGACTGAGTTGAACTTGGGCCCATAAGTTGGAGCCAAACTGGAATTATTGACTTAGGTATATGTATGGTCATATACTTAAGAAGTGTTGGTTGATACTTCATATTTGTATCTTTCCTTTGTGGTTTATCCTTTGTGGATTCTGGGAAGACTTCGAGGGTCTCGGGGTCCCTACTGAGTATTGTATACTCACCCCTGCACTGGCTATGCCCTCACTACATTGTGTTGGTTGTAGACGACGAACACTGCTGATCGTGGTTGAGGCCTAAGGGGCGAGATGGTATACAGAGGTGGACTACTAGGTGGAACGTACATGGAGTGGACAACCGGACCCGAGGAGCCGACCAGACTATCTGTACTAACCCTTCCGGTGTGAGTTTTGGAGGACGTCTAGGTGGTTGCTACTTTACATTCCAGCTGTTGTACTTTCTTATCTCAGTTGTACTATACTTTCAGTTGGGTTTGTACACTGGCCCATTTACATTCCAGCACTTACTTTTGTATTCAGTTTACATAGTTTTTACTTAAACTTGCATACTCTGTGGTGTTTGTTTTATTTTATAAAGGCAATACGTTCCCTTTTATCGAGATTTATGCCTTTGGTGCTAGTTGCCATCCCCTGGCCTATGGAAGGCGGGCTTGGGGTAGTCATGGCATGGGCCCCGAGAACGGGTTCTGAAAATTTTGGATCCCCACTAGATGGATATTAGGTCATGTGCAACAAGAACTAACATTGAGAATTATATTACAAGAATAAAGTAGTTAAAAAGGTGAGAAATATATAAAATGTGTCTCTGTTCTAAAAAAATAAAATAGTAGATTGGATCCCTAACTAGTGAATACTTGTGAAAAGATACATAAAAAAGGAAGAACTCATAAATTATAATAACAAAATCCATGTGAAATAATGTCACCTCTAAAACCCCCACATCATACCAATGAATAAATATACCCCCCAATGTGTTGATCATACAAATATCAGATAAAACATTATCAACATAAACCAAAATTAATATGAAGGGAGCGAAAAAAATATCCATGTAGGATCTCTCTAATTTTTTTACAATCCATATTTACAAAATAATCCAATTATTCTCATGTAAATATAATTAAACCCTTGTATACAATTATCCAATATTTGATACAATGAATATAAAAATCACATATTTCTTTAAATGTAAAACATACCATTAAACAATTGTTAAAATAATTTCTATAAATATTCAAAAACTACAATTACCATACAAAAATTAAGTAATAAAGACCACGATTGTAAAAAATTAAGGCCAATAAGTGTACATATAATATTATTGTGATCGATATGCACCATTATGTTCTCATTACCCTAGCAGAACAGGTCTAATGAGTAAGACTACACACCTGAGAGTTTCTCCTTACCGTAACTTGGGAAACGTGGTGCACACATTATTATTATAGTACAAGACTAATGTAATAGTTATCATCCCAGATTATGGATCCTTTCATCATCATCTTTCACACATAGGTGTATCACATTAAGTTCATACATGGTAATTTAATCTTTGGAACCACGTAAATATTATTTTAAACCATTTCCATTATCAACACCATGGGTGAAGTCAATTTTCTAAAACATTGTTAAAAATTAATCAATGATTATCAAAACTCTTATCATTCCTTTTTAAAGACATTTCATGAATATAAAAAAAGAATCTTTCCATCCATTTTTTAAACCCATATAATGATTAATAAATAATATTATGAAGAATAAAAATCAATCAAGCAACCACCAATATTGAAAAACAAGGATGATTAATTATCATAGTAATGAAGAAGCTATGATTAATTTGGGGACGCATAAATTTAGAAATGATATTATATTAATATAACTAAATAATTATTCTCCAAATTCATAAGTTCTAGATTTATGATAAATCAAAACAAACACATATCACCACAATTCTAGATGAAAACTCCACAAATATTGATGATACCATCATGAAAAATCAATTCCATAATGAATCTAAAAAGAATAAAATCCTAATTTTTAATTAAAGAATTCAAACTATTGAAGAAGTTTATAAATGGGGAGAAATAAGTGTAATTTGATGAAGAAAGAAAAGAATGATTAAAATAGATATCAATATTCTGAAGGAGTTACGTGGAATTGAATGAATCATTGATCTGATAAGGAATTCAGTTGAGAGATACAAGGATTATTAAAGAGGCTCTCCAGTTAAAATTAATAATATTATGGTAAAAAGATAAGGATTAATTATTTAAACATGCATTTGCTAGGTGGAAATAATATTATTCCCCATATATTCTAGGCCCATAACTATGAAACCCGCATGATGCAGGCTACCAATAGCCAGTCGGTGGTGTCAGTTAAAATTTTGGCACCTCTATGAAATGTATTGGCTATCTAATTAGATTCCACCTCTGACCTAATAATGTTATTATAGACTCTCCAATAATTCCACATGCCACTATCACTCCAGTGGGATTCTAGTAATAATCCTCTAATTCCATTTTCCAACTAAATTATTGTAACCAAGGCTATTCTTTTATATAAATTGAGTATATATGGTCTTTTTTTATCAATCCTAAATGGGTTGATTACAAATTTGAAAGGACATGTGATCTTATAGTACCTGCAAACATTAGTATGAGGAAGGGGATTTCCACATAGCAGTGCTATTCACACCACATTTTGAGTACACAGAATGAGATTTTCCAATAGGAGCACTATGTGGATAGTGAATCACAGAACATGGACCTTATAGGAGAAATTTTTCATGATACTGAATTGGTTCATACGGTGGTTTTAGTATCTAGAAGGTAAATGATTCATGGTATTTCTTGTCATTTGTGGACTTAATGTTCTGTTTTAAAGAATTTTTAAGGGGTTTATTAAAAGAATATATTTTATTCTACAATGGTAGAGTGGAGGTATGTAGACCACATATGGAAAATGGTTGATGGGAGAGATCGGATTTCATGAAGAAAGAGTGGTGGAATGCGTACCACATAGAGAAAACAGATCATGGGAGGAGAAGTATGTGGTAAAGGTTTCGCCACATTAAATTTTTATCTAATAAGAATTATCAATAATTTAAAATATATATTCAAATATAAGGATAACCAATCCCTTAATTATATAGGGGGAGTTTTTTATTATAAAAAGATGAGGAATTTAGTGATGTCTAATGTGATTTGAGGGATGAAAACTCTTTGAAGGAGAATGACTTTTTAAAAATCATTATGATAAAGTGAATGTGGTCCGTGAAGACAATTCGTACAGGAGGCTTTTCAGTACTCTGTATCCCTCAAAGGAAGAAGGATCTGTGTAGGAATTGTTGTTCTGTATAAGATGAGGTAGTTCTCATAAGATAAATGGGATGTGAATTAGTGATGGTATGTGGAGGATGTTTTTGTACAGGAGAAGATGAGGCATGTAGAACAAGATATGGACAGTGGAAGTATAAGACATCCAATTAGGATGATTTTTTACATGAAGCACCAGTACAACATGGTGTAGCATAGATCACTGAGGAGGTATTACAGTTTTTGGAGGAACAGTATGTGAACTATTAGTGCATGGAAAAGTGGATTACATATATGGATAAAATTATGACATTAACCAAGAATCTATTTATAGGTGAGGATTAATTATTTATTGACCATGATGGGACCTAAAAGCTTATAAACCCCATTTGGATTCCTCCCAAGGCAGTGCGCTAGGGTTATTTGATAGATGTTTTTTGAGGGACGTAGTGATCGATCCCTAAAATAATGTAATGGTAGTGTGCCTAGAAAAGAGTGCCTATTCATAATATTTTTTACACCCCAACTACTGGAGATTATTGAATTTAGGTACGACCAAAATACTTTTGGTGTATAATCATTAGACTAGACCTTTTTGGTGAACCATGTAAAGATACTTTATTGACTCATTGGATGTGTTTGTTTATTTACCTCTCATTCTCATTAGTCGAGATTAATAGATTCCTACTAACATGGTGACCAAATCTATCACATTAAAAGAAAAATGTTGACATGCCGATTCACCCCTCCCCTCTTAGGGAGTTCTGGGGTCCTTCAATTGGTATCAGATCTAGGTTATGTGTGTTAAATTTGTCCTTCTTTGTTATCATGGGGAATATATTTAATGTCAATAGATCTCCCTATTTTGATTAATGTAACTTTAATGTATGGGAAAACTGGGTGACATATCATCTAATATATCTTGGAAGGGAAACCCTTATTTCCAGTTCACTAAGAATATAGGTCACCGATCCAACATGACTATCTATTACTGATATAGATAGGAAAATACTAGATGCTGATGCTAAAGAGAAAAAAACTGTCAATCCCTATCTATCTGACTATATCTATTGGAAGGTGATGAGATTAACATTATCCAAGTCTATGTGGAAGAATCTTGAAAAATTATATTAAGGTTAAAATATTTTTATGAATAAAAAACTTCAAGTTTTTCAGAATAGGTTTGATGATATGAATATTCATCCTGATGAAAATGTGGATACATTTTTCAATCGAATAACTAATGTTGTAGGAGGAATTCGAGGGCACGAAGAAAAAATAAAATACATTGAAATTATAAATAAAATATTCCTAAATCATTCAAATCTTTAAAATACATAAAATTCATCCCTTAAGGAAAAAAATGTTTCAAAATGTTCTTTAGTTGATATGAAATGTTTTTCGGTAGCGTAAGATTTGCAAGTCAAACAATAGGATGTAACAATTCATGTTTGCAAGGAGGTGGCATTCAATGTCATAGAAAAACAAGACATTTTATTAGATGTTCACAATCATGTTAATGAGGAAGAAAAACATCTTTAGATATTTGATAATAAATTCAAGATAGTACAAGAGATATTTTAAGGAAAGATACAATTGGCATGTTTTTATTGTGGTAGAGTTGGGAAAATTTCTTCTAAGTCCTGAAGGAATTTTGATGAAGAAGAAAGTGATGCTAGACACTCACAGAAGCCTCAAAATTGTTTTCCAGAAAAGGAAAACATCAAATATAGAAATAAATTATAAAGATAGAGTTTTTTCATTGAATAAGAGGATGATAATGATTTTTTTGAGGATAAATAACCATGGATTAAATTTGGAACCTAAGCGTATATGATGTCTATAATGGAAAATTCAGCACCATAAGAAGATATAGCTAGGGATTATTAGTTCATTACTGATATTGATATCATGTTTCAACTTAAGTATGCTATTGGAATGCCTGATAATCAACATGAACGATTCTAAAAAGAATGGAGCAGTTGTGTAAGAATCATCATAATATTTTGATTGGCATGAAACTAAAATTGAATGAATGAATGAGGTCGTGAAAGAACAATAAACAACCCTTATTGGAAAAAAATAAGTAGTGGAACTAATGCACATAATTTAAGAATATGAAATAGTAATCAATGACCATAGATTCAAACTTGAGGAGATGTCAAAGTCTAATGAGGGTATTGAGGAATAATTTCTTTCTCTTAGGAGTAAACATGAAAGTGAATCAAATTCAACCGAATGAAAGAAAACAATACTATATTTTAGATTCTCATATTCTAATATTCTAGAGAGAGATAAATAGGATTTTGATAAAGTAGAAATTTTTTTGAATGGGCTATGTTCCACATGAACTGGAAATGTGGAACAGGTTTTGATTTTAAAACATCAAAACCTGGAAATAATATAAAACTAAGAAAAGGGAAATAAAATGTTGAACATATCACAAAGTGAGTTGAAGTAGTAATAAAGAGATCCTCAAATAAAACAAAGTGGATAACTGAATACTATCAACAAGTTTCCTAAGATGATAGCTATTGAAACTATTTTCCTAATCAAGGATACATGGGGAGGAAGAGAAGTTAGAAAAGATTTCCTCTTCCAAAATGACAATTATGTGGTTATCTCAGTCATGCGATGTCATACTGTGACGAGTAAATTATTTATTTAAACTATAAAGAGATAGAAAATGATTAAAGGAGAAAAAATTCATATAATAATATGTATTGAAGAAATTATTGTTGTGGATATTGTTTTCATTGTTTAAACATTCTCCATAAATATATTTATTATATGTAAAGGAAAGGAATGAATAATGTATATAGAACTCAAACACAATCCAATACTCATCAAACATATAATGTTTCTATTTCATGTTGTTTTTATCATCTCTAATAAGAGTTTGAGTATGATGGAATTGTGCACATGGAAAAGTGTTTTGAAATTACATCTTTATCATTCACTCAAACCAATATTTCTTGGATGGAAATGATCAAAATTCAAATATTCTACCTTGAAAGTGTATCCATAAAAGATAAAAAGTGCAGCAACACCTAGATTCTTAATATAAGGTGTATTTTAATTATTTAATATTAATAAAATGGTTTTTTTAATAGTAGGGTTTTTAAATAATGGGTCTTTGAATATCAAAGGAAGTGAATATACTGAACTGCCTAATAGAGAGCTAAAGAAAACTGAATTTCATTATATCAATGGTATGTGTCATAATCTTTTGATTGTGAGTCAACATTGGGAATTGATACTGATGGCAGATATAGATCAAAATAGGTTCACTATGAGATGAAGGATAAGAATTCATCTTATGAGAGGATACATAATATATGGAAACTTAAATCAGGTTAATAGAAAAGAAAATATTTTGTACATGACAGTTGAAGAAGAAAATAACTTATGAAACTGATGATTGGGTCACATTAACATAAATGAAATGGAAAATATATATAAAATAAAGATAGTTTTGGAAATCACAAATATTAATTGTGAATGGGAAATGACTTGTGATTCATGACATGAGGGAAGTTAGTATGCATTTCTTGTCAGCAAAAGAAGTAAATCCCACCAAATCCACATCATTTCAGTCAAACAAAGGTATGTGGACGGATAAATGTTGCATGAATATGCGGATAAATATAGTTCATTCTTTTCATTGATGATTATCATATAATGGACTGTGTGATGGTTATATAGAGGAAAAATCATGTTCTTGATTACATGAAAATATATCATCAAATATAGAAGAATGATACTGGTTGTAAAATCAATTTTTTGTGGTCTGAAAATTGATGAGAATACATATTCACTAATTTGGAGAATTACCTAAATAAATATGGAATGCAACATGAGGCGGATGTTGGGAGAACCCCATCAGAAAATGGGCTTTTTGAGAAATGGAATTGAAAGGTTTACAATATGCCCAGAACTATGCTAATTGAGATTTGTATCCCTCTCCATTACTAGAAGGAGGAAATTCCAAAAGTAATGTATACTAAAAATCAAAAAGGGCTTCATTTGAGCAATATAATTACACCATAAGAGTTGTGTCATATATGAAATTCCTATTGATATATTCTTGTGTTTTTGGAATTAAATGATTCATTAGAAATAATGATTGAAATCAAGGGAAGTATGGTTTTTCTATAGATGAAAGAATATTCCTTGGATTTTCAATGAATAGAAAAGCATAGAAATGTTTCAATAATAATAAGGGAAGAATTGTGGAATATTTCAATGATAATATTGTTGACAATAATACCACTAATACCATGAGGGGATCATATGAAGTTATGATAGAATATGTAGAAGATAGTGAATATAGAATAGATTCAAATGAAGAAGTAGAGGAAGGAGTGAAAAACATTCACAGGTCACAAAACAATATTGATTTAGAAGAAGAAACAGAAGAGGAAACTAAGGCTGAAGAAAATTATTCTGAACCTCATAAGAAAAATAAAAAATAATAAATTGATCAATATAATAACAATGGGGATTGAAAAACAATGACATACACAAAGAAAATGAGTAACAATCCATAATATGTTTTCCAATTTGTTTTTGTAACAATCCTTATTCAAGGATATTGAAAAAGATGAATCATGTTTAATTCCATGAATATAGATTTGGATCATATCGATAAGAATCAATCATGGGATCTAATGAAGTGACCCTAAAATAACAATGTGACTGGTACAATGTTTATTTTTAAGAATAAATTTTAAGATAATGGAAATGTGATCAGAAATAAGGTTCAATTATTGTGTAAATACTTCTCATATATTAAAGGTGTTGATGCTGAAGAAACATTTTCTTTGGTGGCTAGACTAGATTCAAAAAGAAATTTTTTCTTCCTATAGTAATCCAAAGGGGATATAAACTATATCCAATTGATATTTAAATGGATTTACTAGATAGTATTCTTCACGAAGAAGTGTATATTGAACAACCAGTGAGTTTTCTTCTTGTTAAATATGAAATAAATGGTTGCAAATTGAAGAAAGAACAATATGGTCTAAAAGAGGCGCCAAAATAATGGTACTGTTTGTAGGATTACTAACTAAAGATAATAAAATTTAATAGATGGGGTGTGTACCATAATCTCTACATGAATATTTCATAGAAATATTAGTTCATGGTAATGGTTTAAGTATATGACATTAAATTTGGAGAAATAAGGTAGGGTTAGTGGATGCATTTTCCAATCACCTGATATCAAGAAAATGAAATGTCTATTAATGGTGAACTAAAATACTTCATGGGACTACAAGTGATATAGTTAAAGGAATACACCATTATTTATCATTAAAATAATTTGATAGAGTTCCTGAATAAATTCAATATGAATTAATCCAAACCATAGTCGACTCTGATTGTGGTTGGAAATAAATTTAGAAAGCATGAGTATCAGACATCTATAAGTCCCACCATGTACAAAAGAATAATAAAAAACTTATTGTACATAACTAAACACATACAGATAATATATCTACAACATTATTAGTGTCCTTGTTTCAATGTAAACAGAAGGAAGAACAAATGAATGTAGTTAAATGAATCATTTGGTATATTCAAGAAACTTGTAATTATGGGTTTTCCTTGGCTGCAGGAAGAGGTAATGAATTGTCATCATTTTCTGATGCTGACTCTGCTAGTGATGTAATGCATTGAGAGTCAAAAAGTGATAGACAATTCATTATTGGCAATAAATGTGTTCTCTGATTGAGTAATAAACAATAAATCACTTCTCCTAGTACTGATAATGTTGAGTATATCTCTGCTACAATGGATTTCAATGAACTATTATTGATGAATAAGGAACATACTGATATTGGTGATGTAGTGAAACCACCGATGGTGATTTAATATGACAACAAGAGTTCAATTGATCTCACAAAGAATATTGTTTTTCATTCTGGTTTGAAACACCCTAAAAATGGATATCACTTTATTAAAGAAAACGTTAAATAGGGTATGCTTAAAATGGGTCATGATATAACTACTGACCATGTGGATAACATATTAACCTTGCCATGGTAAGCACATGTGTTTGAGAATAATAGGTTGAATATCATTTTTCAATCTCTTCACAATCCTCAAGGAAGTTACGAGTGTCCCCCTATCCCTAATTATGTTAACAGTTTTAATTTTTTTGTGGATGTGATGCATGTTTATGGGAGATATATGGTCCAAGTAGACTTTTTTTTATGATGTATAATGTAAAAATATTTTTTATTTGGGTTTCTTTTTAATTTGATGGGAATGGAGAAATTCTATTCAATTATATGAGGTTGTAATATAATTGAATAGAAATTTAGTGAAATTCCATTATTCAAATGGGGAGAATGATGAATGGAGAACATATTGGAAAATTCAAATGTTACGAGAAATGAATTATTTAAGACATAATATATTCAAGACTTGATAACCCATTTCATGATTCCCCACTTTATTTCTACATTGCATAACTATCACATAGATATAGATTGTTGGATTCTTTGTTTCTGACCTATCGAGTATTGATTGTGGCAGGTTCTTCATTGAATCTATTTTTATATTTAGAACAAACCAAAAGAAATAGATTATTAAAACCGAGGTTGTTCTTTGATAGAAATTTGTTATGGTTTTTGTTTGTTGTCAATCTAAAATTTTATGATCATGGATTTCTCAAGACAATATTTCTTATAGTAGATGATAACATTTTTGTTAATGGTTGTGTCATTTCATAGTGTTTGCAAAGTTTTTGGACCTCAAAATTTGAATTATATTTTTTTTGGAAATGGATGTATTTATGAATGGAAGTGAATAGTATGTGGACCATAAAAAATTGTTCTTAGACCTCATAGTGAGTATTCCCAATCGAATTATTGAATAGTGTTGCAATGTGGAATGAAAAGTGCAGTACATGGACTACATAGTGGAAATGGTTCACATGATATAAATGATTACTAGGATGATCGTAGTTCATAGAAGGAATATGTTTCTCATGATGGATCATCATTTTCGAAAGTGAGGTGCTGTTTTGATGAGCCATTAAGGGTTTAGTTTGTGCAATAGATTGGCCACGGTGAAAGAAGAGTGATGGTACATGAACCACGAAGGGAAAATAGTTCACAAAAGAATCTATATGTTGTGAAGGTTGTACCATATCGAATGTTTAAGTAAAAAATATTTAAAAGATTTTCAAATATATTTTCCAATATAAGGAGAACTAATACCTTCATTACAAAGGGGAGTTTTTCAATTTGAAATCTAGATTGAATTTTGTGACATCCATAGTGGTTCTCAGGATGAATACTTTGTGAGGAAGATGATGTTGGCGAGGTGGATTCCTCGAAAGGAAAAGTGGTCCATGAAGGAAAATCATGGAATTGGTTTTCAAAGACACTATTGCTTGTAATGGAAGAAGCATCCTAGTAGGAAGTGTTTATCCATGGAAGTGGAGGTATTCTTCCAAATATTATCAGTATGAAAAGAAGTGAAAATCAATGAAATAAGTTGGTTAGTGGGAGAAGAAGAGATTTGTGGAAGGATATAAGGTCTAAGTAAGTAGTGACAGTGCATGAATGATGTTTTTTTTCTATGAATCACATGCGCTATACAGTGAAGCATAGTTTGTGGAGGAAGATGGATAGATCAAAGAGGAATATTCTGTGTACTATCTATGTATGAAAATGAGGATTACATCTACAGGTATAAGATAGACATCAATAGAGAATCTATATACAGTTGAATATATATTCTTTTATAAAAATTAAGGGAACTATTTTTCTATAAAATGTGTTAGGATTACTACCAAGTAATTCAGCAATGGGAGTTGATAGATGTGTTTTGAGGGATGTCGTGATCATTCCCCAAAATATTTGAAAGGACGTGTTCATAGCATAGTGTGATTGTACCTAAACTTTTTTAAACCAAAACTACAAAAGATTTTAGGATTTAATTGTGACTGAAACACAGCCAGTGTATACTCCTTGGACCTACCATTAGTGATGAACCATGTTAAATTACAGTTTAGACTCTTTTCATGTGATTGTTTGTTTATTGTTCATTATAATTATAATGTTTTAATGGGTTTATTTTAATTTTGTAACAAGATCCGTCACTTTTGAAGAAAATGTTGACGCCCTGATTCACCCCTCAACTATGATGGTGTTTTGCGGTCTTTCATAGCTAGATGATGGCCCTCAACAGAATAATAATAGAATAACTATACCTATTTTTAGCACATGTTTTATTCTACATATAATCCAACAATAATAAGAACTAATCAATAAACCAATCCAAAACTAAAACCATAAAACTGGACCTTCATTCATTCCAAGGAGATGTTAAAATAAAAGGAACAAACCTAAAAAGACCAAGGAAATAGAGAGATTAAAAAAATACTAGAATAATACACAAAAATATGAGAATGCTTCAATAAAAATATTTAAAAGGGTGTCGTTGTATTAATGGATAACAATGAATACCAATAAATATAGTGAAAATATTCTATCAGAGTTTTGGGATCACTAAACATACCCATAAATAAAGAAAAAAGAATCCCCCCGTGCTTTTGTTCACTAAATATTCTCTATCAACTAATGAGGAAAATGTATTTCCAAATAAATTTTAGGGAAATATAATTATGGTAAAACCCATCGTGTAATGGGAACCACACATTTTTCTATCACATAAACAAGAATACATTAATAATTTCATTATAGATTAATTATCCCTACTGAAAGGAATGGGTTTTCCGAATGTTTCCCAAAAACATGACAATAAAACATCCAGATAATGTTATTGGTTTATTTAATTATAGAATAACCCATTTCAATCATAAGAAACATTTAATTATAATATAAATATATATATATCTTAATAAGAAATAAAATATCATTAGAAAATTAATTTTAAAAAAACCCATTTAAATTTTCATAAATTCTATTTTAAATGGAAAAAAATTATAAATGTTGTTTTTAAAAAAATAATTAGAAATTAAATAATATTTTATTTATAAAATAATGAATATGTGGAATTTAATAATCATAAATATAAAAAATTATGTGAAAAATATACTAAGTAGAGAAACTAAAAAAATATTCATTTCACAATTTTGTAAATAATATAAAATTTTAAAGACAAAGAAGTTTTTTAGTCATAAAATAAAAGATAAGTAAATCTATAGAATAAATTTTAAAATTCTAGAAATATTTGAGAATTGTTTCTTAGAAAAAATATTTGAAAAGTTTTTCACCGCATAATTTAATCCTTTGGGAAGAATTGTGATCTCAAGGGTGTTGAAATTGAATAGAGGCATGCACACCCTTAAAATAAATATATGCTAAAAAAATATATGATTATTTATAAAGAGACAATATAAAATTTCTTTAAATTTAAATTTATTCAAAAATAATGATTATTTAAAAATGAGATAGGAAATATACCATTACCAAAAATTTTATCTTTGTCGGACATGATCTGACTCTATTGAGGTGTCAAATATTTTCTCACAGAGCCTCTTAGAAATGATTAGTTTAAGACTCCATTTAAAAAAATGATCAAAATCCTAAGATATCTTTATTGAAGAGAGAATATTGTTTTGAATTTAATATTAAAATAATGTAATTTTATAGATTGAAATGTTTATAAGTTGGACCCATTTATAATATTGATTCAGTTTTATTTTTGGTAATACCAATCCATTAATGATTAAAGAATGAATTTTCAAATTTAATGTGGATCTAAAATCAGAAGATAATGATTATTGGATTTCCAGTTCTTGATTGTACCCACATCCACTAAATTAGGAATAATATATTATAACATTTTATGTCATTTCTTATCTGTCCAACTAATTTAAATACCATAAGAGGGGGTGCGAACTAGGGTATGATTGATTCAAACTACTTCCCCTTTATATATTTTTTCATCATTAAAGAAATAACTCTTCTCTCTAATTATTGTAGCAATAATGAGAAGAAATTAAATAATGTGTGGGAAACAACCATTTTTACATAGTTCACCCTCACTAGGATACATCCAAAGAGCATATAGTAGCAACCCATCAACTATATGAAATACACTATTGATCAGTTCCAAGAATTATTGTTTGGGCTAGACCTCATCTATACCCAAGATCACTGCCTTTACAAGGTTTCGGGTCAGCTAACTTATTTCCCAAGAGTCACTCCCAATGTCTCTTCCTCCGGCTCACTACTGGTGGAAAAGATCACTATCTTCCCCCTTCCATTTCTCACTAATGTTAGAAGTTATTCACCCACAATTTATGGACTTCTATGTCCCTTTATTTTCAATAATGAATATATCCTAAATTATAAAAAGTTTTCTTAATTTTTCTACACTTCCATCCAATTATGAATTCGAAATTTCCATATATTTTTTGGAAATTAATTCTCAACCACTTTGCTGATGCTCACTACCTTCTGGAAGAACGTCATTTAGGAATAACATATTTCTCAAAGGTTGAATACCTTTCATGAAGATCCTATTTTGAAAATCTATAATATCCTTCAACAATCTCCTTGTTTTCGAGATGCTCACTTAGCCTTTGTAAAGCACACATGTTTTGTGAAGCTCTAATAGACATTGTGAATCTCTTATATTTCACAAAGCTTACATAGCATTTGTGAATTTCATTTAAGTTTTAATGCCTATAAAATTCGGTTGGTTTTATTAGCCATTTGGAATTTATTTACATGAAACTCTTTGATGAATCACCTTTATGATTCCAGAGCCTAAATATTTTCATTAAGTCTTACTACTTTTTTGAAGGTGTTAGATGCTTATTTATATGAATTTACAGTAATTCTAAAACCACAACATCTTTTCATGACCATTTCAGGATGCACCCTCTATTCAACCGGGATTATCCCTTTTTCATTAGGCTATAAATAAATTTCACATTCACAATGCTAATCGTAATTGTAGTGATCACCATCAATACTATTTGTGCCTCTGTGATGCTCTACATTTTTTAATGCATCATTGGCAACATTCCTAGTCAAAAAATTTCTAGACACCACACATGTCCTTGGATACCCCCTTTTTCAAAAATCAAAATCATCCAAAAAATACTATAATGTTACCATATGGGATGTTTCCAAACATTTCCACATAGTTAAACTCTTACCACGTTTGAGCTTTACCCTAATAACATAATTTTTAACACGATAAAGTATTTTTATAACTACCCATATAAAGTTATGATAAAACATTTTTATAAATTAATATTTTATATTTCATAGTGTTGTATTAATTATAATAATATAATGTAATTTTTGCAGACAAACATAAAAAATAATCATTTTTAAATGAATTGCAATTTCATGAATTATATGGTTTCAAATAAAATATTTATTTCAAAATTTTGTTTTTTAAAATTTTTTTTAAAAAAAATTATTCATCATTTTAAGATCATATTTTTCTGTTTTTTTAATATAATATGATAAATTTTAGTTTTTCAATGAATATTGAAAGAAAAATGACTGTATTTGGAAACTATATTTTCTTTTCCAAACATGTATTAAAAATGTCAAATTCAATAATTTATTATTTTAAAATTCTAAATTGATCGTTAAGTTGGATGAGAGTATTTTGAACCATAATCATCCAGTTTATTATTATTTTTTCTTTTTTCCAAGAGATATAATTTAAATTATTTTAATACTTTATTTAATTCCAATATTTTACATCTCCACTCTAATAAAATGGAGAAACCCCTACTCCTTTATTCACACATAAAAACCACTTTTTTCTGAAATTGCCTTCCAAAATACCTTCCTATAATCTATCAAATCGTCCTATTGGTATATTTTTTGATATAATACCACCATTGGAGGGATTAATGTTTATTGAAAAAGCGATTTTCTGAATAAGCGATATATCTTTTACAAAATGTTTTAGTTTTAAAATTTCTTATAAAACCTTTAAATATTCAATGACCACAAATAAATTATAAAATTTGAATATATTATATAATTAGATTTTATTTGGTTAATTTAATAAAGTATATTCATCCCCATATTCATTAAATGGGAAATTAATCCATCGTTTGGGTGTAAGACACACTACCTCTCGCTAACCGATGGTATTCATTTTGTATCCTCATATCTCACATCAAGTTATAATGATATGATATATATATATATATATATATGATATTAATGGAATATTTTAATCTAGAAATTTAATTTATAATATATCATCTCACCTTTCCATTTATTGAAAAATGATATCTTCATTTGTGCGTACATGCGGATTACTTCCTCCACAAAGTGAAAGGATTCATATTCCAGCACTAAACATAATGGATGATATATATAATTGTATATAAGAAAATAATATACTATTTATCATAAGAATATTATTATATAATTATATTATAATACTTATCTTCTTTACATACTGACAGATGGAAAATGGAAACATTACTCATGCATACATACGAAATTATGTCTTCTTAATTGTAAAATAGTTCATTGTTCAAAACCATATTTAATTGTTGGATATAAAAGTGAAATTTATATGATAATTTTCTAATTAAGAGATAATATTTACTCTAGATATGATGTTATAATGACCACAATGAAAATAGTCAAACTATGAGATTCATTTTTTTCATTCGGGCCAAATATCATCAAAACCTCTATCATAAACATCATTGATTAGTAAATTTAATATGATCTGTTATGGAAAAAAATCAATAATAAATATTTATAACGTCAACAAGGAAAAAAATAAATAATTTATGTTTATTATTATGGAAGGTAAATAATATAGGAGATTAGTAAGACTCAAGATAAGGGACGTTCTTTTAAAATCCATCTTTCAAAGTTTTCATTCCTACTATGTTTCATCCATTTCCATGTTTTGAAGAATATTATGTTAATGTATTTAAATAGGCATAAAATCATTAATAGGTGAATTTTATGTCTCTTTTTTATATAATTTAAATTTGATCAAATAGAAAAAAAATATTTAATATGTAACTTCTTTGAAGAAAGAAAAAATAAATGTTCTATTTTAACATATAAAACATCAGTGCTTTTTCCCACCACCATAATCATTATTTGATTTTTATCATTCATTAAATTATTTCATTTTCTTTTTCAAATAAAACCTCTTATATTTTATGGTTAATTTCAAAATGAATTTAAAATGGAATTGGTATTTTAATATTTGTAAAAGTTTTGTTTATGTGTGAGAAACTATTTTTTTGTCCATGAAGTCAATGAAAAACAATTTATGATTAAATTACATATCCTGGTAATTAATTATTATGATAGTTGGATCCATTATAAAATAATTATTAATGGTTTAATTAATATACATGGAATTGGGTTTCTTTCATTATACAAAGTTTTATGAGTTTTATATGTTCATAAAATGTATTTTTTTTCATTAAATAATTATAGAAGTTGAAAACCATGGGTATTCTATTTGTAAGAGTGGTTTGGAAAATTTTATACCATGATACCTACTAGGTTTATTAATTATTTATATAAATTTTACATAAATTTACGGATTTTATAGTGTAAATATATGGTATTATGTTTAAAGTAATATTTTTGTTACTATATACAGGTGAAAAGTAAAAAAATAAAAAATATTTAATGTGAGTTTCCTTATTTGAATCAATATTTTATGAGTTTAATTTTCTAGAAATCATTTTTATGAAATGGTTTATGAATATCTTTGTGGAGATAATTGGATTTATTGGGTAGAAAAGAATATATTTGGAACACACAGTTTATTTTGAAAAAGGTAATATTATATATGTTTTTATACACTAATGGGTTAAATTTTTTTCTTTTTATGTATAGTACATTTCTCATAGTTCTCATACCAAGTTAATAAATTTTTATTTGGATTTAATGGAAATTATTTATAATGAATAAATCAATATGAATATTGATAAGGTGTTTCATGATACTAAAATTCATTATAAATTACATGATTTTCTTTTTGCGAAAAAGTATACTGTGTGGAAGTGTCCAATTATTGATTTAAAATTTACTTATATAAGGGTGGTGGACAAATCCCCTAAAAAAATAATATATAAGAACATGAATATTAAGAGAAATAATTTTTTACTCAAAACTCAAGATTATTTAAACTTTAATGCTAGATCCTTATTGTTGTAATCAAATAAATGATTAAAATAACATTATATATTAGGGAAATGTAAATTGAATACCATCGAATTATTATACATTTTTTGTTAAGTTTGAATCATACATACTTTTTAAATTACCATGAATCATTGACTAAAATATGCCCATTTAGATTGTTTTTTTGTATGGGAAATAGGGAATTTGAACTAGGAAGTTATCAAGGGTTAATATCCTTCCAAATAAGAATCCTAGATTTTATAGAATTTCATCTTTGAAAATTTTTGTAGTGGTTAATAAATTTAAATGGGATATAATTGCTTGTGGAATCCATGTTAGTGGTCAATTACAATTTTAATTGAGGAATATTTTGATAGTTGAGAATCTCATGAAATAACACCATTTATATTTGGCCGAACCTGACATCTGTTTGTGATTTATTGATGGATCACTTATGCAGAAAAGATATTCAATATTATGATATGTTCCAAATATTATATGGAAACACTTGTAATTTATAATATAAATGATGATATGATTTCTGGTGGATACTAGTTAATAATAAAATACAGATACATGATATTTATTCCCTAGTATAGGACATATTTAAGAATATTTTCAAGGAAAAATATTTCACTAAGGTTGTTTTAAAAATAATGGAGAAAATATTTATTGATTTGAAGAAAAAACAACAAACATTTAGTATCCACATATGAAGAAAATTTTATTGGATTTCTCAGGTATTTAAAATATATTATTCAGGACATTGATAATAAAATTAATAGATTTTACATAAAATTGAGTCAAATATTACAAATAGATTTGGTATCCATGGAATTAAAAAGATATGAGAAACATTTTCCATGAGGTAAGAATATAGAAATGGAGTTTACTGATGATCACATATTCTATAAAATAAGTAGAATAAAAGTATTAGATGGTAGTCAATGGGTATGATTCAATAAAATTAATAATAGGTTAGTAAAACCATGTTTTCATGTTTTGATAGTAATCTAGGGGAATTTCTTATAAAATCAATGAATTTCAGCTGATGTGTTTAGCATGATAATATGGATCATTATGAAAATAAACATTATGTTGTTTTTTGTATAACCAATTTAAACACATTGGAAATAATTTGTTTTAAATGTAATGATATGGTTCATTATTTATATTCATGTCCAAAGATGAGAACGAATGATGGGTATCTACAAAACTATAATCATAATGGTGTAGTGAAATCATATTAATTAATTTACATAGATGTTTAGTGATGAAACGAAGTTCTTATAGGTACATTTATTAATTATTCAGAATATTCTAATGACTTTTTGGATTTAAGGCATACACATTATATCATTTATTGAAAATTTTCTCATAAAACAAAAAATTCTACTCAAGAATATAATTCAGAACATTTGGTAAAACACCCCAAGGGTAGTATTAATGAGATAATAATTTACAAAGATCTTGAAATTATAATATGTGGATGGGTTTTCCCTACAGACCATGTTAGGTTTCCAATGTTAAAAAATGATGTTATTCTAGGTATGAATTTACATTCATTTTATATTGTAAATATAGATTTCCGAGAGAATGAAATTATGTTGAAAAATATGTCTTTATTTATATATATTAATTAATTTACACATTTGATAACATATCTAGAATCTATGAAATTTATATGAGATTTAAATGAATGTTACATTTATAATATTATTGACAATAAGGTAATAGTTAGGATTACTTATGTCTCCCTAGTAAATGAATTTTTTATTTTATTCCAGAATAATTTACCAGAGTCATTCGTGATCTAAAATTTAAAATTATAACAGGCTTAGTGTGTGAATCTATCATACATTCAAAACACCTTTATCAAATAGATCTATTAGAACATTTGGAATTAAAAAAAGGCATTACATGAATTACGTGACCATGCTTTTATTCATAATATCACTTCACGATGGGGTGCTCTTATTTTTTTACTAAAAATAAATATACTTATAAAAGGATTTTAATTAATTATATATCTTTGAAAAAAATAGTTTTCAAGAATAAGTTTTGGTTGTATCATATCAATGGATTTCTTAATCATCTCTACAGAGCTATGTTTCTTTTTATTATGTATGTCAAATCAAGGTACCATTAGTTGAAGTCGACGTCGAAATAAATTCAAAAGATATTGTTTTAAAATTACTATTGGAAAATATTAGTTATAGTTATTCCATTCCAATAGTCTAATAAACCTACTATTTTCATAGAAATTAATAATAAAGTTTTGTATGACTCTTTACACAAATTTTAGGATGTGTTTATTAATTTTATAATGGTATATTATAGAAGTATTGATTATCATAATCTAAGAAAAAGGTTTATTTTTCAAACCATAATAGAGAATAAATTTTATGTAAAATTTACCAATATTTATTTTTAAAAACAATAAATTTTATTGGTTGGATGTATCAAAAATTAATAATGGCTAACTAATGATCCTGCTAAATGAAAATTTGGTTGATGAATGTACATGACCAATGTTTAGGACTAATATTTATATATTTTATTTAGGAAATAGGATATTAACATCAGTTTTTTGAAAACATTTATTGTTAATATATCCATATAAATAATTGAACACAAAAATATGTACAATTCATCATGTCAAAAGAGTGTGATGATTTAATAAAACAAAACAACAATAATTTTCAATGAATTATTATTTGACCTATATTCTAGTAATTGTGATTTTTTTCTAAAATGATTCTTCTATGAAGGGATTGGTCTACCTGTTAATTTTGAATGATCAGATAATTTATTATACTTCAAATAAACTGAATCCTCAATAGTTGAATTATCATACACATTTTATGGATGTTTCTTATGTGGTTTTTACTTAATAATTTTGATAAAATAATTTATATGGATTAATATCTAAAATATATATTAATTATAATGGTATGAAATATTTATTCACAAAAAATAGTTAAATAAAAGATAAAGGATATTGATATAATTGAAAAAATATTATGACTATATAAGTAAATACTATAAGGGAAAGAAAACATAGTATATGATTCATTGATTTTTAAAGATAATGAATCATTAACTATTATCCATCGAGAACATAAAGATTTACATAATGATTTGATGAATGAGGAAGAGAAGTCATGAAGTTATTAAATCCCAATATTTTTTTTCAATGATTAATAAATAATCTCTATAAATAATCAATAGGAATGATTATAAGGAATACATTGAGTTACAAGAAAACTTATAGTACATTAAAAAAATTTAATCAAATTTATTATTTATAATGAATGTGTATTGTCATTAAAAATTACATGTGTTCCATGTGACCCAATGTTTAGGGAGAAATTTTTTGAGTGAAGATAAATCGTCAACATTTTCTATTCATTAATGAAACAATATTATATACATAGAAAATAAAGATAATTACTGGTGGGAAGGAATGAAAAAATAATATTCTGACATTAATTTGGAATGATGGATGGTTAAATTGGATAAATTAGAATGAAAATTACTGAAGTGGGTGTTTCAAATATTTCGAATTCGAAATTGGAAATGGTATAATATATCTAAGGATTTTTGGGTTGGATTTTAGAATACATCAGAAGGTAAAAATGAAATTTTGGATATTATTGATCAGTTAAATAATATTGCACTTCTCCATCTCGTTAAGGAAACTATGTATTCATATATTCATTCCCAAGAATATTATATGTATATAGTCAACATACATGGAGTTCCTATCACCCTTGTATCTACCCATGATTTCATGTTCATTTCTAATTTCTAAAATGAACATCAGACTTCATCAGGTACTAAGAAAATTGTTAATATAGACATTCACCCTTAGTCAAATAGAATGTCTATGAATATGATTTAGAACTTGGAAGACATGATTTATTACCAATAAATTGATTAATAACGATATTTGGATTAAAATCATCCATTGGGTTAGTTTTCCAATTACAATGATTTTAAATCCAATATACATATGAACCATTTTAAGGAATTATATAGAAATTGATATTGGATAATATAATTTTTGGATGAATATTGAGAAATAAAATTTATGGGAGCACATTCAGAAGAAGTTATTGTTGAGAAGGTATATTATATTCAAAAAAATTATTAGTATGTCTCATTACATGAACAATAGTTATTAAAATAACCCAACAAACATTCATTCTTTTGAGGTATGTGAATTTTTTTCCTTAAAGTATATCCATGGAAACGTGTTATATGTTAATGTAAAAGGAGAAGATATCTCTGTAGCTGAATGGACCATTTGACATGATATGTATATTTTTATTGGTTACCAAAAAATGGCCTTTCCACTAACATTATCCAAATTAAATAACATCTTTCGTGTTTCCATGTTACCAAAATATGTTCCAGATTCATCTCGTGTTTCCCCCTAGTTTCATTCAAAGAGAAATTTTATTATAAGGATTGTCCTATATATATTATTGAACATAGATATAATGTTTTTTTGGATAAGGTAATTATACTATTTCATTTTTTTAAAACCCTATTATTGAATAAGGCACAAGAGAATTTAAACATTCTATCATGGAATGATATCCCCACAAGCTTATGTAATGATTAAAATTGTAAGGGAAAATTTTTTAAAAGGGGGGAATAATTTAACAACCAAAGTATTTTTATGAAAATTTAATATCATATGTTTATTAATTAAATTTTTAAGAGGTATATTCATTACAATAATATCCTATAATTTTTTATTCAAGTGTAAAAAGGATTATTTTTATCCAATTTTGGATTTCATGGATTATAATGTTCTATAAAAAAATTTCTTTTAAAATTAAAAATATATTAATTTCAGATAATTTAAATTATTTTTAATTCATCATTTCAATGTTATATTATGCTGATTTTATGGGTGTTTTCTAAAAAAGATTCATTTTTGAATGATATGTGGAATGTACTATTTGTTTATTGGAAACTATAACGTATTTTTTATTGTATAAAAAGAAATCATATATTTTTCTATTAGATTTTATTAGTAAATAGGTCATTTTTATTAAACAGAATCCCATTACAATCTTAAAAATGCATTTTATACATGAATTTGGTATAAAATCTTTTTTCCTTGAAGGTCTTTTTATTAAAAACCATTTTTCATAACAATTTATGAGATTATGATAATATTTAATTATACCACTTCTATGTATTGATTTTTTATAATTGTATTCCATATTTGGAATTAGTATATCCAATTATATCAAATAGATCACTTCTATTTTTGGTCCTTATTATTAGTAATATTGCTAAATTTTTCCACCCTTAATGAGAGTAAGTCACGTAGTTAACAATAAAATAATTTTATAATGATAAAAATGAACCAAAAACTTTACATTATCTAATTTGATAGATTTTGTTCGGTCATGTACATACATGTTTTGAAAATATAGAAAAATGGTCCCATGTTTCATTTATTTTTACCATTATTAAATTATAGTAAAGGATAATTTAAAAATTGTCACTCACTTTTTTTATTATCTATAAATTTTGGTGACAGACATAAAAACTAACAATGTTCAGTTATAAATTAATATTTTTAAAATAAATAAAATTATTATCATTTAAATTTATGTCTCATTTTTTGTGACTAATTAATTACCTTAAATTATTAAACAACACTAAACCTTTTTTATTCTAAACAAATTTATGAAATAAATAAATAATTTTAAAAATATTAAATGTAGTACAATTAAAATGAGTTATAGTGTCCCATGATTTTCTCAAATATTTCTAACAGATTCTATTTTTTTAAAAGATAATATTTGAATTCAATCTTTATCATGATGTTGTTAATGAATAATTGAACTAATAGTGTCAAAAATAATATTCATGTTATTTTATGATAAATAATATTATTAAAATTACTTTAATTCATTAAAAACTACCTTTTTCTTAGTCATTCGGGAAATCGATTAAAATATTTACCACAGTATATTTTATGGTAAGTAATATTATCTTTCCTGACAGTAAAAGTTTAAAAATATATTGTTTTTCTACTTATCAAAATGGTTAATGGGAAGCTGAAAAGGTATATGGATGATAAATTATCTAAACATATCTATTATTTATTGGATGTGATGATTTTGACCCATCATCCTTCTTTGTATGAAAAAAATCCTTTTTTGAGGAATGTTAATTTATATTAATTCCATATGTTATGTAAATCTAGGTGTCCCCCACAATACTCTTATAAAGGGAGTGGCCTAGTGAATGAAATTACCTTGTTGTGTTGACATCATGTGTTTTGGAACATTGAGATTGAGTAGATTTTTCAACATGTGAAATCAGTTCATTCTAGGTGCCATCAATTTTCTCATAAATTCTTGTTATTCCATGGTTAATTTTCATTTCATAATCACCATTACGGCTTCTATTTCGTTATATAGTTTGTTTCTTCAGGAAACATCTTCCAAATTTCTAGTCCTCCTTAAGTAATGCCGATTTGACATAGTTAGTAGTAATGTCCTTGGGTGGACCGTTTAGGGTTAGATGAATCATAGGTAAAATCGTTAAATATGGGATTGATTCATGAGATGATATTTAGTTATTTGGTTGTACATGATTCATTATTAGTTTCATGTTAGTAATATGAAACCATAATTAATTCTTTATTCCTGATGAGGATAATGATCTAAGTTAAACAGATACACGATTGAGTGGATTCTTGAACCTGGTTACATTAATTAATGACTTTTGGGTTCTTGATTCACGTCTATTAAATATTTATTGGTGATATTATGAAAAATATGATGTAGTGATCATGGTTTCATGTGTGTGTTAAAAATATGGGATACCCTTGGGTTATGTAGTCATGTTTCATGGGAGTAAAAAAATTACCTTTAATTGGGGAAAAAGTGATACATTATTTATATCTATGAGTCCTATTTTGATTTTGGTTTGGTTAATTATATCATTTTGGTATCATTGGAATTCATTAGAGTCATGGTGGATGAAATCTAGTTTTGTGGTGGTCATAGTTCCAATATGGATGTGATTCAAAACCCCTTGTATGTGATCTATAAGTTAGTAGTGGGTTTTAATTAGTGAGTCCCTCTATAATACAGGTCAAAATGATTCATAATTACTCTTATAGGGTTAGTGGTTTTATACCTTTTGATTTTGAGTTATAGGATGTCCATCTGGTGAGATGTGGCATCATGAAGAGTTCAAATGAGGTGGAATAGGTGATCATGTTAACCGACATGGAGGAATAATGTGTTGTGAATGCATTAAGAATGCATAAGATTAGTGAAATTAGTTGCTCAACTAGATCATTTTAGGATAAAATTAAATTGAAGTGTAAGGGGATCTATATGTTAGGGAGTTTACTAGTGGTCAGTCGAGACTGAGGACCTTGTTATGGTATCTCAGTAGATTCTAATGAGTCATTTTAATAATCCTATAATGGGTGATAGTTGTTTTTTATTTATTTCATGAAATACCTAAGTTAATGGACACATACAGTCAATGAGTTCAACAATTAATGGAATGTGTGTCATGTGTATTAGAATTTGACAAGTGTAATGGTGAAAATGAAACTTCTATGATGGGGAATGATGTATTTGTCATAGGTTTATGAAACATGTACTAGATGGGCTATAAGCATGTGGAGTTGGAAGAGGAGTGGTCATTGTGGAATCATGATTCTAGTAAGGATTAAGAGAGGTGAATAATAATATACCATTGGGAAAATATGGGAAGTTTTCTGTGTGGATGGATTTATATATATAATATTCTTTAGTACTTCAGAATATTAGATTTATCTGAGGGTCTATTGGTAGGACACATGTCGTTGTCTGTCTAAGAATAATGAAATTTTTGGGTCACTAATGGTATAAATCAGTAACAATATTGAGAGTTAGGTGCCAGCTCTAGTAAACATGTGTGGGTGGTTATATGATTCCATATAGTGTGAAGGAATCATGACCAGTTGTTTTGGTGATGCATTAGATGGTGGGGATGTGTTTTTTGAGAGTGTTCTTTCAAAGGGTGTAGGACAACAGTTTTGGAAAGAAATGATTTTATTTGTTTGAAAACCCCATCTAGGGGATTATTTTGGATAGGGGTTATGTGTCTTGAGAATCAAACAAATATTTTGAGGAAAATAAATTTTGTTCTTAGCATGTACATGGATGATAGTTATGTGAGTATCCAAGTGGGAATTCAACGATTGGGATGGGTACTGATGTTCAATTGGCATTCTCTTGTATTTTTGGTGTGGTGAGATGAAAAAATTTCCCCAAACATCATAGAAATTTTGGATTATGTTTTCAATAATTAATTCTAATGGTATTGTCATGACATCATCAAAAACAATTTAGTGGTTGTAAGATGAGCCTTATTATTTGGAGAACCATGGGAATTGAATATTGGTTAACCGTATGATGACAATATCAATGATCGGAGACATGTGGGGTTAGAAATTTTATTTTAGGGAGTTTTAGATAATTATTTGGGAATTTTCTATGGTTTATTATGGTTAATAGCATTGATTTTGTGGATGTTTCAAAAATGTTTTTTAAGAATATAAAAAATTATAGGGGTTATTCATCATTGATTTTATGAAATATATAACTTGGTAGATGTAGATATTAGAAAAAAAAAAGAATTATCTAGGATGATAAGTGCAATGGTGTGTAATATTTATGTCCTAGATTCTTTATGAGTAAAAGGAGTTTGAAAAAGTTGGAATTATGAAAATATTGGATGATGTATATTTTAAATCAGAAATTAGAAAGGAATTTCAAGGGTCTAATCCCCACAGTTGTCATAATTATTAATTATGAGGAAATTATTATGTAGGCCTTGATATGAATTTGATGGTTCATGGATTCATGTTCAGATTTGTAGAATTTATTCCTTGGGTGAATAGTTCATGCATGGTTTGTGGAAACAATGCACCCCAATTATGCCTCCTAAAATATATAGGCACAAAATTGGTCAAACCATGAAATATTTAAACTAAGATGGTAAAAATTGATGAAATAGGTTCTATATATGTGACATGGTTGGCACAATGTCCATTATAATATTCACATTAAGCACGTGAAGGGGTTTTCCCTATATTGCGGTGGTAGAATGGAGGATTCATATTTTGGCCAATTGTGTGTCGGAATAATGTACCTCTCCAAAAAGAGTTAATTTTACTATTATCATGAAAAATTATAAATCGAAAATTAACATCTTTTTCCTCCAGTCACATAGAAACCATTTATATCTATTCTGTTTCCCCTCTCATCTCTTCCATTGTGGTTATCACCATCATGGTTACCTTTTTCTCACTATCAAATTCATTAGAAATCCATTTTTATGTATAAGAGTCCTCTAGAATCCATTTTTTTTATTGAAGTCGAAATCTATTTCCTTGTTTATGAGTGTTATTCCCATTTTCATAGTGTTGGTATGGTTCTTCCATATTTTCCATTTCTTCTCTAACTAGTGGAAAATATTGAATTAATAAGATCCTTATATGTAAAGGTAGTTGGTTCATATATTTTAAACCATATCCTTTTATAGATTATATAATAATTAATTTTGAGGGAGCTCCATCACCACCATGCATGATCCATTTTATATCAAAAATATTTATTAGATTTTTTCATAGATAAATTCCAAAAATGATATAATCCACACCTTAGAAAATGATAACTAAAAGTGAAATACTTTTCAGAGAATATAAATTAAAACTAATCAATATCATACAATACATAATTATAGATTATATTTTATAGGAGGAATTATTTGTTTGAATTAGTAGTTCTAAAACAGAATTTCACTACCATAGATATTTCTAAATGGTAATGTTGTTGGGAATAGGCCCAAAATAAGGGGATGATATTAGGTAAATGGGTTTGAGTTCCGTAATGTTATAAAAAATAATTTAGTTTCGAAAATAATATTTTTACTTTGTTTTTAATATCAATTAATTGACATTGGTGAAGTGTTTCCTTAATTTTGATTAAGAATTAATTTTTATGTATCACTTAATGAATGTAAATGGATACCCTCATGTGTTTATAAATCCTAATGAGTTGTGTGGTTGGGATTCATGTTCTATAATAATGGTTTGGATTTAAAAAAAAATGATAATTTGTTTTTTTATGTTGGACAATAGAATCTATGATGTGAAAGAATGATTTTGGATAAGTGATGCCAATGGACCAAGTGGCAGTTGACTAAAATGATGTTAAATTTATTAAATGATTAATGTACTGCCTAATAATAATAATATAATTATATAATAATAATATTACCTATCACATACTATAATCTAAAAAAACAATATGAGGACTTGGATTTCAAATAATACATGAAGATTTGTAATAATAGATGGTGTACTTTCATTCTAGGTGATTAGTGATATTGGAAACATGGCTATAGTACCATGACTTATATGAAGAATGCTGTTGTATAATTTTAATATAGTAACTTTTATTCGATTTGAATTTTAGAATGAGAGAAAGGATTCAGGTGATGACTTATTTTATGGAGTTCCTAGGAATGAACTCAAGTTCTATATGAATTCCCAAATGAGCGTATAGATTATTTTGATACTTGTAATTCTAGGAAGACATCCTAGGATATATGTCAATATTATTGGTTGTCAAATTAACTTACAGAATCTCATAGAAACAATGATACTATTCTGAGTATGTTTGTTCAATCATGGTCACTTGCCTAGTGATCAAAAATAGTACAGATGACCATGACTACCATTGTGAACATGTGGATTTAATAATGTTTACTTCATTTATATTAATTTTTTAAAAATATATATCACTTATTTATGATTATCATATTATCTATTTAAGGATTTTCATTTATAGGGACTTGCTGGGTTATACTCACACACTTTTTTGACCACCATAGAAAATGGGTTTCCAAGAAGACTCTATTGTGTATCGTAAGTTAAGGATTAGGAACTGGCCTATTGTTGATGCATTTTGATGGATTCTTAGGTTATATTTGGATGTTGGAACTAGGCATGACTTATAACTATTAATTTGTTGGATTTGTTACTCGTGTTTATTTAATACATTTTTGTTCTAATTTTGAATGATACACCCACAAGCGATCATTCACATAAGATATGTTCATTTAATATTTCATTTTTAGTGGTATTTATATTTAAGTAATTTCCTTTATTATGATGTGTGTTTGGATTATATCTAAGTATTATTTATCACCATTTTTACGTATTCTCTAAAGAAAAAGGAATAATATAACCATGGTATATTCATAGGCTATCACCCCTTGACAGTGGTATTGTGTGTATAGGATGTCGTGCTTGAGGTATGGTGGAAGACCAGACCTAGGAATCATTTAATTTTTTACATGGGAGGGCATAAGATATTTTCCCAATTCTCTAAAACCATAAACCTTAATGTCTCATAGGTATGTAAGTGATACTTTTTTTAATGTTATGGATGGCTAAAATTGGGTCATGTTTATGAATATCAAATCTGTAAATACTGAAATTGTATTATTAGAATTTGATCATGATTATAGGTCTTAGACTATCATAGCTTGTATTATAGATGAGTTTAGATAATTTTAGATATTATTTTTTTATGAGAGGTCAACATAAGAGTTATGAATTCCATCATGGATTTATACATTTATAGTTTATTATATGTTCAATGAATTAGATTCAGTATTACAGTGGTTTATGTGATTGGATTTTACTGTGGTTAGTAATATTTTGGGGAATTTTTAATTAAGTTTATGAATATTTATCTCATTGGATTAAAATGAAAATTAATTTCAGAAGGATTCTATTACATTTTTGGGAGTGTGATATGAATTTTATAACATGAAATTTTATGTTAATATTTTATCATTGAGGTTATTAAAGATATATGTTTAATTATGTATGGAATTGTCTAGGCGGAAACATTAGTGTTATTATGGATATTTTATAGTAAAATATATTATTTCTTCATATGATAGTATATTAATTTTTCCTATTATCTTACCTTGTGATTACCATTTTTTATTATGTAAATATTAATGTATTATCATTTATCCGTATATAATACCTCAGATCTGTTAAAATATTATTATTTAGACATAACAATGATTAATCATAGGCACATATCATTATGAGTAAATGATTAAATAATGGTGGAATCTAATTTAAACTTGCATCCAATGGGCTAAATTGAATTTTCGATTTGAATAATACCATATAGGTATATTTTGGTACTATTATAGCCTACATGATAAAGGAATTACTCAACTATAGGAAATAGGTATTAAAATAAAAAAAATATATCATCATAACATTATTTATGATTAATTGATGGTTTTATTAATCCCTTATTGATTAATAGTTTTAGGTAATTTAATTTTCCTTTATTATTAATTTTTCTGTGATAAAAATATTTCTATCACCAGCCGTCATTATTTGGAAACTAATTTTCTACATAAAATCTATAAATAAACATCCCACTAATGTTCTACTATTTGGAAACCTAGTTTTGTTTCATCCCAGATGGGCTTCGTAATTATTTTTTCCTCTTTTCAAAAAGCAGTTCTATTAACCCTTTTTATTATTTTGGATTTCAGAGATTCTATTTAATAATGTTAAACCCTTGATTACTGTGCTCAGGATAAACGTGGAACCTCACAATTAATTATTGTTTTTAGAATGTAACACTTAGAGATTTTAAAATAATATTATGTTCAATAGAAAATAAGACACATAAAAATTATTTTTTAAAAAATAAAATTATTGTTTTTCAAATTGGAAAAATATTACATAGTCGATGAATTGTTGGGTTAGAACAGGAGTAACTTTATATTGATACATACATATATATACATATATTCATATATAAATTTGTTAACTCAGTAAAAATATATTGTTAAATTCAATGAGAATAATAACTTAATATATAATATTCATTTTATGCATCAAAAAATTATTTTCATTAAATTTGGGTTTTATTGATTTAGGGGAGAAAATATTATAAATAATATTTGACTATATTATAAATTTTTATTTATAGAAAGTGTATCATTTTGGATTCATTATAATAGAAATTATATTTGAATGATATTTTTGGATTTTTCTTGAAATAATAATTTTTGGGTGAATGTGAAAATATGATTATTTGAAAGATGTCACTTTTGAGATATTATCATGATATAAGAAGGACTCAATAAATTATGAATCATTTTTTTAAGAAATAGCGTGCTAATCGAGATAAGTAATGTATTTTTATATATTATTTTTAATTTCAAAACACATTATTGACTTTTATTCTAATTAATTATATGTTACATAAACTAAAATAAAATTTGGTCATTATATTTAAAAGTTTTTTTGGATAGTTACACACTAATTTAGATTGATCAAAAGGCCCAAAAAATTCATTTTTTTATTTCACCAAAAAAATCATGGAAATTGGCATTTTACTAGATTCCAAGTTAAAATTAATTTTTCCACAAATCAATAATTTTCTTAAAAATTCCTTTTCACGTGTTTTCTGTAATTATATTAATGTATCATCAGAAAATTATAGATTTTTTATTTAATAAAATGATTTCACTATTTTGAATCATAATGTATAAATTTAGTAAATAGTTCAACATTATTTTTGTTCATAATGGATAAAAGTCACGGTAAATATTTGTCACTATCGTAAAAGTTAATTTGGTAATTAATGTTGTAAATACTTTGGTAAATAATAAAAATAAAATCTAAGACATTTATTTTATCTATTTTATGATTTTATTTTGACCAACCACATCATGTTTTCTGTTAAATGGTATATTATTCTTACATGACAATGATAATGACCTTTATATTATATTTAGTAATACTATATTTCATAATCTACTCACTAAATTTTAATTTCTCATAAATTATCACATAGAGATAAGAGTATTTTATGTATTAATATAACACATTTTTAGAAAATATTTAATTATTTTAGTACTTTTGTGGGGGTGTAATTACCATAAATGCTGACATAATGCTAGTATAATGTCTATGTATGATGTACAAATTCAAAGTAAATGATTTCCAAAAAATTAATAAATCCTTAATAAATTATGTATTAAAATTAATTTTATGATTAATCATAATTTAAATTTTAGTTTTTAAAAAAATTATATTCAAATCCCATTCCAATATTTGTAACTATAATGTTAAAATATTTGAATATTACATAAAATAAAATTAATGGTTTTTTATATTAAAAAATATATCATTAAATGATTTTGAAATCAAAAGATCATTAAAGGAGACAAGGGGAATGGGACATAATCTAAGTTGAATATCAAAATATGTCTCTCAATATTAACGTAATCCTTTTAATCGATCAATATCATTTTACATCTTATTTTACATCCTTTAAATCAGTCATAATGATTAAAATATAATAAAATCAGGGGAAACCACATACAAAGATGTTATTATGTTAATTTTAAGACATTATTCATCTTATTTTCCACGCTATAGGGAACAAAATCATCATTCATGCATATGTGTCGACTATTACCTCCATTAAGCTATTTGTTTCATTTTTCATCACCACATCACAGGGATTGTTATTATGATGTATTAAATATATATATATATATACATTAATCTAATTAAATTATTATGACTGTTAAAAAATTATTATTTATCTTCTTACCCTTAAACAAATTAAAATAAGATAATTCCACTCATATGCACATCTACAATACCACCTCGACGAAGTGATAGGAATTATTTTTCACATCATCCTTTAACAAGAGATTATAATATTATATTCAAAATATTGAAATGATAATTATTTTATTGTTATTTTTTGGAGATTATTAAATAATGACATATTTTTTTATGGTCAACCAACCAAATCCATTTTTCACTTATGAACATAACATTCTCAAAAGACCTAACATAGAATGAACTGTTTAGGTAATCATATATTTCATTTTAATAAATTAAGAATGATTCAATTACTTAGGAATAAGGTAATAAAATTATATTAAAAGTAAATAATCATAAAAATATAATTTTATTGGATTGTAATGGATGAGCATAGATTGTATGGAAACTAGGTAAGATATTTCTTCACTAAATTTATCATCACTTGTTTATAGATACGAATCATGAACTATATTTTCCCACACTTATGTATTAAATAAACAATCATTTTATTATGCACTATTTCCATTTTTTGTTTTGTAATTTCTCTCAAATAACCTCTTAATTGATTATTTTTAACCCTAATGATATGATATTTGTAAGGATTATTTATCTCAATATTGATTCATTAATAAGTGTGTTTTAATATACCTATTATTAATTGTATAATTTGTGTATTCTTCAAATTGAAAAATTATACCATGAATTTATATTGGATCATAATATTTACAGTTAATGTTTTCTTTCTCTTTCAAATGATATTGACTTAGATATTATAGAATTTAAATGGTTTACGTGGCCTCAATTTCAATTCTGTATGACAAAATTTATGGCATGAAGTATGTTTTATATTATATTTTTTAATTAATTAACCAAGAATATGTTTTCAAAATTTAATTCCTATAAATTATTTCTTTTACATAATCAAATTATTCCTTTATTCAATGGATTTTGAATTCAATCATTACCCAATTGCAATGGTTTGACATCGAAAATTACGTTTGATGAGACATGTTTTCTTTAATACAGTTATATTCATTTAAATGGTGTATATACTAACTATAAAAATAAAAAAACATGAAAAATTTTAAATTCAATTTTTTATATTAATTTTTATTTTATGCATTCATAGGTTTTTTTAAAATAACATAAATGGAATTTCAATAAAATGGCGTGTTGATGTTTCTATTAGATTTAATCCAAAAATTTACTCCATGTTATTAATCATATTTAAGCAATGTTACTTTATAAACAATATTTATTTATTAATGATTTTTTCTAAAAATTTTAACCTTATTTTCAATTGTTTTAAAGGAAAATTTATTAATTTGTTTTTTAAAAAAGTTATATTTAATAATCGTTATCAAATTTTGAAAAGAATTTTTATTTTAATTTTGACAACATGAATGATTTTTTATATCATCATAAGTATATTTTTTTGGTTTCATTTACAAATTTCCATGATTATTTTCAAGTAATACCATTTTCTAAGTTTTGTTTTAAATTTTGGTTTTTTAATGTCACCGAATTAAATGTACATTTTCCTTTATTTTCCTTCAAATGTTTAAAATATTATTTCAAAGGTATTTTCATATATTTCGATATCACATAATGATTTGTCTGACTCATAATGGATATTTTATTATGATATAATTCACTTTATTTCTTTAAATGGTTTATAATTATGCATCACTGAGATTTGAAGAAACCCCTTTCATTTTTATGGGTATTCAAGCTACAATTATTTTGATAAAATTAACAAATACATGTTTTTTTCATGATAGGACACTTGATCATTATAAATGAACATTGAATTGGGGATTATACGCAAATACTAAAGGTATTTCGTTTGATATGTGATAGTTGGGTCTATTATATCCCTCTATTGTTGTAACACATGGAGATTCAGTGAATAATTGTTTTTTACTTTCATCAATCATTTTGTCATTTCTAATTTCACACAACAATAAGAAAAATTATATTATATCAATTCACTATGTTCATATTGAGCTATACATAACACCATATTAATTCTATACTAAATTCGGTGTACATTTTATCTTAATCTGTACATAACACTGATTTTAGATTTTTTTACATGCAACAATAACATTCCTTGATGGCATGTGTAACACGCATACGTGATATTTACAAATGAAAATATATTATAAATATATTATTATTTTAAATAAAAAAATATGACATAACCGTTAAATTTGTGGTTTTTATTGGTATTAAATAATTTATGGATGTATATGTTTTAAATAAATATAAAAATAACTCATAGGTTACCAATTAATTAGAAAATGAATATGAAATCCAATTGAATATAAAGGAAAAAATTATTATTTTTATAGCCAGAAAGCTATTTTAACCTTATAAATTAGATTAATTACAATTTATGAGTGATATTAATGTAATATAAAAATTATATGATCAATAATTTTTTTTATATTCATCAAATAGATTCGATAGTCATAAAATAAGAACAATCTCAATTTTATTCATAATTTTTTGAAATGATAGTTTTACCTCCATTTAAATCCAGTTTGGCACAATTTTTTAGATTTAACATATCAAAATACACTTCATATTTTGAATAGAATCTAAAATTTTATTTTCAGATAAATTTTTGTTATATTTTTGTAAGGGTTCATTTATAATGAATACTGACAAATACTAGATTTTCCACCAAAATTACATTTTAATTTACATTATTTATATGGTTTAAATGTATTTTAAATTGGATTAAAAGATTAATTACATAATAACTTTATAAATTATTCCAATTTAGTTTATTATATTAAATTTCACATTGAAATTAAGTATAAAAACATTGGAAACTTTTGATCATTTGTACATTGAAAACCTGTAGTGTTGTCTGATCACCATGATTAAATTTAAATTAATTTTTGAAACTTCTATGATTGTAATTTTCAAAAATTAATTCCATATTTGAAATTATAATAATTTATAAGGTCTAATATGATCCCATTTTTTAAGAAAAATATTTTGGAATGTAATTAAAATGAATTACATCGATTATGTGAAAAGTAAGCTTAACTAAACACTAAAACATAAATTTATGACTCTAAACAACCAAAAAATATGTATATGGTACATTGGATGGTCATATATATACACCCTATCCTCAGCTATCTCCATGTTTTTGTTTTATTAGATACAAATGAAATATTAAAAATTTGGGTGGAATTATCTCTTCAAATATTTACAAGAGTATCGATCCTCCACTATAAAATGGAATTATCTCCTCACACTTCCACACATCTATCAATTACCTTGGCTCTCAAAAAATTGGGTCACATAATAAAAAAACATCCATACCTTCTCCATGAGGCCTATAATTGGGAGTAATTTCTTCTCAAGGATCAATTTTGGCACAAACCAAAAAGAGTTACCTGATTAAGAGGTAATGCCTTCTCTTAAAATCCTTTCATCTATTTTCCTTCTACACCCCCTCCATATTTATTACATGATTGTATAAAAAAATCATTATTCTCAATATATAATTATGTTGTTATTATATGGTTTCAACTTAAACACAAACATCCATATATAATGGTTATGGAACGTACTGCTTATATGTACAATAAACTACCACCTCACTAATTAATGATTGTTCATTTTCCTATTAGTATATTTTATTTTGAAAATTATGTTGGGAAATATCTTTAAATATTTATGATATTTTATATATTAGGTTATTAAGATTATTTAATTGCTTTTATGACACATATCTTTTTTATATTCAATTTCTTGTTTATATGGTAATTTCATTTGAGGATGTGTGGTCTACCTCCCCCTCAAAGCAATGTGATTCGTTAATACAGAACAAAAAATTTATTAAAGATGAGTTTAGTGAATATATATGATATATAATATATAATAATTATACATTAATGATAACAAAAAAATAAAAAAAATACAGATATTTATTTTATATTTTTTCTTTGAACACAACAATTAAACGGAAAGACTGTTCCTGTGTACGTACAACGTACCGTTTCCATGAACGGTGTATTCAATTTTCTAAATATATATTATATGAATTATTATAATAAAAATATACATAATATAAATTATATTTAAATAATTTTTTATATTCTGGAAATAATGATATAAATATAAGGTCAAAATATATAACCTATTATGACACATGCGAAAAAACAAAGCGGATATTACTTGATGTGAAACCATGACATACAATTGTTAACAAGTGGGTAATATAATGAAAAAATATAACCATATATGATATTATAAGTGATTATATTATTATTTGATATATTTATAATAAAATTATATTTATTATAAAATAGTTTTGTATAAGTACGCAGAGTGTAAAGACACAAGGTAAGGAGATTTCATGTCAATTTTTATTACCATGAGATATATTCTTTATTCAAAAACCCCATCCATTTTTTTGGTTTTAATAATTCCAATGGATGTAATCAGTGATTCTTATAGTTCAATTTATGGTAATTTAAATATCCATTATATGAACGTTTTTCATGGGGTTTATGTTTCAAAAGTTATTAAATTGGTAAAAATAGTTTTGTATCAATTTTCCATCATTGCTAATCATGTTTTTCTATGAACATAATTTCATTTTCAGGATTGTATACATCCATTTTACATTATATATCATGAATCTATATATTATAAAGATATTATAAGATTCATATGATTTCCTTTTCTCTCATTGAGAGTGTGACCCCATTTTACCAGGTTATACAAGTTTATTGAAACAATCGTATCTCTTTTCAAGATTGTTGATGATTATGCTTCATTTGACAAAATCATACTATCCATATCTCAATTGTTTATTTAATTTTCATCTCCTAATGTTATTAATTCTATATTCCAGTATTGGTTTAATATTTATTCTCATTGAAACATAATATAGTTAATAATGTGTTTTAAAGAATGTCTAATTTAACCGTCTCTTCATTTGGAAATATACATTCTCTAAAAAGGGCTTTAAAAATATTGTATCATTCTACAGTAATCATTAAAAAAAATTTACCATTATTTGTAAATTAAATATATATTCTAATGAATATTATTTTTTCTTAATGAACAAGGAATTTGTCTAACCATTTTACCATGAAAAAGCAATTTTTTTACCTCATATGACATGGATGGATTTACCATCCGTAATTTAATTGAATCTTTCATTGAATTTAAAAAATGTATTTTTTTAAGAAACTTCTTTAAAGATATTTTCCATGAATTGGGTTTCAATGAATTTTTAATATTCTTTCATATATTTACATTTAAAAACGATTTCAAAATGAAATCGTGAATTCTTTCTATGTCGTCAAACTCTTTTAATATAAAATGGATTTCAAGAAGGTTATGTTCTTTAAAAACAATTCTTTAATGAATAAATGGTATTTTTATAATGAAATTTTCTAAAAATAATTTTCAATTTTATTTTTCATCTAAGACGATATCCAATGATGTTAATGAATCTATACTAGGATGTGAACCAATGGGTCCATTCATATTCTTCCTCGAATGGTTTTTGTTTTGAAGGAATAATTCAAATGACGCATATTTCTCTTCCACAGGATATATGATTTTGAACCTTACATATTTTCATAAGTTATGCTTCACAAAAATGTTTAGAAAACCTATCTATTTTCCATTGGTTATAATGAAATGATATTTTAATGATTCCCATTTCATTTCATCAGTTATTATTTGATATTTACAAAACATATGAATTTTAATGGGGCATGATATGATGAATGTTTTATTATCTTGTGGAACATGTATGAATGGTTTAATTATGATATTGGTAGGACATATAAATTCCTTAAATGTATTGGTTAATGATATATTTCTCATGAGTAAAACTTTTATGCATGAACAAAATTAAATGGTCACAATGTTATGCATGGAACTGGTTACACTTCTATAGTTTTATGTGTTAGCCTGATTACATGTCCACAATATTATGACTTAACCTTATTACATGTTCACGATGTTATGTATGGACCTAGTTTCATGTCCATAGGTATATGTGTGAACCTGTTTACATGTTCACAATATTATATGTGTGCCTCAATACATATTCATAATGTTATGAATGCACCTGATTTTATGTCCATAAGGTTATGCAAGAATGTGATTACATGTCCACAATTTTATTCTTTTACCTAGTTGGAAGTCTATAAGTTGATGTGGAGGCCTAATTTCTGGTCCTTAACTGAATGAGTGAATCTATTTCTACTTATAAATGTATACAATGTTATAAACCAATGTTCATTCCATAAATCCCATGTCTTATTCCTACGATATGCTTATATGAATTATGCTCTTTATTATTTTACAATCTAGGACTTACGAAATTCCAATATTTATTACGATGTATTATATGTAGGGGATTATTTTCAAACGTTTTGGTCATGTCCCATACACTTTTGTTCATGTTATGATTACACATTTACGTTATTTACCCTTACTGATGTTCTGACCTCACAAATTTCTTATGTTTCCTTTCAATAGGTTATGAAGAAAGGTTTTAGGTAGAGTACTAAAGGTGGAGTACATCATAAGAGATTTTTATGATCTGTGACCATGATAAAAGACATTATTTGCATGTTTCAAAAGTCACTAAACTATTATGTCCCTTGACCATATTTTTTTATGTATCGAATATTCATCTAAAATGATTTAATATCGTTGTATGTTAAGACCGGGTCACTATAGTTGGTATCAAAGGAAAGGTCTAGGGGTACTTTGTAAATAAGGATGAAAAAAATATAGTGACATACATACATATATTTTTAATGATATGTGTAGCATTTCCTCTAGGGAAAACTATAAGGATGAGTTAATGTATAAGAAAATGTCATAGAATTTGGTAAAGGATTGAGTGAGTGATTTTATTGTAATATATCTGTATTATGATAATAATTTGGTATGTGGCTCTAGAAAAAATGATCCTAAGGGTAAAAACTCCAACCTGATGTTTCAAGCCTAACATTGGGTAAACTAGTACACAACAATGGGATTTTCTACACAACTTTTTTGAAACTCCCAAGGATAAGCTTCTGGAATTCTCAAAAAAAATCACAAACCATCATTAAAATTTTAAATAGAGGAAAAATATGGATAACCTAGGATAAAACTATGGTTTTATAGATTAATGAAGTATGATCCATGATTTTTAAACCATATAAGTAACTTATCATGATTATATGATATCCTTATATGATAAATGTTTCTCACACTCCTAATTATTGTATTATTCAATGGATAGAACTATAAGGAAATGGTTAACATTAACCATTTCAGATGCAGAATGAATCATCATATTCCACCCGATTTTCCATGTGGAAATATCATAAAGAGAATCTGGATTTTGGAATGAGTATTTCTTATACTTATTACGATAATGAGACTGAAAACGACATGTGAATGATACACGATGTTCTTCCAATATTTTTTTAAATAAAAAATTAGAAGAATGATTATATTTAGGTTGAGTAATCATATGATATGATTCATATTTATTATTATTGGAAAGAGATATTACGGAATAATTCATGGAATCATGAGAAATTATTTTTGAATGAAGTTAGATCAATGTTGTACTTTTGTTATGGAATTTAAATATTATGTTATATAAATCAAGAAATATGTAAGTATTCTCTAAGTAAGTGTTCATTAAGGATTTAAAAGGATATGTTAAATGGTGATGACGATATTGAAAATTTATATTTTGATTATGGGAATGTAACCCTTAATTTGATATTTATGTTGAGAAAATTTTATTTTTCTTTGATAAATAGATTATTGAATTGTATAAATTATATTAGATAGCACCAAAAACCCTGGATTTGATTATTTATTGGTTTTAGAAGTAGTCTATGATGTCATGGATTCTGTTATCATATTTTCATATAAGAAAAATATCCAGTAACATTTGGAACAAAAAAACATTCATGTTTTCCTAATGTATCTATGGTAATTCCATTTATGACCATGTTTCAAGAGAATATATGATGGTAGTATTCAAATGTTTGGAATGTAAATACCAAGAGGGAAATTATGATATATGGGGGTTCAATATTAAGTAGAATATAGTACTTCAACCTAATGTTTATTATTTTCATCATTTGGAAGGGTTATAAGGTTACACATTTATACAATGATTATGTTAAACTTTTGATGAAGTTTGTGAGAATAAATTAATATCTTACCACACGATGATTAAATCATATTGGACAACCTATTATAAAATCATGAAGTTTATGATAATTTATAATATCTGGTATGTCATATCATAGATCTCATGATCTATTAGTTATTCATGAATAGAAAACTCAACTGTCCTTTTGGAGAAAGAAGTGAAGTGGACCGAGGAACAACAATGTGTGATGTTTTCCTCAAATCAGGAAATTATATCATTTCTTGAAATTATTTTACATTAGTAAAAAGGTTATTGAAATTAAAATTTTTTCCATCAACTTCCATTTCTAATAAATCAAATGGCCCCATATTTTATCGCATATTTTTGGATCTCTAATTGTTTTCTTTATCCTAACCATGTTCTCTATCACTCTTCACAAGAACATGATGGCTATATTTTTCTTCCAGGTATAGGTTTTCAATTATCAACTACGTTATCCAATGTCGAAACCTAATTATATGTTACTTTGAGTAACCACTATGTTTCCAACTTTCCTAATTTAAAGGATGTATATGTATTCATTTTTACAATGTTGGTATCTATGAATGAAAATTATAAGTCTTAAACCATTGCTAAAAAATAAAAAAATCAATGGTGAAATTCAATTTATGGGGAGTAGAATTTAACACCCAGATATATTGTGAATTTTTTATTTCATTTAATCATTTTGATATTTATCATTCATGACATCTGAAAAATAGATTATTTTATATTTAAGCACTATTTTTTTTGAAATACAAGCAACACTATGGTAATCATGCACTATATGAAACATATATTTTATCTTGATCTAAATATAACTCCATGGAAGTATTGCATTATAAACAAAAATGACTTTTCTTGAGGGCTTACGTAACACACATGACCGATTTTTACATAACAACGGTATATCATTATAATGATATTATTTAAAATAATAACATATAAACAAGACATTTAAATTAAGATAATGAATAGAATTTATTTTTTTGTGTGAAAAGATACGGTTTACAATAATTTAAGACAAATTCCTTGGTTACCAATTAATTATAATTTAATATGAAAACAAATCGAATATAAAGGAAAATATTATTATATTTATAGTAACAATTCTATTTTAAACTAAATAATTAAATTATTTACAATGAATTAGTGAAGATAATTCTATATATATTTTATATATTAAAATAAAATATTTTTGATATTCATCTAATAGATTTGATAGACATAAGGAAGAACAACACCAATTTTATGTATAAAAACCTATTTATATTATAAATGACATTTTATAACATTTTAAATACAATTTTTGGCACATTTATAGAATTAATATGTCAAGAAAAAATTCATATTTTGAAGCGAAACATAATAATTTGTCTAGGATAAAAAATTTTAGTTTTCAGGAAGGGTTCATTTTAAATGAATAGTTAAGAATGCGAGAATTTTATTCAAAACAATAATTTCATTTACTTTATTTAAAATGATAAGTTATATTTTAATTTTTTTAATAAGACTATTTATACATTAATTTTATCAATTAAACCAATATAGGTCATTGTTACCAATTTAAAATTGAAATTTGATATAAAAACATTGTAATATTTTGATCATTTTTAATTTACAAACGCTTAGTTTCATCCCCTCACAAGTATTAAATTTTAATTAATTTCTGCAACATATGTGGTTGGAAATTGGAAAATTTTATTCATTATTTGGTTTTAATAATAATTTATAATTTATAATAAGTTCAATTTAGTTTTGATATAAAAGATTATTGAATTTCATTAAAATTAATTACATTGATTACGGTAAAATTAATCTTAACTAACAACTAAACCTAATATTAATTACACAAAACGACCTATAATATGGTCCAAGAGGCTTTTTATGGATATATTTATACCCTATAATACATTTTCACTACTTTTTGATAATATTTTATCCACATGAACCAAGAAAAACATGGGTGGAATTCTCTCTTCGAATATTTACAAGAGTGTCACTCCTCTACTCTAAAAACGATTACTCTCGTCCAACATTCTTATATCTCTCAAACCCTAAGATATCCCAAAATCTTCTCAAATAAGATCCCAACATACCTACCTTTCTATTATAATCACATACATTTGTATAATGATTTCTAATGTATTCTTTTTTACAAAACAAACGGGTTACCAATTAAGAGGTGAAACCTTTCCTCAAGTTCCATTTTTCTGTTTTCCACCTCCACACAATCCATTCTGTTTATACAATGATTGTATAACTAAACAATAATTATAAATATTAATGTATTTTTTTATTATATGGGTAAACCAACACTTGCACACACCTCCATCTAATGGGTAATGAACATACAATTTAGGTGTATAACAAACTACCCCTAGCTAAATGATAATTGTTCATTTTTTTATTGCCGCATCTCATGCGTGAAATTATGACAAAAAATATATTTCAATATGACATATATTATATTTATTTTTTATCTACTATATTTAATGATTTTTACAGCACATAACATTTTTTACTTTCCATTTTTTTTAATATGATAATTTTTTTCGAGGAAGTGTGGACTACTACCCCATCAAAGCGATGTGATTCATTCATACACTACTGGGAATGTATTAAGGAGAGATTTAGTTTATATATATGATATATAAGATATCATATTTTAATTTTAATAATGTTATATATATACACAAATAAATATAAATGTCTTTTACATTCTTTATTTTAACACAACAATTATACGAAAAGAGAGTTAATGCGTACATATGACTTACTATATCCCTGAAAACTGTATTTTGTTTGATTTATATATATTATATAAATTATTATAATAAAAATATAAAAAAAATATATTATATTTAAATTATGGGTTTTATTATACAAATCATTATATAAATATATGGACAAATGATATAACAAATTTAGGCAATTCTGAAAAAAAGAGATATTACTCAAAGTGAAACCTTAATAGATGATTGTTAACAATAAGTTAATATAAATCCATAATAAAACCATATATGGTATTATAAGTAAGAATATTGTACTTATATATATATATATGATAAATTTATATTTATTATAGAGGATGTTTTGATGAGTATGAAGAGATTCAAGATGTAATGTAAGGGTATTTCATCTCACTTTTATATTTCTGCAATGTACATGCTTCATTTGCAAATAATACCTTATATATGATGTGTATTATTATAATGGATGTAATAAATTAAATTTAAATCTATATTTATGGTTATTTAAAATCCATTTTATCACCATTATTTCACTGAGTTTATGTTTTAAAAGTTAAGAAACCTGAAAAATATTTTTCATTTCAATTTTTATTCTTTGAGACACATGTTTTGTTATGCACCTAAAATCATTTTGAGGTGCATATAAATATATTTTACATTATATGTCATAAATATACATATGTTCATGATTTTATTAGTTTCATTTAATTTCTCATTCTTACATGGATACCATGGTCACAAGTGTCTATGTGATAAGAATTTATTAGAGCATTCTCATCGCATTTTAAAATTGTTTATGATTATGAGTCATTTGAAGGAATATTACAAAAAATATCAATAAATTCATGAAATTTATTCAACTATTATTAATCATTCTATATTTATCTATTGGTACCATATTTATACTCTTCGGTACAAAAATATTGAAAAACTATTGTTTATAAGAAACCCAATTTTACCATATCTTCCTTAAAAAATTTACGTTTTCAAAAAATGGTTCCAACTACATTGTACAATTCTCTTATAATATTTAAACACTTATTCACCGAAATATTCTTGTAACTTTAAAAAAAATAATTTTTTTTACCTTTATCACTTTTAAAAGTAATGTTCTTTCATCTCATATGACATACAAGGATTTACCCACTGTCATTTCGTTTAAGCATCAATTTCATTTTTAAAAGGTTATTTTTTAAGTAAATGTTTTTAATTAATTTTCAATGAATTTGTTTTCAAAACATTTTTTATGGATTTTTTTATATTTTTATGTAAAAACATTTTCAAAATTATTTAATGTATTATTTATATATTTTTAAATTATTTTCAAAGAAAATAAATATTAAAAAGGTTTTATGCTTCAAAAAAGATTCCTCATAGAGGAAAGAATTTTTTCCTCAAGAAATGTTTTCAAAAAAACATCTGAAGTTATTTTCTATCTATGATGACCTTCTTTGATTTTATTGAATACCTAACGGAAAATAAACCAATGGTACAATTCATATTTTTTTGGAAAGGATTGTGTTTTTAAGGAAGAATAATTATGAACAAATCAATATTCAATGGGTTCTATGATTTTGAAACTATATTCTTTTATCATGATATATATTTAGAATGTGGTTATGAAACCAATATATTTTTCAAATATTGTGATGTGATGAAATTATAATGATACCCAATTCATTTCATGGGTTCTAATTGGATGTTTATATAACATATGTATATTTATGGGTAATGATATGATGAATTTTTTTATTATCCTATGGAACATATATAAATGATTTTATTGTGATAAAGGTGGGACATATATCTCTCTGTAATGAATTAGGTAGTGATGTATGACTACTAAGAATTAATGTTATACGTGAACCTGATTTCATGTTCACAATGTTATTCCTAGACCTAGTTTTAGGTCTATAAGTTTATGAATGAAGTTAATTACCTATTCGTAATCATATGAGTTATCCTTTTCACATGTTTACAGTGTTATTAATGGTCCTTGTTTCATTTCCATACATTTATAGGTGAACCCTATTAAAAATTATCAATGCTATGAATGAACCTTATTATATATTCATAATATTATCTATGGACCGGGTTTTATGTCCATAAGGTTATGCATTTATCTAATTACATGATCACAATGTTCTACATGGACTTGGTTTCATGTCCATAAGATGATGTGCAGGTCTAGTTTCATATCCTTAACTTAATGAGTGAACTTTTCTTTACTTATACAAGTTTACAACATTATCAACCATTTTAAAGCCATGAATCTCATGCCTTCTTCCAATGTTATTATTTCAGGATGTATGCTCTTAATTATCTCATGATCTATGTATTATGAACTACAAGTCTTCATTATGAAGTCTAACATTCAGGTTATGATCTTCAGACATCATTCTATGGTTCCATTCACTTTTTTCACAACATAATTACTCATTTATTTCATTTACTTTTTATGGGCATCTGAGTTCACCCATTTCTTATGTTATATCCCCCTTGTTATTAAGATATGTTTTAGGATGAATAAATATATGTGTAGATATCCAAGGGAGATGTTAAAGATATTTCATTAGGATAAAATATTTTGTTTCCTCATTTCTAAAGACACATAACTATTATGGTTATCTGGAATTATTTTTTTAATATACAAAATAATTATCTAAATTGATGTAATATCAATGTATTTTAATCTTGGTTCACTATAGTTGGATATAAAGGAAATAGTTATTCAAACATTAGAAACTATGATGAGAAAATTGTAGTGATATTCCTTTGTATATTTCTAAGGGTATGACTAGGGATGTCTCTAAGGATAGGTATAAAGATGATTCTCTTATAGGAACATTTCCTGGAATTTTGGAAGATGATATAGTTAGTGGTTTCTTATATATATATATATCCCTAAATAGTTTATACAAGTAGATTTGGTTTTGGAACTTGTCTTTTCACGACCCGACCCGTACCGGGGCTCGAGTCGCAATTACCCCAAGCCCAACTCCATAGGCCAGGGGCAGGAGACTAGCGTCGAAGGCACAAAATACAAGGGGTGGCCTTTTCCTAAGAAACTATACAAACACACGCAGCTAACTCAATGAAAAAGTGCCGAGAAAATAAAGTAGGATACAACACTACTACAAAACGGAAACCAACATACATGCATCGACCTCTAACTAGTACATGTAAAGTGCTGAAAATTAGACAGACAAGTAAACTAAAAAGTAAAATGGGAAAAACACGCGCCCAACTAGAAAGGTTCCCCAACCCGGCAACAGGTAATGTGAATGTAAACCACTGGTGAGTCTTGCACCTGAAAGTCCTAAAATAGCCACTGAATGTAGCCCAAGCTTTTGTTTCCTCTACGCTCCTCTGTAGTCTCAACCGACCTATCTGTCGTCTACAAGGGCACACCAAGTGCGGGAAAAGCCCAAGCAGGTGTGAGTATAAAGATACCCAGCAGGATTCCCCAAGAGCTCGAGGGGGAAACATAGGAGGTACTAAAATGGTGAGCAATGGATAGAAAAATGAACACTGTAAGAGTACAATAGTGAGAGTACAGATCAGCCCAACAAAATAAAGGAACTTGAATCATCCAATCCAAGAGGATCTAGACACAGAAAGCACGTTGAATACCCCATGCATCTTCTCCCCTCCTCGAAAGAGAGTAACTGAACCCAAGGAGTGGGAACAAAAGTAGGGTGTACATATATGCTCAACAAGAAATATGAATGAGTGTGTAAGGGGATATCTATCTCCCAGATCAGCCCAAAATGATTCTCCAATAGTTCAAAGGATATCCACCACAGATCCCAAAAAATCTCATACATCAAGAGGACACACCGCTAAACCGTACAACCAAGGGTCCTTCTCTGGTAATCACAGAGAAAAGTCACTGACTAGCCTCATAGAAAGGGTTGAGTCGGAAAGAAGTAATCGGGTAACCCACAACCATTCCCTGCTAGAGGGTAAACCCCAAGAGGTCGTTGAGTAAACCATTTCCCAGCCCCACTGGAGGGTAAACCGTAAAATCAATGGGTAACCCGCTACCCAGTCCCGCTGGAGTGTAAACCAAAAGGTCAATGGGCAACCCACTGCCCAGCCCTACTTGAGGGTAAACCCTAAGGTCAACATGTATCCCACTGCCCAGCCTCGGTAGAGGGTAGACCCTAATACACTGGCGGGTAACCCACTACCCAGCCCCACAGGAGGGTAAACTCGGATGTGGTCTGATATATCTACACAACTCGTTCCATCTCTGGGTGTCACTAACACCACTACCATGCATAGGTTAGGAGTGCATAAAAGGATCCTCCGACCAACACCTTTCCGTGTTTCCACACTAAACAAGATCTCTAAATAGGCTTCACTCTCCCAAAGAGATTACACAGTTGTAATCCTCGTGGAAAAACATGCGAGATAAACAATTTACTCCCTGGAAATGGGCTCCCGGTGAAAAGGTTAATCAACACAACTTTATGCTTATATGGAATCTCTTGGGGCCTACACCACTGTCCCAAAAAGGTCATGGGAACTTCCCCATTGCGATCCTCTCAGAAAAACATTCCAAATTGACTATTCATACGCCCCAAAAAGACGTTTGATGAACAAGTCACAGTACGCTACACACACCTTAAAAGACAGCACATGTGGCCCACACCTCAACTCCGTATTCAATGCCTGAAACCACCCTGGTCAACTTTGCCATGATGATAGGGTCAAAATGCTGTTGACGACGAATAAAATGGACTTCGGATGCAGAAGCTGCAACTCCCCACTTTATGCAAGCGGGGCCATGTGGGGCCCAATCCTCGACCCTGAAACACGTCATGCAGATTGTACCATCATGTTCTTTACAGATAACCACGCGACATGGGCTATTCATTTTCTCAGAACGAACTTATGAAGCATAAGTTGTAAAACCGCAGCATACGTCTAAAAGCTACCTTGTGGGGCCCCCACCTTAGGCCCGAATTTTGGTGGGTGGATTGCATGGTCCAAATCCCCTTGAAAGAACACTCTGAAACATGAACTCAAACACCCCAAACGGGTGTCATATGAAAAAGTGGTGTTTCACCAAAAAAACATGTGATCCTAGCCCTATGGGGCCCACACCTTGTTTCTAACCTGAATGCTTCTGAAACCATCTCAGAAGGTCTGCATGAGGACTGGGGTCGCGCTGCTGCTGACGGCGCATCAATTGGACATCCCAAGAAAAAGTTAGGCCTGGTGCAAGATTATTTAATTAATTAAATAATTAATTAATTATTCGCAATAAGAATTTCGTTCCACCGAGAAACGAAACCAAACTTCAAGGGATTCGAACCAACATTAGATGGACCGTATCCACTCCAGGGCCACAACACCTCTGACGACGGGTCAAACAGACATCCGGATCGCGAAGCATGCCCATAGAAACTTTAACAAAAATTTGATATTATTAAATTAAAGAGTTTTGGGTTACCCACCTTCGGGCACAGAACCCAAAATCCCTGAAATCCACTTAAAATAATCTACCTTGTCGACACGAACCTGCAGCCACTGATGGCGTGTCAAACGGATGTGCCTTTTGGCCCATCTTCATCACCCGGCAGGAATCGCAAATTGCGGGTCCTTGTCCACGGCACACACCGAGGCGCTGACCTCGGGGTCTTCCACCGACCGTGACAGGACGACGCCGGTATCTTCGCCTCCTACAGTGTGCCACCATGCCACCTCCCGCCTACACCACGTTGCAGCCCCCTGGGCTCCCCCGCTCTGCCGCTAACACATCTAGCTCCGCCCATCCTGCTCAGCTCCTCTGCCGGACTCGTCTAGCCACACCCCATCCACACCGGCCACACCCGACACCACCACACCAGACCAACGACTCTGAGATCCATCTTTCCCTACTCAGTTCCTTCGTCGAACTCCGCCGCATCGCACCGGCCGCACCCAAGTCCGCCACTCTGGGCTCCACCTCGGCCTGCTCGGCTCCTCCGCCAGACTCCTCCAACCGGCTCCACCACTACGCCACTCCGAACTCTGGCCACCACCCATCCCAGAGCCGGGGCTTCCGATGGCCGCTGCCACCGCTCTGGTGGCCCAATTCCAAATCTGAAGGAAGATTCAGAATCATCGGGGTTAGGCCTTCGCAGCGCCTACCTGCGATAAATGATCCAACAAATATTGGCGCATCTGAAAATTTGGACGATGAACGCCCAAGAACGACAGTTAAAACAGGCCTCATATGATGGTTTTGTCCATTCAACTAACATCCCAATTATAAAATTATTGAATTAAAACAACGAAATTGACAAAAACTCTAGAATTTAACGAAGGTGTGGGAAAACAACTTAAATCCTTCCTCGATCAGGCCGTTCGTCGTTGGCGACATGTTCGCTGCGATCCCACTTTGATCTGCCGGAGTTCATTCCTCAAACCGGTGAAAAACGGAGAAGAACACTGAAGAACAAGAGAGAGAGAGAGAGAGATAAGAAGAAGAAGAATAATAAGCATGGGTTCTCCACTTATCTCAATCGTATTAAAAAAGATACACTGAAACGCCACCCATGGTCGTGGATTCCAAAACCATAGCACCTGATTATTTTATATCTCGCCTTGGAAAAAAACCCATTTCAAACTCAACAGAAGTCTAATATTTCCATTCCGAGACTTCATTCGAATGTTATTTGAATGGAACGTCAGTGATAAAAATCACTAAGTCATTATTTCAAAATGAAAATTTTTCCCATGGGTGACATCTCTCACAGCAGGCCCGCACCCGCAACTTTTACAGCCCTCCTGGGGTACACAGCACGCTCCGGACACAACCGTGCCCTTAGATTTCCGATACGAGTTATCGTTTTGTATAAAACACACCCCACCACTTGTATAGTATAAAAATACTTTATAATTTTATAAAATTAATTCCAGGCACACCAGACCTCGTAATCGCATGTTGTCTTCGTATATAACTACGGAATTATATGTAGAAGTATTCAAAATTCTTATAGGGTAAAACAAAGGTCTCTACATCATTACCTCCTTCAATATTTTCATACTGGAAAATCAAAACTAGGAAAAAAATTGGGATACAGAGCTCACATCTAGCTCTCCCACTCCCAAGAAAAATGCAAAACACCATGTTGGCAAAACATGTGAACCAAAGGGATGGTTCGTACTTATATGGTCTACTACTCTCGAGGAAATTCAAAGGAATACGTATGCACCTAATCAGTTGTGACAAATGGAAGAAATTGTGCACCCACTTTTACAGTTGGGATGGTAGGGAAAAATGGTAGGTAACCTCTCAACCACTTGCACGATTCACGAATGGCCAAATGAAACTCGGGGGACTTCCGAGGCAGAACCTCTGCTTTCCACATCACGACCGAAATCACAATTTGTTCCTAGAACATGGTCTTGTGATTCCCTTCTTCATAATACCCATCTGGTGATTCGACCAAGGATATCTAGTCACAGATGTTTTCACAGTCAGTGCATCACAACCGAGACTCTCTTACGCACTCAAAAAGTGGATGAGTAAACACCATCGACTGAAGAAACGTTGCACCCTCTTGGTCCAATAGGGTCAACTATAGGGAAGATAACTACCACGAAACTTCTTTCACCTGGCGATTTTGGAACATTCTGCTAAGGAAACCTGCTAAAACACTGCCATTTTCCTAGAACATAGACTACGTCGACATCGTAGTCCTATAGAAATTTTAACCAGCACCGTTGCCTCAGGTTCAAGTCTCTCTGGTTGAGGATGCACCTGAGAAACTGGTGGTTTGAGAAACCCACAATGTGCTCTCCTAAAAGATTGTGTCTCTATATTCTCTGGGAAAGTACAACCACCACCAGCACCACATAGTGAAACGTGTAGTTCTGTTCATGGGGTATCCATCACCTCAACGTGTACATGATAATAGTATCAAGATTGACGTTGAGCATGCAAGGGACCAACGAACAGGGAACGTGAGCAAACTCATCCAACCGCCAGAGGCTAGACACGAAAATCACCTGTCATACCTCACATGTCTTTTCCCCTCTTGGAAGGAGAGAAATCCCAAAACATGCACTCTTCCAAACCCACTAGTGGCACATCATGCAAAAGGGGTCAAGCAGAAAAGCCCCACTAGCATATCCAAAACCTACTTTGACACTCCACTGCACAACCCCACCGTGAATGCACATCTCAAAGGTACTCATCCACCACACCTCAATACTATCCACTTTGGGTGGTACTGACTGTCCCTCTTGATTTTGATCGCATCACAAAAACTCATCTCAGTGGGGGAAGAACCCCTCTTTCTCATGCATTCAATGTTATGTCAGACAACACAAACACAGGGTTACACCAACACCCTGTTTCACCCTTGGTAAACCCTATAACAAGGAGTTAGACGAAAAGAGTAACTGATACAGTGTCTAACAAGTTATTCTAAGAAAAGTCGAAAAATACACAAAGAATACCTCTTATCATCCCATGCATTGCAGAATTGTAGACATCCATAGCACACAGCCACCCACGACACCATCGGTCAGCTCCCTGAGCCTGACATGGGCCGCCTAGTGGTGGTGGAAGGACCACGAAACGTCGTCCGCCAACCACAGTTCTTCCTGATTTTCTACCAACACCACCTCCTCGGGACCACCCTGTCCCCACCAGGGGGTTCTCTGATCATGACAATGCCTTTTTCGTGGTGGTGCATCTACCAACTATCTGGAAAACTCAGCACATTTGGTCGATTAGTTTCCCTCCACATGACCTCACACATCACAAACATAGCACAAGTCCTCCCTGGGCTGTCTCGGTGCTCTATGTTTTCCCCGACCATGTGCCTGAGTCTCATCAAGGGGAGACCTCCGACGTTGAGGCCCTTCCAATTCACGTCCCTCTGAAAAAAAATTCCTCATCACTAGTGCCTGCTTCAGCACCGTGATATGGGTGAGGATGCACAAGGGAACTATGCTGGCACGAATCTCCTCTAAAGTGATCTCGCTCAAACTTCTATGCTCGAAAGTTACCATCATGGAAGACATCCAAAGAGTACCAAGTAAGGTATGTGAACCTAGTCGCGTACTCATCCACGTCCATCACTCCCTACAAAAACTCCAGCAGCTCCTAAAATAGTATAAAGAATAAGTATGAGGGGTAGTACTCCTCACGAAACTCCTGCTAGAAGTCATCCCATGAGAGTACCGACCCATCATGCATCTGAGTAACCCTGTATCTACTAATGCAAAACTGCTTGGTGGTAAAACCGTATGTCGAAGCCACCATCTAACCTGTCAGAGTCCAAACAAGCCTAAAGAGGCGAACCACCATTTCTTGGAAACCCTTTAATGTCTGAGGGTATGACTCACTTAGGAACCTCAGCGGTCTCTGATGCTGGAACTCATGTAGCGCGCCCAGACTATGCTCGTCATTGGCCTTCGCTACCGGTACTATCTTCTACTCCACATGTATAGGTGCTACTACCTATCCTCTTAGAGAAAGGGTAATTGTATGATGAATCTGAACTAAAGCCTCATCACTCACAGAGTCATCGTCATGAACATGAGCTAGTATCCTGGATGGATATCATCACGGATACATCTTGAATCCGATCATGGATTACCGCGGTCAAATGAGCATATATATACTAACAATGATGTGGAGTTGGATAACGAAGGACATTCAAAGACTCAATCCTTTATGATGCATGAATCAGATTCCCTGCAAAAAGTGTCTTACTGTGCGGAGTCGACAAATGAGTAATCAGGGTCCTGGTGAATGGATACACCTGCCACCACACCATCACTGGACTCCATGGCCTAAGAGCCACTCTCAAGATACGTTGACACTATTTCCCCAACACTGAACCAAATCCTTTTTAGTGATGTCTGAACTATGCCCTAAGGAACGAACCACCTCTGATACCACTTTTCCAGGACATGACCCGTACCAGGTCTAGATCCGCAACTACCCCATTCCCTCCTCCATTGGCTAGGGGCAAGAAACTAGCGCAGAAGGCACACCAAACTAGGGGAGGCCATTTCCTATGAAACTGTACACACACACGCAGCTAACTCAATACAAAAGTGCAGATAATACAAAGCAGAATACAACACTCCTACAAAAGGGAAGCCAACATACATGCATCGAACTCTAACTAGTACAAGTAAATTGCTGAAAAGTATACTGACAAGTAAACTAAATATTAAATGGGTCAAAATAGGCACCCAACCAGAAAGGTTCCACAACATGGTAACTTGTAAAACGAAAGTAAACCACTGGTGAGTCTCGCATCTAAAAGTCCTACTGCGGCCACTGAACATATCCCAAACTCCGGTGTCCTCTACGCTCCTTCGTAGTCTGAACCGACTTGTTCGTCGTCAGCAAGGGCACACCAAGTGTGGGAAAAGCCCAAACAGGGGTGAGTATAAAGATACTCAGTATAATTCCCTGAAGTCTCGAGGGAGCAACAAAGGAGGTACTAAAATGGTGAGAAATGGGCATAACAAAGAATAGTGTAAGAGTACAATAGTGAGAGTACATCTCAACCCAACAAAAGAAAGGAAGTGGACTCATCCAATCCAAGATGAGCAAGACACTGAAATCACGGGGCATACCCCGCATATCTTCACCCCTCCTAGAAGGAGAGTAACTGAACCCAAGGAGTAGGAACAAAAGTAGGGTGTATATATATTCTCAACAAGAAACCTGAACGAGTGTGTAAGGGGATATCTATCTCCAAGCTCAGCACAAGAAGAGTCTCTAACAGTTCAATGGATATCCATCACTAATTCCCAACAATCTCATTCGTCAAGCGACCTCACCACTAAACTGTACAAGCAAGTGTCCCACTCCGGTAATCAGGGAGAAAAGTCACTGACTAGCCTCATAGAAAGGGTTGAGTCTGAAAGAAGTCATCGGGTAACCCACTTCCCGGGCCAGCTGGAGGGTAAACCCCAAGAGGTCATTGAGTAACCCACTACCCATCCCCACTAGAGGGTAAACCCTAAAATCAACGGGTAACCCATTGCCCAGCCCCGCTGGAGTGTAAACCCTATTGTCAATGGGTAACCCACTTCCCAGCCCTACAGGAGGGTAAACCCTAAGGTCAACGGGTATCCCACTACCCAGCCTCGCTAGAGGGTAGACCCTAACACACTAGTGGGTATCCCACTGCCCAGCATCGTGAGTGGGTAAACCTGGAAGTGGTCTGATATCTCTCCACTACCTATTCCATATCTGGGTGTCACTAACACCACTAGAATGTGTAGGATCAGAGTGCATCAAAGGAACATCCGAACAACACCCTTTCATGTCTCCACACGTAATGAGATCTTGAAAGAGGCTCCGCTCTTCCAAACAGATTACACCATTGTAATCCTCGTGAAAGAACAAGTGATACAGACAATTTACTCACTAGAAACGGGCTCTCAATGAAAAAGTTAATTAACACTACTTTATGCTCATATAGAGTCTCATGGGTCCCACACCTCGGTCTCGAAAAAGGTCAGGGGAACTGATCCATCGCGATTCTCTCAAAAAACACGCCAAATCGACTATTAATATGCAACAAATGGTTGTTTGATGAAAAAGTAGAATTATGCTACACACAGCTTAAAAGACGGCTCGTGTAGCCCACGCCTCAATTGCAGATTCACAGCCTGAAACCACCCTGGTCACCTTCGCCTTGATGCCAGGGTCACAATGCCGTAGACGGCGCCTAAAATATACTCCAGATGCAGAAGCTGCAACTCCCCACGTTATGCAAACGGGGCCCTATGGGGCCCAAACCTCGACCCCGCAACACGTCGAGCAGATCGTACCATTGCGTTCCTTGCAGATAACCACATAGAGTAGGCTATTCAGTTGGCATGAACGAACATAGGAAGAATAAGTCGTAAAAACACAACATACGTCCGTAAGACGCCTCGTGGGGCCCACACCTTGGGCCCAAATTTAGGCAGGCGATTGCATTGTCTCATTCCCCTCAGAAGAATACTAAAAAATGATTACTCAAAGAACCCAAACGGGTGTCTGTTGAAGAAGTGGTGTTTCACCGTAAAACATGTGAACCTGGACATATGGGGCCCACACCGTTTCTCCAAACCGAACGCTTCGGAACGCATCTCAAAAAGTCTGCCAGAGGACTGGGGTTATGCTGCCGCTGACATCGCGTCAATCAGACATCCCAAGAAAGATTTATGTCCGACGAAAGATTAATTAATTAATTAACTAATTATTCGCATTAAGTGTTTCATCCCATCGAGCAACGAAACTCTACCTTAATGGTTCTGAACTGACTTTTGAGGGACCCTCTCAACTCCAGTTCCACGAAACCTTTTATGGCACGTCAAACAGATGTCCGGCTCACGAACCATGTCCGTCGCAACATTAACAATAATTTGATATTATTAAATTAAACATTCCACGTTACCCGCCTTCAGGCGTAGAACCCAAAATCCATGAAACCACTTCAAATAGTCAACCTCGTAGACAAAAACACACAGTCGTAGAAGGCGCGTCAAACAGATGCGCCATTTAGAAGTTACGGCCCCCCGAAAGCAAGGGGGCCCAACTGGGCCGGTTTACCCCGGCCGGCCTAGTCCAAACCGACGGCCCGCGACCCAGCCTCAGGACAGGACCGAATCGCTGCGGCTCGCTCCAGCAACACTGGACCCCCTTTTGTTCAGTTCTTCAAGAAGACCAGCCTTTAGGGCGGTCTTCGTCGCCCAATAGGACCCGCAAAGTGCATGTCCTTGTCCACGACGCACCCTGAGGCGCTGACCTCGGGGTCTTCCTCCGACCGTGATGGGACGGCGCCGGTTCCCTCACCTCCTACAATGCGCTTCTACGACCCCTCTCACCTACACCATGCTACGGCCCCCCGGGATCCCCCGCTCTGTCATCGGCACAGCCGGCTCTGCCCGACCTACTCTGCTCCTCCGCCGGACTCCTTCGACCGCCCCCATCCGCGCCGGGCCCACCCGACATTACAGCACCAGACCAGCACCTCTGAGCTCCGCCTCGCACTGCTCAGATGCTTCGCCGGATGCCACCACACCACACCAGCTGCAACCAAGTCTGCCACTCAGGGCTCCGCCTCGGCCTGCTTGGCTCCTCCACCGGACTCCTCCGACAGGCTCTACCGCTGCGCCACCCCGAACTTCGGCCACCACCCTTGACCGAGCCGAGGATTTCGACAGCCGCCGCCAGTGCTCCGGTGGCCCGATTTCAAATCCGAAAGAAGATTCAGAATCCATAGGGAGAGGACTTCGCAGCGCATGCCCGCAATCAATGATCCAACAAAATATTGGTGCGTCCAAAAATTTGGATGAAAGACGCCCAAGAATGACAGCTAAAATGGGTCTCAATGGGGGTCGTTCTCATTCGGCCATTGTCCCAATTCTAAAATTATATAATTAAAATGAAGAACTTGAAAAAAAAACTCCAGAATTTGACTTAGGGGTGGAAGAAAACTGAAAGCATACCTCGACCCGGTTGTATGTCGTTGGCGACGCATTCACTGTGATCGCACTTCGATCCGCCGGAGTTCGTTCCTCAACCCCGGTGATGAACGATGAATAACACCAAAGAACAAGAGGGAGAGAGAGAAATAGAGAGAGAATAAGAAGGAATTTTTCTCCCCTTATCTTAAGCGTATTTATAAAAACACACCGAAATCCCACCCACGGTCTAGGATTCCAAAACCTCCGTGCCCTCTTATTTTATATCTTTCATTGGAAAACACAACATTTTGAAGTTAATGGAAGTCTCAGATTTCCATTCTGAGACATCGTTTGAATGTTTTTTTAAAGGAATGTCAGTGATAAAAATCACTAAGTCATTATTTCAAAATAAAAAATTCCCCCTAGGTGAGATCTCTCACATCAGGCCAGCGCCTGCAAATTTTACACCCCGCCTAGGGTAAATGGAATACTCTGGATGCAACTATGCCATTAGATTTCCGACCCGAGCTACCATTTAGGAGAAAAAAACACCCCAACACTTTCATAGTATTAAAATACTTAATATTTTTATAAAATTAATTACGGGCACACTGGGCCTCGGAATCGCATGTCGTCTTCGCGATTAGCTCTGAAATTATATGTAAAAATATACCAAAGTTCTATGGGGTAAAAACCAGGTCTCTACATCATTCCCTTTTTCATTCTTTTCATCCCCGAAAAAAAACTAGGAAAAAAAACATGGAATACAGAGCTCACACTTAGCTCTCCCACTCCAAGGAAAACATGCACAACACCATGATAGAACAACACACAAACCAAATGGATGGTTCCTACTTATAAGGTCTGCTACTGTCGAAGAAATGAGTAGGAATACGCATGCACCTCACCAACTGCGACATGTGGAGGACATTGTCCCCCCACTCCTACTATTGGGAGGGTAGGGCAAGATGGTAGGTAACCTCTTAACCGCTTTCACGATTCTTGAACGACCCAAAGAAACTCGAGGGACTTCCCCGGCCGAACCTCAACTTTCCATGTCGCGACCCAAATCACAATTTGTTCTTAGAATATGGTCTCATTATTCCAACCTTCAGAATACCCATATGGTGAATCACCGAAGGATATCCAGTCACACAAGTTTTCATAGCCTGTGCATCACAACCGAGACTCTCTTACATTCTAAAAAAGTGGACGAGTCAACACCATCGTCTGAAGAAAAGTTCCACCCCTAGTCCAACATGGTCAACTGCAGGGAAGCTAACTACCATGAATCTTCCCATAGCTGACGAGTCTAGAATGTTCTTCTAAGGAAACCTACTACAACAGTGCCATTTTCCTAAAATGTAGACTACCTCGACATCATAGTCCTACTGAAATTTCAACCAGCACCATCGACTCAGGTTCAAGTCTCTCACGGTGAGGATGCACCTCTAAAACTAGTGGTATGAGCAACCCACAAAGTGCTCTACCAAAAGATAGTGTCTCCACATTCTCAGGGCAATGACCACCAGCAGCAGCACCACATAGTGAAACACATAGTTCTTTTCATGGGGTTTCCATCACCTAGACCTGTACTTGATAACGGTATCAAGATAGATGTTGAGAACACAAGGTACCAACGAACAAGGAAGGTGGGAAAACTCATCCAGTCATCAGATGATATGCATGGAAATAATGTGGCATAATTCATTTCTCTTTTCCTCTCTTGGAAGGAGTTTAATCTCAAAACAGGCACTCTGCCAAACCCACTAGAGGCACCTCAAGAAAAAGGGTTCAAGTAGAAAAGCCCCACTAGAAAATCCAGAACCTGCTCTGACACTCCACCGCACGACCCCTCCATGAATGCACATATCGGAGGGACTCATCCACCACACCTCAATACTATCCTCTTTGGGTGGTACTGAATCTACCTCATTGTTTTCAACATATCACAAAAACACATCTCAGTGGGGGAAGAACCCCTCTTTCCCGTGCATTCAAATCTATGTCGGACAACAGCAACATAAGGTTACACAGATGCCCTGCGTCACCCACGGTAACCCCTCGAACAAGGAGTTATATGAAAATAGTATCTCACGCAGTGTCTAACAAGTTCTACTATGAAAAGTATAAAATGACACAAACTGTACCTATTATCATCTCATGCGTTGCAGGATTGTAGAAATCCATAGCACACAGCCGCCCACAGCCCCGTCCATCAGCTCCCTGAGCCTGACACGGGCCGCCTAGTGGTGGTGGAAGGACCTCGAAACGTCGTCCTCCAACCACAGTTCTTCCTTCTTTTCTACCAACACTGCCTCCTTGGGGGCCACCCTATGATCACCTGGGGGTTCTCTAATCATGACACTGCCTTTGTCGTGGCGGTGCATCTACTGACTATCTGGAAAACTCATCACATTTGGTCGAGTAGTCTCACGCCACATGACCTTGCACATAACAAACATATCACTATTCCTCCCTGGGATGTCTCGGTGCTCTATGTTGTCCCCGACCATTTCCTCGAGTCTTGTCAAGGGGATAACTTCGGATTCAAGGCCCTGCCAATTAACATACCTCTAACAAAAATTTATCTGTCACAAGTGCCTGATCTAGAACCCTAAGATGGGTGTGGATTCCCAACGACAATATGCAGGCACGAATATCCTCTACAGAGATCTCGCTCAAACTTCTGTGCTTGGAAGTTTCCATCATAGACCACATCCAATGAGTACCGAGTAAGGCTTGTTAACCTAGTCACGTACTCAGGCATGTCCATCACTCCACGTTGAAACTCCAGCAGCTCCTGAAACCGTATAAAGCGTATGTAAGATGGGTATTACTCCTCAAGAAACAACTGCTAGAAGTAATCCCATGAGAGTACCGACTCATCGTGCATCTGAGTAACCCTGGACCAATTAACGCCAAACTGTTAGGTGGAAAAACTGGTTGTCAAAGCCACCATCTAACCTGTCAGTGTTTGAACAAGCCTGAAGAGGCAAACCACCGATTCTAGACATCCCTTCACTGTATGAGGGTATGGCTCACTATGTAACCTCAGTGGTCTCTAATGTTGGAACTCATGTAGCGCGCCTAGACTACGCTCATCATCAGCCTTTACTTCTAGTACTAATTGCTACTCCACAGGTGGAGGTGCTACTGCCTATCCTCATAGATAAAGTGTAATCATATGATGGATCTTGAACTAAGGCCTCGTCGCTCACGAAGTCGTCGCTCACGAAGTCGTCACTCACGAAGTCGTCGCTCACGAAGTCGTCGTCACGAACCATAGCAAGTATCCTGTCTTGATATCATCATGGAGACATCCTGAATCTGATCAAGGAGTAACGCGATCAAATGATAATATATATACTACAAATGATGGGAAGATGACTCAAGAAGAACACTCAAAGACTCAATCCTATAATATGCACAAACCAAATTACCTGCAACAAGTGCCTTAGTGTGCAGAGTTGACAAACGGGTTTCCAGGGTCCTGGTGAATGGATACGTCGACTGCCGCAACATCACTGGACTCGCTAGCCTGAGAACGGATCTCGAGACATGTTGACACTATTGCTCCAAAACTCAACCAATTCCTTTTTTGGGACGTACGAACAACGCCCCAAGGAACACCCCACCTATGATACCACATTGTCACGACCTGACCCCTACCAGGTCTCAAGCCGCAACTACCCCAAGCCCGCCTCCATAGGCCAAGGGCTGGAGACTAGCACCGAAGGCACAAAAAACTAGGGGAGGCCTTTGCCTAAGAAAGTTTACACACCCACGCAGCTAACTCAATGCAAATGTTGAGAGAAATGATAGGTGGATACAACACTACTACAAAAGGGAAACCAACATACATGTATCGACCTCTAAATAGTACAAGTAAAGTGTTGAAAATTAGACTGAAAAATAAACTAAATAGTAAAAGGGGAAAAACACGTTCCCAACCAGAAATTTTCCACATCCCAGCAACTGGTAAAATGAAAGTAAACCGCTGGTGAGTCTCTCATCTGAATGTCCTACAATGGACACTAAATGTATCCCAATCTCCTATGTCCTCTATGCTCCATCGTATTCTCGACCGACCTGTACATCGTCTGCAAAGGCACACCATGTGTGGGTAAAGCCCAAGAAGGAGTGAGTATAAAGATACTCAGTAGGATGCCACAAAAGCTTGAGGGAGAAACAAAGGAGGTACTAAAATGGTGAGAAAATGAAAAAACAAATAATAGTGTAAGAGTACAATAGTGATATTACAACTCAACCCAACAAAATAAAGGAAGTGGACGCATCCAATCTAAGTGGAGCTAGACATGGAAAGTAAGGGGCATACCGCATGCATCTTCGCCCCTCCTAGAATTTGAGTACATGAACCCAAGGAGTGGGAACAAAAGTAGGATGTATATATATGCTCAATAAGAAACCCAAATTAGTGTGTAAGGGGATCTCTATATCCAAGCTCTGCCCAAGAAGTGTCGCCAAAAATTCGAAGGATAACCATTATTAATGCCCAAAAATAACATACGTCAAGCAACCTCACCTCTAAACCGTACAACCAAGGGTCATGCTTTAGTAATCACGTAGAAAAGTCACTAACTAGCCTCATAGAAAGAGATGAGGTTGAAAGAAGTCATCGGGTAACCCACTGCCTAGCCTAGCAAGAGGGTAAACCCCAAGAGGTCGTCGGGTAACCCACTGCCTAGCCCTACTAGAGGGTAAACCCTAAAATCAATTGGTAACCAACTACCCAGCCCCACTGGTGGGTAAACCCTAAGGTCAACGGGTAACCCACTACCCAGCATTGGTGGAGGGTAACCCCTAAGGTCAATGGGTATCCCACTGCCCAGCCTCATAAGAGGGTAGACCTCGATACACTAGCGGGTAACCCACTGCCCAACCCCACTAGTGGGTAAACCCAGAACTGGTCTGATATCTTCGCACTACCCGTGTCATCTCTGGGAGTCACTAACACTGCTACCATGCGTAGGTTCGGAGCTTGTCAAAGGATCCTCTGACCAATGCCCTTTCATGTTTCCACACTTAATGAGATCTTGAAAGAGGCTCCGCTCCCCCAAACTGATTACACCATTGTAATTCTCGCAGAAAAACACGCGAGATAGACTCCTTACTCGCTGGAAACGGGCTCCCGATGAAAAAGCTAATCAACATCGCTTTATCCTCATATGGCGTCTCGTGGGGCCCATACCATGGTCCCGAAAAAGGTCAAGCGAACTGCGCCATCATGATGCTCTCAAAAAAAACACCCCAAATTGACTATTCATATGCCCCAAATGGATGTATGATGAAAAGGCCGCAGTACGCTGCAGACAGCTTAAAAGATGGCCGGTGGGGCCCACTCCTCAACTCCGGCATCAATACCCGAGACCACACTAGAGCAAAAAACGTTATTTACATCACCATTTTTTACATCGGATATATATAAATGACGTGAGAATCTTTGAAACATGGTTTTTACATCGGTTATTTTATAATAAACATAACAAATGCGTTGAGTAGCTTTTTAAAGTCGGTTATTTTAATAACCGACGTTACAAATCGTGCGTGTTCGGTTTTTACGTCCGTTATAAATTAACCAACTTTAAAAATCAAAGCGCGTGGGTTTTTTACGTCAGTTATTTGATAAACGACGTAAAAAATGAGATATGTAGTCATTTTTTACGTCGGTTATAAAATAATCGACGTAAAAAATGAGATATCTACGAGTATTTTACGTTGGATATTTTATAACTGACGTAAAAAAACAAAGCACGGGGGTTTTTTACATCGGTTTTAAAATAACCGACTTTATAAATTTCAAATATAGTTTATAACGTCGGTTATATAATAACCGACGTTATAAAACATTTAAAAAATTAAAGCCCTGTGGACTGTCATTTACGATTTTTCGATCGACAGTCCGCCAGCTCGTCTCTCTCACGCGGTAAACCCCAATCGGCCCGTCGATCGACCTGTGTTAAACTCATTTTGGATTCATCGTTTATCATCTTTACTCTCCTCGGATCTATCATCTAAACTCGCAACACTCAAGTAAGCCTTCCACGAATTTATTTCGTTCGTTTTTTTCCCGGATAGTCTATATTTATGTTTTGCAATTTTTTTGTTTAAACTAGGTTAGATTCTTCCATTTCGAACCCTATTACATCTTTTTGAATATCGTTGGCACCATAAATTCGTTTTTATCTTGAGTGTCTTGTTTTTGTATTTCTTTATAAAATAAATTTTCATATATTACCTTGCATTTAATGACTCAAAGTCCTCCTATGTTGGAAACATATTTGCGGTTATTTATTGAAGGACTATGGCACGATTAGGGAAATATTTGGAATATTTCATGATTTGACCGGTTTGAATTTCATTATCAAAAAGAAATTTGAGGTATGGTTGATTCATCCATTCCTTTTATCCTATATTGCATTTAACGCTCAGGTTCATCTAACAATTTTGTAGTTGGATAACCAATAATATTTATGTGATTAGAGAATTAAAAGAAATTATCATCATATATAGTGAATCATACTTATTGACTGTCTTATCAAAGAATAAGAATCAATCATCCATATTGAAGATGTCATTTTTTTAGAAAACAAATACCATTACTGTAAACCATTTATCATTCATTAATTGAACTAAAATAAATATTTACACATGAGTTATAATGGAACATAATAAAATAAATATTTATAATTAACCCTCATAGAGTCTAATAAATCTATGATAAACCATTTGTTTTCTTTAATGGAAACAAATTCACTTTTACCCACTTTGTATTTTTAGAAGACACTAAACTCCCTTATAATTTCACCCTTCTGGGAAGTATTAAACATCATTATATCCCTTTAAAAAATCTAAATGTCATAGAAATATCGTGCATCAATTTTTTCTTATAGGACTCTACTATAGATAAGTATACCATTTTTTATATTATTAGTTATGATAAACTCTATCATAACATCATTAATATATGTTTATAAAAATGGGAAGATCACAATTTTCATGATTTTAGTTGATAATAATGATAATGTTTTTTATTAATTTTAATATAGACATGGAAAATTTTACAAAAAGAATGTGAACTTGAATAATGAATGTTACTTATATGTATTTCACAAGATTTTTTGATTTTATGTCACAAAACTAATTGATGATGGAATACAACAAATAATTGCACCACCAACCAAAGTGAAACTAGTGTATTGTTCTATTTTAGAAATTCAGGATTCAATCAATGAGATTGTGATTTATTTATTATTTAGAGTTTCTGAATCAAGATACTGGATTCTATTTCAAATGGGTAGTTTTTTGTTTTTTGATGTTTCACGATTTTATTGGATGTAGGTTTTTCTTCTTCATGGATTACTTCATAAGGTGGTCTCAGTTCATTTGATTTTGTGTTTCCTTTGACATCATCCCCCCTCAATGACTATGATCTCTCATTGCCAGTTTTTCTGTAATTGTTCTCTCATACACCTTTCAGATTTGATGGTTGATTACAAACATATTTATTCAAATATTTAAGCTGGATTATATGCAATTTTTATGATTATATTGCTGTTTTATACCACTTTATTTAATATTCTATCCAATACTATGTCCCTTTCTAGTAAGAAAAATTTCAAAAGAAATACGATTAGACTCTTCATCATATTTCATGAATAGTTTTTAATAATGTCACTTTTTTTAAAAAAAATATATGTTACATCAAATATGTGGAAACGGGTGGTGTCCAGGGGGGTGTCCAAGGGGGTGGGTGGGTGTGATTGGCTGTCCACGGGGGTGGGGGCCGATCCAGAGGGTTTTGGGGGTTGTCCGGGGGTGAGTGATTTTTAGAGGGTTGGGGGGTGTCCAGGGGGGTGTTCAAGGGGTAGGGGTGGGGGGTAGTGTCCAGGAGGGGTGGGGGTGCTGTCTAGAAGGGTGGGGGCATTCCAGAGGGTTGGGGGGGTGTCCAGGGGTGGTACAAGGGGGTAGGTGGGTGTGGGGGGCTGTCCAAGGGGGTGGGGGCCTGTCCAGAGGGTTTTGGGGGTTGTCCGAGGGGTGGGGGTGATTCTCAGGTTTACTCCATTTTCTCCAATTTCTTATCAAATATGTAGGTGGAATGGTTTTCTTTGAATCAATGAAATTTAAAACTGTTATATCTAACTATATTTTGTTTTAAAAATAATATTCAAGCATACTTTCTTAAATACCCATAGATTTGTTTTATATTTTAAATTGTTTTACATTCAAATTATGATTTTTTTCATATAAACATATATTTGACTTATCTTGAAAATATATATTTTTTGTTGATATTTGTTATAGGTAATAATGAGTCGAAGTTGGATTACGACACATCGAATGTGCAATGAATTTGAGGAAGGTGTTGATGCCTTTTTGGAATTTTCAAAACGAAATGTTCCAAGTAGTGACATTTTTTCTGTCCATGCCTGAAATGTTTGAATATGATGAATTTGAAAAGTAGAGTGATAAAAGATCATCTGAATTGTCATGGTTTTAATCCGAGTTATAGCCCTTGGATTTGGCATGGTGAAACTGGAAGGAATGTCACTGATGATGATGATTCGCAAGATGGTAACTCCGATGGAATTGAATAAATGATTCGCAATATTGTAGAAGAACAAATTGAGATAGAACCGACAGTTGTGCGTCTATTTGGTGATGCTGAAAAACCATTATATCCTGGATGTACAAATTTTACGGTTTTGTCGGCAGTGTTATGATTGATTAACCTGAAGGCGAAACATGGATGCAGTGACAGAAGATTTACAGAGCTGCTATAATTGATGAAAGACATTCTTCCAAAAGATACGATCTTCTAGATTCATATTACAATGCCAAGAAAATATTATGCCTGATGGGATTGAGATACAAGAAAATACATGCATGTCTGAATGACTTCTTTATATATAGGAAGGAATAAGAATTTTTGTCAGAGTGTCCTAAATGTGGGACATCACGGTATAAGGTAAAAGAAAAATCATAGGCTAGTGTAGAGATTACAAAGCAACCTTCAAAGGTATTTTGGTATCTTCCTACAATTAATCGTTTGAAATGTTTATTTGCTAATTCACATGATGAAAAAAGGTTAAGATGGAATGCTGAAGAGCGGGTATGTGATGGAAAAATACGTCATCCTGCTGATTGTCCACAATGGAAGAAAATTGATGCGCATTATTCTACATTTGAAATGAAATTAGAAATCACAGACTAGGGTTGTGCACAGATGGAATGAATCCATACCAAACCCTCAGTAGCACACATAGTTCATGGCCTGTTTTATTAGTAATTTACAACCTCTCTCCTGAAGTTTGTATGAAGCGCAAATATGTCATGTTGATTATAATGATCTCTGGTCCAAAGCTACCCAACAATGATATTGATGTTTACTTGTCACCGTTGATTGATCATTTGAAACTGTTATGGGCTCATGGTATTAGGGTGTATGATTCTTATAAAATGGAATATTTTCAACTGCATGTAGTGCTTCTGTTCACTATAAATGACTTCCCAGCATTTGGAAATTTGTCTGGATAAAGTGTTAAAGGACATAAAGCATGTCCAATTTGCGAACAACAGACTCATATTGTCAATTGCATCATGGGAGGAAAACAGTGTACATGGGTCATCGAAAGTGTTTTCATATGGAACACCCTTATAGGAAACTAAAAAAGGCATTCAATGGCTCACAAGAATTTTATACTGCTCCAAAACCTTTATCCCCAGATCTGTATTTTAAGAGCGTGAAAAACCTTGATGTGACATTGGGAAAGACATAGAAATCTGGTAATGATAGACATATTTGGAAGAAAAGGTCAATTTTTTGAGCTACCATATTTGAGGTATCATGAAGTTAAACATAATATTGATGTCATGCACATGGAGAAGAATATCTGTGATTCATTGATTGGAACATTGTTAGATATTAAAGGAAAGACTAAAGATGGGTTGAATGCAAGATTAGACTTACTATCAATGGGAATACATTTGGAGTTAGCTCCCACTCCTAATGGAAGATGAACATTTCTTCCCCCGACTTGTCATACATTATCGAAGAGGGAAAAAATTAGCTTCTGTCAGTGTCTTCATGATACCATAGTGCCTCAAGGTTATTCTTTTAATGTAAAAAATTTTGTCTAATTGAAGGACTTGAATTTTATAGGTATGAAATCAAATGATTGTCACGTCATGATGAAACAAATTCTACCAGTTTCATTTCATGGGATATTGCACATTCGTGTCAGAAAGACTATAATGAAGTTGTGTTATTTTTTCAATTCAATTTTTAACAAGGCGATTGATGTGAATGCTTTGAACATTTTGGAAAAGGATGCAATTTTTATACTTTGTCAATTGGAAATGTATTTTCCTCCAACTTTTATTTGATATAATGGTGCATTTAATGATTCATCTAGTTCGAGAAATAAAGCTTTGTGGACCGGTATATCTTCGTTGGATGTATCCTTTTGAAAGGTATATGAAAATATTAAAGGGGTATGTTAAAAATCTATATCGACCTGAAGCCTCAATTATTGAAAAGTATATTTCTGAGGAGGTATCATAGTTTTTTACGAGCTACTTGGCTGTGGTGCAACACATAGGTTTGCCTCCATCTCGCCATGAACGAGTTAATAATGAGGGAAAGGGGATTCACAGATTGAAAGTGAAATCATTGTCAGCTGAATAAATGAAGAAGTTATAATCATAAATCATTAATAACATAGCTGATGCTCAACCTTATATCACATTGCATATTAATGAGTTGAAACAATGTCATCCAAAGAAGAATGAAATGTGGATTTTGAATGAGCACAACAGAACTTTTTTTTCATGTATTAAAAAGACTTTGCATGGTAGATCAGATGTATCAGAGACATTAAAATGGATAGTGGGTGGTCTATGTTTAAATGTGATAACATGGTCCAGTTATGACAGTAATGGTTATACATTTCATACGAAATCTCAGGACAATAGAAGTGTAGTTCAGAATAGTGGTGTATTGGTGTCTGCAGAAGCAATGCATTTTTCGAGTGCTAAGGACAAAAACTCAATTTCTGCATCAAGTGCATATTATGGATTGATTGAAGACATATGGGAGGTTGATTACTTTAAAATTAAAGTTCCCATTTTTAACTGTAAATGGTTTAACGGTAACAATAGTGTCAGACACGATGAATTTTGAATGACACTTGTTAATCTGAATAGATTGGAAGACACAGTTGATTCTTTTATAATTGCAACACATGAAAAACAAATTTTCTATGTAGTAGATCAATCAGATATGCAGTGGGCTGTTGTTTTACAAGGGAAAAAAAATATATTGGTGAGGATAAAATTGATGAATATGCTGATTTATGTGAGATCCCCACTTCCATGGAAAGATTAACAGAACATAATGATGATCATGTTGAAGACATAGTTTGTTCTATAAGGAACGATCACGATGAAGGAATTTGGGAAATCAATCCATTTATACATTCCTAAAATTAAAGGTAACATATGTTTATTTCATGTTTACATTTATTTTTTCCATAAATGTTAGATATTATATGCTTTTTATTTATTAAAACATGTTTTAAAACAAAATAATTATATGTTTTTGTTTGTTTTAAGTTTGTTTAGATTACTTTATCATGTTTATAACCATTACATGAATTATATATCTATTATTTTTGTTCATTGACAATTACTTTACCATGTTTACCATGTTTACCAAGTTTACCATTTTTACCATGTTTACCATCTTGACTATCTTGACCATCTTGACCTTCATTACCATCCTTACCATTGTTTAACATGCTTACCATATTACCAATGTTTACTATTATGTAACTTAGTACACTTTTCTATTTTCTGATTACAGTAGTATTAAAATATTTGAATTTGTATATTTGTGAACTGATGTTTGTTTTTTTGATTTGAAGGATAATGAATGATTATTCAGATGATCAACCACATGATTCTGGGGAGGAGGATATTACTGGTCATACCTCTCGGGATGAACATTCACATGCTCCTATTACGACAAAGAGTTCAAAGGTTGGTAAACGTGGGTGCACACGTTTACCAAAATTATCACTTGCCCGTACGCAGGATCAGACGATAGTCATTGAGTTTGATGATGATGATATTCCTAGAGGTCCAAATGCAAAAGATTTTAAGAGTTTTGTAGCAACTCAGGCTAAGAGAAGAGTAAGCATTCTATATGATGATTGGAGAAGTGTGGATAAAGCGATTATCTCTCAGTTGTGGGAGACGATTTTGGTAAGATATTTTGTCATTGTTTGACTATGCTTTTAATGTTTCTAGTATATATAATATGTTTAACCTCTTCTTTATCAGATGACATTTGATATTCCTGACACTGAAGGAGTCAGGAAGAAATTCTTATCGTTGGCTGTCAGGAGATGGAGGGATTTCAAATCAACTCTCTCATCTGATTTCATTTATGGTCATAGGAGTCCTGACAATCCATGTCGTATATATCCTTTTATAGATGAAGACACATGGAGACAGTTTTTTGAAAGTAGAAGAAAAGAGTCATTTCTGGTAAGGGAAATGTAAAATTTTATAAGCATTATTATATAAATTATTTTATTAATGTTTTTTTAATGATTTCTTATTCTTAAATTACAACAAACAAGGAAAGATCATCCAGAGATCCAATATAAAAATGTATATCCTCATAGTTTATCTCAGTGATGGAATGCATTATTGGAAGAACAAATGATGGCGGAAAAATTTCAACAACTAAGAGCTGAGTCTTCAAGCTCTAGAGAGGTGGCCCCTCCATCCCCTCCATCTAGACATGAAAAAGGGAAGAGAGCTCGGAAGGGAAAAAAGGGCAATATCTTTTGGAATAATCAAGATTCGTAGCTGAGAGGATTGTAAGATATCTATTTTATTTATTTAAGTTAACTATTTTCTTCATATAATTTAAATCATTACAGAAATGTTCAATTAATTAATACAGGACTCTCTTGAGGAGCAGAGTTCAGAGGAGACATTTACAGCTACTGGGAGGGAAGATATTTTATTTGCAGCATTGGGAAGGCCCGAACATCCTGGTCGTGTAAGAGGATATCCGACATGTGTATTAGTAAGAAAAGTGTTGCTACATTCTTCAAATTCTTACATTGAGGGGGTTTATAAAAAATAGAATCCTTGGAGTCTGAAGTTCATAATATTAATGCGACGATGGAGGACAAGATTAGAGAGTCGATGCAGCCTATGTTTTCATAAATTCAAAGACAATTTCAGACTGCAACTCCCACTCCTCCACCTCCCCCTGCAGACCCCATTATTTATCCTCCACCTCTGCCAGTAGCTCCCACTCCCCCACCTCAGCATGCGGACCCCATTCTATATCCTACCCCTCCGCCACAACTTCCTACTTTTTGCGAGTTGTATGTTGATGATTCTCAACATCATATAGTAGTATATGGGTTGGTATATTGTATAGGAGATACAGTTCATCATCAACAATTAGAGGTAGTGAATTAGAGGGTCACTGTACAAGATATTATAGATAGATCAGCTAGGGTACCAATACCTACAGATGAGGTGGTGACAGTTGGACAGAGTATCGGCGATTTTTTAATTTGGTCATCCAGACTTCTTCAACTCATTACCATAGAGGTATTAATGTTATATCTTTTATTTAATTTTTTTATTAAAGTTGTTTTATCATTTGAAAACTAATATAATTTTCAATTTTTTTTACAGGAATACTTCAAAGGTAAATAAATACTGTATAGACAACAACAAAGACAAATGGCTATGACATCAGATATAGATTCAAATGGTCTTGACAGATTGTCAAGATATTCACATTTTTTCACGTTATTATGAGTTTCCAATGGATGCTCGTGTTTGTGGACGTGAAATAAGAGTGGGGATTATAAAAACTGATATCATGGAGCTTGTTACTAGAGATAAGTTGGGCATCAATGTGGTGAATTTTTTTTCCATGTAAGTCTTGACACCTTTTCCCTGCGTTATATTTATTAAAAATGTATACTTTTGTATGTTTTGTATTAGGTATCTTTATAAAATTTGTGAGAGGAATGAGCTGATAGAAGTATATCTATTCATGGACCCGCAATTAATTTCCCCTGAAGCATGTTCATTGAATGAGGAATAAAAAATTGTTTATATTGCTGAAAGATTTGAAAAGAATATAATCACACAATGTTGGATAATGCCTTTTTGTGAGAGGTATGAAACACATTTCTCTCAAAGAGTTAATTATCTTTTAACATAAAAAACAACTAACATCAAATTTCCTTTTATTAGTGATCATTGGATGTTAGGGGTTTTTTTCCCAAGGGGGAAAGCCCTTTATTGGATATGCTCTGTCCATGGTGATGTGTGGGAAAGATATAAAAATATAATGGAAATGTAAGTTTCAATTTCTCAATAGTTTTATATATTATAATGAATTTTAAATTTACCCCATTTGTATTATTTTCAAACATTGCACGGGCCTACTTTCGAAAAAACACAAAGAAAAGAAGTGCAAAGATAAAATATGTAAATATGAGGGTAAATATCCATTTATAATTTGTATGTTTTTATTTATTACATAAAAATAATATATTGAATTTACACTCATTCAAACAGAATTTTCATGAACAAAAAGGCCTTATCGAATGCGGATATTATATATTAAGACTTATGTATGAAATAATAACAACTGGGACAGTTGTGAATTTTGACCTGGTATGATTTCCTCTTAAACTTTGCCATAATATTTCAATTTGATTTATTCATTATACACGTTAACTACTTTATTTTTCATTTGTAGCTTTTTGATGACCCTAACCCTATACTGCTAAAGAAAATAAACACTTACAAGTGGATTGGTCAAATTATTTTACAGGTTTGATTGAATTTTAGTTGTTTGTAATGTAAAATGTAATTTTGAATATTCTTGTTGTAATTGTTTATTTGGTATTTTCTTAGGTTGGATTTAGTTTTTTTTAAGTTGAAAGTGTAAGTTTTGAATGTTATATAAGTGAATGTTTAATTTTGTTATGATACTTGTTTTGGTTTACTTATGATGGTTTTTCTAGAATGAATTTGGGTCTGTGGGGGAGGGTTCCAATGGGTGTGGGGGTGTCCAGCGGTCTGGGAGGGCTGTCCGGTGGGGTGGGGGGACAGTCCAGGGGGTGGCAGGGCTGTCCAGGGGTGTGGGAAGGCGGTCCAGGGGTGTGGGAGTGTTGTCCAGCGGTGGGGGGTATACATGAGGATGGGGGGTTGTCCAGGGGTGTTTGGGGCTGTCCAGGGGTGTGGTGGGGGCTGTTAAGTGGGGTGAGGGGGTGAGAAGGTGCTGTTCAGGTGGGTGGGGGGTTGTGGAGGGGTGTTTGGGGCTGTTCGGGGGTCGGGGGGCAGTCCAAGAGTGTGGTGGGGGCTCCAATGGGGTGGGGGAGGGCTTTTCAAGGGGTATACGTGAGGGTGGGAGCTCCAAGGGGGTGGGGGAGGGCTGTCCAGGGGGTATACATAAGGGTGAGGTCTCCAACAGGGTGGGGGAGGGCTTTCCATGGGGTATACATGAGGGTGGGGGCTGTCTAGGGGGTATGTTTTATATGTTATCAATGTACATGCTTAATTCTGATCTACATCTGTTTTTGTGGTACGATTTCTTGATTTGTTTTCTGGTTTATTCTGGTGGAGAGCAGATGAATGCATTAAATTTTTTTAAAAAAAATTGGGTTTATCACATCGGTTATTTAATAACCGACCTGATAAAAGGCCTAGAAAATGGTTTATCACGTCGGTTATTTAATAACTGACGTGATAAAAGGCCTGGAAAATGGTTTATCACGTCGGTTATTGTATAACTGAGGTGATAAACCCCCTCCCCCCGGTTTATCACAATGGTTATATAATAACCGACATGATAAACCCCCCTCACCCTGGTTTATCACGACGGTTATATAATAACTGACATGATAAACTCCCCTCCCCCCGGTTTATCACGTCGGTTATTAAAAAACCAACGTGATAAAACCCCGCCCCCCTGTTTATCATGTCGGCTGTTTAATAACCGACGTGATAAACCCCACCCCCCGGTTTATCTCGGCGGTTCTATAATAAACGACGTGATAGACCATTTCCTCGTCCTTTTATCACGGCGGTTTTTTAATAACCGACGTGATAAACCATTTTACATTCCTTTTATCACGTCGGTTGTTAAAGAAACGACGTGATAAACCCTTCCCATTTTATTTATCACGTCGATTCTAAAATAACCGACGTCATAAACATCGCGATTTTATGTTTTTGATGTCGGTTTTTAAATAATCGACGTCAAAAACGTTACTTATAACATCGCTGGTATTAACGTCGGTTAGAAACCGACGTAAAAAACGTTTTCTGCACTAGTGCCACTTTGGTCAATATGGCCTCGATGCCGGGGTCACAACTTCATTAATGGTGCCTAAAACGGACTCCGGATGCAGAAGCTGCAACTCCCCACGTTATGCAAATGGGGCCAAGTGGGGCCCACCCCTCGACCCCGAAACATGTCACGCAGATCGTACCATCGTGTTCTATGCAGATAACCACGAAGCATATGCTATTCATTTTCCCTGAACGAACTTATGAAGCATAAGTCATAAAAACACAGCATACATCCGAATGATTCCTCATGGGGCCCACACCCCGGGCCCGAATTTAGGCGGCAGATTACGTCTTCGCAATCCCCTTGGAAGAACACTCAAAAACGAGTACTCAACCAACCAAAACGGGTGACAAGTGAAAAGGCGATGTTTAACCGTAAAATGTGTGAACCCATCCCTATGGGGCCCAGACCTTATCTCTAACCCAAACACTTCAATAAAGCATCTCAAAATGTCCGCATGAGGACTGGGGTTATGCTGCCGCTGACGGCGCATCAATCGGACATCCCAAGCAGGAGTTAGGTCCGACACAAGATTAATTAATTAATTAATTAATTAATTAATTAATTATTCACATTAAGCGTTTCATGACACCAAGCAATGAAACTAGACTGCAAGGGTTCCAAGCCAACATTTGAGGGACCGTCTCAACTCTAGGGCCACATCACCTCTGACGGCACGTCAAAGGGACGTCCAGCTCGCGAACCGCATCCGTCGTAACTTTAACAATAATTTGATATTATTAAATTAAAGCGTGCCAGGATGCCTGCCTTTGGGCACAGAACCAAAAAACCTGGAAACCCACTTCAAATAGTTAGCCTCGCCAACACGAACCCATAGCCGCAAACAGCACGTCAAATCGACACGCCGTTTAGAAGTTACAGCCCCCCGAACGCAAGGGGGCCAAACAGTGCTGGTTCGCAAAGGCCGGCCCAGTCCGAACCGCTGGCCCGTGGCTCATTTGACGCAGCCTTTTTTAGCAACACCGGACCCCCTCAGGTCCCGTTCTTCTAGCAGACCAGCCTTTTGTCCGGTCTTCGTCACCCAGTAGGACCCCCAAAGCACGGGTCCTTGTCCACGACGCACCCTGAGGCGCTGACCTCGGGGTCTTCCTCCGACCGCGATGGGACGACACAGATGTCCTCACCTCCTGCAGCGCACATCCATGCCACCTCTTACCTACACTACATCGACCCCCCCCCCCTAGGATCCCCCGCTCCGCCGCCGGCTCAGCCGGCTCCGCCCGGCCTGCTCGTCTTCGCTGCCGAACTCCTACGGCCGCACCCCGTCCATGTCGGCCACACCCGACACCGCCACACAGAACCAGCCCCTCCATGCTCCACCTCGACCTAGTTGGATCCTTAGCGGGATGCAGGCACAACGCACCGTCCACAACCAAGTCTGCTGCATCGATCTCTTCCTCAGCTTGCTCGGCTCCTCCGACGGACTCCTCCGGCAGGCTCCACCGCTACGCCCCCCCCAGCACACCAGCCACCTCCCTAGCCGGTGCTGAGGCTTCCGGCGACCGTGAACACCACTCCGGTGTCCCGATTTCAAATCTGGAAGATGATTCGGAATCCTCGTGTCGAGGCCTTCACAGCGCCTTCCCCCGATCAATGATCCAACAAATATTGGTGTGTCCGATACTTTGGACGAAGAACTCCCAGGAACGGCAGTTAAAATAGTGCTCGGACGATGGTCGTGTTCTTTTGTCCATCATCCCAATTATAAATTTTTTGAATTAAAATGAATAAATTGACAAAAACTATAGAATTTGAAGAAGGGGTGGAAAAAACAACTGAAATTCTTCCTAGATCCGGTCTTTAGTCGTTGGCAATGTGTTTGCTGCGATCCTACTTCGATCCACCGGATTTCGTTCCTCTATCCAGAAGAGAACGGTGAAGAACACTGAAGAAAAAGAGAGATAGAGAGAGAGAGAATAAGAATCATGGGTTCTCCCCTTATCACAAGAATATTTATAAAAACACACTGAAACACCACCCATGGTCGCAGATTCCAAAACCTTTGTGCCCGCTTATTTTATATCTCGCCTAGGAAAAACTCCCCATTTCAAACTCAACAAAATTCTCGGATTTCTATTCCGAGACTTCGTTTGAAATTTATTTGAATGGAATGTCAGTGATAAAAATTACTAAGTCATTATTTAAAATGATGATTTTTCCCCTGGGTGACATCTCTAACAGCAAATCTGCGCCCACAACTTTTACATCCCGACTAGGGTAAATGGAACACTCCGAATGCAACTGTGCCCTCTTATTTTCTATCTGAGTTACCTTTTAGGAGAAAACACACGCCTCCATGTGCATAGTATAAAAATACTTAATATTTTTATAAAAATAATTGCGGGCACACCGGGCCTTGGAATCGCACGCCGTCTTCAGACCTAGCTCTGGAATTATATGTAGAAATATTACAAAGTATTATAGGGTAAAAATTGGGTCTCTATATGTCTAAATAGGGGTAACAACTATGAAAAGATGTTTCGGGCCTAAATGAGGTTAATCTTGTACAAGACACTATACCTTACTGTACACATGGTTTAACACCCCCTTGGATATTCTTTGGGTATTAACAGAATTCTTCACAAACCATCATGCAAGATTTAAATGTATAATGTCCATGAATAATTATGGATTAACCTATTTTGTCCAATATTAAAATTGTAGAAGAAATTATTTAAGCACCGCATATGTAATTTTTCTGGAATATATGGTATCTTAATATGATAAATGTTTCTCACACTCTGAATTTTGGTTTTATTCAATGTTGAGAACTAGAAAGAACATAGTTAATATTTAATTTTTCAAATGTGGAAAGAATGGAATTTATGTAAATCAACATGCAAATTGGAAATATTATAAAGAGAATAGGGTTTTTTATGAGTATTGGTTATACATATAAAGATAATGAGACAAAAAACGACAAGTGAATGTTATGTTATGTTCTTCCATAGTTGCTTACGTTATCCATTGGAAGTATTAATTGATTAAGGGTGAGGGTCCTTAAGACATGATTCATATTTCACATATTAAGAAATATTTATTATGAAAATAAGTTAATGAATCCTTTGTAATGTTGTCAGAATAATAATGGATGAATTAAGTACTTTTTATTTGGAATTCAATTATTATGTTATACTAATCATGAAGTATATATGTATTTTAATTATAAGTTATCATTTAGTATTGAAAATGATATGTTTAATGGCGACAATCACATAGAAAAGTGGTATTATTGTTAATGAAATATAACCCTTAATGTGATCATTCTGAGGGATTTTTTTTCATTTCGATAAAAATATGATTTATTTGGATAATGTAAATTGGATAGTGTTGATTACCATATATTTTATTATTTTTTGTTTTTAAAAGTATTCTATTTCATCATGAAGGAAGATTAATATATATATATATATATATTGAATATATACAAAAACATTTTGAATTAGGAAGAATATATGTTTTACTAAAGTATTTACGGTAATTTAAGTTGTTATCATGTTTCAAGAGAAAATATGACGATGATATATACATGCTTGGAATGTGAGAACCCACAAAAAAAGTTCGATATATGGTAGATCAATATTAATCTTATTTTGTGACTTCTTCATAATGTTTTTTATTTTCATCATTAAAAAGGGTTATAAAGTTAAAAATTTATAAAAATATGAAGTTAATCTTTTTATAAAGATTGTGAGAATAAAGTATTATATTACCACATGATAATTTAATCATACTGGACAACCAATCATAATATCATTGTGTTGATCACAACTAATGATATATGTAATGAAATATCATGGATCTCATGATCTGTTAGTTCTTTGTGAATGAAAATTTTATATTTTTTTCTAGAAATGTGAAGTGGGTAAAGGAACAATAAAGTGTAAAGTTTTCTGGAAATCATGCAAGTATTTCTTTTCATGAAAATTAATTATCCTTTTAAAAAAGATCTCGAAACCAAAAATGTTATCCTAGTACGTCTATTTCTGAAAAATCATCTGGTTTCTTAGTTCATTGAATATTTATGGATTTCTAATTATTAACATTCCTATTGACCTTAATATCTATCACAATCTTTTAGAGTTTTATTGTTATATTTTTCTTCTATGCCCATGTTTTCACATCCCACAAATGTTCTCCTATGTGAACACGTAGTTATATGTTATTTCGAGTAAACACTATGTATCCCACATTCCATTTTAAAGGATGTTTAAGTTTTTATTTTTATGATGTGGATTTGTATGAATTAAACAATCTAGTATTAAACCATTTATCGTTTGGATGAATTTTGATAGTGAAATTTATATTTAAGGGGTCGCATGTAACACCCCGAAAATTTTTTAATTATTTTTTTCAATTTAATATAATATTTTTTGATATATTTCATTTTATGAAACAAAGAATATAGTTTATTTTATACTAAAGAAATATTTTCAGATTTCGATATATGAAACAGCATGTTAATGGTGTACTATAGGAAACAAAAAATTTATCATGATCTATACAAAACTCAGAGTTTATCTTGGGTTACCCAATAAGGACTTTCCTCGATGGATTGTGTAACACGGATGTCCGATTTTTACCAAACAATTGTATATCATTAAAATGGTATTATTTTATAGAATAAGATATAACCTAGAAACAAAAATTGTTGTTATGAAATTTAATAACTAATTTATGAAAATATAAGGTTTATATAAATGTAGAAAAAATATATATTTTACCAATTAATTATAGATAAATATCAATACCAATTAAATATAAATGAAAATATTATTATTTTTATAGTCATAAATATTTTTTACCCTAATAAAATAAATTATTACAATTATTGATTTATAATAGTTTAATATATATCTTATATATTCAAAAAAAGAAATTTAATATTCATTTAACAAATTCTGTAGACATACGAAAAGAAAAAACCTAATTTTATGCGTAAAGTTTTTATTTTTTTGAAGGTAGTCTTAATTCCATTTAGATAAGATATTTGGAACTTTTAAAGATTTAATATGTCAAAATCAAATTCACATTTATAATTTAATCATTAAAATTAGGTATGTAAGATTTGTAGTTATTTTTCTGTATGGGTTCATTTTTAATGAATAGTTAAAATAATGTATTTTAATTCAAAACTACTTTCTCATTTAATTTATTTATAATGATAAATTATATTTTAAATTGTTTTTAATTTTAAATTATTTAATAATTTTATTTATTATTCCAATTTAGGTAATTGGAACCAATTTCAAGTTGAAATTGGTTATAAAATTATAGCAAACTTTTGATCATTTTTACTTTAAATCAGATCATCATCGTCCCATTTGTGGGATTGATTTTATATTAATTTTTTATGATTATATGATTAGTATTAAGAAAATTAAATTTCTTATTAGGAATAAAATTAATTTCTAGTCTCTATTATGTTCAAATAAGTTTTCAAAAAAATATTCTTGAATATAAATAAAATTAATTACATCAATTAAAGTGAAATTATTCTTAATTTAAGACTAAACTTGAAATTTAAGAATCAAAATGACCAATAAACTTTCCAAAATCCATTTTATCGAGATATTTCGACCCTATAATATATTGGATCTATAATAGTTCATTAATAGATCCACTTTCAATATGAAAAAAGTGGGTGGAATTCTCTCTTCATAAATTTACTACAGTGTCACTCCTCCACTATAAAAAGTTATCCTCTCCTCCAACTCCCTCACACATGTCAAACAAATTGTCTTAACAAAAAATAAACTAAAATAATCTCCCAAAATCACATTCTTCCACCTTGAATCCTATACTTGGTCAGAATTGTTTCCAAGGATTCCTTTTGGCACAAACAAAAAGGAGTTACATGATTAAGAGATAACGCCTTCTCTCAAGCTCATTTGATTTATTTTATTTCTCCACCCCCTTTAATGTATTTTTCCATGATTGCATAAAATCAACAATAACATCGATATTATTGGATTTTTTATGATATGGGTTAAATCTATACTTACACACACCTCTATTTAAAGGGAATAGACATAATGTTTATGTGAATGAAGAACTTCCTGCTCACAAAATGATGATTATTCATTTTTCCTTTACCACATCTCATGGTGGAAATTATGATGGAAAATATATTTTCACATTTCATTTATAATATCTATTATAACATTAATATTATGTTTTCATTTTTAGAAAACCAATCATTTTTACATTCTGTTTTGTGTTAATATGATTATTTCATTTGAGGAAGTATAGGTTATCGCTCTCTCAAATTGATGTGAATCATTCATACAATACATGGAATTTATTGTATGGGTTTATTGAATAAATATGATATATAATAAATCATAAATATAGATTAATAATTATATATATATATACACATTAATTACTTTTACTTTGTTACATTAAACGTGACAAATAAACAGATATAACGTTAAGGAATATGTACAACTTACTATTTCCATAAACATTTTATTCTATTTCATTCATATAAATTATAAGGATAATAATATAAATTTAATGAGTAAAAATTATAATAAAATCATGGTTTATATTCTGTAAATCATGATATAAATATATGGACCAAAGATATAAAAAGTTAAGACACATGTGAAAAAAATCGAATATTACCCGAAGTGAAACCTTAACATGTAATTGTTAATAAGAATGTAATATAAAGTCATAATAAGACCATATATTTTTTTAGAATAAATAATTTGGTTTTGTGATTGACTTATAATAAATATAAATTTATTATACCATATTTTTTCATGAGTACAAAATATAGTCAAGACACAAGGTATGGGTATTTCGTCTCAGTTTTTATTTTTGTGAGATACATGCATAATTCACCACCCATTCCTTTGATGTGGTGGGTATGACACCGATGTGTTTAATCAATTATTAAAAAAATTAAATTAATGTGTATTTATAGATCCTTTTTATGACTTTTATTTCCTGGGGTTTAGGTTTCAAAAGTTACCAAAATGCTTAACTAGTTTCGTCTCATATTAACTTCATTGAGACTCATGTTTTTTTATGAACCTAACTTCATTTTTACGTCTCTAAACTTCGATTTTAAATGTTATATAAGGAATCTTCATCTTTTAATGTTATTAAAATCTTAAATTAATTTCCTTTTATTACAAGTAGATCATGATCCCATGTTACCATGTTATAAGAGTTTATGGAAACAATCTCATTGCATTTCAAAATTTTTTATGTTTATGCTTCCTTTGACTTGATCCTACAACCAATATCTCATGAAATTCATGAATTTTTTTACCTATTGTAATTCATTAAGTATTAATGTATTGGTACCATATTTCTACTCTTTAGTTTATATAATATTTAAGAAAGTGTCTTTAAGAATGTTGAACTTTACGCTGTCTTCGTTCAGAAATCTATATAATATTTAAAAGGTTACATGAATATTGTAGAATTATTCTGTAATATGTAAAATACATATTTAAAGGCATCATATTATCACTATCAATGAAAATCATTTTGATAACCATTATAACATGAAAAAGGAATTTTTTTACCTGGCATGGCATGTACAAATTAACCCACCACCACTTTTTTGAGGTTTCCTTTTCATTTATAATGGTTAATTTTTGAGAAAATGTTTTTTAAATGCATTTTCAGTGAAATATTTTTCAACAAAATTTTCTATATTATTTTATATATTTTCAACTAAAATGATTTTGTAACGCCTCGACCCCAGCTACCCAGAGTCGGTGCATTACTTCGTAACATTGGCATGATCACAAAAGATCAAGTCTCAAAAGACCGATTAGTTTAGTAGCCTTGGAAACACTAGATACATTCGTAAACGTTACATTACATCATAAAGTGAAAAACTACAACAAAAAAGTCTCCATAGTCCACACTCATATCCCCTTCTGACTATCCCTGCAGGTCATTCATAAAATACTTCTTGACATCCTGGAAAATATTAAAACATTGAAAGGGGTGAGCTCAGATGCTCAGTAAGGATAACAATAATGCGTAAGCTTTCATAAATAAACATTAACATTTAAGGCAATGTATAACTAAAACAAAAGCCTTTTAAACATGAACTTCAACATAATATGGAAAAAGTAAAATGAGATAATGTCATTTACTTATTCACATGGATATTCTACTGGTCGAATAATCACAATAAATATCAATAACCACTTTCATAATGATGGAATGCATAATGCAAGACTATCATAACCACGTAGCCAAGGCCTCATGCCAAGACCACAAATAAGATTTTGTCAAGGCCTCGTGCCAAGACACTAGTTTGTCTCATGAGACCTGCTGATGCAATTTATTTTAGAAGATACTTATGTTTAAAATTGCTCAAATATACTCTAGTGTTTTTTTGAAAACATTATGCAAGCTTCTGAAAACAAAATAACTAATTCTGAGACTGCTCGACTAATTACAGGCCATGGTGGGTCCACGCCCAATCCCTTCCTGTCTACCACACTCGAGAGTCGGTTTTACTGAAAACATTTTTAATCTTGCATTAAATACATATACATTTGCACTGGATTTTCATATATTTGAGAGAAATATCTCTCTTTTTTTGAAATCATTTAAAAAAGTTATGGCTTGCAGAGGAAGCCGAAAATCAAATAATGGTCATGGTGGCGGAGAAGTCGTTGTCGCCGCATACGTACGACAAAAACATTCCCTTTTTTCATTTATTAAAACGCTTTGTATAAAAAATATTCATTTTGAATAAACGTAAAAGTCAAAGGGGTTTATACACCATATAAAATAAAGTTGTGTGTAAAACCAAATATGCCTCAATGAAAGGGGATTGAGACAAAGCCCTTAAATAGATCATTTTTAAAATAAGATAGATCCATTATGTGTATTCACTATATGTACACATAAAGAAATTAAAAATACAAAATAGGACATAATAATATCATGACATAATTTAAAAATAGGAGATTAACCCAAAGAATGGAAATTGGGTTAAGAAGTTCCCTTACCTCGTGTCTGACTTGACTCAACCGTTCTTTAACCTCCTCAAAATCGGGTAACTCTTTTTGATTTGAGCCAAAGGCTTCCTTGGGAAGAGTTCTGCCGAAGGTGAGGCTTCTAGGAGTAATAGGGGGAGGTTTGGAGAGTATTTGGGCAGAGGTTGGCCGAGCCAAATGGCTTGGAAGTGTAAATGAGGTGGGAGAGGTGGGGGCCTTTTATAAGTGGAGAGGAGGGGCACTTTTGGAAAGATTGAAATGTTATATTATTTCACAATGATTTTCGGATTCTAAAGGTCCCACACTTATATAATTCGAGGCTAAGGTGATAAGGTTTAGAAATCTCCTCATCCAATAGGCTTTGGACAAGTGTAAGCCTTGTATTTTGCATTATCATCTCATTTTATTTAAATCGTTAAATAATGAGGTCATCGCTGCATCATAATGATGTCATAAATAATTTAATTTATTTAATGTCTAAAAATTATAGAAAAAATACTATGATGTATGAAATCTTTTTAGCTTTCTAATGAATATTTATAGTCAAAATTTGGACTTGTGTAACCCCACTTAAAAACTGTTTTAGTAAAATAACTCATGTTTGTGTCAATTTAATTTTAACATTAAATAAATATATATTAATTTCATTTTCCAACTAAAGTGGCTCCATGGGGTCCCCAAGTTGACCCATGGGTTTTCATGGTCGGCCATGACTCATCCAATAGGAGTAGGACAAGTGTCATGCTCATCTCATATTATTAAAACATTATTTGTACCTTAAACTACACTAATTACCTCTAATCGCGATTAAGAACTTAAAAGTTACTATTCACCAAAAATTTATTTTAATCTCATTGAACCACATTTTACTTCTTAATGACAACCATGTATGTCGGATTTTTGAAAATCAAATCACAGAAGTGGTAATATTTCATTTAAACGAAAAATCAGTTATTTAACTACCACTTAGTGGTTTCACTATTCATCAAAAATTGAAGTTTTTCAGAACAAGGCCAAAATTTCACCATAAGCTATAATTGATATTCCGAATTCAAAAATGATGTCTATTTTACAAAATTCCAAACATATAAGTTGCATTAATTAATTTTATAATTAATTCCCGCTGTTACGACAAATAGGGTGTTTTTAAGAAACAATTTATATCAAAAGATTGGCAATTGTTTATGTCCAATTTCAATGTTAAATTAATTATAATGACAACCATTGGATAAAATGGTAAAAATATATTTTAATTATACCTTAAAACCACTAGATAGTATAATTTATCACAATAAATTATTTTGATTAAAAAAGTTGTTTTAAAGTATTTTTCACTATTCATAAAAATTAGAAGTTCTCAAAAAAATACCAAAAATTCAACATAGTCTAATTTCGATATTCCGAATCCAAAAATGAAGTCCATTTTGAAATAAAAAATTTCTATAATTTTACAAAGTGGTTATTACTAATCATAACGGCTACTTTGATTAGTCGCGGTGTTTTAGAACTCGAAGTTGCGTACAATGCAAGCTATTGCATTATTGAATGAGAAGCTTATCGTGGAAGCTCGGGGTGTTACATTCTCCCCTCCTTCAATAAATTGCGTCCTCTCAATTTGAAATTTTTCTTTCAAAATAAAAGGTTGAAAAGAGAAAATAACTTTGAGGAAAACCCACATCGGAAATAAGGTTAATAAATATATAACATTAAAAGAAAGCAGGATAAGTACAAAGGTCACCCGATATAGCCCATTCTAGGATTATATGAAAATATGGATATGGAGGAGAAACAAACCATCAAGGTCTGATGGAGAGTTATAGAAAACAAGATTTGGAGAAAGTTTAACCACAATAAAATCACAAACTTGTGATTGGTTAAATGGTCATTGAATCCCTAGTTGGAAAAGTTAACCGACAACATTTTTGTTTTAAGTTAACTTTTATAATGTTGAGGAATTTATTTAGGATATTTACTAAGAACGTAAGGGAATATACATACTTGTTATGTATACTTTCATACGTTAATAAATTTTTACCACAAACCCAACTTGTACTCCAAATGGTAACGGAACTCAAAAATATTCTATTTATCCTAATTGTATAAGGTTCAAAATGTTAACACATACCATTTAGATTAGTAAAACTATTTTGTAATAACCAGGGACTTCCTGTAGGCTAGTGGTAGGAAATAATGGCTTGTCGCACTATGGTTGTGGGTTCGATTCCTGCAGCTTTGTCCGATGCGACGGGTTATTCCCCACCCTGCAGGTTGTCCTTTTCCTAAAACTATAGTATTATAATATTCCAAAAATAATCTTTAGAAATGCTTTAACCTTAAACAATACTATCCATGGTTCAACTTAATCCATTCCAACCTTAATAGTTATCCAAAATAACTCCGTCCAGACTTTCTCTAAAAGGTCTCTAAATTCCAAAATCAATTGTAACATCAGATTCCCCAAACAATGAAAAGTTTCTCTTATTGTCAAATACTAAAAATATGATTACCTTAATCATATTAAAACCTTACTAAAATCAACAAGCACTGCAGTACAATCCATATATATATATCACATTATTCTTATAACCAGAATATAATCCTTGAGTCCAAAAGAACCAATACATTAATTATTCCGCTTCAACTGTAGTCACAGCATAAGATTGGCCTTGATCCCTTGGCCCTTTCTGAGGTAAGTTTCCTTGATGCTTAGGACATTCATTTTCATAATGCCCGGTTTCCCTACAATTGTAGCATTCAACTTTGACAGCCTCTTTCTTTCCCTTGCAATCACGAGCCTGGTGACCCTTTTCTTCACATTTATAACAAACTCCTATTCCTTTTAGGCAAGTACCATGGTGATTCTTCCCACAATTATCACATAATGGAAAATCCTTCTTTCCCTTTTTCCCTTTATCTGTCTCTTGTTCCACCGTTCTCTTCTTCTCTTGCTTTACTTTGTTGTCATAAGACTTAGAGAATTCCTTTTCTGTCTTGATATCACACGAGACAATATCTTCGTATGATGAGAAGGATTGTGATACTAAAGCTCGACGGAGAAATGGTTTTAACCCATCAAAGAAACGATCAATCTTACTCCTTGGGTTACATATATAATCGGCAGCATGCCTCGCTAACCTTGTAAAGTTAGCCTCATACTTTGCGACGTTCTCATCCTCCTTCTGCCTCAAACTCAGAAATTGCCTTTCCATATCTGCTCGATGGTCACGAGGAAAGTATTTTTCTAAGAAAATCTCTTTGAACTCCCTCCATTCCATATTTGATACGTCATCATCTTCCTTTTTGTTTTGAATCAGCGGCCACCACTGATCGACATCTCCAGTGAGGCGGTAAACTTCCATGACAACCTTCTCCCTTTCACTACTCCCCAAGGCATGGAATATTTTCTCTAAGGAATTTATCCATTGCTCAGCTAATATAGGATTTGTACTCCCATTGAAGGTTGGTGGTTGTTGCCTCATGAAACGCTCTAGCATTGATCCTCCACGTTGCGGATCAGGGTGCTCCATACGAGTAAGGTTATTATTCATAACCTGAGTGAGTTGTCCCAGTATGGTAATAAGTTGATCAGCACCAGTTGTATCTCCAGATCCACGGTAATTATCTTGAGCAGGAGGGCAATCCCTACACGGAGTTCGTACATTGATACGGTTTCCATTCCTTCCACTAGGCGCCATTTCTAAACAATGGCATAAACTAGATTAGTTTATGAATCAAAATACATAATTCCATACTTGTTAAACAATTTACATACATTGAACTATTTATGGATATAATCCATAATCATAAAAAGAAATGTTTTCTTTGAGGAAGTATGTACTCATAACCCTTCATAGTGGTTTGTAAATAAAATGAGAATTATCCTAAGCATATCCCCCGGGAGTGTCGTAACCAAGAGTGCAGCAAGGCCCGTTGTCGTGCACCAGTTCCCGTTCGAGTCTAGCTCAAAGCGGTGTTTTCGGGTTTTCCCCCTAGGTACATCTGTGCCAGAGCCGCCTCTACCTGCTCGTATCCAGACAGGGATGTATTGCTCGGAAAACTCATAACATCTCTATAATACCAAAATTCTAGGAAGTTCTTCTATACTAATCCTCAAAGTTCATCTTAGGTCTACGTGCTCTAATCAGAGTTTGTCTAAATCTAGCTTCCAAGGTTTGTACTAAACTTCCTCTGATACCAACTGTAACGCCCCGACCCCAGCTACCCAGAGTCGGTGCATTACTTCGTAACATTGGCATGATCACAAAAGATCATGTCTCGAAAGACCAATTAGTTTAGTAGCCTTGGAAACACTAGATACATTTGTAAACGTTACATTACATCATAAAGTGAAAAACTACAACAAAAAAGTCTCCATAGTCCACACTCATATCCTCTTCTGACTATCCCTGCAGGTCATTCATAAAATACTTCTTCACATCCTGGAAAATATTAAAACATTGAAAGGGGTGAGCTCAGATGATCAGTAAGGATAACAATAATGCAGAAGCTTTCATAAATAAACATTAACATGTAAGGCAATGTATAACTAAAACAAAAGCCTTTTAAACATGAACTTCAACATAATATAGCAAAAGTAAAATGAGATAATGCCATTTACTTATTCACATGGATATTCTACTAGTCGAATAATCACATGAAATATCAATAACCACTTTCATAATGATGGAATGCATAATGCCAGACTATCATAACCACGTAGCCAAGGCCTCGTGCCAAGACCACAAATAAGATTTTGTCAAGGCCTCATGCCAAGACACTAGTTTGTCTCACGAGACCTGCCGATGCAATTTATTTTAGAAGATACTTATGTTTAAAATTGCTCAAATATACTCCAGTGTTTTTTTGAAAACATTATGCAAGCTTCTGAAAACAAAATAACTAATTCTGAGACTGCTCGACTAATTACAGGCCATGATGGGTCCACGCCCAATCCCTTCCTGTCTACCACACTCGAGAGTCGGTTTTACTGAAAACATTTTTAAGCTTGCATTAAATAAATATACATTTGCACTGGATTTTCATATATTTGAGAGAAATATCTCTCTCTTTTTTTGAAATCATTTAAAAAAGTTATGTCTTGCAGAGGAAGCCGAAAATCAAATAATGGTCATGGTGGCGGAGAAGTCGTTGTCGCCGCATACGTACGACAAAAACATTCCCTTTTTTCATTTATTAAAACGCTTTGTATAAAAAAGATTCATTTTGAATAAACATAAAAGTCAAAGGGTTTTATACACCGTATAAAAGAAATTTGTGTATAAAACCAAATATGCCTCAATGAAAGGGGATTGAGACGAAGTCCTTAAATAGATCATTTTTAAAATAAGATAGATCCATTATGTGTATTCACTATAGGTACACATAAAGAAAGTAAAAAATAAAAAATAGGACATAATAATATCATGACATAATTTGAAAATAGGAGATTAACCCAATGAATGGAAATTGGGTTAAGAAGTTCCCTTACCTCGTGTCTGACTTGACTCAACCGTTCTTTAACCTCCTCAAAATCGGGTAACTCTTTGATTTGAGCCAAAGGCTTCCTTGGGAAGAGTTTTGCCAAAGGTGAGGCTTCTAGGAGTAATAAGGGGAGGTTTGGAGAGTATTTGGGCAGAGGTTGGCCGAGCCAAATGGCTTGAAAGTGTAAATGAGGTGGGAGAGGTGGGGGCCTTTTATAAGTGGAGAGGAGGGGCACTTTTGGAAAGATTGAAATGTTATATTATTTCACAATGCTTTTTGGATTCTAAAGGTCCCACACTTATATAATTCGAGGCTAAGGTGATACGGTTTAGAAATATCCTCATCCAGTAGGCTTTGGACAAGTGTAAGCCTTGGATTTTGCATTATCTACTCATTTTATTTAAATCGTTAAATAATGAGGTCATCGATGCATCATAATGATGTCATAAATAATTTAATTTATTTAATGTCTAAAAATTATAAAAAAAATACTATGATGTAGGAAATCTTTTTATATTTCTAATGAATATTTATAGTCAAAATTTGGACTTGTGTAACCCCACTTAAAAACTGTTTTAGTAAAATAACTCATGTTAGAGTCAATTTAATTTTAACATTAAATAAATATATATTAATGTCATTTTCCAACTAAAGTGGATCCATGGGGTCCCCAAGTTGACCCATGGGTTGTCTTGGTCGGCCATGACTCATCCAATATGAGTAGGACAAGTCTCATGCTCATCTCATATTATTAAAACATTATTTGTACCTTAAACTACACTAATTACCTCTAATCGCGATTAAGAACTTAAAAGTTACTATTCACCAAAAATTTATTTTAATCTCATTGAACCACATTTTACTTCTTAATGACAACCATGTATGTCGGATTTTTGAAAATAAAATCACAAAAGTGGTAATATTTCATTTAAACGAATAATCAGTTATTTAACTACCACTTAGTGGTTTCACTATTCATCAAAAATTGAAGTTTTTCAGAACAAGGCCAAAATTTCACCCTAAGCTATAATTGATATTCAGAATTCAAAAATGAAGTCTATTTTACAAAATTCCAAACATATAAGTTGCATTAATTAATTTTATAATTAATTCCCGCTGTTACGACAAATAGCGTGTTTTTAAGAAACAATTTATATCAAATGATTGGCAATTGTTTATGTCCAATTTCAATGTTAAATTAATTCTAATGACCACAATTGGATAAAATGGTAAAAATATATTTTAATTATACCTCAAACCACTAAATATTATAATTTATCACAATAAATTATTTTGATTAAAAAAGTTGTTTTAAAGTATTTTTCACTATTCATAAAAATTAGAAGTTCTCAGAAAAATACCAAAAATTCAACATATGCTAATTTCGATATTCCGAATCCAAAAATGAAGTCCATTTTGAAATATAAAATTTCTATAATTTTAAAAAGTGGTTATTACTATTCATAACGGCTACTTTGATTAGTCGCGGTGTTTTAGAACTCGAAGTTGCGTACAATGCAAGCTATTGCATTATTGAATGAGAAGCGTATCGTGGAAGCTCGGGGTGTTACAGATTTCAAAATTATTTCATGCCTTATTTCAATGTTTTCAATATATTTTCAATGAATATGGTTTTCAAATAGTTTTTATTCATTAAAGAGACCTCTTTATAGAAGATAAGATATTTTCCCCATGAAATGCAATAAAAGTATTATCCGAAGTTATTTCAAATTTAATATGAAATAAGATGATATTAATAAATCCACACAAAAAAATTAGCTAATGGATCAATTTATATTCTTAATTTAATGGTTTATATTTGTAAGGAATTATTCTAACGACACATGTTTCTATTCCATGTGTTATATAATTTTTAAGCCCACTTATTTTCATGGTTTATGTATTGATGAAATGGTTATAAAACCTAAATATTATCCATATATTTTGATTTTATTAAATGTTAAGCATAAAAATTTCTTTTCAGGTGTAATTATTGGATGTTTATTATACATATGGATATTATTGGTCATGATAAGATGAATGTTTTATTATATTTGTACATGTATGAATGATATTTTTATGAGATGGGTGGGACCTGTATCTTCTTCCAAAGAATTGGGAACTATGGATTACTTAAGAGTATAAATGTTATACGTAAACCAGATTAGATGTTCACAATGTTATACTTGGGGCTGGTTTCACATCCATATATTTATAAGTGAATCTAATTAAATATTCACAATGTAATTAGTGAACCTTATTAAATATTCACAATGTTATGCATAGACCATGATGAATGTTCGTATGTTTATCTATGAACCTAATTCCATGTTTACAATATTATGAATGAACGTGATAACATGTTCATAATGTTATGCAGGGACTTGGATTCATGTTCATAAGGTTATGCATGAACATGATTGCACGTTTTGAATGTTATGGGTAAACCTAGTCACATGTTCATAGGATGATGTAGGGACCCTATTTCATGTATTTAACTTAATGATTGATCCTTTTTCTCTTTATACATGTTTACAACATTTTAATCGACTATGTCTACCAAAAATCCAATATATTACTCTTATGTTATGCTTTTATGACATATACATTTAATTGTATTATGATATATATCTTTTGAGCATCCAATCAGTATTTGGATTAATAATATGTAGGGTATGATATTTAAAATTTATTCTCATTTTCATACCAATTTTTCCATGTAATGCTTATTCAATTCCTTTACATACCCACACTGTGCATCTAAGATCACCCCTTTCTTATGTTTCCTTTCCACAGGATATGAAGAATGGTTTTAGGATGTAGTACTAAAGTTGGATATATTCATGGGATATGTTGAAGATATTTCACCCCAATAAAATATTTTTTCCATGTTTACAAAGACACTAAACTATTACGGTACTCAGGAATGAATTGGGTAATGTTCCAAATATTCTTCTAGAATGATGTTATATCCATGAATGTAAATGTTGTGTTTCTATAAATTAATTTTTAAATAAGATATATTGTACCATATGGATGATACGTCTTAGAGGGGGAAAATATTACCACTTATATGTTACTCATACTAGATATTGTAACTATCTAGTTAGGTGATTCCATGATAATTGTTTAATGTTCCATGATTCCAAGATAGTTTTCTTATTATTTTTATGTGTTTTAATGGATACTTTTCTCAATTATTGTATTCAGATAGCTTGTGATAGTTGAATTATTTTGCACTTATAATTTTTTTAAAAATTATTCCATGACTCATGATTGTTTATTAAAATTAGTTATTTTGGAGTTCTATTATGATATTCTAATGTTCTATGATTGTGTCGTCATACCCTTATACAAATATTATATTCATTGATGAAATTAAATTACTAGTACCTATGTTTACACTTATTGATCATTGATCAAACACTTATTATGCTTTCCATTTCACGATGTTATGAAGAATGTTGTAAAAAATTCTAAAAGAGTTTCATTAATGAATAATTTTTATTGTATCTTTGGATGATTTGTTATGTAATAATAAAATATGGGCATGGTTGAAAATATAATCACCTGGAGACATGTGTATTTTTATATTTCACCTTTTACTTTTTCTCTATAACTCTATACATAAATTTACTTGGGTATATAAGTGATTTATTATTTATGTTTGATTTTGTAAATTTTGGATTACTAGAAGTTTTCCACATTTATCTATATTAAAGATGTATATGTAAATATTATGTCGTTAGTAATGAAATGAGGTTTTTGGGTCTCAATTTCTCTGTAAATTGACATAGATAAAACATTATGGGTCATAGAATAAGTCTTCTTCATTGCATAAGACATTTTTCATAGGGGTGTATAAATATATGTTAATAATATAGAGACATGAGAACATAAAAAAATCATGTGGAATAACATCTAAATGAGGCATAATACTGTTGAATTAAAATAAGTATAGAAATCAAAGTCAATAAACATTGATATAAAATTTCATTTTCATCGATTATCTTTTGATAATAGATAATAATAATAATCCCCACACTCTATATTGTGTACATAGCTTTTGACAATCATTTCCATGCATAATAAGGGGAATATGGTTAATATAAATCAAGTAAATTATTTATCTCAGAATGATAAATTCATTACCTAATTAATTTTTCATATTTTACTCGCACTCTATTCTCATATTTAAATCCGTCTATATGTGTGAAACAAGAATATGAAAATACTTATAATTTAATTATAGTAGAGTTAACACGTGAAAAAAAGGTTCTATTAAGAAATCATTAAACCATCAACATATATGGTCAAGAAATATAATGTTGATGATATAATTAAATAATATAACCATTCCTATATAATAATTATTAAATTATATTGACATAGATTAATTTGTTTAAATAATAAATAGAAACATTATTTAAAAATAAAGAATTTTTAATATTTTATTTTGTTAATATTTTAAAAATGATAAATTCATGAAAAATATTTATATAAAATTATTGTAAAACCTTTTAAATTTAGAAATAATAAGAAATGTTAAATATTTATTGTGACTGTAAGAAATTCATTTCTAGATGTAAAAGATATATAATCATTCTTTTCAAATCATTATTAAGATGTTAATAAAAATTACATGTATTGAAATCTTGTAAAATATTAATTTTAAATATTTTTCACGAATTTAATTTTTTTGTAAATAAAACACAAAAAATAATTGGATAATATAGAAAAAAATTATTGAAACCAAATTTTGAATATGAATATTGAAGAGAAATAATTGGGTAAAATGATTTTAATGTTCTAAAAAATAATTTTAAATATACTATTTATATATTTGAAAATTATTATGACCATAAACATGAGAACATGAAATTGAACATAAATGAACCATTATTAATGAAATATTTTTTAAATAGGTATTATATATGTTCTATAATTAAATATATGTTCTTAATGTTAAATGATTTTTAATGAAGTTAATTTGAGATGAAAAACTCTATCATAATTTTTCCACTTAGTCGGGCCTTCTCTAACATCCCATTATTAGAAATATATATTAATTATAATTATATATATGAACCATATTTATATTTTTCTTAATAAATAAAATTCACTAATAATTTCTTATAACCCATTTATTAAACATTCATTGTTCAAAAATCTTTACTCTTGTTTCAATTATCATATTTTCCATTTATTTTTTAACTTAGTGGGGTTTTCCATTAATTATGGTCATTAATTCATCACAAATATAATTAAAACAGTGATTATTTGTATGTATTTGATTTTATTATAGAGTCACATTGATATTTCAAGGAAATTATCAAGATTAGTCACCTAAATTTCATAAATATTCTATTTTTTGATGTTCTAGTTTCGTTGGAATAATTGATTTTATTAGTAATTGAATATATATATATATATATATTATTCTTTTTAATAATATTTGAGAGATAATAATTTCATTATTTTAAAAAATATAACTCATAAATGTCATTATATAATTATTAATGATATAAACATTCTACCAATGTTCTAATAGGTGAAAAAATTGAACAAAACATAAAAAAATTACCAATAGTGAATAAGAATGGACATGTTATTATATAATGATAATATAACCTTGGTAGAATATTTCATATTTTATAAATATAATATTTATTCACAAAATTAAATTGTGTGACCACACATGTAAGGATGTTATGAAAACTGATGTATGTGATCCATGGTGGTGGTATTCTGCATCTACATTAGAGTGGCGTTTTAATTCTTTTCATAAATGTGTGGGAAAGGAAGTAAAAAACTATTTTTCATTTTATAATCATTATTATAACATTAATATACTATTTATTCAATATTACCATATTTTTTTTACATCCATATGTGGTAGTGATGAAAAATTAAATATGTTGCTTCAGGGAGGCAGTTGTCAGTGCATATAAAGAATATACATTTTAATTAAAGGGATGTATATAGTTGTTATTTTATCAACATAATAACGTATTAATATATTGAGAAAAAATATTTAAATATATTAGTGTGGATACAATATATTTTGAGGAGGTGGAATAAAAAATAGACATGAATTATCTCCATTAAGATTATTACCTCTTCGACAGATATCCTCCTTAAGATCTGTATATAACCCTTACCTAGGATTGTATATTTGTAAAAATAAAACCTATATTTAAATATAAATAGTTATTAAGAGGTGATATTGAGTTATTAGTCGAGATAAGTTTTTCATGGAGTGTGGAAAGGTGAGGGAGTGAGATAATCCATTTTTGGATGAGAAGATCTCCATCCTCTTTAATGTTGATACCATTAAAATAATATAAATGTATTCATAAAGGCCAGTTATAACCATGGATACCCAAATTAAAATAAAAGGTATCAATATTCAAAATAAAGTCATCAAATATTAGTATATATCTGATTTTTATATATTTGTGACCTTAACAAATAGTTTTAACACTTTCTATCTCATTTGACCCTTAATGTTGTGACTATTTTCTTTCTATAGTGACATATTTTTATATCTACAATAGAAACAATAACTGTTAAATAATTTTAATTTAAGGATTAAAAATATATGAACTATTTTATAATATTCAATGTCTACATGTGCAAAAAATTATTTTTCATATAAATATGAAAATCACACAAATAAATTTTAAAAATTATATTAAAATCATAAAAATGAATTTAAAGGAAAATTATTTATATAAATTATTACCATAACATTTATTTGTTTACGATTATACAGTTTAGGGTTATATTAAATTAAAAAAAATCCCATATATAATGAATCTTTTCATTACTAAATTAATGAAAATTTTAAAAATAACACTTTTATTTGAAGAAAAATCACTAGGTTCAAAAATGTCAAACCTAGGTTGCTAAATTTAAAACCATATTTTTAAATAAATTAATTTAATTCATAATATATAGTTTTCTATTAAAACGTTTTTAAAATCATTCAATTGATTCTTATTAATTTGTATGTCTTAAATGTGTAAATAATTCTAAAAATGGAATTTTCAGAATTTCTCTTAAATATAGAATTTCATAAAACCCCAAAAAAAATAAATGATGAAAATTTTTACAAGATGAATTAAAAGATAAACATATTTCTTTTCTTTTATAACCCTAATTATAATTTCATAATTCTGTTCTTTTTTATATGATTTCATTAGTAATTAATCCCGCATTCTAAATGATGATTGACCAAGATGAATTTTTCATTCTTGAAGAACAAAAATAGAGTTCTATAAGATCATGATACCAATAAAAACATGAAATTTTATTTCTTTACTTTGTAACCATTGAAAAAAAAGTGGTTGGAATGAACAAAGATAATACCCAATATGTATAAAATTTCATATGATAAAATAACACTTTAATCTCCAAAACCCAAAAAATAACAACCAATGTTCAACATAAACTATTCAATAAATAATTGACCCTAAAAATAATAAATTTTCATAACAAAAAATAAAAATTATATAATAAGAGAAACATGATCACATTCTATTCATATTTGATCTTAAATTTTATCTAAAAAAATGTAAAACATTATTCTATCCAAAACTCTTAGAATTTTCTAAACAAGTTAATATTTTCCGCAATAACAAAAAAATATTCTTTCAAAAATTATCCTAATATCTATTATTCATGTAATATAAAATAAATAAAATAAATAATATAATTCATTTATTTGTTTTGAATTTTCATTAGTCACAAAATATTCCCAAATATTTAGTGAACTATACTAATATAACTTTAATAATATAGAAACCCAGTAAAAATAAAAATCTCCAAGGTCATATATACTATTAATTATATGATCCAATATATATTTGGTAATTTTATTAGAAATTTATATATGTAAACAATAAAATTATTAAACCACAAATATGGTTACCTATCCTTAATTAATTTATTCATCAAAATATCTAATAAAAATCCTAAAATAACATTATTATCCATAAAATAAAATCACAGAAGACATAACAAATTATAATTAAACCATTGATAAGGTGATTATCCTTAAAATTATCAAACCTTGATAATACTTATATTTGTCCAATGAACCTCAATTTATAACATAATTGTCTTTAATGTAAACTAAATTATAGAATTATACCAATTATTGTGGATCGAAACCCAAACAACCAGATTCAGTGCTAAAACATGTTGTGTTGATCATGTCTTTGATGCTAAAAGATATGAACCATTATTAGACATACATAGTTATAACATAAAATTAAATATTGAGTAAATTATATAATTAATAACGTTTAGGATATGATATTTAGATAATCTATAAAAACATTTACATAATAAAATCAATGTCCTGCCCCTTAAATAAATATTTTTCTTTGAATACCAAAATCTAATTATTTAATTAAATGTATTCGAAAAATATAATAAGATTATCCAAACATGAAAAACTTCTAAAAAATCATATATAATAATCGTCATTATAACCCATCGTTGTGGAAATAGTAGAAATAAGATGTCAAATTTACAATAAGGGAAAACAAAAGTGACAACAATTAAAGATCATAAGAGTGTATATAATGAACATATGGGCATGAAGGAATAATAAAATTCAATAATCATTTAAAAAGAAAACTAATACCCAGTATGATATAGATAATAAATCATTAATAAATACATAAATAATTGGAATAATATATTATATGACTCATAGGAATGTACAAACATCTCTTATCAATCAAGATACATGATAACATAACAGAGGGATATTGAATAAAATATAAATATTTACTAAGAAAGTGTAATAACTTAATGAATAGAAATCAGAACATTGTTAATTTTTTTACATATAATATATTTCATGAATTATCTTATGAAATTTTTTAATTTCAATTGTGTGCATGAATTATCATGTGAGAATAGTTATTTTAAATCATATACAGATATAATTGTGTCTACATAGCTAATAATAATCACGAACCCAAATTATATCTCATGATCCAAACCATTACCTAGTGCATTTTGGGGATATAACAGACCCACACATAAGATTATTAAAAACATGCAGATATAATCCCCATGAACATTGATACGATTGCAATTTTTTGTATTTTTTTAACCCATGAAAGATACAGGTACCTCAAAAATTTCATGGAAACATTGCAATTTACTCTCTGGAGTATGAAGGTTTACGAAATCATTAGAGAATATCCCCAATGAATCATTAGTATTAGTATAATATTTTTACATAAAGGGGAAACACTTTTATATAAACATTAGAAATTTTTCCTAAAAACAAGAGGATACATCCTTCTCTTTAGGAAATGTTTAATAAATTAATGAATCATATAACAATTGAAATAAAAATTTCATTAAAAAATAATATAAATAGGTATTTTAAGCTAATAAACTAATAAATACAATGTTTTTTTAGAGAATTAGGTCAATATATAAAAATTAAATAAACATTGATTTCTCAAATTTTTTAAGATAGTTAAAAATAAATAGTCCTAATTACATTTAAAAGAATAAAGTTGTAACCATTGTGAAAGAATAAAATAGAAAATTAAAATTACCATAGAAAACATTATTGTATAGGGGAAAAAATTATTGAAAAAATAATGATTATGGATATCGAAGAGAAATAATTATTTAAAATACATGAAAACATTTAAAATGATGATTTTAAAAAAACACAATATGAATTTAAAAAAAACCCTTAAAAATTGACATGACATAGAAAGTTATAATACCATTATTATAAATATTTTTTAGACATAATATTTCAATATGATATATATTCCCCAAATAAATGAAAATTTAAGTGTTGTAGGAATTATGTCTTAAGAAAGTGAAATTTTAATCTAATCGACATACCACAATTTTATTATTAGTCAAAAAATCACTTATATCCCTATATGATAAATAAAAAATTAGGTGAAACCTATATCAGAATAATAATTATATTTTAATTACATGATATCATAATTTTATAAAATCTTATGTCCCATATATTGAATGTTCTCTGTTAAAATGTAATATTTATGTTTTACATATCATGTCTCCCACGAATGTTCCAATTTATTTATTTTGATAATTTATCCATGGTCAGAGTTTAATTACCTATATTATATTATAGATAAATTTATATACCTATTTAATTTTATTTTTTAATCTTTTTTATTATTTAATTGAACCTATGGAGACACTTCACATGGAAAGGATAAAACTTCAATTTTTTAGAAGTTTTAATTTTTTATTAATAAAAGATTTTATTAAATAATAAACATATATAATAACATTATATAATTATTAAAACAACGTTAATTCATTATGTAATCCCAACTTTATTATTACATAAGTATTTCATTATATCGAAGAAAATATAAGATCTACAATGATTATTTTCGTAGAAACAAGCAACATAATACATATAAACAAAAATCAGTTTTATAAAACAACATGAAATACATCTTCATGGATTCACTGAAGGTTACTTTAATTATATATGATATAATGGGGATAAATATAAACTGAAATGTGTGATCATGAATCTGTTTAAGGGAATAATCAAGATAAATATATATCATGTGTTTTTAAGATATATCAATAAGAACCGAAGACATAATGATAAAGCATGAGTGAGTGGAATATCATAAGAATAATAAAACCATGTTCCATACCATTGTTAATGTGGTAAAAAAGTATAATTAAAACATTCATAATAATTCCCCCATGATTAATAAAAAAAGTGTAATAAATGAATATTAACAATGTTATTCACCATGATATAGTAAAACATGTTATATCTTGAAATTAAATTCTTCACCCAATTGGGTAGCATAATGGGCCTAAAATGTTATTTTAAAAATGTGTAAAATTTGAGGGGACAAGGGTCTCACAATGATTGAAAAAAAATTTATTGTGTGTATATGATACAAATTTTAATCAAATAGATTAACCAAAAAAATTAAAAGGAATATACCAAAATATTTTTGTGAATTTAAGTTAAAAGACTTACAAGTCCCATGCCTTGAAGAGTTGTTCCTAAAACTAGATGATTGGAACCTTGGGTCTTGATCACACCATGGTGGGTCCTTGTGAGGAAAACCCACTATAAATTCATGGTGGATGGATTTGGAGTGAACACAATTGGAGGAATGGTCTAGTATTAGTATAAAACCTGGAGGGTTTGTTTAATAATTTCCATATATAGGGAATAAAAATATTGGTTGTAGAAAATGAAAAGCCATGGTCTTTAGTATGATTTTTTCCATGTTTTTGGGATTTTTATTAATAATTTATGTTATTTTAACCCCCATTAACCTAGAATCATTTTATATAAATTATTTTGGAAATGAAAAAATGGAATATTCTAATGGGTAATGATTTTAAAATTAATGATTCTATTTTAGTATATGGAATTTCATTAATCGATTTAGATACTGATTAAAATATACTAAAATACCAGATTTTAATAAAATAAAATATTTTGAGTTGTCATTTTTGATAGTTAATTATTACATTATTATGACATAATTATAAATTCATGAAACATATTAATAACATAAAATGTATTTTTATAATTCATGAAAAAATAATGTATTTTAGAAAACTCTCATATATTCACCCTAACCTCATTTTAGTGTGATGATTTCAAAATGATGTTTATTTTATCAAAATATTTCTAAAAATATGATAAAATATAATTTTAAATATAAAAATAATTATTTATTAAAAAAATAGAGTGTTATAATGCATAATAGCATTTCTAGCTCTTAAAATTTCTCATGGACATAATATAATTATTTCAAAATTTGTATTTAAATATGAGTTTCGTAAAATAATATTCCATTACAATAATCATTATTCATATTACCACAGTTTATTTTATGAATTTATATCTTTCTTGAAAAGATAAAATTACATTGGAAAAATCATTTTATCAAATTACATCTATATTTTATTATGAAAAAATATTAATAAAATGGAATTTATGGAATGAAAAAATTTTCAATACAATAAAATTTCAAATTCTGTAACTCTGGTTAGGACACATAACCATTTATAACACCCACATCTAACCTAAGGGTAGTGGTTGAGATGGTGATAAATTTATGGGGTGACTTGGGTAACATCAATTGAGTGGTAATTCCCACTAACTTGAACGTCTCCTATTATATATTTACATAAAAGATCCCTTGTTAAAGGTGGTATTGGGATTGCTTAATGTTGAACCCTAGTGACGTAACCACCCTACCAAGTTATAAAAAAATGGTCTTCATATTGGATGACTATAAAATTTGAGGCCATCAACTCTCATTTCTAAATGAATTTTCTAAAATTTCAATTTTTTATTTTCAAAAAATTATGAGAAAAATGTGTGCATGCTAGAGTTTAACCACAAAAGGAAATGACTATGCCATTAAAGAAAAATTAATTTCTACAATATTTGTACTCCATAAATATCATCTAAAAGATAGTTTTTATCTGTGTATTTTGTTTGTCTATTAAGAGATCTTCCGACTTAAGTGCCTGCTTGTCCCATGACTAGATGTACTCTTCTACATTGATCTTCACAACATTGAACCCTATGATCATTATATGATGCTTCTTGTTGATCTAATAACACAAATACTCATTTGGAGACACCCTTAATAACTTACTCATCATTCTAATGGAATATTTATCTGTTTCATCCATCGTTATAACATATTGCATCATCTCATATCCTGAGTGTATAAGAAATTAAAAATATTGACAATGCACTACGATAGGTTTCACCTGCTGGAAAACTTTCTTAGGATCATGTACACCTGATAATATTTTGACTTATTTTTAGATCAAGTAAATATAAGTAGTGGTAAATATGAGTATTCCATTCCCAATTATAAAAAAACCCCACTTCCCTTCTTTCTTCTTGGGATTGGAATCATGTTTTTTGACCATCATTATCTGAATATATAAATAATTGGATGGTGTTCTCATCACTGAACTCATTCCCTAGGGATGTTTTCTCTTCCCTAGATTACCTAACTGAATAAGTTTCAAACTCCTACCCCATACCTTCCTTAGCCATACCATTAAAATTGTTACACAGTTTGATATCAACCACCTCCCTTCTATGACACGACCTTATTGAATCTGTATGGACCTCTTTCCAACCTCTATTATATATAACATTCCATAACTAGAATTCTTCTTCTTAAGAAGAAACTATTATAGTCTGGGGTACTCCCTGATCCTTTTTTTGTAATTCCATTATGATATGAAATTGTTTCTAGATCTTTCCCCCCCCCCCCACATTGATGACTAATATTAGTTGGATAGTCTGAATGTGAGGCACTTTCATTTGAAATAGATACTCCAACAATGACATAAAATAAATCCACCATATCACCCTTAATTATAAATGTATTTTTATAACACCCACTCAAAGATCATGCTTCAATTTTCCAAAATGTCTAATTTTTTTGTTTCTAGTGGTTTTTCCATCTTCATTGACACCCCTTGGACTAAATCCCACAAGTGTAGAGTCTCATCTTCTTAGTTGTGAGGTCGATAAGGTGTAACCAATTCAATACATGAAATTGACACACTGACAAACAATTGATTTCCACTAACATCCATAGTCTCAGCTGGGACCAAGCACATCTACTTAGCACTCATGAAAGACTCCTTCCACAGCAGACTCCCATGACTACAATCCTTTATTTGGTGAACTGTTTTTTCACTGGGGAAATAATTCCTACATGGAATTATAGATAATAGACTTCTTAATATGAAACTCTTCACCTACATCAACTCCAATGAACGCAACATGTGGATTTGAAATAAATATTTTAATACATTCTCTAATAGAAATGATATAGAAGATATACACATTCCTAACATCTCAACCTAAATAATAACACTTTAGGATTTCAAGCATAAAAAGTATCGATAAATTTTTAAATGGTATCGATTGTTATTGTAATCATACCCACATCGCCATTTTATGTGTGTAACATTGTATATGGATATCATATGACCATTTGAAGAGGATAAATTAAGATCCACTGCATATTCATCGTGATGATGACTAATCCTATATAAAATCTTCCTCTTAGGTGAACCTTTTCATGATTTGTTTGTTGTCGAGGAGCCCTATTTTTTGTACACTAGTATACCCCATGAACCAATAATTAAGTTATCTAATATATAAACTAATGGTATAAGGTATTTGACACATGAAATAAACATCTATTTAAATAATAAAAATGCATTATTAAACTTCATATTTAACATCAAAAATTATGGGGCACCGTTGAATAATATAATAAAACACACATTTTTTCAGGAAGAAAATATGATTTAAAATTTCTAGGTTGTTACATTGTTCCAAAATTAATATAATTTATACCTAAAATTTAAACTCATTATATCAGTTGAGAAAATTTATTAGTACATCTGTCTCACTAGATCCTCAAGTTCCCACATCACAAAATTATATTTATTGTTCCTTAAAAACACAATGGCGAGGTGGGTAATATTTTTATAAATGACCTTCTATCTACTATAGGGATATGACCCCATCAAGCCCAGAGCAGTTTTCTACATCCAGTACATTGGAATATGATACATGTAAATAACATTCCAAATGACTGAACAGTTTAGTAGTATTTGTGAAGTACATATATTCTTGAGTTTTTTTAATAAAAATTAAAGAAAAAATTACTATATTATTATTTCTCAGGGATAATTACTTTATTCTATATAGTGTGTCATGACCAATAATTCTCAGTACATTTCTTTGAATCCTTTGGTAATAAAAAAATAAGGGTGAGCTAAAATGAATATTAAAGGTAATGTATAGTGGAAGAAATAACGAATAAATGATTATAAAAAATAAAGAAAGGTAATAATTTAACACACATATAATATAATAATTAAACAATGTAGAAATTGATTAATTAATATTGAAAGGTAAATTACATAACTATAATTTCATTTAATTAATAAAGTGTGAATAAAATGAATCCATAAATAATGTCTAATTGAATATTGGAAGGAAAATAAATTACTAAATCTAAATGATGAATGTTCGTAATTATTGGATATCATGTCTGAGATAAATGAAAACTTACACCATAAATACCTTTCATAATAAGGTTTAAACATATGGGTTTAGAACCCATATATTCTTCCTGTAAACAATCACAATTGTTTTTTTCCATCTGATTTCATCTCATGAGTCTATTGATGCATGGATGAGATTACATTAAATTATTCCCAAAGAATAGGGCTTGCATAAACCAGTCCCCAAACCATAACTCTATCATTAACGGTCCACCAACCCTTATTGTTCATATCAAAAGAATTCTTCATAGAGTTAAATAATCAATTTAATTAATTTTCAATGTTCTTTATAAAATATCTATATCGAATAATTGATATATATTTATCAATATCACTCTAGATAATTGAATTAAAATAAACATAAGAACCATATATAAAAATGATATATGATTTAGTAAAAAAACATATATATGATAAATGATATGGCCAATTAGGTGAAATTTAATAGTCAATTATTATAGGAAATTTAATATTGGAAGGGGACTAAAAAGAATCAAGGTACTGAATGTCAATAAAATATTTAGATAAATAAAAAATAAAGCATCCAAATGAATAATAAGGATTTCATAATTACAACGTATCTCATCAAGTTTAAAAATAAATGGTTTGTTGTCATTGATCAATGAAAATACTATAAAATGTTCATATTGAACATTATAGAGGGAAATATGATTTTTATTTTGCAATTTTTATGAAAATACATTTTATAATACTAAATTATAAAAAAAATATTTAAAAAAATTACCTTTTAAACGTACAATGTAATCCTAAATGAAACAACAGAAGATAATTTTGTACCTTTTATATAAGGTAATAATAATAATAATTTTTTAAGTAAAAGGTTTGAAAACGTTTTCCTTATAAAATAAAAAAAACCCCTGAAAAAAATTGTAAAAGAAATAATGGTAATAATTTATGAAATAAATCACAATGGAATGGTAAACCATATTTTATAAAAACTATTTACAAAATTGGTTGTTAGAAGAAAACATAATCTCTGACTAAAGAGAGAAATGAAGTCGGGTTTTTAGAAAAAAAGTCTCTAAAACATTTTTAGTAACAACAGTGTAGAAATTGTACAATTACATGAAAATTTTCAAAATAAACAATTTAGAATAAAATAATTTATTTATTAAACATTAATTAAATATTTTTCTCTGATTGAAATTGATGTTTAAATAATCCCAATTAAAATTATATTTTGAAGTAAATGATAGAAAAGACCATAACGTTGATGTGAGAATAAATAAATGAATATTTTATGTTCATCAAATGTAAATACACCAAAAATATTGGAAAGAAATAATATATAGTAATATTTTATTACACAAATAATTATTTAATATTAAGGAAAATGATGATTGAATGTAAACTATTGAAAATTAATCATGTTATCAGATTATTTAACACAAGGTATCTTGGAACTGAAATTCATTTAAAATAAATAATTACATTTGAAACAAAAAATAACATGAAGATTAAATTACTCATGATATTATATATCAAAGTTTTAATTTGATACACCACAAAAAATAAGTAATTGTTGAATATGACATTCATCTTAAAGATGTTAAAAGTCTGATTGAAATCACATACCCAGAGATTCCATTTTCGGTGAATATCCTTTAGCAACATGTATAGTGGTTTAAAGAATGTTCTTAATTTTTTCTATAACCATAATAATATTTTTTATCAATTATATTAAATTATGATAAATTATATTTACAAGTTTGTTGACAATCAGTCTTTATTTTCACTAGTTCGAATGTTAATTATATAGTTTTTAGAGTATGTTTTGACCTTGGGTTTGTTTCTCATATTAATTAGGTAATAATTTAATCATATATATAATGTAAAAAATTATATTATAGTCATATGTAGTATATATATATATTTATAATAATTTATATCAATTGGAGAAAGAAATGGAATTCACCATTTTTCGAGGCGGTTGGTCGTGCGTACACATGAACACTTTTTTAATTTTTTTTTCTTATTAAAATAATGAACAATAAATGATATATATGTATATAATTATTCCATTATCATATATATATATAAATATATATTATATTTTTATCATATTTTTTTAAACATCATTTATATGATCCATGTATTTTGTGAACCAACAATATCGCTTTGAAGAAGCGGTATTCCAGAAGTCTAAAAACGATGTTATCATATTTCAAAAAATTGTAATAATAAGAGTATATTTTATATAAAATTTGAATAAGTAAAAAAGATAGTATATATATTATATAGAGTATATATAAGAAGAGGATGATTCCTACTTCATATCATGAGAGGTAGTAAAAATAATAATGACCGATGTTCTTTTGTGAGGAAGTAGTTCGTCTTACAAATAAACATAATGTTCATTACCCAATAGATGGAAGTATGAGTAAGTGTATGTAAAACACTTAGAATAAAAAATATCAATATATTTAGTATAATAATGTTATTATATATTCATGGAATAAGATGAGTTCAATGGGTGAAGAAGGAAAATAAAACAAAGGATCTTGTGGAAGGATGTTCCCACTTTTTAGGTTAAACCTTTTTATACCAAAAGACATAATTGGATTATATTATTGAAAATTTGAGGGATCTAGGATTACGTAAGAGATGTTTGGAGATTATTGGTGGAGCTTTTGGATGAGACAAAGGGCTTCAAATGTGTAAATTATTATGAGGGTTGACGGCCTTTTGATAATGGAGAATGAGTGATATTCTTGTAAATTTTTGAATATAGAATTACACCCACATTTTTACTATTAAAAGTGTCTCCAATAATTTTCAAAAATTGAGGCAATAGAATATAGGGTTGAAATTTTTCCAGAAAATCATTTTTTGAATTTTTTCTCCGATATTTTTACCCATATTATTATGGATTATCCCCTTCTTAAATTTTTTTCCCTTAATGGCTATAATTAATTTTAATACCATTCAATAATAACACCGGTAAAAAACCAATTTTACCTAGTTGGACATTATAATTCATCAATATTGAAAATATGGAATCTATTTTTCCATATTACAATGATATAATATTCAGAAATTAATTTATATTTAGTCTTTAATAAAGGATGATGAAGTGAGAAATTTATAGTAAAAATTGTTAAAAGTTTGAGTGGTTTTTATATCCAATTTCAACAATAAATTATTTCAAATGACTTATAATGGATAAAGATTCTTCATTTTTTAAAAAAAATTCATTAAATCCAATTTATAATTTATAATTATAATTATATAATATGAAAAAAACTAAATTAAAATTCAGTTTTTTAAACTATTCTACTAAAAATGAAAATTCACTGAAAAATAACATAAATTCAAAAAAAGAAAATTATTATGTCTGGATTTAAAAAAATTATTTTATTCTAAATATAAAAATTCAAAAACATCCAAAATTATATTTAAAATAGTTTCTCTTATAAAAGGATGTAGTATTACCTTAAAAAAATAGGTTTTTATGTGTAATATTGGGTTTACTTTTATCTTTTGACTATAAAATATATTGGATGAATGCCTAAATATTTGATTAGATAAAATATATAATACATTATAACATTTTATTTATTAATATTCATAACAACCAATTTAACGGCGTGGTTATATATTATTATATTGAATAATAATAATTAAATAATATATTGTTGTTCGGTAAAACATTGCCTTTTAGTTCAGGAAATTCATTGAATAAACTAGTTTTTTCATGTGATTCAAGGTAACTCCCTATCTCATTCATTTGGAGTTATATAATCGATTTATTTTATACAAAATATAAGATATATTATCGACTCTTGATATGTTATATTCCCTTACGCTCCTGGTGCTTCATGTCACACAAGCTTTCGAATAAACTTTTCATACTTTAGAATTTATGGTTGTTACATTTTCCCCACCTTAAATAATTTTCTTCACATTAATTTGAATATGACCATGGTAATTAATTGATTTAAATTTCCTATTTTGAAATCCCACATCATGAAAATTATTCTCAAAATATCCACATGAAATGAGAGTTTTGAAGTATTAAGGTCATATGGACTAATATATAATTACATAATTATGTTGGATAACATTATTTTCAATTGAAACTTTGGAAATGGAGGAAGAGTTTTAATATTAACTTTGAATCCTGATGTAAAAAAATAAACATTTATTGGATTATATGTGGAATAAATGGGTTAAAATCCAACTATTTGTTTCTAAATATTATACAAATACAAAATAGCTACTAAATTAGTCTCTATAACTAAAATTCAACACCACAGGTTCCATTTTAATATTTATTCAACAATATTTTTAAATAATCACAATGACATTTTATCTAGGTCATTTTGTAACTAAATAGTTGGTATTAAACCCTTATCATATTTTAGTCATGGGATGAAGTTTGAAAGCATTTCCGTATTTGATTTATTATCCCACAATAAACATGTTTTCATTTTTCTAAAACTATAATAAAATAATTTCTATAACATTTCTAAAAGTACTATTGAGAATATTTAAAGCTAATCATTAAATATCATTTTAACTATTGTTTTAAATGCAAACCCAACACATAAGTTCTCCATCCATTTATTTCTAAATATTTTTTTCATTGTTCTATAGTTTATCCACTTGAATATGTAATTTCATAAATCCAAACCCCATTGTGTGAGCATCAATTATCATATTGGAAAAACCATATAATCATTTAATGATATCTAAATCCTGATAAATTATTTGTTTCTGAGAAAAATGAGTTTTAACATATGTCATTCAGTGTTATTATATCTTCAACATCCTCATAATGGTTTGTAAATAATATTATTTTGTCTTATATTTGTCACCCCGGCGTGTTAAAATTAGGTGAAAAATATGGCCCATTTTTATTTTCGATGTTGCGCTCGAGTTAGGCCCTATATGACTTTCTAGAGTTGCTACCCCCATGTATAGATTTGGTTAAACGACATCCGCTTTTAGTTACTATAGAGAGAAAAATTCCTCGTAAGACCCCCATGATCTCGACGATACCATAAATCTCGGATGTTATTCTATATTTATCCTAAAATTCTACCATATAGTAATGTTCAATAATATATGATTTCCATAATCTTATTCCCAAGGAATTTAAAAACATGTTATGATACCAAATTTATCATATCAACCCCATAAATACTATACATAGTGTCATTCCACCACTACATTATCATAATGTAAAATTAAATAACATACAAAGGGAATGAAAATTTTAGTATTATGGGAAAACCATATACATAAACGGGTCTTATTTTATAGATGAATACAATGATTACAACATTATTTTTTTGGGATAATAAAATTACATCATATATATTTTCATTTCATATTACTCTTAGTAAAATTTATTGAATCTTGAGTAATGGAAATAAAACAATGGAGATATCAAATTCTCAAAAATTGTAATGTACAATTAATTCAATAATGAATCAATGAAAATTGATAATATATAAATGAAATAATTGAAAAAACAATCCATATAATCTATAAAATCAAATGTATATGCATAATAAAAATAGAAAGGTAATTATCTAAAAACCATTACATTTAATCAATAAATAGAGAATAAAATGATTCCATAGATAATTTCGAATTGAAAATATCATGGATAACAAAAAACTAATTCTATATATAAGAAGTGATTAATTATTGGATGACATGTATGAGTCATAATAAAAACTATATTGTTAAGACCTTTCCCATGAAAGTTTAAATTAGTAGGTATAAACCCCTCTATTCTTCTTAGAAAAAAACAAGAGAGGTTTGTCACCAAACGATTTTGTCTCATGAGACTGCTGATGCATCGATGGGGTTTCATTAAATATCCCACAACCCATAGGGATTTAATTTATAATTCCCCAACCTATTGGGACAGTATTAATCGTTCCCCAACCCATATATTGTATGCCCATATAATTCTCCATATAATTAAATAATCAATGCAATTAATGACTGATGTGCCTATCAAATATATGTTTTGAATAATGACTAAAAATTTATCAATTTTTAACCATATAATAATATAATTTTTAAGGTAAACACCATAAATAAATTTTTTATATGGTTTATGAAATAAACATATCAATGATAAATGATATAGAAAATTTGGGGAAATTTAATGTTCAAGGAGAATAAGAAATTGAATATTTAAAATTGACTGAAAGAAAACATGATAGTGAATTTCAATACTATCATTGGTAAAATAACTCAAAAATAGTCATAATTAAAAACAAATATTATATCAATAAAAAACATCACATAAGCTACAGTAATAATGGGTTGTTTACATTGATGACTGAAAATTCTATTAAAATATATTAATAAAACATTCATGTGTAAAATATCCTTTTCATTTTGAAATATATTTCAAATATATATATCATTTAAAATCACTATAAAAAATTATTTAAAAAAAATTATAAGTAAAATATTAAAATGAAGCATCAGAGATAGGTCAGTGGGTAATTTTGTACATGTCGTACAGGGTAGAAAACATTCCATTCATAAGGAAAAATGTTATAAAACATCCTTACTAAGAAAGTGATAAAAATATTCCTTTGAACTAAAAAATAAAAGACCCAAACAATAAAATTTCATTTATAATTTTTTGTTGAGAGGTTAAAAAAATTTACAATCCTTTTTAGAAAACATTGTTTTTAGAAAAAAAATAATTTCTCTGAATAAAGAGAGAAATAAATCATGGTTTTCTATAAAAATGTTTATATATCCTTTTTTAGTGAAAGAGAGTTTTAAAATGGTAATATTACAAGGAAAAGGTTATAAATAACCAGCGGAGAATAAAATTAATGTATTTATCAAAAATTCATTCAATAATTTCATATGATGGAAATTATTGTGTATTAAATCCCAAACAAAATGAGATTGAGATGTAAACACCTGAAAACACCATAAGGTTGATGGGAGAAAAAATAATGAATATGTTATATTTATCAAATATAAATCCACATAAATTCATTTTATATAAAAAAATATATGGTAAATTTTTTTTATATAAATACAATTTTAATATTAATGATAATGAAGAAGTATTATAACCCACGTAAAATGAATTGGGTTATATAATTAATTACCACTTGTTTACTTTTAACTCAAATATTAATAGAAGAAATAATTCATATTTGATCTCAAAATAAAATGAATATAAATAATTTTATCATATAATATATCTAAATGGGATTTATATACAACACTAAAAATAATTAAGTTGTGAATATGCTATTATTATCATGGGTGTAAAAATTGAGTTCAAAATCGCATACCTTGCAATTCTGTTTTGGGTGAACAAATTTTAACCTCCAATACTATGGTTTAAATATTGTTATTATCTTGTAATTCAACCATACTAATATTAATAATATCATTTATTAACTTCTTATAATAACTTATTACCATTTGTTACAATAATTCATTATTTTCACTATTATTTATGTCATTTGCCATGTTTTTAGGCAATGTTTTAACATGTTACTAGTTGTTCCAAATTTGTAGATCATTATTTCATCATCTATAGAATTTGAACCATTATTCAATTATTTCATATTTTCAATTTATGTATATTTAAAATAATACATACTCTTGGTAGATAAAAAATGAAATACACTATTCATGAAGACTATATGCCCTTTGTACGCATGCATGCCACTTTCATTTTGTTTCTCTATTAAAAATTGAAAATTAAATGATATATATGTATATTATAATTATATAATCATATATATGTCATTTATTTCCCAAATATTTATTAAAATAATTTTTTTACATTTCATGTATAGTGTGAACAAATCACATCGCTTTGAGAATGTGGTAGTCCACACCTCAAGAAATCATTTTATCATATTTAAAAAAAAGAGGAAAGCAAAACAGTATGTGCTTTGTATGTATTTAAAAAGAATAAATGAATTATAAATATCCTATATATCATATAATAATATAATTTTCATCACAATAATCACCATGAGATATGGTAGAGGAAGAATGAATGACATCATTTTGGGAGGCGGTAGTACATCGTACACATAAATGATAAGTTCATTACTAATTTGATTGAATTATGTCTAAGTGTTGATATAACCCATTGAATAAATAAATATTAATATATTTATTATATTTATGATATTATATAATCATTGGATTATATTATTTCAATTTTTGTTAAGGAAAATAATATAAAAGAGTTCGTGCAAGAAGTTTACCACTTTTCACCAAGGATCATTTGGTTTATACCAAAATAATTCATTTGACTTAAATATTTACAAAAGTGAAACTTATAGGATTTTAGTAAGGATGTAGGAAGATTACTTTAGAAGATTTTGGGGGATCCAAAGGCCCTATGATTTGTCAATATGTTAGAGGGTTGAGTGTCTTTTTATAGTGGATGTGAAGTGTCTTCTTTGTAATTATTTTAAAATGGAATACCATCATCATTTTACCAATGATATATGGCCACAATAGGAGTAAGAATTATATAAATTAGAATATATATTATTTATATGTTCATCTGATGTATTTTTGAATTATTTCTAGTTCATTTTCTCCATGTTTACAGATTAGTCTTTTATTAATATAGTTTCTCTCATAATCGATGTTATTAATATTAATTACTTCGACTAATATTTTGGAGTAAAAAATATGTTGACGTTATAAGACATTATAAATTATTATGATTCCAAATATGGAATAAAATTTTCATATTCCAATCACATAATTTTTAGAAATAAATTTACTTTTTATCCCACAAACATAACGACAATGTAGGGGTTCAAAGTAAAAAATATAAAAACAATTGAAATGTGATAATATCAAATATGAATTATAAATTGATAAAAAATTACTATTTCAGAATAGTGTTTGTACAATTTTATAATATGACATTAAAAAATTAAAATATAATTTATCCTTATAATTAAATCAAATGAAAAAAGTTGTTGGAATTAAAATTGTGTATATTTCACAATTCATTAAAAAGTGAGCATCTTCTAAAAATAACAGAATGCCATGCTACGATTTTTCTATGTTCATAATACTATAATAAAGTTTATTTTTACATTTAAAATTTATAAAAGTTCAAAAATTTAAATTTAATATAGTTCCTCCATTAAAAGGAAGTAAGCTTTCTTATAGAATAATATATGGTTTTTTGTGTAATATTTTGCTTTCCCTAATATTTTGTATGTAAATTTTTTTTATGAATACAAAAAAATTTCATTGTATAAAATATATACATATTATCATAATTTAGTAAATATTATTCATAACCACCAATCTTATCTCTATGTTATATCTTATTATATTAAATAATAATATTTTAAAATCAAATTGTTTTACAGTAAAACTTGGTCTTGCGTGTAACCAAAGTCATTGAAGAATTCGTTGAGTGTGATGATTTCTTACTAAGCATCACATGAATTACAATCTATATCATATAATTATTTTGTTTAAAATATTAAATATACTGTTATGTATAAAAATTTTATATTACCTTACACACTTTTTGTTTCACGCCATACATGTTATCAAATACAATGATTGTACTTGAGAATTTCAGGGAGATACATCTATAGTCCAAGATATCCTCCTACTGGTCCTCATAAGTTAATTTATCTCCCAGTTGTACCACCTATGGATTTATTACATGTGAAGGGTCAGATTTTTAGTTCCTCCTCAGAGGTACATGGAATACATCTTCAACATGAGCTGGATTTGGTGGAAGTGAAATCTCACTGGGCACATTTCCATTATGATCCAATATTTCATATGGAACAATTTACCTAGTAATAAGATTCCCAGTCTTCCCAAACCAACTAACTCATACCACGGTTATATTCAATGGAAAATGTTATCCCAAAAAAACTCTAAGTCCACTAGATAATTTTTTGCATAGCTCTTTATCCAACTCTAAGAAACCATAATGTGGTTTTATATGGAATGAACCATCTATTACATATTTTTCACTAGATTATGCCTAATGAGATATTTATCCCCAACTTCATCCAAAAAATAAGGTGTTCATAATTTCTTCCAATATAAGGATTCATAGGGTACCATTTGAATACTCTAGTGGATGTTTTTGTTATATCAGAACTCAATTAATATTATATGTTATCCCAATCAGCATTAAATCCAATTAACCATGTTATCAGCATTTACTTTAGTTTTTTAATGATCCATTAAGAATAGACATCAATTTGGGTGTGTAGGCCGTAATGAAATTCAATTTGGTATTCAGAGCATGATGGAGACTTCTCTAAAAATTACATGTGAACCGTGGATAATGATCAGAAACAATAGAAACTAGAACCCCATTCACCCGTACCAATTACTTTATATAGACCTTCACATGTAGTTAATGATATAAATATTCTCACATAGAAATGAAATGGTTATATGGAGGATTCATTCAACTATAAATCATATAAATTTTTTCCGCTATATCTTCATTGATAACCTGTGACAATGTCCATAGTGATATTGTCCGACATTAATGTTGTAATGGGCATCAGTTGGAATACCCCTTCAGAAATTTTTATTTCTTACATAACTTGCGAACACACCAAGAACCATATAGTGTAGTTAGTGATCTCCCTTTTCACATTATCCTACCAATAATGATCATGATGGTACCTATACATTTCAGTTCTTCCATGATGTATATATAGATTCTAGATATGAGATTTATCCATAATTTCTTGTATATTCAGGTATGATGGGGTCTCTTCAGAGACATCCGATAAAATTGGAATGATATAGAGAACATTTGCATGGCCCCGCCCAAAAAAAGAACAAGGAAGGAAGGAAGGTATGATGGGACACAAATCCTTTTAAGAAATTAAATATCACATACTTGACCAACATTTTACTTAGAAATCATAAAATTGTTCAAATACACTATCTTAATTTGAAATAATAGATATTCTCTTTGAGAATTCTTGATATTCTCTATTAATTATGGTTGAGAAATCATTTGGTATATGATTTGTGATGTCCATTACCCAAAAAATCCCATGTAAAACCATTCTATCTACTTTACTTTTTATCTCCTTGTATCGTAAAAAAATTCACTACATCTTTTTCATTATACTATAAAGTTTCAAAAATATTTCTCTTATAGGGTGATAATGAATAGAATATTCCCAGCCTTTAATAAGTTGAAAACATCTCTTTTGAGCCGTATTCAATTCCATCTTTAGGAATATATAATTCATACATTGTTAGTCTATGTATATATCACATTTCAACCCATAAATATAGTTCCTCTATATTTTTAATGAAAATATATCCATAGCTAGTAGTAGGTAACACATAAAATATTTATTCTAATAAGGATTTAACTAACATGATGCATAATAATTCATCTTTCCATTTTCTATGAGGAAGAACCCAAGAACAATTATAATGAGTTTCATAAATTAAAAAATAATTCTCTATTAGGGGGTACCATTAACAGAGGATCACTAATGAAATTCATCATCAATTTGGGTAAACTGGCATAATAAGCCATTATTTAAAAGAAATTATCATATTTTGAGTTAAATTTGTTAGTGTATTTTACATTTCTAAAATTTTTTTCATAACCCGCTTAAAATATCCTATTAAACCAAGGGAAATATGAGTCTCAGTTACTACTGTATGTTGAAGCAACTCCTCCCCAACCATTTCCTTAGTATGTTCAATTTTTATTCCTTCTTTGGTTCCGGTGTTCCCAAAAAATGAATCTTTTTGTAATAAAAAATCACATTTAATGAATTTTCCAAATATCCAATCATTCCATAGATTTTTCAGTATAAACCTTAACTGATCTTCATTCTCTATGTAACAATTGGAATTTATCAAAATATCATATACAAAAACTACCAAAAACTTATCAAGGTATCCTTTAAAGACTCTATTAATCTCATCCATAAATATAAAAGGTGCATTAGACGAGCTAATAGGAATAACTAAAAACTATAATTCCCATATTTTTTTTACAAAATCTAGTCATTAAAATATCTTATTCCATCACCTTCTATTGATAACAACCATATCGAAGATCAATCAGGCAGAAGAATCGATCCCCATGAAGCTAGTAATATAAATCATCAATCCATGGGATAGGGTACTTGTTATCCACTATAATCCCATTATTTTATCTACAATAAATTCATATCCTCATTGATTCATCCATCTTCTTCCCAATGTGATATGGAACTCACTATGGAGACACCCTTGGATAGATAAATCCTTTTTCTAAAAGATCATTAATTTCGTTCTTTAATTCGTCATGATCCAAATTTTCCATTCTATATGGGCCCTTTGATATCGACTTGGATCCTGGTACGAATTAAATTGAGAATTATACATCTCTTTATAGGGGAGGTCCAGGTTACTCCTACGAAAATATGTTAATGTATTGTTGAATGATGGGGAAATTTTCTATTTTGAAATATTCATTTCATTCTCTATATTTATTAGTTATCTCCACAAATAATGTAATCGGAGGTCTTTCAATATAGATATCTGGTCCGTATATCTCTACATTGAAGATAATGATATGTTTTCGAATCAAGAATAATGTTATTTCCTGGATTTATAAGTTGGTCTTAGAATTATTTTTGGTGAGATTTTCAATCCCCTGTATAGTGACAGTTCTTATATTGGAATGACTACAATATTTTCTATGAGGTTGTGCTGTCAAAACTAAATACACAATTTTTTATACAATATTGATGCTTGGATAATCCCTACAGGTGACATTTATAATAACTCTATTTCTCGTATCTGAAGAATTTTTTCCATATGTATTTCGAACTTGGAGGAAATAATGGAATGTCTAGAACCTGAATCAAACAAATTACATCTAGCATTGAGAAGGGAAATATAATACCTACGACCACATAATTTGGAGACACTACTTCCACCATCATGATATAATATTTGCGACCATTTTCTATTGAATATTATGAGGTTGATGGGGATATATCTCCATTTTATTTTAATTTAGACTGTGATTGGAAAAGTTTCCAAGATGTCCAAACTGGGATATTTGTACCTCTGGTTGGGCATGGGCATCTTCCCTTTGACATTATTTACAATAAGTTAAGGCATCACCTCACCACAACTATTACAAGCTATATGTCCATCACTTCCACAATTGAAACATTTTCAACGACTGAACAAGAATTTTTCTAACTGAATATTCTAAAATTTGTTACACGTGGGAAGTTTCACATTTTTTCATCCTATTCTATGATAAAATTTCCTCCATATGTTGTGATCCATAACTATATTATTTTAATTAAACCTATGTGATCATTTTATCTATTTTAACTCCATTATAACCTTCATATCACTCCACACTACCTCATCATAGTTTCTATAGTCTCAAATTTCTATATTTCTTTGTATATGGGGTCTTAATCCATAGAATAATCAATCAACGTTTCAATTAGGATTCATTACCAATCTCATAATTCTTTACCCATATCATTTCACATTGAATAGTGGAAATATTTATATAAGTAGATTCACCTATACTCATCCCACTCCAAATAAACAATCTTTGATATTGTATTTAAATTTTCAATCAATGTCCACCATTGATCTGTTTGTCCCTCTATGATGTTAAAATATAGGGTTTCGTTCTATTTCTCTAAACAATATAGTATAGATAATATATTTTCAATATATCATATACATTGTTGAGAAATCAATGGGCCTATATATCCACTAATAGATTTTGGTTTTTGACACATAATGTAATCAGTGGAATGTTGTTCCCTTATAGGTGAATCTGGTCTCTCGAAATGAATTGTGTTATTATTCAGAGTTGAAGATAATTGATTCATCATTATCATTATTTCCTCCATTCTAGATTCAATGATAGGGTCATCAATGCAACATTCTACCTACTCCTTACTCATTTGGTTCCTTATGTTTCATACCTTTTTCTTAAATATGAAAACCTATGTGATAACATGTCTCTTTTAAGAGTCATATAATTCTAAAGTAATATTATTTGTCAAAACATCATGCATAAATATATTATTAATTAAAAATTTCATTTTAAATATATCTAATATAATGATTCAAATAAATCTTATGATTAAACAAACATATCCCCCCAGGAGTGTTGAACCAGAAGTGAAGTAATGCCCACTGTTATGCACCACTTCCCATTCAAATCTAACTCAAACTAGTGTTTGTTGGATTTACCCATAGAAAAAATCTATTATAGATCCACATAAACCTATTATTATCTAGATGGTTATTTATTTTCTTAATAACCACTTATAGAAAACTTTACCAAAATACCATGATGTTTTTTAACATTTTAAATTTTCTATACGGTTCTTCATAATGATTTCTAATCCAAAATTACACAAAAATAAAATCATCCCTCTGATATCAAATATATAATAAAACCTTTATTGTTACATAAACATTTAATTACCTAGAACAAATATGAGTATCTTTTTAATTTTATTTTCTTGGAAAGAAGGAAAATAATACAGGTATACATAAAACATTTTTCTAAAAACCCTTGAAATACATCTTCATGGTTTTACTCAAGGTTACTTTTAATGCATCTCATATCCTAAGGACAAACATAAAAGTAATTGTGTGTGCATGATGATCAGTAATGGAACAATTAAGAGAGACATATAGCATGTGATCTTAGGACACATCAATAAGAACACGAGGCATAACAATAAATCTTGAGAAAGAGTCATATGAAAAAAATAATAAGAACATGATTCATAACATGGAAATTTGGCTAAAAAATTTGACATAATCATCCACAATCATATCATTGATGTTAATCCTAAATTTCTTGTAATTTAAAATTACCAACTTTATTCACAACGGTATTTTAAACATATCAACTCTATAGATGAAATTATTTAACAAAAGTATAAGACAAATATTAGGGTGAACCATTAATATTTTCTAATTTTTGTTCCATGTAGATCATCATATATTTTATCCCTAATGACCAATGGAGAATAAATATTGGTTTTGTTATAAAAATATTCAAAAAATAGCCTGCAGACATGATCATTGTTTCATTTTTAACCCAAAATAGAGAAATAAGGTTTTTTATGGGTGAATAAAAGAATCAAATAAATCAATACAAAATCATGGTTAATACCGATGAAAGAGATAATGGTCTAGGTATCTACACTAGGAAAAAGAATGATAATTTGTTAAGTAGAATAGATTATTTTCTAGAAGTAAATTTGGTAGCATAAGAGGTATAAAACCTGGTTATAGATATGGATAAAATGTGAGGGGGAAAGATTCCCCAATTTTTCAAAAATAATTTTAAATTACGTGTATGATCAAAATGGAAGTAAAATAGATTAAATAAAACAATTAGAATACCCATACAAAAAACGATTGTTAGATTTTAGATAAATGAAGGATATGTTCCTTACCTTGAATGGTTGTTCCAGAAATATATTTATTGGAACATTGTGTATTGAGAACACCTAGGAGGGTCTCCATGGGAGGTAAAAAAACAAAAAAAATCCCAGAAAATGGATTGTTAGTGAACATAAATTTATAAATGGGTGTGTATTAATATAAAACATATAGGGTTTTTAATAACATCCATAGATATACGATGGAAATTTTGTTTTTACAAAATAAAAACCCCTGGGATTAACAATGGTTTATGCCAATTGTTTTTCAAATTTGGGACCTATTTTATGTTATTTCAACCACTAATAAATTTGAAACATTTTAAATTACTTCTTTTTCTAAGGAAATACTAAAGATCCCACAAGGTAAATTTTTAAAAAGCAATGTTTCCATTTTAGAATATGGAAGGTCATTTATAGGTTTGGAAATTGATTAAAATAAATTAAAATACTTGATTATAATAAAATAACATATATTGTGTTATATATTAATTTTAATTAAAAATTACACCATTATGATATAATAATAGAGTCATTAAACATGCTGAAAAAAATTGTATTATTACTATTCACAGAAAAATAAATTATTTAGTAGAATATTAAAAAATTCACCCTATTCAAATTTCTTCATTATGGTTTAAACAATTTTTTTATCATAATAATTTTATAAATATTATAATATCAACTTTTAAATAGAAAAAAAATTATTAAATAAAATAACAGTTCAAAATGCATAGGAAAATTTATGACATTGAATTGCATTCAAGGACAAAAAAAATTATTTTATCACTAATATTTAAAAAGTATTTTTTTTAAATAAAATATTAATAAAATTAACATTATTAATAATACTATATTTTATTATAAAAATGTATATCTTTTTTGAAAAGCACTATTTCTGTTTGAAAAATCAATTTATCAAATTCCATATATTTATATTATTTATAAAAAATATTCCTAAAATGCAACTCATGGGGTATATATTTTATTCATACAATGTAATTACACATTAAGAAAATAAATGCATGACACATAACTCATTATAACACTTATAGAGGAACAAAGGGAATGGTGTGTGTCGGTGATAGATTTACGGGTCATCTTGGCTAACATCAATCGAGTAGTAATCTCAACTATCATGAACATCTCTCATGTGTGATTTAATAAATGAATCAATTGTTGAATGGTGTCATTTGAATAGTAATGCGAAAACTCCAGGGATACTACCCCCTCCCATGTTCAAACAAATGAGTTTCATGTGGAATGACTCTACAGGTGGAAGAAATAGTTTCTCCTTTCTACATTAATTACCGTTTATTATAACTAATTATAAACACTAATTATAATGTTAAAATTATTATCTAGAGAATTTTTTCTGATGTTAATATTTAAAAATATACATATTTTAAAATTTTCATGTTACTTTGTAATCTAGATGTTCAAATTTCCCTTTATAATCAATAAATACAACTTCATTATTAAATATATATAGTTTTGTGGTCAATAATATAATATAACACACATTTTATCAAGAATGAAATATCATTTATAAATTTAGTTTCATTACATTCATCTTTATTATATAATAATAATTTTATATAACATTCCTCAATAATTCATTATATGAAGATTATAACAACATTAATATTGTTGGTAAATCGACCAAAACTAGAACAAATCAGAATAGTCGAATAAGTAATCACATGTATTTTAAAATTAAAATAAAACATTTAAATTAATATTAATCATTTTAAATTTATATTATTCCTTACTTTATTTAATTTTTTGAACCATGAAATTACGGTGTTGATGAAAAATTAAATATTTCATCACTAGAGGTGGTAATTGGAACATACCCACAAGTAAAATTTTTATTTATTAATATATTGGATGGTGGAAATTTTGATAATGATTTTGATTTATAGATTCATATTTATTATATAATTATCATATTTAATAATTATATCTATTTGTATAACCATACATGCAAGGTGGTGATGAAAAAAATACATCGCTTCATAGAGATGGTAGTTCTCTTGTACACACGAGAGGATTTTTTTATTTCCCATTTGTCAGAAGGGAAGTATATAATGGTTTTTATATTAAAATAATTACATATAAATATATTGATTATTCCTATGTAGATATAATAGTATGGTTTTTTTATTTTTGGAGGAGGTAGAAGGATAATGAAACTTAAAAGATTTCAGTTAAGATCATTACATATTTTTTGGCTATACTCTTTATAATCTCTTTTTCAAATACTATCGATTGTTCTTTTTGTGTGAATAAAACAATAATTTCATGATAAAAAAAATTAATGAGATTTTTATTAGTTCATTGATGGTTCATTTTTCGCATGGATTTTTTAGAATTGATAGTCAAGAGGCTCCTTTTATAAGAAAGATGAGTGTAACCTTTTAAATACTATTAAAATTAAAATAATATAAATCTATTATCATGGTCAAGGGGAGAAAAGGAAACTCAAATTCAAATATATTATATTATAGTTATAAATTAACTATAACAAATAACTTATATATGGTGTTTTGAGATATTTGGGATGTTATCACTTAGTTTTAGCCAATTTTAAGTCATTTAACCCTTACTATGGTGATTAATGTTTTCTTTGGTAACAAAATTTTATAAATATAATTTAAATATTTATTAATAAAATATTAAAATTTAGTGTTTAAATATATTAAAACCATTTTATAATATTATATACATTATGGTGGTATAAATTTATTTTAATATTAAAATGTAAAAGAAATCACAAAATGTTTTCTGTAAATGACTTTTTGAGAATAAAATTAAAATTACACAAAAATAATGTATTTTATTGATATCCATATCATTTTATGGTATATTATTAATTAATAATATTTATATGTTTTTAAATCTAATAGAAAACTAATTTTAACCACAAAACTACTAACTTGAATAAAAATAACAAAAATAGTTCCTCTATTAGAATAAAAATCTACTATGTTTCAAAATTTTTGAATCTTTTTCTCTTAAATTAAATACAATATTTTTAAATGATATTCATTATTTCATAATAATATATTTATTCTATCAATTTTTATAAAAAAATTATACCCACTTTTATATCACGATTATGTTATAAAAGTGAAAATATTTGTAAAAATTGTATTTTTAATATTAAGAAAAAAATTAATAATTTCATAAATATTAAAAAAACGAACACACAGATAATATTTACATGATGAATTCCAAAATTAATAATATTTCAATAAATTTAAATTAAAAAATTATAAAAATTATCTTTTAAACGAAAATAGATAATATAAAGAATTTTTATTTTATAAATAAAGGACCATTACAACATTATGTGTTTTAATATTATTTCAAATCAATTAATAATTAATTAAATATAAAATTATTAGTTCATTCATTTAAATATTATATTTTTTCATAAACATCTTTTAAAATTGAGAATTTTAAATTGGTTGTATTAAATTAATTGTAATTACAAATAGTTTTTGGAAATACAATCCTTTTAACATTATATAATATTAATTATTTATCCTCTAAATGTGATCATTTTTTATTTATTACCTTTTTTATTCACTATAGTTTTTTCCATCTAAATTTTACAAATAATTTTTATCTAATATGTTGTGAATCCCATGATTTTAAGAAATGGATTAGTGTTGGATTCATTTGAGAAAGTGTAAATTTGAATTTATTTTTATATTGGAACATGATTCAACAACACTGTGTTTATTTTGAATTATAAAGGAAATGGTTGTAGTATGTTTGGAAAAATATGATATATTGAAATGTTTATATGGGTTTTCATATTTTGTGACATGTGTATAATGGGTCATCGTATTTAATATAATGTCATGAATGGTGGATTCGTGAAGTTTTTTCAAATTTGATTTAGTTATGACATAATGTAATGGCTAGGATTTGGTGTCCTTATGAGGGTTTGGATGATATAGTATAGGGATATACATTGTGCTATGGTACCTTTAAATGGTTATTGGATCTATATATTGGCAAGGGAAAATATTTTGGACATTCGTTTTACCATGCACTATTGTAGAGGAGCTATCAAATTTTTTTCATAGTCCTTCCCTTTTTGGGACCCATTGTAGCATATCCTTAATTATTACTACATAAGTACTATTTTTTGGATGGATTATAAATCATCAAGTACCCTAAACCCCATATGTCTCTAAAAAATTACTCTCAAACCATGCTTATATCCATCAAATCTTCACCATATTTTTCATCCACATGCACATTGATTCTTTACTAACATTGTAGGATTGAATCCTGGTTACTCTAGGTGAGTTCCTCTCCCATTATATTATGTTTATCTCCTTAATCCTTCTATATGAATTTGTGTAACTATCATGTGGGAATGAATTTATTATTTAATCTCACTATAGAACCCTTTTATGTTTCATTGGAATTTTTTATATGCAACACATGTTCTGCATGTTTTTTTTTGTTTGGTAAGAGGATGGGTTTCATTTACGGGTGAAAACACCCTCTATAGAACATAACTTTTTGAATCAACCTAATTGAGTTAGGTATTCCATTACATCTTAAAAAAACTATTTATTTTTTTGTAATTATTAGTTTATTTGTATGTTATTAGTTAAGATACCCATTCATGTAATTCACATTTCACCTCAATAGGGTGGAATGTGTGAGAATTTCATGGTTATGGTTTGTGTGTTCAATTTTATATCACATATTACTTATGTAATATTTCATATCCAATATAATTACTTATTTTTATATATTATTCCTTTATAAATTATTCCTTATATGTTATTTTCAAAATAATACGTTAAATTTTTATCAAGTGTTGTGGTAGATACATAGCTCTTAAAAACATATCTAACCCATTATAGGGATATTTTAGTCGAAATGACTCATTAGTAATGGATTTTCATAGGATATTTAGCAACTAATCTTGGCATATTTTAAACTATAATAATACTATATATCTTTAAAATTGGGTTTATATATGAATGTATGATCTACTAAAGGTTAATGTCCATTCATGTCATATAGGTTCCATTATTCGAGTGTTCTAATCATGTGTACCATCACAGATAAGCAAGTAATCTGGAGTCATGGGGAAGACATTCCCGTAAAGGGGGGTATGTAATTTTTTGTTAATGGTGAATTGGTTTTACCTAAATTTTGTAAATTGATACTATTATGCCCCAGGTTATGAAATTGAGCCCAAATGATATATGTCTGAAGTTGTTCTATGTTAGGTTCAAATGAGGATTGAGGATTATTAGATAGTCCATGTTCACTCATTACACGACTATTTTTACAAATTAATTGACATTTACAGTTCCATCATGTCATGGATCTATGTATAGATTGGAACATATTTTAAGGATGAATTTGTGGTCTCCTCCAAGATTTATAATCACTCCCTGCATGAGATACTACGTACCCATGATAACTATATGTTCTAGGATCTAGATAATGGGAAGGAGTATGTGGTATTTTACTAAGGAGTATAGAGTTGTGAGGTGGATGTGGTGTCTGTATAGACAGCATATGGTTCCCACATCACTCAAATTTTTTTCTATTTTCATATATACTATTTTATATATAAATGTTCAACATTAGGGGTTTATTTTATTATACAAGTTTGACCTAACATGATATCTATTGAATATTTTTAAGTATTATAATCTATTATAATGATGATTTGGCTTATATTTATGTGACTATAATTTGGTGATGATAACGTTTAATGAGGGTATAGTATCCCCAATTTAAATTAGACCCTCACTTCTATTCAACAGCCCCTTTCATATAGGAAGGTGCACCTGAGGTTATATGTAAATTTATTTTAGGCCATGTGACAGAAGTCATGGTGTTACAAAATGATATCAAAATACTGAGGTTCTCTTTATTTTCTTTTCATAATATATTATGATGTTTATAGTCTGTGTGGAACTTGTGTAGGGGCGTTTCTATAAACATAATCAAGTCATGTCCAATTGACCTTTAAATTACTAGTTAGGGGATTATGGGTGCAGTTTTTTTATTTGGGTGTGTTCCTTCATCATTAGTAGGCATGATATATTTCATGTCATATTAATAATTTTTGAGTGCTACATTGTAGTTTATTATTTAATTAACTCGGTTATTTCTATTTTTAGTGATATATATATATATATATATATAAATTTTTGGTGATATTAATCAGTATTCCAATTATATTATTGGGAAATGTTTGTTGAAATGTTATATATATATATATATGATTGTGACTTATATATGAGTATATAGTACTAATCTTGAGCCTCTGGTTAGAACTGGGGTGTATACCTTATCATTCAGTTCCCCCAAGGATAGGTCTACATTTTTGTATGTTTTCCTTATTAATAATTAATTATTTCTTATAATAATGTTGTTATATGTGTTATGAATTTATGTTCATAATTAAAAATATATACCTTAGATATTCTAGACTCATATAGCTATAGGAACACTCCATTTACACCATAGGTTGTGTTGTATAATTCACCATATCATTCTCACACACCTTCTCTCATGCTTTAGGTAGAAAACACAAAACATCCTACAATCCAATTTATTAAGCCCTCTCATGGTGGAGGGGAATAAAGATCAATGATTGAACATAACCAAGACATTTATCTCCAGGATCTACTCTCATTTTAAGGATATATGTTCCTCAGGATTATAGGACTCGACTGAAATCATTTAGTGTATAATTGACATAGTGAATACTTTTGTGGATAAAAAGGTAAATCAGGATACTATTATGCATCATAGATCTACTAGGATCCAGTGTGACATTATGAGATATTTATGAATGTGTGACGGTCCTACATGGGTTGTCATCAATGATATTCTATTTGAGGAGTAATTTCATGAAACTCAAATAATATATCAGGACGAGGAGTCTGTAGAGATTTACTGTAGGATAATGTTGATTTATTCTTACTCAGATCATTTAATAGATTCTCTGTGATTCGATCATCTATTTTATATGAAAGATGAATGTGAATATAGGATAAATGTGGAAAGAGTTTATCTATAGCTCATACATGATGTTATATTCTTTACCTTATGACATATTTATAGGCGACATATATTGACCTATCTTTTGAGAAGGTAATATAGGATGATAGGCTTACAAGTTGTCTTAAAGTGTAAAATTCATTGATGACCATACATTCTAGGACTAAAGAAATATCCACTACCAGTTGTTGTAAGATTATGGATGTTGAAGCAAAATAGGTTAAAAGAGCAATGCATTAGAATAGATTTTCTTCTAATCCCTTTGTGTTTGTAGGTTCAACCATATGTTATATCAATAGAGGTAATGGACATTTATGTACAATGTGTTAAATGTCTCATTATAAGTTAAACTGTTATGGCATGATTGAATATCATTATCACTTATGTTATAATATTCCTTATCCAAATTCATGGAGTACATGTTATGGTGTAGGAAGTGGTCCTAAGAAATTGACATCAACACACACACATCAATGACCCATTCAACACATAAACCGTTGAGGTAAGGTCATTCACAAAAGAAATTTAGTATATATGTGATGGATGTGGTTTTATCCATTGATGGAAATGATATTTACATAGTTATAGATATGGTCTTGATTACCTAAAATATATCTATTACTTCTATTTATATAATTTCATCCCATTCATTCATATATTTATATGTTCTTTCTATATAAATTTATTGGTGAAATTTTCTTCTTAGTTTCATTATGGGAATGCCTTTGGGATAGAATGAAAACTTTCTACTGAGATGTATATAATTTCCCTTATTTATTTATATATATTGATACATTTATGACATCATTATATTAGATATTAGTAGTTTTTATGTGCCATTTGGGAAGGACTAGTCAACTGGTGATCCAAATCTAATCAACCGGTGTTGAGGACATGTATATTTAACCAATCTTAGGGGAGAAAGATTTGTGTCGAGCAATGAGTGGGATTTCAAAGATGTTCTTATGGGAAAATAAATGAAACTTACTATAAATATCACTATATAGGTGATGTGTTTGGATCTCATAGTAGAATCAGAACTAATGCACTCTATTATTCTGATATTGTAAGATGTTTGTCAGGATATCTTTCCAGATGAATTTGAATGTACTCCCTTGGATATGGTAATTTATTTTTGGATTTATATTTTTATTGGGGGAGAAATGATGTTCATTACTCCTTGTCATTTGTCACTATCTTGGTTGAGAGAGTAAAATATGTAATTAGTGGTTTTTTGGTGAAGGCTATCACTAGACAGAGCACATCACCCTGGGGTTCTTTAGTACTATTAACCCAGAAGGTGATTGGTATTTCTGGGATCTTTGTATACTATGTAAATATGAATAAGTTAATTGTAATGAAAATATTACCTTTATATAGGATTTTTGACACATTTGATCAGTTATGTAGAGCCAAGTGGTTTTCCAATATTTATTGTTTTTCTAGTTTCCATTTGTTTTGGGTTAATGAAGTGGATATTCCCAATATAAAATTTAGGAGTATATAATATCATTATGAATTTCTCTTCATGTTTTATTGTTGAAAAATCCTACATGGTTTTTCATTTCTCTCTTAAATAGGATATTCTATCCAATTGTTTTCTATTTTTTCATGGAATTAATGGTTGATAATAAGATTTATTCAAAGAAATCTTATTTTTCTGATACAAATCTTGTTATTATATTGAATATAATTACAAAACATCATATTTATGATAAAAGTGAAATGTTACACTTATTATATTAAAAAGGATCATTTTCATGGGCAAGTGATTTATAATGAATCAATTTTAGTGGATCTGGAGAATCTTGAGCTCGTGATATATGGGATATGTTCAGATAATGTGTTTGTGATCAAGTTAATCCTATGGATTGCATGTTACTATATAGGCCTCATCTAGGACTTCTCTTTTTTGGTAGAACTACAAACTTAGCTACTAAAAAACGGTATGATGTTTTTGTTGTCTGACCAATGTGATGTTGTTTTACTTGACCTGGAGGAAATATTATTGATAGCCCCAATTTTGATTCTTGTAAATCATGGGATCAAATATGAAGTGTACAATGATTCCATAGGTTTTTTTGGGTGTTTTGTAAATATAGATATATTTTGTTGTTTTTAATGGGTTATGTTATTATTGTATCCATTAAATGATGTTCTCAATGAATAACGTAGAGTTGGTAGAAATCATCTATTTGTAGAAGTGATGTTGTCAATATTTATTTAGTGATAGGGATTTCATCAAAATGGATCATAAGTTCCTATTATACATATTCTCTTAGTGAAATCTCAATCAAAGGTAGCCCCATTAGTTTTATTACTAATTTTTTTGACATTTGGATTGGATATGCTATAAAACGGTAATTTCATTACTTAATTTCTCATTATGAACATATCTGATATATAGGATCTTGGTGAGAGGAAATAATAGGATGAATAGTGAAATATGAGTTTGATGTTTGAGTGGATTATGGATTCCTCAATGTATTATAGTTTAATGTATCATGAAACATTAGTTATTATTCTTCCTATAGTAGACCAGGTAAGTTCCATCTAGAGGGTGGATCCTGACTGTGTAGTGATATTGGATTACTTAGTGGGGGAATATTTGATATTGTGGTTGTTTAAATATGTCCAACTTGATAGAGGGAAAATTTTGAGCATATTCATTAAGATTTTTTTCATCACCCACTTTTATCTGCTATATGAATGTTAGATAAGATAAGGATAGACTCCATGACATGGTTAAACATGTCTCTAGGTATTTGTGATTCCATTAGGTTAATATTTGATTGGCTTAGTTAGTGAAGGTATATATATGGGATATTGTATACCTTCATGAAGACCATTTTAGAATTATCTCATAATAGTTTTTAGATTTTATCCCATGGTTTCTTTGGGCTTATAGTAGGCTTTGGGCACCTAACTACAATCTAGTCCAAAATGTCATATATAGGCTCAGGGATAGTCTAACAGGATGATATAAATTTATATTATATGTTATAGGCATTTTTTTAGAAATTGGTAGATTATAGAATGGAAACATACCCATATATGAGTATACATACAAAAATATCTTCTATTCTTCATACAGATGGATCTTTTTTTTGGATCTTTAACAATAGTTGTGTCTCTCAACACAATGTTGACATGATGCTCATGAGGAATAAGTTGTGTGTCCATGTATCTCATTGGATACCTCACAGGGAGTTCATTTTATCTATATATAGTTAGTAACCTCTTTTAAATGGATAGTATTTAAACCAACATGAGGATGAGACCTTGAATGTTTGTTATTATTGGTTGGATTTTCTTATGAGTAACTCCAGGATTAAAGAATTGACTATTAAGGATAGAAATAAATATTTCACTAAGAATTTTTTAGACAATATGATATTACTCAGTGTATCGGGATAGTGGTGTACCATTTGGATATTCATACAAGATATCACGGGATGAATGATGTTTTCTATGTATCATAGTTTCAGAGATACATGTTTGATCAAACACAAGTGATTGACTACGAGGATGTAGAACAAGATCCTAAGTAATCATTCACAGATCATCCAATGTAGATAATATTACAAATAATGAAATGGTTCCAAGGAAATATAGTGCAAAAAATTAAATTTATGTGGATTCATAGACATATCCAAGAGGAGTTGTGGTTTTGAGATTCTCATGTTCAGGCTTCTTGACTTTAGTATTTTATGTTGGACCACTATGATAACTTTATTAATATAAGAATAGATGGTATTTGTAGATTAATGAAAACCTCATAATTTTATAAATGAAATACTATTGGTTCTAGATGAGATAGGGGGATGTTGAAATGATTTTATAGGAGGAAGTAAGTAATATGGTGCGGTTTTTTATTCCCCATGGAGGTTGTGATTATTTTATATTAAGGGAACTATGGTGTAATGACATGTTTTTATGGGTATAGTTATTTTTTAATATCTACATCATGCATAATATTATATTCTATGAATTCACATAATGTGGGTTTACTATGTCCTTAAAAATTTGATATAGTCACAACACTAAGCATTGTATCAAGTGTTGTATCCTTTTGATGGAATGGAGGCTATGATGTAATGACGGTAATTACACCAAATATGTGTTCCAAAGTATATAAAAACTTGATATTAATCATTGAATATATTCTTAATGCGGTTTTATCCAAGAACTAATATATCTTTGAAACTTCATTGGCATCAAGATCATTTCTGATTTAGTACCCATTGCGATAAAGACTTAAGTGTGGTTTCATGATTCCTATTATTACCAGATTTTATTATTAATTTTGAGCCCCCTTAAACCGAAACTTATCTTATAATTTTCTCAAAAACGACTTTCTACTCTTTTTCATATTCATTATCTCATTTAAAACCCATGATATGTCTTCATTCCCGTAATTGGATTCATGAAAATTCTATGTCAATTTCTCTTTGATTCTATCTGGTTTCCCTCAATTCACCTTAGGTAGGTATATGTGGTTTTATTATATATTTCTAAATATGTTATTGAATATCAAACAAGTTCAATTATTATATAGACTATGATGGGTTATAAAGAATCATTTGGGTGTTAGATGTTTCTAATTGGTTTGTAGATGTTTTTTATATAAGGGCGAGGACACCACATTACGAAACATAGCATTTAAAATTAATACAGATGAGGTTGGAATTTCTTACCATAATGAGCAATTATATTGAATTTTTTAGCATGTTAAGATTCTGTGTATATTCTTAGTTTAGAGATCTTATTCTGAAATGCATATTTTAAATGCATATGGTGACATGTGAGTCCTTATCTAGGATATAGATTTTTTCCTTTTATATTTTATCTATTACTTATGTAACATTTCACATCCCTTAAAAATTGTCATATATTTTTACTTGTAATGTTATTTATTTTAGAATATTTTTTTCATAGCTAGTGTAATCTATATTATAACATTCTCATTAATAATTGGCCCTCATAGACCTAGGAAACGATTTACTGGGGGCATGGAAGAAATTAATCATTAGTGGTAGATTTTAATTGGATTGTTAGATCCTTATCTTGAAATGTTTTCATCTAATGGAAACATTAGATGAAATTGAAATAGAGTATACATATTTAATTATGATATAGGGATTGGAAATTTTTAAATCTTTCATGGATATTCTATCATTTGGATATTTCATTTTTGAAAACCATTCCTAGTACACTAGAAACAATGAGTCATTGGGAAGTCATTATTAAAATTTATATCTTTAATAAAAAAAATTCGTGATTCATTATATAAAGTAACAAATGATAAAACTATGAATTATTATGAGGACTAATATAATTTTGAAATTAGATACATAATATAATAAAATGGATCATAGATACAATTAATTTATTATAACTACTATGAACGAGCCTTTAAATTTAATGTATCCTCTAATACTTCAGGGTATAACCTAGATATAAAGATAAGAAATTTAGAGATATGACAACATATTAGATAATTGAAAAAACATAGCCTAATGAAAAGTTTTACAGGTGAGGCAAGTGGAATACCAAGATAACCAAAGTAGGGTGTGATTAATAATCTTAAACAAATTGGGATTGTATATTATAATAACATAATGGTGACATAGAAATTTGGAAACAATAATAAACACGACTTTATTACCATAATAAAATTCTAAGAAAAAACACAACATACTATAGTGTGCTTAATATAACAAAGAATGATTCGTAAATGGAATCATTTGAGATAAAAAAATACTCCAATTCATTAGAGGGATCTATAATTTTAATCCCAATTTTAAAATACATATCATGTAGATTCATTAGTGTTCCCCATACTTTATTCAACACATGATCATATTTTACAAAATCTATTCACATGAGTAATGATTATTTGGTTCAATTCATGGAATTCCAAAATAATTTAAGAAGAGGCACATCATAGTGAATACCATTGAGTGGAAATGGGGTGATTATTCACTGCACTATTTTTTTCAAGCAAAAAAACCAGAAGATAATTTTGGATTCATAACAGGTTTAAATAATGATTAATTTGAGGATTAAATGAGATTGAAATAGGCCTATAATAACATTGAAATATAAATTTCATTTAAAGGGATTTTAAAAATAATATCCCAACAATAATAATTGTAAATCAAAAGTCATACTATAATGTGAGTCCTTTAATAAAGTGGTGGAGGAGAATATCCCTTTCCTTGATCAAGATTTTCTAAAAGCACAGAATAATATTCTAATTGTTTTTGGGTCCCCATTGATGGAATCTAGATATGGAATTGAGTATTATGTCCATTTATATGAATTTTGAGTTAAGAGGAATGGAATGTTGTTTGTTATTATATATATAAATAGCGCATAATTCTTTATTAAATTTAAAATATTGGTTTTGGACAATATGATAATGTAATTGATACCACTAAAAATTCCGTGATGGTTCCCTTGGTTTCTACCAAAGTGGAGTGGTCATCATTATTCTATAAGTATAAGAACCTATCAAATTAAAATAATTCCATAGGTAATGTTATATTTATTCAATTTTATATGGAATTGATTTGAAAACATTAAAATAAAATATAGGTTTATTTGGATTAATTAAGCCATAATTATAGAAATAAAATATCTTCAAAAAAAACTAATTTAAATTGGAAACAATGTTATGGTCATAGAAAATCCCTATCGAATATAATATATCGGTCTTGAGCTATTTTCATTTAATAATACATATGATATAATTATACCCCATTTAATTTTAATTACAAAATTTTACTATGCAAAAAATTATAACAAATCAACATTTGAAAATTATAACATGATGATCTCAAAAGAAAATTCTTTATTTTATCCAAGTAATTATAATTATATGAGAATTTCCACTTTTAAATCAAACCCCCACCCAATTTATTGAAAAATATAGTTTATTTTAAATAACACTTTATGGCCCATATAAAAATTTCATTTTCATTTATAATATTATATAATCATCTATATTTTAAAAAATATTAGTTAATATTATTATTTTATAAATTTTATTTTTTATAAAAATATTTAACTCAACCCAAAAAGATTCTTGATTGAAACTATCAAATATACAGTTTGTGTGTCATCGTATCAATAGATAATTTTTATTTGACTTATTTTTCAATCATTATTAAGTAAAAATTAAAAGATAAATTTATTCATTAATTTATAAATATATAAAAATTCATATTCTTAGGTTCTTGATATGTGGCCCTTTATTACACTAGTGGAATCCCTTCAGGTAAGTTTTGTGATTGTGATTTTTTATTAAGGTGGATTGACATTGATGGTTTCATTCATGATATGTATGATATTTAACTTTTCTAATAAATGGTTTCAATCTTTCTTCGATATTTGACTCTAATTTTGGGAATTTTCAGGGGAAAAATCCTTGTTGTGTTATCTCTTTTAGTGCCTTTGATATTTGTTTTCAAAATGTATGATCCTACTATTTTAGTCCATCCGTCCTTCCATAAATTTCAAATGAACTTTAATATAACCCTTAATATATTGTTATTGGTTTATCACTCTAAAATGATTATACTATCAATTGTTATGATTTTGAATGGTCATTAAAATCCAAAGAGACATGAATTATATTGGTACAAATAGGATAACTAGTGATTTTTTTTAGTTACTACATTACATAATGTATTTATTCAATTAAAAATGGAATTTCAATTATAAAATTTTAATCAGTTAAATCCAACACCATTCCAAAAATTTTACATAAAATTTTAATTTCATATACTAAAATAATGGTGGTTAATTCTATTTTATTTCCCCTTTTTTTGTTACCACGTTGTTTTCTCGAACACGTGGTTAGGCCCCAACACTATGACAAAGTGATACATCTAATCTCATAGAACATTTCCTTTAAGATATAATATTTTCACCGAATGATCCTTATATGAATGAGTATTATATAATGTTTATTATCTTGAACAAGTGGGGGTTATATTATATAATTACTCAGGAGGGGCATATTTAGAACATCTCACGCTTTAGAGAGATTATGTGGGAGTGATAGTCGATATTCCAAAAATCATATATGATAAAGGATCTAAAGGGGGTTTATGTTCCTTGGATAATACTTTAACTTATCCCAATCATTTTGAATTTATACCATGATGATATATAAAGAAAAACATTATATTTATCCTCAAACTCTATATCACATCTATGATAGTCTACATAAATTTCTTATAACCATTTCTATCATCTCTTGGGAAAGATCATATACCATCATCTTTGGCACTCTATATCATCCCAAAATTATAGAATCACACTCCCTTTCCCATATAGATCCTAATAATGATTTATTTTAATGTTATAGTTGAAATTGTTGTTATATGTGAGCTCCACAATGAGAATGTGTTGATCATAAAATCCTGGAAAATCCATTGAAAATTATCTCATAATATCAAAAATATTTCTATTGGTTATATAAGAATGACCATCCATCAAATTGTTTTGTAGTTTTTAGTCATAGCTCCATATACAATGCTTGTTATATGATTACATAATCCCTTTAGGTAAACAATATATATTGATTACATAATATAGGTTTTGGAAACTCATGAAATCTTACCACTTCTCGTATGTATATCAAAGAGAGTTGTTCATGAGTGAAATACTACATCATATAAATTAAAATCAGTAACATGGTTCAAAGGTCGACTACTACCTTGATGGAATTATTTTTTTATGGGACATGGGGGTCCTATGAATAGATCCACGGTTTTCCCCATTTTCATTATGTTATGGTAAATTGTTTCATTATAATCTTATATTTCTATCATTATATCATTCTTTTTTCCATACCAGGAATCAAGGTAAAACTCTAGAATATCCCCCCATTATATTATACAACCAGAATTTTGTTCATAAGATCATTATACACACCAGTGGTTCCTTGAGAAATGGAGAAGGATGGGATTTTCACATATCCAAATGTTCCCTCTTTAGTACTATTTTTTATTGGAAACATATCCAGTTTAGAATCCTTATAGCTTCATCTTTACAAAAGTTATGTAATAGAATATTCATTATATTCTTATGTATCCATTAATCACCTATCTAGGCCTCCTTGAACCTCTCATGAATAGTTGTTTAATAGTTTTTTTGGAAAGGATGGATGAATATCCTTTTATGACTCCCATATCTATCCATTGAATGTATAGGAAGATTTTATCCCTTTAAATCATCATCATGGATTAGGTTAGGGATTCCTATCTACATAGTGAATCTTCCACATTTTTTGCCTTTCTTGATGGAATGGGTTGAACAATAATAATCCTTTATCACAACAAACCTCATTATTATGAAAATATTTATCTCACTGTGTCTTAATATATACTTGAGGACTTTATAATCTATATATTTTTCAAACTTTTATTCATAGAGATAATGTCACAAAAAATTCAACGTGATGATAAGAATACCAAAATAGAGATCATTTGTTCAATTTTTCTAGTCAAGGATGTCTAATTGACAAGTGGAATGGGTTACGATTACTTCATCTTTCATGTAACACAACCAAAATAATTTTTGGACACATCCCTATAGATCAAAAATCCCTCCCCGCTAGTGGATAATGTGAGAACAAGTGCATTTATTGTCCTCTTCCTCAACTAAATAAGCAACAAATAAAATTCATCAATCTATAATAACGTGACTCCCTTCTGAGAATGATTAGTTAGAATTATTTATAGACATGATAGGTTTATAAAAACTTGATTATATAACCTAACTAATCCAGGGATTCTATGGATTTCTATTACAGATGTTGGTCTAGCCAATCCATGCTTTTCCCATACTTTTTAAGGATCCTCAAATATCCTCACAGTAGTGATAAAATTCTGTATAAAATATACTTTCCCAATCCATAAATCACATTTACAAAAAATTTCTTATAACTTATCCTTTGGTAATACCTTTTTTGAATTATTTAGTTCCTCCTTATGTTCCATTATTATATTATAGTTGATAAGAAAAAAAATCTATAAATTCCGCCCACATTTTATCATGGTAAACCATAAAGAATATATTTTTCATGTCCATGAATATTAATAGAGTATTAGTGAGTCCCAATATAATTAATTGGATCTTTTAGTGACCATACCCTATAAAAAAATCATCACTGGTGATATCCTCTATTCTTTTACATTAATTGATAATATCATTACCAACCATCCACTATTGAGAAGTACTAGGCACAACATTGTGGATAAAAAAAGACTTCAATCAATAGAATGGGTTACTTATTATTTAACACAATAATTTTGAGATCATGGTAATAAATTCATAGGTTCATTAGTTAATCATTCTTCATGATAAAGATGACTGGTCCGCTAGATGGGGAAGAACATGGGCATATATGCCCTTTATTTGGTTTATACTATATTTTTAATTATATATTCATGGTAAATAAATAAATTGTATATATAATATTGGATATTGTAAAATATTTGGGTTGGAGAACTATTTAGAACACAACCTCATGTATTGGATAGAAACGATGAATTTTTTTTGAAAAAAGATCAGAAAACTCCCTTACTAAGGAAATGTAAACAAGGATGGTATTTTCATTAGTATCTATCATTTGAGCTATTTATTATTTCTAGTATGGAATTAGTATCCATTATTGAGATGTTATTACCAAATTAGATTTATCATACTCCTTTAACTTTTAGTGAATCGTTGGGAGATTTTTGATATGGTGGGTGATTTCATTTTCTCGTCAATTTATGTTGGGTCTATACCCAAAATTTCAATTCATTCCCAAAATAGCATCAAATAAATATTTGGGGAGGAAAAATAGTTTTTATATGAAATTTATCATGGGAAAATATATAGGGTATGATTTATATTGTTGGGATACATCAATAGACCCATTTACTCTATTCAATAATAACATGATTTTCGTTTTTTTGAGTCGATGTTGGAATATTTCAATAAAACATTCACGATATCAAATAATGTGTTGAAAGAAATAATAAATTATGTTTCTTATATTTTAATTAATATCTAATATATCAATAGAATGTTTTTTTAGATCCACCTCATATTATTTTATGGTATTCACTCACCCCGACACCCTAGGCCTTTGAGTTTTTTTCATTGGTTATCCTCATCAACCCTTGTCTCTTGGAATTGAATCTCATGGTGTGAATTCTATTCCCTATTGAATAATTAGATGAAATTATGGGGATTTATGAGAGAAATATTTTATTTGATCACCTTTTTTGGTTTCTCCTATCATTAATCACTATCTATGTGATATTCCTTACCACACCCAAATCATTACCTTGTCCACTTTTGGAAATATATGTGATGATTCTTCAAACACTTATGAAAAGTTGGATGATGTACTTTCTTACTCCCATGACATTTTTCCACCATACCACTTGAATTAAAATATAATTTTCCTCTTATATCCAATCCCAAGAGACCCATGATATTCACTAATATGCATCATATCTTTAAGGTCTTATTATAAAATTTCCTCACAGCTATAAAGGTCAAAAAAATACAAGGAATTCCATATATTCAGCTTTAGTCAACCAAATAAGTAAACTATAATTTCATGTGGGTTTAAAAAGATGTAGGAAAATTGTGCATGTATTTTTAGGTTTTCATCAAACTCCTCAATGTAATCATCATATTTTTTCCTAAATCTAAGGAAATAGATATGCAATTTAATACATAGAGTGTACGGAAAATATTTTTCAGAATGTTTTTTCAGGAATTCCTTCCACTCCATCATTTCAATTTCCTCTATAGGATTCATATTTTTTAGAAATACCCACCACTATGTGGTTTCTCCTTACAATGAAAACTGATAAGAAAAATCTTATCATTCACAAATAATTAATGGTTATATAATATCATTTCATTAGATTTTATCCATGGTTCAGTGATTAATGTATATGTATATACAATAAATTTCATAGGTATTTTCCTTAAAGTCCGTAATTAACTATCATTCATTATTAGGGGAGGGGGTCAGTTGTTCCTAGTGATTCAAGTACTAGTTCAAAACATGATTTAATTGAGAATGAATATTGATGAAATTCATAATTCATGGTACCATCTTATTGGTAATATCATTTGATAAGGCATCACATTTCCCCTCACATTGATTTTTGGCTCTATTTCTCTAATTTCAGACCATTGTCTAAAAATAAATAGAAAATTAGTTGTGAGTTTTTTTAAACTATTAAACATATAATTAAAAAACCATTAACATTAAAGTTATCACTCATTAATGAAATATATTTCATAACCATTTAATTTTAATGTTCCAATATATATTATTTGTGATCTATTTCCGAATATATAGTCTTATTGGAATTTTTCCTTCATTATTTATTATATTGATCTTCATAATTTACCAAACAATATCTATTGGGAGTTCTAAACTAGGTTTTCTATTGGGATTCTCTCCATACACTAGCTGAATATTAAGTCCAACAGTATGTTACCTTATTAGGTTATTACACCGTTGTACAACTATTTGAGAACAAAATATAGTTATATTATTCATATAGGGATGTACATTCATTGAAAACAATTACTCTATAGTTTACAAAATTTAGTGATGTTTCTTTTGTTTAGTCTTATCATAAACTGGTTCGTTATATTTTTTAATACAACTCCCAAAAAATAACTATAATTTATATTGATACCAACTATAATGGTCCTGATATAATTATAATGGTATATGACTAATACCTATCAGTGAAAAACATGTGTGACAACTCATCTTAGTTGGGATTATTACTGATATCCATAGTGGAAGTCCTTTTACATGAAACCCTTGGGTGGAGAGCCATTTTTTACCAAAAATTTATGTTTGATAATTTATATGAATCTAATTCCATCCATGTATCTAATAATAACATTGAAAAATCATTTCCTTAATACATATTATTTTATGATTTATTTCATAAATTTACACTTTAAAAAATTTCAAAATATTAGGAGGCCTATTTTAGTTTTGAATATTGGTAAAAAATATAATAAAATTGAACATGGGTATAATTTCATTAGTTTAAAAAAAATTAATCATTACCTTATATTCTTGAGAATATTCTATAGTTTGGTGGGATAATCAAGGGTCGTACATTAAAAGGGGTTGAGATAGAAAAATTAGTACGGGAGTTAAAAAATATCACATAACATAGTTACGAACATGTGAAGAGAGTGGCATATTAGGGTTAAAAAGAGGGGTGTGAATCAAAATCTTTATTAGTGGGTCATAATTTAACATGATTACGTAACATCAACATAGGAATTTGGAACACCATAAACCATCACATTATTAATAAAACTCAATTCTAACCTGGAAGAAAAAACAACATATTTTTCTTAGGACAAAAACTTGTACACTATACGTGGAAATATAATTCTAAGCCCACCCGTGACATTCATATCACGTACATGCATAGAGGAACAAAAAGGATCATTCCTCATAGGATAAAATTTCATAAAATTTCATCCCAATATAATGTAATGTAAAATTCATTCTTGGAATCCCAAATCATTCATATATATGAACATATAGGTGAATTCCATGGAGTGTAAATGGGAATGGTTATTCAATATGAAACTGTTTCTATGGAAAAAACATTGGATAATTTTATAATCATTGTGAGGCTGTTTAATGATTCATGGAAGGGTTAAATGGGATGAAAATGAGTCTATAATCTCTTTTAAATCATAAGTATAGAATTTTTGATATAAAAAAAATAATAAAAAATAATTTGAAACCAAAAGCTGTAGTATAAATGGAGTTAATAAATAAAGACGTGGTAGAGCGACTCCCTTACCATGAGATGGAGTTTCTAACATCATAACATGAGCATCGTACATGATTTTGGAACCCATTAAAGGGATATAAGGACTTAATTTTATTGAAAATTGATTCTAAGGTTGTTTTGAGTGAAGAGAGACAGGAGGTTGGGTTGGTTTATATTGAAAAAGAAGGGGGAAAATATTATTATTTTCAAAAATTGGTATTGGACTCTATATGAAAATGTAATTAAAACCAATAACCATTCTAGGGTTTTTTCCAGGGATTCAACAAAATAGTAGTGGTTTTAATTATTTAATATGGTTATGAACCTAACACAATAAAATAATTATGATGGTATGTGAGTTAGGTTTAAATGAATTGATTTTAAAACATCAAAAATAATATAGTTTTTGGAGTATTCTTTAAGGGTTTATAAAATTAATTAAATAAAATCAAAAACACGTTATTTATTTCTTATTCATTATATTGGTTGTGGACGCCCATTATCAAGTTTATTTCCTCAATTTAGGGATATGAGGGTGTCATAATACATACATTATAATTATACTTTCATTGTTTTTATCAAAATATTCTTCTATCTTTAAACACTTTGAGAAATTAACAATTGGATAATTTTTTAGTATGGATTTAGAAAATTATTATTATTTTATCAAAATTTTATCCAAATATATGAGATTAATCTTTTAAATAAAAAATACAACTTTATTGAAAATACTTGGTTTTTTACAACAGCCCTTTTCAAACCCTTATAAATATTTAATTTTACCTCTTAAATATATATTATAATTTATATTTAATAATTGTTATTTTTAATAATATTTTACTGAAATATAAATTAATTCAAAAATAATTGAATTCATCAAATTGATAGTTTCATCATATAAAACTCTATTTTTATCAAAATATTATTTAATCATATTAAAAATTTAATAAAATATTAATATAATCATCAATTTATAAAAAATATAAAATAACAAACTTTTTAGTTCTACAGACATAACCCATTATTAAACTATCAAAATCCCTAAGGGTAAAGTGTGAAATGGTGTGATTTTCCTGGGGTGGTTCGTCATAAATTTTATGGGATGTGATCTCTATGTTCAGGTACTTCCCCCATAATAAGTTTTACTTGGGTGTTAGTTAGTGAATTTCTTCAGGGGCATGTTCAAGGGAAATCCAAGGGATACTGTCTTCTTTGTTAGGTTTGAATAATGGGATTCATAAGGTATAATATTACTGATCGAGGTCATCTCTCCTTCAATCTATGTCATTTGAAATTTTGTATAACACATAAAATGTACTAATCATAATATCATTATATTATAACAAAACTATCAATAGTTATGATGCTTAATAGTATTTGAAATTAGATAATATTATAACAATTACAATGCTCCAATTATTCTTCAAGAGGAGTATTCCTTCATCAATGAACCCCCTATGTTTCGGGGCATGGAAGTGTCCTATTCTCACACCTTAATTGTAGATTCTATCCCTCTCATGAATAATGGTTACATTTTTAAGAACCCTTTTTATTTTAGATATGATGTAACAACATAATTTTTGACCATGAAATGTATCGATTGTTTTGATTTTGAATCCTTATTTTAGTCATGGTAATGGTATAATTTTGCATTGGTAAGTCCTGAGGAGCATTAAGAAGTTGTTTTCAGCCTGGATCTCTAGAAACATTGGATGTAGGATGGGCCGTATAGTAAGTGTAACCCATGTGAACTAGGAAGGGGAACTTTCAAGTCTATATGGGTTTTCAACAACCATATAGACCTAGGTTCATGGTCATACATCCAAATGTACATGGGCTAAAGATCCTTAACACATTATTTTATCATGGTTTTTAAAGCGTGTGTCGAAACCGTGCACAATCAGTTTTGGAGAAAATTTTAAATCTTTTCCCTTTTGAATCATAACATCCAATTTTTCCCTTTCCCATACCTCTGGTGGAAGGAACTCTCATATATCCTCCTCATTGAGAACTTTTACCCTCTAATCTTATATCTGTTCTTGGTTCTCTATTTGTTGTCTAATATTTGATCTAATATAATCACTGGATCCCTTATGGTAAGACTCCCTATTCTCTATTCTCTAATTTATTTTCTTATTGAATTCTATTTAAAATTTTTATTTTAGGATCGTATGACATATTTTCATGGAATTGGATAGAATCTAGAATATATTCCATAATTCTTCAAATGTGAGGTTGATATCAAGTGAGGCTTTTTATACTGCCCTAAGGTAGGGGGACATGTAGTTTTTCATTTTATTTCTAGAAATTTTATATTTATTCTATCAAGTCCTAGGATGGCCTTGGATGAGCAATAGTGGTGTGTTGATTCCTTCATGTCTTATTGACCCATGTGTGTTGACATAGGATAATTGAATAAGTTTTATGTTTTTTGATATCACTTATGCTCTAAAAAAATTCACCCAAGGGGTGTGCCAACCAAATGGTCCTTTTTAGGCCATTTTTCTGAGATGATAAAATATTGTCAGTGTCTCATAGAATGAGTTCAAATTGAATTGAAACATGTATCATTTTTTTTTGATAAATCCTGGCCACCTCATGGGTATTTGGACCTCTAGTGCTTTGAATTTCTTTAATGGGTATGTGAATATTTGATATGACTTTTTCTCAGGTTTCTGATTCTTATAATTGGAAGATTCCATGTTTGGAAAATTGGATGGTTATATTGTATATGTTAGATAGGGTGAGATGGATTTTACCAACAAAATGTTTTTTAATGGAATTGTTCCAAGGGATGATGTGGCATTGAAGTTGTTGAGATTTAATATAAATGCACTACATGAATGGTTTGTTTGTTAAGGGAACACGATATGAGGGTGGTGAACTTGTGGTTTCACGATGAAATATAAAATAAATTGAAAATTATATTTTGGAATCCTTGATTGTATGAGCTTATGAAACATGTTTAAGGGTAGGAGGTATTCTTACCCTATGTGAGTTTATGATATTTATATGGGTTGGATTTTTTCTTACACCTTGTCGGCTTATGACATATGTGTATGGGTGAGAGGCATTCTTAACCCATGCTAGTTATAATATATATGTCTGTAAGGGTGGGGACATGATTATCCCATGGCCATTTCAACCTCTATATACATATATGAATGTGAGGAATCATTACCCCATGTTAGATATATATATATATAGTTACTTGATCAGGCATACCAACAGAAAGATAAATAAGGTAGACTCACATGGTATCCATTAATAACATTATTAAGATGTTATTTATTTAATCAGCATTGGATTAATTTCATTTTTTTAAATGTAATATTTTTACATATAATTTGCAACGTGAATTACACACAGACACTATTGGTGGTGGCCTAATATAATTTTTATCTCTCACCCTACTCATGCCTCCTTCAGCACCGGAGAAGAATGATTTACTATAGGTATGGATTGACAGTAGTACCACTCCTTGTGTTGTTTATTCTTATTGATTTGTTAGATTTTATGAGGAAATGATTCGGCATAGGATCCATATTCTATGTAGCATTTCATGGATTATTTTCACTTCTGGAATTTTTTTGAATCTATGTCTCATGTCATGTATTTCCTTTTGTAATATCGTTTCATGTATACATGTTGGTCTATAAACATCCAGTGAGGATTTTTCAATTTATTCAGTTATTAAAATTTCTGTTGTATATGTACATGACCTAGCTTTTTATTATATCTACCTAATTGATTATGCTTCATATACTATTTATTACTTTTATTAATCTAATTTGTACTCTGTCATGGGGGTATAGTCTCCTCGTTGTCCTATATTCACAGCCCTACTACTAGTTGACAAGCCCTGTCTTCTGGGAGATATGCGAAGGGCTGCGTGGCCAATCGGTATCGGCGCACATGTTAGGTGGAATTCAGCGACCAATTCATCACAAAGCTATATAAGATGTGGTTTTATTTCTTTATTTACTATTTCTCGGATAATAGATTTTTTATCGAGAACTATTTGGGGATTGTTTACAACCCATTCTTGGGTGTCATGAACCCATGTGTGGGGTAAGGACCATGTTTCTTGAATTATTATTATTTGTACTATTAATAATTATATTTATTGACCATTGTTTTTTCATATGTTTTGTGATTTTATTTATATTTATGATATTGAAATTATAATTTCATTCCTCGACCTAATGAAATGAGGGTTTTGCATAAGAACACATATCATGATTTGAACAGTCTGAATTGTCCATTCATTTTTTTCATCAAACATTTAAATGTTCATCAAGCGTGGTATATTTCATTTTGATTATTCCAGGGTATTTATGTTTAATTATACTAAAATTTCTTACAGGATCTTGGACCATACTATTATGTGAATTTAGTGGGTTCTACTAATTGATTCATAAGGTTTATGGGATATTATGGATAGAAAAATAAAATTCTAGAAAGAAAAATAATTAGAAATACATTTATTTATATACATAAAATTTTTAAATAAGAATAACATCAAATTGAGTGCCATCATTTTCTTATAAAGTTTGTGTCCTTATAGAGAATAGAATGATATATCATTGGATAAATTGGCTCAAACTTATTAAATGATTAAATGAGAACATCATAAAGGTGGAAGTTACATTTCACTTGAGAACAACCATATTTCACATGACAAATATAGAAACATGACTAGAATATGTCATTGGCAGTGCATAGTAGGTATTCATTCATTCTTATGGGATTTCGTGGTTTGTTCCAATTTATAGTTCTAGATCTTGATGCAGAAATAGGTGTATTTTCATTATTATTGAAAGGATTTAGGATTGTTCCTAGATAATTAAGTGAAATCATTTTTATTTCTTGAATCTTTTCAGAGATGTCCATCTTTCAATGTAGCATTATGTCACCACTACATCCTCGATCTGTGTTCCCTGAATGTTTTTACAATCATGTTCTTATGGTTGTGGGATTTGAGCATGCATTAATTCCTCCTATTGATCCACCCACGACTCCTATTCTTATACGTGATAAAATTTAAAATGTTACATATTGATATGGATTCATGTATATGATTCAATTTTTTCAAGGTAGAGTGTGACCTTCCCAGATTCTGGAAGAGTTAACTCATGAGTTTCAGTTGCACTATCCACCTACTTTCTCTAGGGATGGTAGACAACTAAATATGGAGTCATGGATTCAGGTGAACTTTTCTATCAAGAATCACCTAAAGATTCTTGTAATGTGAATATTCAAGCTAGATTCGTATGTTCTATGAGATTGATGCAAGTGGTGGGGGGAGGATTTCATCATCGAGGAAAGACAACATAGGGATATGTCATGTGTTGAATATCAATCCATCTTTTATAACTAGTTATTTCCCCACACACTAAGGGATAACAGAGCTAGATAGGTTATGAAATTGGCATAGGGGACGATGTTTTTTAAGGTATTTTCATCATGTTTCACTGAGATGTAACAATTTTATACCTCTATTTCTACTAATGATCAAATAATTTCTTGGATAATTTATAATGGGTTATGTTGTGTCATCTGATCACTAGTCAATTTGTTCAGGATGATGAATATTTAAAATAGCCTCAACATGATATAATTGCAGAGCAAAAAATGAGTGTTGATAATGGTACGAGCCATGGTGGTTTTGAAATTGATGCTTCTAGTGGATCTTTTTTCTAAACCAAAATGATTCTTCGATTAATCATGTAGTGGTAGTAGTGGTAAATATCCCATTGCGGGTAGTTCTACTATCTGTCACTAGTACAGAGCTCTAGGTCACTTTAATAGGCAATTTCAGAAGAATTTAGTTGAGTGGGGATGCAATGGTAGGATAGTACATCTCTAAAATTTGGGCAATACATTCCCCCCAATGGCTTCTTTGTAGGGATATTCACATACTCCTGATTCCAAAATAGGTTTAGTAGGATCATGATAGTCAAGTAGCTAGAATACCATATGTCATCAAGGCCAAGGTGGCATTCAAGTTAGGGGTAACTAGACATATAATTATCAGTACCATGAGAGTGGTCCTACTCAGGGTAGTCACCCAGTTACACAAGGCCATCATATCAACCAGTTACATGGATTTTATCTTATGCCATACGAGGAGATTCTTGGACCATGTATTGTATGAGGTACTATTCTAGTATCCTATACATTAGTATATTCCTTATTTGATACATGTGTGTCTCACTCTTTTATATCTGATATGATCAGTAAGAGTTTGGGCCTTCAAAACAAATTTTTATCATTGAGTCACGATTCTATATAAACCATTGGTTATTCATTCAAAGGGAGTTCACCGTTTTCAGAATTTACCCCATGAGATTGGTGGTTACCTTATCAAATGGATCTTATACATACTCAACATGATATAATTAGATGTAATCATCATGATAGAATGTATATTTCTTTATAGAGCTGATAATGAATAATATCCTTGGAGGGTGATGTTTATCTCACTGGTGGGAATTAGGCATGTATATAAGGGAGAATGGGATATGTGAGAGGCACATGAAGGACCTGAGCAGTAGAGGGTGGGTAGTGTTACCACGCTAGTTTCAAGTAATTACCATTATGATCTAGGGTTACAACTCATTGAATTCCCTCCTATAGTGGAATATTTATAATTAATTTTTCTAATGACTTCTCTAGTCTACCTTGGTGCGAGTGGTATATTTTTCTATTGTGCTTGTTCCTGGAGAAACAGATGTGACCATTCCAACTTATAGTATGGAACCTAATTAGATTATGGAACTCAATAATTAGTTTAATTATCTAGTGGAAAAAGGATTTATATTCTTTAGAGAGTATCCTTGGGGTTCACTGATCCCCCTTTTCATGAAATCCAATGGTACCCTTAAGATTTCTATTGATTATCATTGTTCAAATCAACTAAATATTAAGGAACAGTATCCATTCCCATGAATAGATGGTCTCATTGACCATCTCCTAGGACTAAATGTTAATTAACCAATAGATATGTGGTTAGTATATCATTTTTGTAATGTCCTGGTTCGGGAAGCCACCCAGAGGCACCCCGTACCCGGTTGGTCACATGGCGACAAATGCATTTCTTCAAATTCTAAAGGCTACTGAATAGCAGCGAGGGCCTTACGAGTGATAGTGGGGAATTAATCCCTCATTGGAAAAGTACACAGTGGAATAAAAACAAATAGACAATAGAAAAAACCGTAACCATTTATATAGATTAAACGATAAACATCAGAATACTAAAAGTGAACAACTGGGGCACACACACATATATAAAATGATGCACGATACATATGTCTAGGAAATAATCCAAACAAGTCACAATGATGAATAAAATACTAAACCAAAGTGAAAAAGAAAACAAGTGAACTCCTCAGTATCGCAAGCCATAGCTTGGTCCCATACTCTCCATCTCCACAGTAAGTCAAGTACCTGATGTAGAAGGGAGCTTGCCCGTATCTATACCTACAACAATATAATATGTTTGGGCCCAAAGCATGGCCCAAACAAGTTGTGAGATAGGGTCCTAGTAGGCAACCACCCAAAGATCTGTGCCTAACATTCAGTGAATACATGGAAAGTAAAAGTATGGGAAGTAGTAAACAAGAAAGCACACATCTGCTACAATCCATATTGTCTAGCATATAATGTACACAAGTAACAGCCAATCAATAATTAGAACAACAGGTAACCCCCTGGTTAGTTCTCATATCCTAACCCTTATGGTTCAACCTATATGTACTAGCAACCCTCTGGGAGGCACACACAGTCTCACCACTCCGGTTCAGTTGAAGAATAGACTCTCTGAGAAAGAACTCACCATCAATTCCCCCTATAGTATCGTATCGTACTGAAGGCTCTCAGGGGAAGCAATCAACTTCTCATTCCACCTGTGGCCCGCATTGAGGAACTACATACTCTCTGAGGAATCACTCATTGTCAATTCCCCCTTTGGTCTCGCATCGAATTAATAAGACTCTCTGGATAATCCCTTGCGTCCATTCTCTATGTGATCCACTAAATTAGGTTCTCATAGACCTGTGTAAAACAAACATGCTAAGCGTGCATATCTCCCCAAGTAAACTTCAAGAACTTCTTGTCTATCATTATAAGGCACAACATCATAATAGTACAACAGTTCCACTATCCTACAGCTAGGCATGGAAACTGGAAAAAATCCTAACAAGAAAAAAATGCGTGGAAAAAAATCCAGAGCGCAGTAAAAATTACTCTATTCACAAGCATTGACCTATACTCAAGAAATCAATCAATGCAGGAAAAAAGCAGGGTAAAAAATATGAAACACACAATATCCCATTCAAGGGAATTGGTGGAATTGCACATAATACACAAAGAATTCTAACAGAAAGGCACAAACCACCTACCTCGATGCTAGGAGATCGATATACTTGAACCATGATGACTGATTTTCCATAGAACATCGAAGATCTGAGAAAACATCCAAAACTCTAAACCCAAGATATCTTGAGAAAGAGGGAAAATCATGGAACAAGTCTAAAGGAGAAGAGAGAGCTTACCGAGGTGATCCCAACACAATCGACTGCGGCTGAAACGGAGATCGAGCGGAAGCTTGGGGGCTCGGAGAAGGATCGTGGTCGTACAAGAGCTCTCGGCCGATCAAGACCTAGAAGAAGTTCGTTCTGGCGATTAGACAGGACCCCAGTGCATTTAATGAAAAAAAGTGCATGGCATGTACTTCTGGGGTACACCGATTGTACTAGGCAATTATGTACTCCACTTTAGGAGGCCTCCACATCGCCCCTACACACCGTGTGTGTAGCCTGGACACATCCAGCACACGGCCTATGCGGCTTCAATGTACATGGTGTGTACTCATAAAGTACACACCGTGTATTTTGAAAATTTCCAATTTTCCCTTTTTCCTCAAAAACGACCATAAAAGAAAAGACATATCTGAAACAAAGATCCGGGTTCTTACAAACTTCCCCCCCTTAAAGAAATCTGTCCTTGAATTTCCCTAATGAGGCGTAGAAGAAAAAACCCCGAACAGCTCAGGCCACTGCGATCATACATCAGCCTCCCTCTCCCATGTCTCATCTTGTACTCGCTCGTGCTCCCATAGCACCCATACTATATAAACATAACACCCACAGAGAACCTTCATACTACAATTAAAAATCCAGATATGATACTACTCAAATGATTCATCCTCTTAGAGCTCAACCTCCTCGGGCTGAAAGACATGAGATGGGTCTGAAAGGTAACTTCGGAGTTGATACCGTGGAAGAAATCTTGCTTGGCCCGGTACCTATGAGGTAACTACATCTGATAGGCAACTATCCCAACTCTCTCCAATACCTCAAACGGCCCGACGTACCACGGTGAAAGCTTACCCTATCTCGGAAGCCTCTTGTGTCCCAACCTCGGTGAGACACACAGGAAAACCTAATCCCCAACATTGAACCCCATAGGTCGTCTCCTCTGATCAGCATAAGACTTCTGTCGAGACTGTGCTGTAGCCATCCTCTTTCAAATCAACTCTATCGGCTCTGAGGTATCCCGAACAAGACAAGGTCCTAGTAAAGCTACAACTCCTGCCTCCAGCCAGAATAATGGTGATCAACATGGCTTACCATATAAAGCCTCATAAGGTCCCATCTGAATATTCACCTGGAAATTTTTTTGTAGGCGAACTCCACAAGAGGGATATGCTTCTCCAAAGAACCACAAAATTCTATAATGAACACTCTGAGAATATCCTCAATCACCTGGATCTTACGCTCAGACTGGCCATCTGTCTGGGGATGGTATGCTCTACTCAAAAGTACATGTGTACCAAAAGCCCTCTGAAGCCCCTTCCAAAACCAAAAAGTAAAGTACACATCCCTGTCTAAAATAATGGAGTGTAGAAATCCTAGCGGACATACAATCTATCGGATGTATAGTCATCCCAGATCATCAACAATGATGGTCTCCTTGATCAATAATATGTGAGAAGACTTTGTAAGCCTTTCGATGACAACCCAAACAACATGATTCCCTCAAGGAGACCTTGGAAATCCGGTCACGAAGTCCATCGTGAAATCGTTCCACTTCCACTCCGAAATGGGTAACTACTGTAAAAGGCCAGCTGGTCACCGATGCTCCGCCTTCACCTTCTAACAAGTGGAACACCTCAAGACGAAACCCACAAGATCTCTCTTCATACCTAGCTACCAGTACTAGCAATGAAGATCAGGATACATCTTGGTGATGCCAGGATGAACCGCCCAAACTGAGGAATGAAAATCCCACATCAGCTCCTCATGTATGTCTGCTGGCACCCATACGCGTCCCTGGAAACGCAAGATCTCATCCTCGCCCACTGTCCATCCAGAAAGAGGGTCCTCTCTTGACACACTCTCTCGTAGGACAAATCCTTCTGAGTCTGATAGCTACGTCATCCATACCTGATCAAGAAGTTTAGAGGTAACAACTACAGAAGATAGGTAAGTCTGTCCATGTCTGTCGTGCACCTCCAGATTAATATCAGAGAACAGAGCCATAAGCTACCACTCACTGCTGGCCTCCTAAACTTCCGGAATCCAAGTTATCCTACTCAACGCATCTTCCACTACCTTTCCCTTTCCTGGCATATAGGCAAGCTTGAAATCAAAAGACTGAAGATATTCAACCCACTTGCGTTGTCCCAGATTCAGATCACACTAAGTAAAGATTTACTTGAGACTCTTGTGGTTAGTGAAAACCACAAAGTTCTCTCCAAGAATTTACTGTCTCTAGTAGCGCAAGTCATGCACAACCACTGCCAACTCCAGATCGTGCGTCGGGTAGTTCCTCTCATGTGGCCTCAACTGCCGAGACCCGTACGCAATGAATCCATCTACCGGCATAAGAACATCGCCCATCCAAATACCTGAAACATCAGAATAACTAGTATCGCTCTTGTCTGGCTCTGGTAGGACTATTATCGGTGCTGATGTCAACCTTCCCTTCAGCTCCTAAAAGGCTGACTCGAAAGAATCTAACCATAATAACTTCTCCCCTTTCTTGGTCAGACCTGTCAATGGTGATGCTTGGTGTGAAAAGTCCTGAATGATACATCTTTACTATCCAGATACCCCTAGGAAACTCTGTACCTAAAAAACCTTCTTCAGCTACTCCCAGGAAACTACAGCTCTCACTTTCTCTAGGTCCATAGATAATCCTGCCTCTAAGATGACGTGACCCAAGAAGTGAATCTGATCTATCCAAAAGTGGCACTTCAAGAGTTTAGCATAATGTCGATGCTCTCTCAGTGTACTCAAAATGATCTCAAGATGGGTAGCATGGTCATGTCGAGTGTGAGAGTACAAAAAGATATCATCCACGAAGACCATGACGAAGGAATAAAAGTAAGTATGGAAGAATCGATTAATCATTGCCATGAAAACTATTGGCACATTAGTGAGACCGAACGGAATAACCGTATACTCGTAGAGACCATAACTACTCCTAAAGGCTGTCAGAGGTATATCTGATGGTCTAACATGAAACTGATGCAAACCGAACCTCAAATCTATCTTCGAGAATACCAAGGATGCTTGAAGCTGATCTAAAAGATCATCAATCCTTGGCAATGGATGTTGGTTCTTGACTGTCAACTGGTTCTGCTTCTGATAATCCACAAAAAGCCTAAGGGTATCATCTGCCTTCTTCCCAAGCATGATAGGAAAACCCCCAAGGAGAAGTATTGGTTCGGATGAAACCCTTTTCCTGCAACTCCTCCAACTTCTTCTTGAGCTCTTGCAACTCAGGTGTAGCCATCCTATAGGGAGGAATGGACACTGGTTCCACTCCTGGAATGAGCTCAGTAGAGAAATATACCTCATACTCCGGAGGAAAACCTAAAAAAATTCATTGGAAAGACTCTCTGAAACAATCCACCAATGGGGGGAAGTCCAATAGTGAAGTTCCTAGATTATCCAGATAAAGACTAACAATTTCGGTCATAACCCTTCCTAGCCAATGATGCCCAAGTCTTGCGTGACTCACCTGAACATCCCATTCGCCTCTATGAAGAAAGGATTCATCCTCCGGTGAAATGAAACTCACCCTACGACGATAACAGTCGATGACTCCCTGGAATGGAACCAACCAGTCCTTCCCGAGAATGACATCATATCCTGTCATCTGTAGGACATATAGATACCCTATGAAACAGTACCCTGCAACCTCGAGAGGTCACTCTCTGTACTAACGTACACTAGATGTCCTCTTCCTCAAAGGTGTGTCTAGTGTCAACAAGTCAACAGAAGAAGAGATACATAGCCCAAGGATCTCCACAACAGCAAGAGAGATAAAGCTATGCACAAAACCAGTATTGAAAAGTGCTGAAGATAAACTGAGGCTGCTAAGATCGTACCTCAAACTGTAGAGGGTCTGAGATCCTGCTCATGATAGGTCTTCTCCACCGCAAATGTTTGTCCTGCCTCGCGGCCCTGGGACACTGCATGACCACTCTGAGATGATCCTCCCTGCTGACGCTGAAACACTGGTGACTGACCACCATAGCCTCGACCTCCTCCTCAGCCCGAATGGCCGGAATAACTCCAGTTCCCCGACTGGTGAGAAACTGGTGGTGCTGCTCCTGAACGAGGAGTCAGGGAAGAACCCCTGTCACCAGCTGCTGGTGAGAAAACCTGAAAGAAATGCTGAAGGTGACCCATATTGCCGCAAGATCAGCACTCCACTGGGTCTCTATGGTACTGGGTCCTCGTGTGCCCTGACCTTCCACACTGGTAGCATACTAACTAGCTACCTGAAGATGTATCTCGCCTCCTCAGATCATCGCGCGTAGACTCTCTACGATGCTTCATGCTGTCAACTGAAGGAATATTAGCTCTGGAAGCAGAACCGCCCTGGCCCGCAGCTCTGAAGTATCTTAAATTTCGCTCCGCAATCAGTGCCTAGTTGATGATGGATGTGATGGAAGTCAACTGGAAGATATTCACCTGTGAGCAGATCTCCTGCCTAAGAAAATCCTCAAAATTCCTTGCTAAAAACATCCCATCTTCACCTCGGAGGGGTGTGAAATGCTACAGCTCGGTGAATCGAGAGGAATACTCCATAATAGAAAGAGTACCCTGCTCTAGACTCATTAACTCCAAGGCTCGATCAGACCTCAAGGTCTCTGGGTAGAATTAGTCGTAAAACACCTGCTCGAACCCCTCCAAAGCCATAACCTGCTGATGACCCACCTATGAGATCACGTCCCACCACCTCTTGGAGGAGTCTCATAGCATATAGGTATCGAGCTTGACCTTCCTCTCTGGAGGCATTTACATATGCTCAAAGATAGTCAGTATGGCTTCCAGCCATGACTCTGCTGCCTGTGGTCCTCCTTCCACTGAGAAATTAGGAGGACGCTGCTGCAGGAAAACCCACGTCAAGTCTACCATAGTTGTGGTAGGAGGCGGTGCTCCCTGAAAGGTCTGCATTATCCTCATAAATCCTTCCCTAAAATTCTCATCAGCACCTGCAACTAGTATGACAGTCGGTGCCAAGGCTGGGACGACTCGAGGATCGGCAGGAAGTCCCTAATCAGCCATATCTGGCGTCTGATCACTATCCTACAACTGATGTACGACCTAAGGAAGTCTCAGAAGCATAGCTATGAAAGATAAAAAGAATACCTTAGACCAGTAATATCCATGATTGATAAAAAAGGAGTACAAAAAGGAAACAGGAGAAAGAAACACTCACGTTTTACAAAACATGGCTACACGGCCCGTATAAACTCTAAACAGTGTGTACTTACTCTCTTCCCATGCCCGAGTCTCCTTGCATGGCTAACCCCCACGGTCTTCTTAAACTGAGACTACACAGCGTGTTCCCAGTGGGGACGGCGTGTAGTAGACAAAGTTTAAATGACTTGTGTTGTTAGTTACATGACTAGTTACACGGCTGAGACTACAGGGCGTGTTCCGAAGAAACTCAGAGTGTACTTGATGATTTTTGGCGACCCGTGTTGTTTGTGACACAGTCGGGTACATGAATGAGACTAAACGGTGTGTTCCGAACAAACACGACGTGTATAGGAGGATATAACACCATCTCGTGTTGTTCGTGACACGAACAGGTACCTAGAACAAGGCTACATGGTGTGATCATACAAAACACGACGTGTATTACACGAGCTTCCCCAACATGTGTTGTTAGTGACACATCTAGGTACACGGCTCACTACTATATGGTGTGTACCTACCGTACACGGTGTGTTCCTGGAGATTTTTCACAACCCATGTTTCAATTCACACTGCCAGTGACACGGTTTAAAAACTATAGTTCGTGTATATATAAGGTACACGCTATGTATTCTGGTTTTTTCCGGGAAGTAGCTCTAAAACTACACCGAAGCCCAGAAAACACTGAAAAATAAGCATGAAGGTTCCAAATTCTGATCTTTGAGGGCCCATGATCCCCATGAATCAAATCTTGGACCTTCTACATATCATATATAAGGGAAACAAGTCAATGATCCACCATGTTTCGATTCATGAGGGCTCATAACACCTCAAGCACCAAAATTTTGGCGTTAATTTAAGCAAGTTACAATAAAAACAACTCTATAAAATTGAAGGGATTCTATAAAATAATCTATCACAACTGAATGAATAATCTACAGAACGTCTATCACAACAACATGCAATTGCTAATGCACCCAACATGGAATGGAAAGAATGCATGGCATGTGATTTATTACAAGTTCCTATATGATGCATGAGATGGAATACCCTCATCTCATCAGGCTGAGACAGATATAGAACCAAAATATCAACAACAATAACAACACATGCATGTGAATCACTCAAGGTGAAATCAGATCAACTATAACATAGGAAAACCAGAAAAATGTAATAAGCAAGGTAGATTGGATTTTCCCTATACACGAGTTAGTTACTCCCGAGAACAGCTTAATACCATGTACTGAATCCATCCTATCCCTGGATAAAGGCTACAAACAGTAAATCACGAGAAAAGAAACCCTTTGATACAGCTTTGTAACATCTCGGTTCCATACGCCACCCCGAGGTGCCCCGTACCCGGTTGGTCACATGGCCTCAAGCAAATTTTCCCAAATTCCAGATGTTGTCGACTAGCAGCGAGGGCCTTGGTTGTGTTAGTGGGGAAACTATTCGCTCATTGGAAAAGTACACAACAAAAGAAAAACAAATAGACAACAGAAGAAATCATAACCATTCATACATAGTAAACGATAAACAATGGAAGACTAATAGTAAACAGCTATAGCACTGACATATATTTATAAAATGATGCATGATACATATGTCTAGGAATGCATGAAAACATGTAAAAATTCAGAATAAAATACTAATCCAATGTCAAAAGGAAAACAGGTAAACTCCTCAGCATCACAAGCCATATCTTGGTCCCATGCTCTCCAGCTCCACAACAAGTCAAGTGCCTGATGTAGAAGGGTGCATTCCCTTATCTATACCTGCAACAATATAGTCTATTTGGGCCCAAAAGCATGGCCCAAACAGGGTTTGATACAAGTTGCCAGTAGGTAACCACCCAACGATCTGTGCATAATAGTCAGTGAACACATGGCATGTAAAAGTACATGAAGTAGTAAACAGGAAAGCACACAGCAGCTAAAATCCATAGTGTCCAGCATATAAAGTACACAAGTAATAGCCAAATCAATATGTAGAACACCAGGTAACCCCCTGGGTAGTTCTCACAGCATTACTCTTATGGTTCAACCTACAAGTACTAGTAACCCTCTGAAAGGCATACACGGTCTCACCACTCTAGTTAAGCTAAAGAAAAGAATCTCTGAGGAAGCACTCACCGTCAATTCCACCTATATTCTCATATCATACTGAAGGCTCTCTGGGGAAGCACTCAACGTGTCATTCCCCTTGTGCCCCGCGTCGAGGAACTGAAGATTTTCTGAGTAAGCACTAATCGTCGATTCCCCCTTTTGTCAAGCATCGAATTAATAAGACACTCTAGAGAAGCCCTTACGTCCATTCTCTCTATAGACCACTACACTAGGTTCTCACAGCCCTGTGTAAAACAAACATGAAAAGCTTGCATATCGCCCCAAGTAAACCTCAAGAACTACTTGGATATCATTATAAGGCACAACAGCATAATAGTACAACATATCCACTATCCTACAACTAGGCATGGCTATTGGAAAAAAGACTAACAGGAAAAAAATGCATGGAAAAACATCTAGAGCACAATACAAATTATCCTATTCCCAAGCATTGACCTCTAATCAAGAAATGAAGCAAAGAAGGAAAACAACAGGGGAAAAATAGGAAACACGCAGTACCCCGTTTAAGGGAATTGGTGGAATTGCACAAAATATTCAAAGACTTCCCACAGAAAGTCACAAACCACCTACCTCGATGCTAGGAGATCGATATACTTGAACCACAATGATTGATTCTATTTAGAACGTCGAAGATCTGAGAAAACATCCAAAATGTTGAACACATGATATCATGAGAAATATGGAAAATCATGGAATACGGGTCAAGTAGAAGAGAGAGCTTACTGAGATGATCCCAAGGCAATCGATAACGGCTAAAACGGATATCAGATAGAAGCTCGGGGGATCGGGGAAGGATCACAGCCATACAGGAGCTCTTAGCCGAATGAGACCTAGAAGAAGTTCGTTCTGGCGATTAAATGTGACCCCGAAGCGTTTAATGAAAAAAAGTACACGGCGTGTACTAGGAAATTCCGTACATTGCTTCAGGCAGCTTCCACATCACCCTTACACACCGTGTGTGTAGCCCAAACCCAGCCAACACACAGTCTGTGCGGCTTCAAAGTACACAGAGTGTACTCATAAAGTACACGGCATAAAATTTCCAAATTTCCACTTTTTCCTCAAAAACGACCAGAAAAGAAAAGACATACCTGAAACAAAGATCCGGGTTCTTACAATTAGGTCCATGTCACGACATCAGACATACTTGTCACAGCTTTCAGAAGTATGTATAGCCTATACGAGTACCTGGTTATCTTTTTCAGAGTCCCGAACACACCATATGTCATCATAGATTTAATGAACTAAGTCTTCCTCCCATATGAGTATTCATTTTTGGTTTTCTTTATTGACGATATCTTAGTGTATTCTCACTCCATACCTGACCATGAAACCCATATTTAGATTCACCTGAATACAATATAAGAGTATCAACTATATTCTAATATCAGTAAATGCCACTTTTGGATCTATAATGTCCACTTCATGTGTTATATAATATTTTATTTAAGAGTTTGTTTTAACCTAATGAATGTAATGTATTTAGTTTATTTTGATTAGTACAATAACATCATTGATATTCAGATCATCTTAGGGCTTGTCAAATATTACATATGCTTCATTAAGGGTTTCTCAAACCTCACAGTGCAACATATAGGCATGAAAAATAATGGTTTGAAATTTGAATGGTTAGATTCGTGTGATGCAAACTTTCTAGAGCTGAAGGGAATACTAACCTCTGCACCTATACTGATTCTTCCATATCCAGGTATGTCTTATATATTATAATAAAATGATTCTTGTTTCAATATTGGATATGTTATGATATTTGATGAGTGAGTCATTTTGTATGGTTATAACCATTTTAGGCCTCAAGAGAATAATTACCCCATGAATGACCTCGATCTCTCCATTTTTTCAGTCTTTATTTTATTTGAGACACAATTTATTGGGGTAGTATTTTGTGGTATTCACAGCACATAAAATCTCACAACACATCTTCACACAGTGGAATATAAATTGCAAGCAGTATAGGTGGGACAAGTACCTATTAACATTAAATTTAATGTTTTCGACAGGCCAAGGAAATGGAATTCAATAGACAATGCTTTGAGCCAAAACCAGTCACAGTTAGTTAAAGAAACCACTAAAAACAGAATATTATGGAATTATTCTCTGAGATGCACAATGAGTTTCGAGAAACACATGGTCAAAATATTCTCTCACACTTAGAAATGAAATATAATATTCAATAATGAGTATGGTCAAGACAACTATCAGATCATGAAGGCCTTGTCCTATGGGAAACAATCCTTGATGATGATTCTTCTTTGGGTTGGACAGTCATTGGGGATGATACTCTATTTTTCAGATGGTGTGTATGGGTCCCAAGAGACATCATGGTGGATCTTATAAGGTATTTTCATCCCTCAATATGGTATTTCACCCTGAGGTCACAATAAATATTTCAGTATATATAATGCCAAAATTAGTGTCCTAGAATGAAACATGAGATAACCATTTTCATCAGGTCATATTCCACTGATCAGTATGAGAATGAGTAACATCAACATTCAACATGGATTCTTCAGGCGTTGTCCATTCATGATTGGAAATGGGGTGGTGTTATGATGGAATTCATGACTAGTCTACCAAGATCCCCTCGTTGAAGAAACACAGTGTATTTTATCATTGACCATCTTACATGGGTTTCACACTTTGTTATTATGTGAGAGACCTTCTTTATAGACCATATAGGAAGTTCGTACATCAAGGTAGTTGTATGTCATAACGGATCATATCAATATATCAGTTCTAAAAAATATGCTCATTTAAAATCACAATTTTGGGTCGGTATACCATTGGACTTGGGTATACTGGTACATTTGAGAATGTCCTATCACACATAGACTGATGGACAAATAATGCGTACAATTATGGTGGTGGAGGATTGGATTTGTGAATACATTGTCGACATCGGGGATTACTTGAAGAAAAAAAATTTCCTAACCAGGTTTGATTATAAAAATAGCTTCCTGGATACCATTGAGATTCCTATCTATGAAGCCTTTTATAATAGGCCTTATCTCTTACCTCAGGTCTGGGTAGATGTAGGGGAAGTAGCTATGCTTGAAACTCATCCTGTGCCGGAGACATTAGATTACATCCATATGATCCTGAATATCATGCTGAAAGCTCATTCCATGCAGTATTCTTAGCCCAGTAGATGTTGGACACCTCTTGAGTTCATGTTTGGAGAACGAATTTTCATGAAATCCTCACACCGGATGCGACATAGACATATTTGGAAGTAGGATAAGTTATTACCAAGATTCGTTGGACATTTCATGGCTGTGAAGTGGATTGGACTAGTGTATTATTAATTGGTACTCCCTCAGAGATAATAGTAATTTCATGATTTATTTCATTTATCTCATCTTCAACAGTATTATCCACAGACATATCACATCATTCAACCTAACGAGGTTGAGCTGGATATTGATTATTCCTTAAAGGAGTATCCAGTGTGTATAGTTGATAGGAGTGTGAAGACACTATGAGGAAGGTTTGTTCCTCTTTTACAGATGCTATGGAAGAATAACCAAGTATTGGATGATACCTAGGAAAAGGATGCTGATATACAATCCCAATGGACATAGAACATTCTAAAAACAACTTATTACCCTCAGAAGGACAGCTCAGTGATGAGCTATTATAAGGAGGGGATGTTGTAATGACCACTCTTTTTACCATTTTATAGATCAATCTTACTTTTTAAATATTTAATTTAGTCACGATAAAGTTATACTAATACATAGGTAAGTCCCAAAGAGTGTCCACAGATGGTTCAGATCCTGGAGGTTCAAGAAAATGGGATTCAAGATGGGCCGCATGGTTAGTTTAAAACATGTGCACAGGCTACGCGGTTTGATTAAACCGGTTGCTTTCGATAAGGGAACACGCATGTCCTTACGGGTTATATGAAATCATGTGGGACTAGGATCATGTTCATCCTTCTTGTTGTATATGGGTTATATATTCATAACACATGGTTTTCACGTGATTTGTAAGCCATGCAGATTGGTTATTGGGAAAAATTTATCATTAACCCTCTTCAAACATAAATTCTACATTTTTTCATTTCCCCGACCTCTTGAAGGAATAACCCATGTATCTCCTCCTCCCTAAGCACTTTCCCTATCCAATCATAGATTTCATAGAGTTTATCCATTCAGTGTTAGATATTTGATCCAAGTGAAGTATTAGAACCCCTATGGTAGGGCTCCCTAGTCTCTCTACTCATGTCTATGTTCTTCATTACATCTATTACACTCTTTGGTTTTAGGCCCATATGACCTCTTTTTTGGGTATTTGATGGAAACTAAGATCTCTTCCAACCTACATTGAATCTAATGTAGATATCATATATAGATTTGTCTATGAACCAAAGGTAGGTGGTCACGTACATTTCCATTTTAGTTTTGGTTGATTCATAATTTTTAATCATGTCAGGGATCATCCTTTTCCAGGATACTTTGGGGTGTTGATTTCATCATGTCTAATTGACCATAGTGTGTTGAAATAGAATAATAGAATCATGTTAAGGGGATTATATATCACATATTCTGTAAAATGTCAACCCAAAGGGTGTGCCAACTAATTTTTCCATTTCAGGCTAATTATCCAAGATGAAAAAATATTTTAGTGTATTCTAACAAGAGTTTAAATTGAATTTACCCCTGTATCACATGTATATTTATGATACTAGTACACCCTATGGGTGTTTGGTCCTCATAATAATGAAATTTCCCAAATGTGTATGTGGTTATTTGATATGACCTTTTCCAACGATTCTTATTCTTGCAACTAAAATTTTTCTTTTTAGTAAAATTGGATTGTTGGATTGTATTGGATGGATATGGTGAGATGTATTAAACTTATAAATGAATTTGTTTTGATGGAATGTTGTCAAGGGATGGAAGGGCCTTGACCTAGTTGTGATTTATTAGAAAGGAATTACATGAGTCATTTGTTTATTAAGGGAACTTGATATAAGGGTGGTGAACCCATGCATTGACCCTTCATTGTTTAAAAATGGTAAATGATATTTGGGATGCCTTGAATGGTTAAGCTTATGGAATATGTGTATGGGTTGGAGAAATTCATACTGTATGCTAGTTTATTATATGTGTATGTGTGGGATGAATTATTACCCTATTCCATCTAATGAAATATGTTTACTATGGGGAGGAATTCTTACCCCACTTCATTTATAATCTCTATACGTGTATGGTTGGATGGAATGTTTACGACATGCCAGTGAAAATCTTTATATAAAATTAGTAATGAGAGGCATTCCTAAACCATTACATCTATAAATATATAGTGACTTGATCTGATATACCAGATGTAATCTGAATCATGTAGACTCGCTAGGAATCATTTATCAACTTGAGTGGGAGGTTATTATTTTATTTTGGATTTTTCTACTTTCATGTTGTTATCTTCACAATGTTTACTTATGAGTGTTGACTCGGATTACACATATACATCGTCTGTAGTTTTTTTATTAATAATTTTACCTCACCTCCTACTCGGGATACCTTCAGTGCCTAGAAAGACTATTTTCTAGTAGGTGTGGATATATCAAATTATCAATATTTAGGATGTTGATTTTTATTACTTATTTGGAGCATTGGAGTAGAGGATATGTCTTATGCTCAAGATGCTACGAAGAAGATTTTTTATTTTGTTAAATTTTTCATTTTAGTTCAGCATACATGTATATTTTATTCTATTTCCTTTTGTACTAGCATTCCAGGCCTAGATATTTTATCAGAAACATCCTATTAGGCCTTTTCTATTTTATTATGTTATTTAATTTTCCACTGTATTTGTTTATGCTTCCACTATTTACTATATATGCCTGAATTATTTTGATTCTGTTGTTCTTTATTATATGATTCATTTATTATGTACTCTTAAATGGGGGGTAAAATCACTCTAATGTTCTACCTTCACACCCCTACAACTAATCTTCATCATCTATCTTATATGGATATGCTCCAAGAGTCATGTTCACAATCGAACTCAGGTCATGGGTTCTGTGGAATCCAGGTCTGCAACGACACATAAGAATCCATTAATTTTTTAGTATATTTAAATATGTCGAACCTTTTATGGAATTATAATTAGTTAATAGATGATTTGGGGGTGTTTGGGTCTTGTTCGGATCACAGAACCACATATAATAGAAGGAATCACTTGGCAGTATGGACAATAGAAATCTTACATATCATCCAACACACTATCCCCTCACCGATATGGGAGTTCTAGAGGTGAAATGGCATGCACAACTTACCATAACTGTTTATAATGGTCCCTACATACATTTATATACCTTGACAACTTTTAACAGAGTCGTGAATAATTTTTTTTGAATGATTAGTCCAACCACACACAAGAAACCAAGTGGGGTAACTCTATGGGAAGTGGGAGGATAAGAGTTGTTACACGGTTTGCCCAAAAATTCAAGGAATGATTTTTTAGGGTATGTTATTCTTTCCCTTAAAAAACATAACTTACCCCTCCTTCACTTTTACTAGTATAGCCTATAAAATTGAGCCTCCACCATCTTATTGATTGATCCCAATGTATATCTACCTAGATTCTTAGATATAATCATCATCCATGGTCTAATTTAACTTCTATTAGACTCATTGTATTCCTCTATATAAGCTCTTTGAAATTTATAACAAGTTATCCATTCATCCTTCCTTGGATGTCATTATATTAAAGTAGGAAAATATGTACTATTTTTTTGGTGATGATTAATTATAATATTTTCATTCGATCTAGGAATAAATAAGGGATGATATTTTATAGGGAGAGTCATATGGGCTCAAGGTATGTGGTATATGAATTTTTCTTAAACCATCATTACTTTATAAAAATCATTTATTGTGCACATTTATAAATCACCAGAAATGCTTATTTAAATTTATATACCCTAGTTATTGTCAATATAATTATATTATAAGACACATGATATATAATATCATCACTTCATTGGTTGTTGGAACCTCCACTCCATCCACCCCATGTTGGGTGTGACCTCATATATGGCATTGTAACCTAGTATGAGTTTACCTTCACCACTACATGGGTTAGTGAGACATATCTTTAATAATGTTATCTGTTTTAATAAAAGAAATTACTCATCAATTGTTATAAAATGTATATCCCACTTCATCCTTATATGGTACGTTTTCCAAATTAATAAATAAACCTTTAAACTAGAAGGTGGAATGAAAATTTAAATATATCAATTGGCCAAGGTAAATATCATTGAATGGTAATTGGATTCCTATCCATATATTTATTTATCATGGTTATAATTTTTAATGAAATGGAATAAAAGTGGAATATAAAATTAATTTAAAAAATTGTTTCATGGTTTTTTTCCTTCTATCCTTGTTTGAAAGGAAATGGAATGAACATTATAAGTTATCATATTGAATGAGTATTATATGGATTGAATTGAATAATGAATAATGTATTGTGTGCCTATTTCATAGGTACATTTTATTATTATTGGATTTATATAATTGAGAATGATTTGGATTACCAATAGAATATCTTGAGCCCTAAGAGGATTCCATTATTATTTAAGGAGTCAGTTTCTAAGAGTGGTAACCAACATAAACCATTATTCTTATCTATTAGAGGATTTTGTACATGACATTATAAGATCCCTTCGTTATATTATAGATATTAGGATGCCTAGGTTATTTTATTTTTTATCCATATTTATGTCTTTGGATACATGGTTCCATGGATTCACCATAGTAGGTCCAATATTTCATATTGTGATTACGTTGGCAAGATCCTTCTAATCGGTTAGAACTACTTATAGAGGAATTCCAATTATGATTCCCCTTGGATTACACTAAACCATATTACTTCTAGACTACATGAGTAACAATTATGAGTTTTCCAACCCCCAAAGTCAAGGACTTCCTAGTTGTACCTTTGTTCCTATTTTACTATTACCAAGATACTTGTCAGTGTTGTTTACATAACACTTGACTATTCTATGTAAATTGAATTTAGATAAATTAATTAAATGATCTCATGTAAATTGAAATTACCAGCTAAGGATGAAGTAGGTATGATTTATTATTCTATAATACATTACATAAATATATAATTTCAAATTATTAAAATATATTCATAAACTGCATTGTATAGACATAGTTGGTGGTGTCCTATAGTGATTTATCTAGAAATATATCCAAATCCAATGATTATGATTCATAGGAAGAAAATATGTACGCATTTTTTGATAAGTTTAAGTATCCTACATTGGAAAAATTATAGTATTTCATACATTATAATGGAGCTTTGTAGAATATGACATGGCCATTGATCAGTTTTCTTGAGAGTTTTTTTGATTCATTTTTAATTTCTAGTATAGAATATTCTGCTTTCATCCATGTATACATCTTATCTTGTTTATTAGAGATATCTAATAACGTTATCATTATTATCGTATTATTCAATTTCTATCTTTTTTGTATTATTTTTTTCTTCTTGGTTGTTTATTTTTACATATATTGAGTTATTTATTATTATTGTTCCCCTGCTATTTTATCTTCTTAGTTTACCACAATGATACACTCTTACATGATATAATATTATCCCCAAAAACACACTTGATGTACTCAATACTAGTTGAAAACCTCTATAAAATAGGTAGGTGATCATTAAGTGATGCATCCCATCAGCTTTGGGCACAATTTAGTGGATCCTAGGTCGAGGCATTGTTGTTGGACCCTGAAACACTTTGAGGGTGGAGGGGTTAATCGAGGTGTCAAATTATTCTTTTAATGTGATATATCATGTTACCACATAGGTATAAACTAATTAATCCTATATGATGGATTCAATCAGCAATAAAACATTCACCTGGAGAATAAAAAATATAACAGTTTCACTTGGTTCACCACAAAGGTCTAGTCTGTGGAGCATAGACTATAAAAATTCCTTCATACAAAAATAAAATAATCCACATTTGTTATTGAATTCAAGATTATATAAATAGTAACACTTTTCCAGAAACATTTCCATTTAATTATTTTACGGATAGCATGATTCATACCTTGGAACACTTCCATCAACTCCCCTTAGCTCACTAACTTGGGTAAAGTCTTAATCATTTAATCAACTTGATGGCCACTTCAATATATTTTCATTGAAGTATTTTTTTCATATATATAAAGAGACACCTCTTGCATCAATGTATGGGATTGATGAACATTGAATTCCTTGTTCACTTATTCCAGATGTTTAATATTTCCATGCATGAATCTCCATCGTGATGATCACTAACATTGCAATGCAATCACCCTTCGTGGAACAAACATGATTCTTGAAGCTCAGTGATCCATAGCAATGTACCCCATCATCACAAAGAAATTTTTTTCCAAATAATTGGAATCACCCAAGAAATAACATGTAATTTCTAGATGATCATGATCATATACAAATCCATATTCACGGAGCTCCCTTTCCTTCTTGAAATCCTAGTGATTTTGTATTTTCTCTGGCAATTTTTTTTAATCATGTGTGGGGAGCATTAAATTTATAGGATCACCTGTTCATGATGCTCCACCACCTATAGAGGATTTTTTCATTTTTTATAAAACATATTTAGGGGACTCCTACATTCAGAAAGATTCCTTTATATTTTTCGTTATCATTAACATCTTCATCAAAGAATCATGCACTCATGATGATCCAAATATCATAATAATATAAAACATCATCAAATTCATGATACTTCAATTATCAGTATTTAAAAATCCAAGTCTTTGCAACACCATTGACTTTACAGTATTTAAAAAGAGGCAATTCCAAAAAAAACTCCCAAATGAACCCAGTGTGGATTGAAAACAAACACAAACTGAGCAACATATCTTAAGATTAATATCCTTGGTCTCAATAATGTCACCCTTTGGTCTTGCTAGAAATCTACAGATAAATTCAATGAAGTACTATCTACAATCAAATTCAGATATGCAAGAATTAAATAATATAATACTCCATGTCTATGTGAGTAAATATCAGGATAGAAAATAAGAGGGGAAACATGATTTGGGTTTTCATTATTTTAATGATTAAAGATAGTAATTATATTCTCTGACTATTTCTTCATAACACCAAATTTTCTTCTCTGAAAATATCCTCAAAACACTGAATAATCATCATTTTATACTATGACATTCTAATTCCACCCTTTCTTTTGTTATTTTTTCAATTCTAGAATGTAAATTATCCATTCATTTAATTTATCTATACCCAACATTCAGAACCATTGTCACTTTGTACTGTAATATTACTTCTATAGAAAAAAACATGATCATCCAAGTGTGTATTGACAATAAACAAAATTTAGACTCCATTTCCAGTGTAGAACGTCCTCGGTTCCAACAGTCATAATGTGGTATTAGAGATTTATTTTCTCACCTTAATATTTTGAAAAAATATACATGATATTAAGAACACTTTGGGATATTATTATTAGACATGCCTTGTAGTAGCTAACCCATATTCAGGGAAAATAATGAGTTTCCATTTATTGGATTTTTTCTCTATATTTTAATTATTACAGTTGATATACTTTAACAGTTAAGTGAATCATATGGCATGTGATAGTTATTATTATTAGTGTGATAGAGGATTTCATTTTATCCATGGACCATTGAGATCATGTATAGGAAGAATCAATCATTCATCAATATAATCATATAGATGTCATATTACCTTCCAAATATGTGTGTCTCATTGCATTTATTGCTTTCATTTCTTTTTATGTTTGAGTGGTCCATGGTTATTACTTATTATTATATTTCTTACAACATCAATAGGGTATGATAATTTGTTAATTAATGTTTCATCATCAGTATAAATAGTATTTCGATGTATAGTTTTATGTTGGAATCTTAAATAGTTTCATTCTTCCCATGTCAAATTTGTACCTCTCGTTATATTTTATGGACATTGGATTTGATTGAGTGACTACCAGTTCCAATTTATGAGGTGTATGGGCCCTCATAGATTTTAAGGGGAGCAATAGTGTGTCGATCCATCCTATAATACCTATTAAATACTGATACTGAATGTAAATATGGTCAAATAAAAATAAAATGGGTGTCAATTTTAGGTAAAATTTTAATGGGCCCTTATTCATTAATAATTTTTGTCCATTTAAATAGAACTGTGATATTTTTATAAAAGGGATTGGAAAATGTAAATGTAATTATTAATATATAAACGCTAATGATTTATTTTAAATGATGAGGCAATGTGTAAATATACCTTCACCTACAGGAACCCTAATAAAATAAACTGAAACACTTAACAATACCTTGGTCTTCTATGCTGGTAGTTGGGTATTATACCTTGGTTAGTGAGACATTTTCCTTATGATCTATTTTTTACTAGAGTTTATATCTACATTCAATCATTTTTTGAGGTTTATTATTTTAATTTTTAAAGGAATAACACTAATACATCATATAGTCATGTGTTAGGAGGGTGGTTATGATAATGCAATAGAGGTGGTTGGCCTTGAGTGAAAAGAAATTCCTCTAGTAGTTCCACCTGAGGATCCACTATTTTTTGTGTGTTGGAAATTAATGCTCAGTTTCATGGGGGTTTTCATTGTATTATGTAGTCCATTCATGGTTCTCTAAGACCTACAACTACTTTGTCTCGTCGGACTCATGTGTTTAAGTAGTGGTATCCTCCCAGAATTTTGGGTGATGGGGCTTCATATGTCGATGAGTCATGGGGGTATACCACTCTTTCTATCTATAAAATGTACATACACCTCTCAACTGTAGGACGAATCTTTCCACCTTCATGCTACATGATTCGATGAAGTGTTGGTCGTATGTTATTACTCTGGTTAATCATTTTCAAGGCATGGTCTTGGAGAACATAAATACTACATTATATGATTAATTTTCCCCTTATACATTGAGAGATAACAAGCATAATAGGTCATGCACTTGGATAATGTTTATGATAGTATCATGGACTACACATAAGGTTTTAATGAGTTACAATGATTTTAAACACTTCTATTGCTTTTGAGATAACATGAGTGATATGATTCAATGATGGGATAATGTGTGAAATATTCTTGCAGGTGAATATTATTCAGATACATACCTTTTTTGAGATCATAAATAAATTTCTTATCCCTTGGAAAAAAATAAGAGAAGTAGAAATTACTTTGAACAGAGGTTTAGAGATGAATTAGAGAAGTATTACTTCTATTGTTAAGAAGTGTAGCCTTGGGGATTCTCGTTACATTAGTGGAGGTTGGAGTATCAGCACTAGAAGTACCACTATATTCCATCAATAGGGATGGTATGGGTATCAGAAGCATCATTGTGATAGACACTATCTATAGTGTATTGAATGTCGCTATAGAGGACATCCTATATGATTCTTCTAGACTATTCAACATACTTCTAGTGGAAGAGGATCCTCGCAATATTTTTCTTGTGGGTATGGTTCAGTTGTGGTTCATCATGTATTGAGTAGGAGTTATACCAGAAGAACTGGATGAGGAGCTGGTAATGGCTATGGTGTCCAGTCTTCAAATTGTTAGGCTAGTACATTTGTAGCTTAGGGTATTAGATCAAGATAGTTTCATGATTTATAGTTGATACTGGAGGATTAGAGTGTGTAACCACCTACTATATAATGTAGGGTTATAATATCATAATCTATTATATATAATTTCTTTGATAGAGGTTCTACCCACACTCTTACCTCTCAATCAACCATAGAATTCCTTGGAATGTAAATTTAGTGTTTTATTTGTGCAAAGAACCTGGAAATACCATTTATAGTACTATTAGATGGAATACTGTAATGAAGGTTCTTAACAATGAGGTAAAAAATTATCCCTTCATATGGTACATCTTCATCCTCCATATGGTTTGCCTCGTTGTCATTCATGGAATGAATTTTTTGGATCCCTAACATGTCTACGTGGTATTTTATAATTGCATGGTATTTTTTACATCACTAATGTCTAGTATATATCTTCATGAGGGTGATTGGAATATCTATTCTAATCAATATGGACTAGAGCATAATGCGGTAGGTGGAGGGTCCATCCAATTTTACTGTCTTTTCACAGAGGATCATGAAATACATATGGTAGATTTTCTCTCACATAAGATTATTTCAAGGACATATTTCAGAATTATTTATATTTATTACCTCTTGATTGATAGGTACAGTTCATGACTGATCATATTCAGGGAGTAGTGTTAGTTTCTACTCCACCTTATAAGATGGAACCCACTGACCTCCCGGATCTCAAGTGATAGTTATAAGAGTTGGTGTCTAAAGGTTTTATCCAATCCAAAACATCTTCTTATAGATTACCCTTGTCTCTTACAAAGATTTTTGTTGTGTAAATTAATTAAAATGGTGAATATTGAATTTTGAACCTCCATACAATTAAGAACTAGTATCCACTTTAATGACTAGATGATCTCTTAAACCAGCATCGAGGATTTATGATATACTCAAATATCTACTTGAGATATTTCTATCATCATTTGAAATTAATTCCTTGATATATATATATCATAAAACATTCTAAATTTAGTATATTTTATATGATTATGTCAATACATAGTTTGGTTTTATGAATGAACCTTCCATTTTCGTGGCTTTGATGAATTGGATTTTTCATCCCTACATGGATTCCATTATTGTGGTTTTTTTTGGACAATGTCTTGGTGTTTTATCATAATCATAATGTCCAGGATAAACATCATGATATCATTTTTAACACACTAAAACACCTTCACGTTTTTCCCATGATTTCAAGGACTCATTACTGGATTAAAAATTTGGATTCTTGGGTCATATTCTTTCTAAATCACGAGTTTCAATTTCCCTAGAGTAGGTGAGTTTTTAATTACCTTGGAGGAGCAGAATAATGTTTTTTTACATATGGTGTATCATGGGGATGTATGGTTATTATAGGAATTTCATATTGGATTAATCATACCATGTTTTACCTATTTCTATAATTATAAATAAGGGTGTGAATTTAATTTGGTATGAAGAATGTGAGAAATCTATTCCAGATATGAAGGGAAAGATAACTTTAGCACTGATTTTGATTCACCTTGAGCATATAAGAAGGTATATAATATTCATTGATTAATAATTCATCATACTAGGTGATATATTTATGTCATAGGATTGAGTTTATGCATTCATGTCTTTCTAACGGAATCCTCAAGACAAAATTTACTAGAAGAATAATCTTGATATAGCATATGTTGTCCATGAATTATGCTACTTGAGAAACTGTTTTATTGATGAGAGATTTCTAGCGTATATAGACACCAATTTAGAATTTTGTATCTTTAGGAAATGTTTCTTAATTCTCAGAAATTGTATATGGGTTGAATACATTTACACCATTGAATTTGAGCTTGCATATATGTCTGTAATTGGTAAAGCAGTAGTGGATTCCCTAAGTTAGAAATCTATTGATCATGTCGTATTGGAAGCCTGCAATGAATGAAAATCTGTGGCCATTTTTTATAAGTAGTATCTAAAGATCAATGAGAGTCACAAGTAGTCATATCTCTTATATTCAACAGTTACCTCTTCCCTCCATGATAGGGTGAAGAGATTGATGTTTTTATATCCCAGAGACTTGGTTCTCCAGGAGAGTATTTCTATTGAGAACCCACATTTAGACTTTTCTGTTGATGGATATAGAATCCTATATATACAAGGATATATCAGGGTTCCTATGGATATGGTACATTGAATAATGTGAGATTAATACACATTATAATGGGTATCTCATCTAGTGATATCTCAGATTTATAGATATATGTGACGCCAGAATTGGTGGTCGGGGACGAAATGTTAGATAATAGTTTTTATCACTAGGTTTTACACCACTCAGAAGGTAAAGGTAGTGCACTAGTGATCTTATAGATTATTACAAAAATATACATTCCAAGAATTTAAATGGTATGATGTTGAAATGGATATTATTGTTGGATTAATGAGGTCTCCTTCAAGTAGATATGTGGGTTGGGTTTTCCTATAGACTAAAGTATCCCAATTCATTACTATAAAGGATACATTCATAGTTTATCTGTTGGGAAAACTACATGTTCATGGTAATATATATATATATACATGGGTTTTAGAACTATATCATTGTGAATAGGGATTCCCATATCTCAATAATGTTATTATAGATGTTACAGAGAGATATGGGAACACAAGTGCTTTTGAGCGTAGATTTTCGCCCTTAGATCAAAGGAAAATTGGAATGGATGATATAGGTATTAGAGGACATGCATCATGTTTTCTTGATTTCAGTGGTTTAATTGAGAATAAAAAACATCCCTTCTAGTTTTACTGTAATAATAGATTTCATGGAATGACTGAGATTGATCTGTTTTTTTCTTGTACAGTAGATCATTCTGTTCTCCCCAATGTAGGTATGAAGTAAAAAATGCATCTATACGAGGTCATCTATTCATGCATGATACTTCAAATAAAGTATAGCTAATCAGGGAATGAATACGTTCTGATTAGTCTACACAAATATTATATTCCAATCACCATGAATGTACTATGGAGTTTGAGGTTGGGGAATTAATATTCTTGTGAGTCTCACCAAAACAAAGGAATTTTTGGATAAAACGTAATGTTAAGTTGTCTTCATTAATATTAAAGACATTTAAAATCTTGGATAGAGTCGAGTAACTAGATTATTAGTTGAAATGTTAGTAGAGGTAATCATCCATGTATGAAAACATATATGATTCACAGATTCACCATTATCATTTCAACTCATCACATACTATTTATCCCAATGTGGATGAGCTGGTTGTTGATGCTTTATTACAGGAGTATTCTATATGCATCATTTACCTAGGGATGAAGGATCTCTAACGTGAGTCTTACACATTATTATGGGTTTTATAGTTGAATGGCCATGTACATAATAATAGCTATGAGTTGGAGGTAGGTGTACCTGTTCAGAAAATGATTTTTTTCTAAGATATCATTTCACCAACCCTATAAGGTGAACTCATGGAAGAGTTCCTTAAATGGGGAATACTATAAGAACAAGGTATTTATATTCGGCACATATCCATTAATTTTCTAGATAATTATATATCACAGACCAGTTTTGGATGTCTAATGAAGTCATGGATGTTTTAGGATTTTTTGGGGACTATTAAATAAATATAACCCTAACCAATGGAAGTAATCCCAAGGCATCACTTTTAGTAGTAGCTATGTTACCCTACCCACACAGCTTCCCCTAATCTAGTGTGTATTTTTTGAGGGGAATACACGGGTTCAATACTTTCCCTAACTAAGTTACTAGTATTGAAGGACATTTCAAAATCCTATTCAACTTTTAGTATGGCCACACATCATGTTTTTTCGTGATTAGTCAAATTGTAAGCATGAAAACGTGTGGGCCCCTCCTTAGGTAGTGGGAGGCCCACACATGGCTGACAGTTTGGCCAACCATTTGGCCAAACCATAAAACCAATGAATTATTGGGTGAAATTTTAATTTCTCCTTTAAAAATATATTTTCCTATCCCTATTTCTCTTTCACTCATCGATTAGACATAATTGGGCCTTTCCCTCCCATTTAAGGCTATTAAGCTGTCTCTATCTATGCTCATGGATGTCATCACCGTATATTTTCTGATTTAAATTCCATTAGTCTCTTTGAATTACTCTTGTTAAGATATTTAGTCTATAAGCTACATTTTTCATTTCTACTTCCCTCAATTAGGCTACATTAATGCACAATCCTATACCCTATTTTCTGGGTTTTGATCCATTCATCCATTTTCTTCTAATACAACACAAAATAAAGGCGGATATTGGACGAGATGAGGTTTATTTCCCAACGGTAGGTGGTATTTTTCTTTTTTCTAAATATTTATGTCGATTTAAAAAATTTCTTCATTGTTCCCACCAAAGATTCATCGAGATATTCATATTTAAATTCATATTACTTTCTTATAATCAATATAATTATATTTTCATTCCCTTATTATATATTATCATCACATTTTTTTGATATTGGAATTTCAACACCATCCACCCCATGTATGTTGTGGCCTCTTATATGTCTTTATAACCTTAGATTGGTATATATGTGAAACTATTCAGGTGATCTAGACTTTGGCTTAATTAGATCAGTATTTTAATCTAATAAATGAATTTTCAATGATTTGAAGATGTATAAAACACATGAACCTTCTAAAGTAAGTGTTCCAAATTAATCAATGAAATTAAAAATGGGTAAATTTAATGTATATTTATATATATCACTTTTCCTAATTAATTTTGATTTTATGATATTTGGTTTCTTGTCCATAACTGTTCAACACATGCTTAGGAAAGATAAGTTAATGGACACAATAATTTAACAAGGAATAAAACTAATTTTTTTTTCATGTCATACATAGACTTATCACCTCGTATGAAATTCAATAGAATGATCTTTATGAATTATAAAATTGCATGTGTATTAGATAGCCTGAACTAAAAAATGAATTATGTATAGGTTGACTATTACATATGGACATTGTGTCTTAATATGAGTGTTCAGACAAGTGTCATCCTTGGATTCCAAATGGAATTCATTAAACAACCAAAGAATGAAATTCCAATTTGAGGAACCTTTTTTCAAGGGAGATACCTTCCCTGAAACATGGTCCTTAACTATTAGTGGATTCTGATCATTACATTGTAGGATCACATTACTATCATATAGACATTAGGATTCCTCTGATAAAATACATGGACAAATCTTGATGACATTAGACATGTAGTGCCATGTATTAATATGATTGGGCCCAATAATGATAAGAAAATTTTACCTTGGACGAAATCATTATACATGGTTAGAAAAACTTATAGTTGAATTCCTTGGCTTATTCCCCTTGGATTAATCTTAGACTTCATTACTATTAGACTACATGAGTTACTACAATGAGTTGGACTATCCCTAAGGGGAAGGAATCCTCAGCTATTCGTTGGATCCTCTTTTACTATTTTTATTATTCATTTCAATGTTAATTACATAACATAAGATTATTATATATAAAATTAATTTATCAAAAAATTTATTATGAAATGATGTTGCGATACATTACTATCAGTGAATGAAGCGGGTATGATTTATTATTCAGTATTTCTTTACATATATATATATATATATCTATATAAAATCACACTTTTAGTTTGTATTAATAGACTAGATTGTATAAAATCCGTTGGTGGTGGCCTAGAAATATTTATCTCACACCCTATCTAGGAAGAAAATGGTACTCGGGTATATTATATTTACATATGTGTTGATAATAAGAAGCGTCTTTCTTTCTAAAATTTAATTTCATCCTTTGTTCAAAATGAATCATTGTAGTAGATGATTGGGACAGTGCTTAGGAGAAGGAATAGTTTGTGATGATTCTAATCAAGCCATTGATAATGAGTTTGATAAATATATATTATCACATATAAATAATTTGGGAATTTTTTTTTGAATCAATGATTATTAAATCGGTACATAATTTTTACTTCAACTGAAAATAAGGATAATGAAGGACCTAAAACAATAATCATTTCTATCTTTTATAGAGATAACTAATTTTTAGAAAGATGATAATGTTTATAATTTTATCATATTGACTATTGAGGATCATTTTATAATTGAGTATAATGGATCTTAGGATGAAATTCCAAGATAATTAGAACATAATTTGTCAGAATGAAGTTCTTTTTCTATGATAAATTTAGTAAATATGGCGCAATAGTTTTAAAGAGGAAATGACTATTGTGAAAACGGTCTACAAAAATTTAATGAATTTATATATATGATATTTTTCGTTAAATTTCATTTCTATATATGATTTTTATATTATTTTTTATCCTGTGTTAAAGAGTATTCAACACGTTCCAATTTTCTTCTAAACCAGCACTGTATCATCCTGATATTTTTAAGATGAATGATCATGTTTGATATAATATATGACATCGAAACCCAATATTATAAGAGATTGTAACACTAGAATAAATTATGAGATATTTATTTTTAAATTTCTTCAATAATTTTGATATCTTCTGTTGCATGCAATGTTATATTTAAATGATAGATGATACCCTAAAAATTTATTATAATTTAAACATGACCATTATAATCTAACTATTAAGTCCATTGGTATGTATATGACTAAGTAACATCTAAAAATTATATTTTCTAGACATGTATAAATAAATTTAAAAAGATATATATTTACAACAAATAAAATAATAATTATTTTAAAGAAAATGAAATATATTCTAAAAACATTATTTTATAAACATGGGTTTTCATTTCAAATTGTGAACATACATTAAAAATAACATTTTTAATTTTAGAAAATTAATTTTATAAATATTTACTGCATTTTTTAAATATGTGTTTTTCTCTATTCTTAAAGTGAATTTTTTATAATTTTATAAAAATATTAATTTATATATAAATAGTGAAAAATGTATGTTTTTATTGAAAACTTCCTTTTCTGTAAATAATGTAGAGGTTCTATTTATAATTTAAAATTTTTTAAATTACAGTTTATTTTAAATTCAATTATAGTAAAAATTATTTATTCCAATTTAATCGATTGTATATTCGATATTTATAATTAAACATTCTATATTTATGATAATTTTCTCTTTGGAAGACCACCTTTTCATCGCTTCTGTGTGTATGATAATAAAATAAAACATTCCATATAATTGGGTAAAATTTATTAATTATTTTGATTTTTCATAATTAATATTAGTTAATTTGGTAAATTTAATATTTTTATAATAATTATTAAAAAATAACATTAAATTAATTAACATAGTTAATGTTAACATAAGTCTTTGAGTATTATAGACACAAGTTTTTTTAAAAAAATTCCCTCACATGAAAAATTGTATTTCAAAAATTGGTTTTAGTATTTTGAGTAATTTGCTTAAAATTATCTAATAAGGATAATCTATTTTAGGATTAATGGATATATTATATAAGTAAAAATAATTAATTACATTAGTGAAAAATAAAATGATAAAAGTGAATAAAGTTATAGGATAAGGAATAACATCTTTAAAAATGTGTTATTCTATATGGTGATGATATTTCCTGTGTATAACATCCCTCAATTCCATTATTTATAAATTTTGGAGACACGTAGTGTGATTGTGACACCAGATTATTGAATTGTTTTAGGTATTTTGAAAATTTCCATTACTGCTCATTTATTAATGGGATCTATATACCTCACTAAATCACTCTTATTCAGCCATTTGGGATCACAAAAACCCTAATGAATTTCCTACCCAAAATAATTTTCCACTTAATAGAGACACTTTTATTTCTAAAATATAGAACCCTAAAACTTTAAAAGGATATCCAAAGCTGTTATCTCTTAGAGATGGTAATTTTACTCAGTACTATCTTTATATTTAATTATTATTTTACAACCATAAATTATTACATAAGTATTACAATATAATAACTGCATTATCTAGTATATACCCAGATTTATTTATTTTTTAGGTATAATATTTATCCATCCCACATCCATCAAATGGGAAAAGAATTAGCCAATTGTTTTTATGATGGATTACAGCCTAATGAATTGATATAACTGATTTTCATCAACACATGTCATAGTTGAATATAATAATCGATTTAATGATTATATATAATATTAATGAAATAATTATACTTATTGAGTTATAATATCACATATACCATCTAACTATCCATTCTTTTTAAAATTTATAATGTCTCTCCCCTATGTGGATAACTACTCCCTCATAAATTAATGCGATTCATTTCTAATATGTATTATAAAAAAAATTAATATCGAAAATTTTAATCAATTTTAATGAAAAATAAAAAATCAAAAAAATATGTAAAGTTAATATATCATACACTTCTTTTACATTTCACTCATTAAGGGAATGATATTGTCACTTGTGTGTATGTATGGTATAACATCAACATTAGGCAATGAGATTCATTTTATATGTCATATGTTGATTAATTCTATTAAGGATATATCTAATGAAAAAAAATATTTCTAACATTTATTATCTTATGTATATGACTGAACTATATACTATGTACTATAAACCAAACCCTAATGAAAAAATATACATGAGAAAATAAGGAAATTAACACCTGAATCAATGAAAATAATGAAAAATTATTTTTAAATGTGAGATAAAATGATTTGATATGTTTATATAGGATATGATATACATATATAATTACTTTTACTTAATATGTTTATAATAAGAATATATACATTATATAATCAGTTTGTACACACATATGAAGGAATAAAATCCTAAGGTCTGTGTTTCTTGTCTAACTTTTACATTATTTAGAAAAATACCAAATTAAAAAATTATTCATTTTTGTGGAGAATATAATGTCCCTTTTTATATGTTATATCATTACTATATTTATCCTCATGTTATATAATGTTTCATTTGATTTCAGTTCTTCCAATCGGTTATTGATTTAAATATTAAGAAATGGTGATTGTGTATTTTAGAATGTCATCATTATATTGTATTTTTTAATTTAAATATACCTTGTTGTAATTAAAATATTTTTCTATTGAAAAATCAACATATTTATTTGACCTCTTGTTATTACTCTGAATTATTTTGTTATACTATCACTTTCCTCCCTGTTTAACTTTTAGTTATTGATATTTTCTTAAGATAATCAAAATTTATTTACCTCCTCCGTTTTAAATAGATTTAATTAAAATGTATGTTTAAAAACATTCCTTAATGTTTTTAATATTATAAAAATTATTTATTCTATATATTTTTATCCATGTTTTAATTTTTAAAATAGGTCGAAATGATTATTCATATCATTTCATGAGGCACTTTTCAACATTTATACAATAGTGTGAAAGGATTTTTTTTTAACTTATATGAAAAATAAATAATTTAAAGCAATGATGAACAAATCCTTTTTAAAATCATAATTTATATGATTCAAAGGATATTTTCAATGGAAACTATTTTTCAAATTATTTTCTCAACATTTATCTTAAAAAATTTAAAATAGGGAATATATTTTCATTTAAAATGTTTTTATGGGCTTTTTTATTTCTATTAATCAACAATATCAATATTTCATAATACATATATACATTAGGTATGTTTTGTATTGATAAAATCTTTATCATTTTTCCAAATAATAAATTATTATTATTTTCCTAAAGCCCAATTTTATTACAATTCATTATATTACACTACATAGTTTATGGTTATGTTTATTGATTGTGAAATTTATTAAAATTTTATATCTTATTATTTAAATATAAATGTTTATATTGATTATTTTTAACCCATTAGATTTGATTAATGTATTGTGATTAATATGTGATGGTTGGGAGAATAAATTATAAATCCCCTCATTACATTAGAATGTATCGTGGTGAATTTAGTTGGACTAACTAAATATGGTTTTTCCAAGAGTTTTAATTTTTTTTATTAAAGGTAACGAGAGTATATTTATGATGTTAAGAATTATGTATTTCATTATTATTATATCATATATTTCTTTCTATTTGAATAAATTTTTATTTATAATATCCATTGATCTGTTTTCTGAACATGGGACCATTTATATATAATTTTTTATCAATTATTCCTACCATATTTTTCCCAAGCTATTGTTTAATGGTTCTATGTTTTATTTATTTACATATCTATACTGATTATGTTTTTTCATTCATGATATCATCTACTGTATTAATACTATAATTTAGCATCTAAGCTCATTCCATTTTTATTTTTTCTTTTCACCCAGATACCAAGAAGTGTTTAATGAATGATTTAATAGGATATGACTATGGGAATAATATAATTCTCAATGAAAAACATCTTCTATTTTATGTTTTTAAAATGATATTTTAATTTAATATATATATTTAGTTTATTGTGACTAAAAAAATATCTAATTATTTATGGAAGGATTCCTTATTTCTAGTTCCAATGTAATAATGTCACGCTCAGCTCAGTGCTATTAGGTTTAGAGTATTTATAGTCGATATGAGATAAATTTTAGCAGAAACCTGGTGAACTAGATTTACAATGACCTATATTATGGAATATAAATAGAAATCTTTTATAATTATATGATAACAACCAAATGTATTATTATTGTAGAGATTTTTTAATCTTTGAAAAATTACTCCTTTTAAATATACTACAAGTGGATGTGGTTATAGAACATATTTACTGACGGATACCAACTCTTAAATAGGAGTGTTGGGATTGATTTGAATGTTAACTAGTACATGTTAATGGGACTTACTTCTAACCTAATTTGAAACATCCGAGTGATATTCTTGTATTAATTCAATTTTTCTTTTTAAGATATTATGAAATATTATGAAATTATTTTTATGATTTAATGTCTCCAAAAGTATCCATTTCTATGATTCTTATATTATCAATGTATAATTTTTTCAAATTTTTTTTCATTGGTGTTGGGATTATACATTTTTTGTCATATTCTTATCATATAGTCATGTGTATTATATTATTTACACATGGTTATTAGAAGAAGAAATATTATCTAAATCAATCCAAATTCCCTCATATGAATTTGTCTCATGGGAAAGATAATAAATTTTGAGATATAGCTAAAATAGTTTCAAATAAAATTATAAACATATTGGGGAATTTGACTTGGGTTATGAGAAATAAAATTTTCCATATTGAGAATCCTACTAATTCAACCCACAGTGTAACAATGCTACACCAATTTATGCATTAGTTGTCACAAATATTTAGTTATACTATAAATCCATTTTTACCTACGAAATTCATAATTTCATTATATAATATATTTCACACATTGGGAACGATTGAAATGAAGATAGTTTTCCTTGTAGTTTATAATCTATCGGGAGAACAAGATTAATGATTTCCCATTAATTAAAACAAGAAAAATGAAAAATAAATATAAATCATAGAATAGATAGATTTTATGGTATTTTTCTCCCAAAAGTATTTTCTCTCCATAAAAATTCTCATATGGAGATACAACTCATTATTCCAATACAAAATAAATATTGAAACATTTCTAAGTATGAATCCAAATTTATAAGGGCACAAAACCATGTTATAGACTATGTATAGAATTTAATGACTAATATTGTCCATTTATTTGATGGGTTAATAACATTAATTTTAAGAGAACTATTAACCCCAAAATTCATATCATATGAGGATAAATAATAATTTTATATCAAGAAAGATATATATTATTCCATGTCTTACAGTTGTTAACTGATGAAAGTGAATAATTTGACAGTGAACAAAAAATGGATAAAAGAAATACTGGAAATAAGGATTTCTTGAGTGTAATAATTGTGGAATGAAAAAACCAAGTACATCCTTGAATTTAATGGATGTTTTTATAGGTTTTTGGAGAAAGGATGCCTTTTTGTTTCATGGGAATGAAAAATGGCTAAAATTTTCAACTATAATGACATAAACATTTATAAATAAAACACCTCTCTCATTATAATCAAATTCCATATTAAGTATTTGGGATATACAAAACAGTGGAACTTATTTGGTTTAATTATATCCAATAAGATTGAAAATATTATTAAACATCATTATCAATTATAATATAGTTGTTCTATAGGGATTAAGTGATTCATATAAATATAGGGTTTTAACAAATCAAATTTACACAAACATGTGATGTGATGGACTCAACCAGTATGACCATACAATATGAATCCAATTTATAATAGCTTGTAAGGGTAATAGAATCACAAGGATATTTTGTTAAACCAGTCCAAGCTGAGATCCAATGACTTAATAATGATTGATACCATTTATTAGATAAGTTTAAGCTCAACAAGATCACAACCCAAACCATGTACATCACCCACCCATTACAAGTATCAACATTAAACAACATAACATTGGAGAGTTTTATAATATAGTAAAGGTATATGTATCAAAAAATACTAATATTAATATGTATATTGTTTTTTCAAATATGATAACGTTTATATTTTCTTTTTTTAATAACATTATAAATGATTTTTTTGGTATGATATAACACAAATTCAAATTTTAATTTGTATTCAATTTCAATTTATACATTAATTTTTTTGAATAAATAGATTATATAAATTTAAAAATATTTTAATTAAATATTATTAAAAAAATTTATTAAATATATATCGCCAAATAATTTTAATTAAGTCAAATAAACATTTTTTAGTGTCAAAAATAGTAATTCTATAAAAAACCCAGCATTTTTCAATATATGTTGATTCTTATTTTAAAAGAGAAAATTAACATTTTAGAAAACTAATTTGATAAAATTATTAAAAAAATTATTCTTAACATAAAAATTAACCAATTGTTATTTTTCAAAATATTTTGATACAATCGATTTTTCAAGTAAAAATTAAATACTCTATAAATATATAGTGTGTATTATGCCAACCTAATAACACAAAAGTGAAATAATATATAATATGAGGCTTATAAACAAGAAAATATTTTTTTAAAATTTAAAATAATGTAATTTTATTTTTATTTGATTCATTTTATAAAGAAATTATGAATACACTAAGACCATTAATATAATTTCATTTTTGAAAATTATATCTTTTTGAGTTTTACCCACATCCCAATCATCAGTGTAACTACCCTGGTCTTCATTAAATATTTAAACATGATTTATTACATAAACATGAACTTAATAAAACCCAAAAGATCGACAGGTATAGTGTCTTAAGGGATTAAGAACATTACATGACAACTTAAGACATAAAATACAACATCTTTATTGAAAACATCATTTCCATAACCATATAATTCCTTCATACTTAACATTGCATGGGATAACCTGAGTACATACATAGAAAAAGGGTGATCAATAATGTTTAGAAATGGAGTAAACAAGTCATAAAATCATGAATACAATACTTGATATAAAATAGGCACATCAATGGAGAACATGAGAAATATGAACTTAAAGGCATGATATAACATTATTATCATAACATGGAAACGTGGCAACAATAAAAATTACTTCATCATTAACATAAAGGAATCAGGAAAACACATTTCCCAACATGGTAGAAAAATGTACTAAAAGGAATCAGGTAAAACCTTATCTCAACCTGATGAATCATGATACTAAAAATTTCCCAAAGCATTAGATCGTTATAAGGGTGCACCATTAATGAACATTTTAATCTCATGCTTAAGAGAGTCACATAGATCATATAACATGGATTCATTCAACATCATCATTTATTCCATGATAATCGAATGAAGAATACATATATGAATGCCTATAATCAATATGTATATGTTTATAATGGTAAATACGCTTGATAGATTAATTGGTATGGTATTAACTATATAATGATTTTAATATGGAAAATCATAGTGCAATTTTGATAGCATAACAGCATCACAAGTGGATTTATAAAATGGGTTGATGAGGTAGAAAGGGGTCTCTATGATTTTAGACATGAAATTTTTATTAATGGGATCAAGGATCAAAATATCCTAACTTATGAAATGGAATTTCAGATGCATAATATAAGCGACATTATTGAATGTAAATAAGAAGAGTGAATCCCCTATCAGAATTTTGGCATGGTAATAGGTGTACATTGGAAAGATTAATGAGAATAAAATGGGTATGCAATCATTAATCAATTTTATGGGATTTATGGGGGACGTATTAAAACATACCCCATCATTTGTAATTATAAATAAAAGGGTGTAACAATATAAGGAAACTTGGATAAAAATGAGAATGTAGGGATAGTAAGGATCCCTTGAATGGATGTGTGATTCCAAAGGCATTGGAGAGGATTTTGGAAAGCATGGTGGGACTTGGGAGTACTCTAGGATGTGGATGTTGGATTAATTATGAGTTTCAAGAAGTTTTAGTGAAGATAAATTTGTGATTGGGTGGTTTTATATAGTAAAAGAGGGAAATTATTTATTATTTAGGTTTATGACAATACACACTAAAATATTCAAAACCACAAACCAACCCATTTTTCCCCATGGTTTTGTAGAAAATGGGAGTGTAAAATGTTATTTTATATGTTCTAGGGATGAAGACATTAAATATTAGCCTTACCTATGGAGAGGTGAGTGACACCGTCAATGATATGGATTTAGAATCATAAAATATTTTATACCTTTTGGATAATTCCCTAAGGCATTATAAAATAATTAAAATATAAATAAAATAACATTATTTTAAAGATAAATAACATATTTTTCTGATGATCCATTTTATTGTTTTTATCACATCACGATTGGGTCATTATGTTGTTATAAAACACACTATATATTTTTGTATTACTTAATTTTTAACCAAAAATTTGACTTTCTAAAAAAATTACAAAAATTAATCATTGAAAAATTTCAAAAAACTGATTCAAAAAATAATATTCATTTTATCAATTTTTTTCTATAAATATGTGTATCTTCATCTTTCAAATGAGAACCGACATTTATTAAAAACTGAGGAGTTTTGAGAAGAAACGTTTTTTAACCATAATAAAAATTACACATGACATTATAAAATTTATATAATAATTTATTATTAATAAATTTAATTTGATAATAATAGCTTCTTAAAATATTTAATATTTTATAAATTCATTAATTTCATAAAATAGATTCATTGAATTTAAAAAATACACTCTATTTTTTATCATATAAAAATAGTACACATATCAAACTGGATTCATAATCATTTATAGATAAGTATTTTATATAATCATCATTTATAATAATTTTTTTTATAATATTATTAATAAATAATATTGTATATATTTCTCCAAAGTACAATTTTTACATGAAAAATCAATTTATCATGTTCATTGTTTTTTAATAAAGACTATTCTCATAAACGATTAGATGGATTGAGACTATTATTCAACGAAAGAGATTAAAATATATGTAACTAATAACTTGTTTCATAACCCCTTATAACTCCCACATATGACCTAAGGATAATGTGTAAGATGGTGAAAACTAATGGGGTAGCTCAAATAAAATCTCCTAGCTAGAAATCCATATTAATATGAACATCTAATGTAGGAAATTCTGTTCAATATTAATGTGTTGATACTCATTTTTGGTTGGTAAATATTGATGAACAGTGACTCTATCACCTTTCGCAGCATTGACAAGTGAGATTTTTAATTCCAAAATCTACTAGATGAGGCCATTATCTCATTTTCCTATGTCAAAAGGATGTCATAAAACCTTATATTTGTATTAGTTGTATAACCATTATTCAACAACTATATTATTAACGGTAATGATACATAATGTTCATTTAAACCCAATAATAATTAAAAAATAGAGCATGTGTTTTCTATATCCAGAAGACATAAAATGAAAGGGAATTTTATTCATAAAAGATCAGGTCATTAGAACCTTATCTCCTAAAGGATTTTTCCCTCAAAATTTCCTTTTCCCACACTAAAATAGACGATTGAAACTTTGTCACATCCCTTCCTCCAGTTCAAATATTTCTTCATCAATCTTGTGGTTTATCCACAACACATTTACAAGGGTTATAGCCTTATCTCTTATATATTTTCCCTAAAATCTATGATATTCACCATATTCTACTCATATAAAAATTCATTACAAAATGGTTCCACCTCTGGATTGAGTACATGTAATGGGTCATTTATGTGTATCCTCCTGAGTGATACATGGAATACATCATATACTTCAGACAGGTTTGGTGGGAGGGATATTCAATAGGAAACTACTTTGATGGTATCAATGATCTCAGAAGGGATTGTGTACGTTGAACTAAGCTTTACCTACTTCCCTAATCTCATCATACTCTTCCCTAGAGATATGTAGAGAAATACATATCTCTAAAACCAAACTATAGGTCTTATTGATGGTTGTAAGCGTATCTCGTTTATCAACTCTATGCAGATTTCATTTGCTGTTGGAAGGCCTTGACCATCTCCTCCATATGTCTGACCATGTTTAGACCAAGAAGTTTTCACTCCCCAACACTATCCCAAGAAGCCTGTGTTCTGAACCTCTTCCCATAAATAGCATTATATGGATCCCTTTGGATACTTTATTGGAAACTATTATTGTCAGAGAACTCAACCATAGGATGATGTTGATTTCATCCTCCATTTAAGTCCATTGAACATGCTCTCAACATGTCCTAACATGTTTTGATAGTCTACTGAGATTGGCCATCATTTTGCAGATGACAAGCTGAACTAAAATTCAAATATGTATTAAGAGCGTTTTTGGGACTCTTCCAGAACCTAGATGGGAATCTTATATCTCAATCAGATACAATCTATAGTGATATACCAGGAATCCTTACAACTTCTCTGATGTCTATCCATGTTAGTTTATCAAATAGGAAATCCCCTATAATCAAATTTAAGTTTTCAGTCTTTGTAATATGATCAACAACAACCAAGATTACATTATTTCTTTGGATGTCTTCTGATGTCTCGTGACCATGTCCATATTGATGTTACCCCATTTCCATGTTGTTGTGGGTAATGGTTGCATCATCACTTTAAACTTATGCCTCTCATCCCCCACTTGCTGACATACCAGCCACTTTCATGTATATTCAGTTATCTCTTTCTTCATATTATCCCACCAGTAATGCTCTTGTAGATCCCAATACATCTTTGTGTTTCCTGGGTGGGTTGATAAATGAGAACTCTGGGAATCATATAAAACTTCTTTCATTAACTCTGGATTTAATGGATCACATACCCTTATTCCAAATCTAACATTTCTTCTTCATTAACAATGAACTCTGAGGATTTATAATTTTTTATAGTTTCCACTTTTTTTGAATTCCCATATCATCTTTTTGTCATCCATATAAATTTCCTAATGTGAAGGTTGAGGAATCATTTGTGAATAGAATGATGATATTCCATTATTTATTATCCTCAGGTTCATCTTTATTAAATATATGAATATTAGATCCTGGTTAATTCTCATCAATGATAGAATAGATGGGACCTTTCAAATTATATCATTTGTCACCTTGTTCACTTTCACCATGTAGTAATGGATTGAGAAGTTGTAATCCATGATGTTATCTGACCATACTTGTTGGCACATGTTTAGAGCATTCTGTGTGAATATATATTTTATAATTTTTTGACCCGTATATATTTCACACATTACCCACAGGAGATAATTGTGCCATATTTTCAACACAAGGATCACATTTCCCTAATCCATATCATCTGTGGGATAATTTGGCTCATGAATTTTCAACTACCTTGAGGAATATGAGAAAACTTTGTCAATCTGAATCTACACAGATCCCATTCCCATCTTTAATGTATTGCTAAATACTCCAAAAATATACCCACACGTGGGTAGTGTGAGCATAGGGGTAGTGATAAGCCTCTTCTTCAATGACATGAAGCTTTCTTCAACATTATCATTACATGAAAACATCACTCCCTTCCATGATAACCTAGTAATATGGTTTTCCAATCATGATAATTTTCTCAAAAAATCAGTGATAATATCTAACAAACCCCATGAAGCTGTAGATACTGTCACAAAAGTCATCCATGTCCATCCCTCAATTTATTTTGTTTTGGATGGAGCGACATACATCCGATTACTTTTGATTATATTCCACTAGAATCATACATCCTTCAACTAGAACTCACACATATTGTACATTCTATAAAACTTCTACTTTCACAAGGTCTTTAGTACAATACATATATTCTCCTCATTCTCCTCCATGGGTTTGGATTATATTAGAATAACTCCAATAAATACTTCCCCAAATTTGATGAGGTAATCTCTAAATAATGTATTCATCATGTCAATGATGGTTGCTACATCATTAGTTATTATGAAAGGAATCAGTAGGAATTCATAGTGCCTGTACCTTGTATGAAAATAATTCTTGGTGAAATCCTCTTTCCTCTCCCTAATTGATAATATCTCTATTGTAGATCCACAATGGAGAAGTATTGTGCTCCACATAGCTGATAAAACAAGTCATAAATTCTTGGAAAATGATAATTGTTATTTATCATGATTTTGTTGAGCTCATGATAATCAATGTAAAAGGATATTTGACCAACCCTTATACTTGAAGAAGATGACTGGTGACTCCATGGTGAACAACTTGGGAATATAAACCATTTCTCTGTATTCTCATGAAGTAGTTTGTTTGTCTCCTCAAGCACCATAACTTCCATTATTTAGAGATTCTTAGATATTAGTAATTCCCTAGGTATAAAATCAATCAATAATTCAACATATATTCTAGTAGGATGACTAGGTGATTCCTTGAGAAAAAAATCAGAAACTTCCCTTACAATATGCATATCTTTGAGGATGGTTCCTTACATAGACTCAATCATCTGAGAAGGATATGAGTGATCCTGGGGAATTAATATTCCTCATTTAGATGATGGATCTATATAATATTCATCCTCCTCATTTCACTTGTATATAATCTGGGATATATTCCCCATATTGAGTGGGATTTCCCTCACGCGACAATTTCTGTTGGATCTATATAGGGAAATACAATCCATGCCATGAATTGAATCAAATTCCACTTAGGTTACTATTATGAGGTTCTCCAAGAAGTTTAATCATCAAATGTTGACAGGGGAGGAATTATATTCATGGAATATAATAATTTCCCCACATGTCGTTTTCACTGAATTCTCTAATTCCATTATTTTTTTGTGGTGATGGGGATGTTCTACTAAACATTATTGATATAAAAGAATGCATAGAACTAGAATCAAAATTTTTGTTCTCTATTGTTGAATAAATAACTATAATACCTATCACCACATTGTTTTTGGGATTCACTTCGGTGGTAATGATGGAAAACATTCACCCTTGCTGCCTTTGAGGTTGTTGGTTGCCTCTGAAAACCACTATCTTAGGGAACTAAATTGAAATTTTTATTGGATATTTGAAGTTGTAGCAATGAGCAATGCATCGAGTATTGAACTGAGTGATACATTCAACTATTTCATTAGAGGTTTTTTCTTTTTGGAAATCACTGGCTTGGTGCCCTTCCTTCCAAATCATAACGAATTTCCTTCTCCGCTTTAGGCAATTTTCGTGGTTCATCATTCCGCACCATTGGAAAGTAGGATAGTGGAATTTCTTATCACCATAGTATTTATACATCGGGCCACTAGAATTAAATTCCACATTCCACTTTTTATCCTCATTATACCCCTGAGATTTTCTGATCTATATCTCAAAATTGAGGGAACATCGGGCAATCTCCTCATAGTTTTCAAGGTCAGGGAATGCTAGGGCTTCTATAGGCTAGGTTTTAGCCCACCAAATAACAATTCAACCTTGAATTAAGGGGTAATGAAAAGACTATAGGTGTATCATGAAGTTCTAGTGAAATTTTTCTCATACAACTCAACACATTCATCTTCTTATTTCCTAAGAGCAATAAATATCATTCCTTCTTATGATGGAGTGTTCGTGGAAAATATTTATTGAAAAATAATTTTTTGATATCATTCCATCCCATAGCCTCAATCTCTTCCTCATGATTCATATTTTGTATCAATGTCCACCATTGGTCAACTTCATCGTCTATACAAAAAGGTACCAGAAGAACCTTCTCTTGTTCTGAACATTGAAGGATGGATAAAATCCTCTCAATGTAGTTGATCCATTGTTCGGCGGTTGAGGGATCAGAAGATCCAAAGAATGTATGAGGCATTTGTCTCATGAATATATCGATTAAAATTTTATTTTCTTAAGGTATGGGTTGTAAATTTTTATTGTCCTATGTTTCTATTCAAAACATGAGTTAACTGAGAGAGTATCATGAAAGATTTACAATTCATGCTCCCATCTCATTGATCATCTCAGTAGAACAATCATCACATTAATCATTGCATTAGTTGTAAACTCATGTCCTTGTGTTACCGAACATTGGATAAAATAAATGTAAAAATTGGGGTAATTATTTTAAACTATTAAATAAATAAAGGGGGATCTAATGAAAAAAGGTATAACATATAAATTACATTTATTCACATAACATAAGAATTTATAAGATTCAATCTATGTTAACCCTAATATATTTCCAAACATATATTCTTATGGTATTTTTTAATCCCTTAATAATGGTTCGTACAATGATTATGAATTTATCAAAACATATACCCCATGATTGTCGAAAAAAAGATTTCAGAAAGGCCCATTGTCATGAATCAATTTTCATTCGAGTCTAGCCAATGAGGTGTTTTCAGGTTTTACCCCTAGATACATCTGTGGCAGAGCCACCTATACTTGTTCGTATCTAGATGGAGATGTATTTTCATAATAAAACACTTACTCTATACTCACCAATATTTATTTTTTATTTTATTATTATTAGTCTTATAATTATGGATTTTATTAGAGTTTTATATTCCTAATCCCAAAAATAACATATCCAATCCTTTGATACCAACTATAACAACCCAAGTCTTTATTACACATTTAAACATGATTTACTAGATATCCATTAACATAATAGATCAGAAAATATTGAGTGGTCTAGTGCATTTGTGTCTTAGAAATATTACATGAAAATATAACACAAAAAATAATACATATTTAATGAAAATATCATTTACAAGACCACAACATTCTTTATTACTTTGCATTGCATGGGATAATATGAGGACATACATAAGAAAAATGTGATTTATAAAGCCCAATATGGGTGTAATTAAGGAATTACCTGAAAAGTATAATACCAATTAGGAAATATTCTTATCAATGGAGTTTAATTAATACATGAACATAAAGGCATGATGTATCATGATTATCATAACATAGAAATGCGACAACAACATAAAACACTACATCATAAATATAAATGAATCAAGTAAACCCCTATCCCAACATGGTGGTAAAATTTCCTAAAAGGAATCAGGTAAAACCATATCACAACATAAGTATCATGATACTTATCATTACCCAATGAATGTGAGTGCTCTCTGTGCGTACAATTCATGAACATTTTAATCTTATTCTTAGGTGTTCCACATAGATCATATAACGTAAATACATTTAAAATAAAAATTTATTCCATAATAAATGAAATAGGAAAAATATATATTAAATTATATAATCAACAAGTGTATGTGCATAATGGTTAATACCCTTTATATAGTAATGGGCATGGTATACACTGCATGATGATATTTGACATGGAGAATCACGGTGCAATTTTGGCACCATAACAGCATCACACGGGGATTCATAAGATGAGATGATGAGATATAAAGGATTAAATAATAATTTATACATTAAATGGGAAGTAAGGGGATCATGTATCATAACATCCAAACATATTAAATGGAATTTTAGATTCATAATATAAAATAAATTCTTGAATTGAAATGAGGAGAAATAAATCCCCTACTAAATTCAGGCATGGTAATGGGTGTATACTGGATGGAATAATGAGAGTGAAAGGGGTCTCTCATCCCTCAAAAATAATTCGGGGTCTATGGAGGAGGTGTGGAAACATACCCCATAATTGTGAATTTAAAATTAATGGTTTTACCAATATAATGAAACATGGATAAAAATGAGAACGGGAGAAAACTGAGGATCCCTTACTTGTATGTGAGATCCCAAAGGCTTTGTTGAATTTTCTTGGAAGCTTGGGGGAAACATGGGAGTATTATAATGAGATTATATCATATTTAAGATGAACTTAAAGTATTTTTTGTGAAATATAATTGGTACATTGGTGAGTTTATATAGGAATGTATGAGATATTTTTTTAGAATTTTGGTTTTGGACAGTACACACTAAAATATTCAAAACCATAAAATAACACTTTTTTTACGCCCATGGGTTTCTAGCCAAGGGGAGTAGAAAATATTATTTTTTAAGTAAAAGGAAAAAACACATTAAAATATTAACCTTGATTATGTGGAGGTGAGTCACATCCTCATGTAAATTAATTTAAAATCCTAACATATATTATACTTTTTGGAGTCTTCACTAAGGCATTAAATAAATATAATAAATATAAAATCACATAATATTAAATTTAAGAATATATTAGTTCTGTGATACATTTTATTTTATTTATTAAATCTCTATTGGGTCATTATTATGTCATAAAACATGCTATATATTTATATATTATTTAATTTTTACCCAAAAATTCATCAAACTCACAAAAATATGAAAATTTCACTTTTGGATAATTTCGACATACTAATTTCAAATTATAATATTCATTTTATATTAATAATTTTCTAAATATGTGAATTTTTAATTTCAAAATGAGAACCTACATTTGTAGAAAAATTACATGTTTGGACAAAAACTGTTTTTAAACCACAATAAAAATTACAGTTGACATAATAAAAATAATAAAAATATTTATTATTAATAAAACTAACTTTATAATAATATTTTATTAAAAAGTAATTATTTCAAAAATTCAATAATTACACAAAATAAATACTTTAATTAAAAAATACACTTTCTATTTTATCGTATAATGTTATAACTCTTATCAAACTAATTTTGTAATCATTTATAAATAAAGAATTGATATAATAATCATTTATAAAAATGGTTTTTAAAATATTATTTATGAAAACATTATTTTATATATTTCTCAATCGTGATATTTTTACCTTAAAAATAAATTTATAAAATTCGTTATTATTTGTAAGAAAGAATATGCTTATAAAACAATTGATAGAATAAGGATTTTAATTTCTAAAAGGGATTACACTATATGTATCTAATAACATATTACCTAACACCTTAAAAAACCCACATAAGTCATAAGGGTAAGGTTTACGATGGAGATAGGCTCTTGGGGGAGCTCGAATAAAATCAGTTGAGTTGTAATCTCTATTGACATGAACATATCCTATAGTAAATTCCAATTATTCTTAACATATTGAAGCTCGAATTGGGATTGAACATGATATAATCTCATTGATGCTACCTTCTTTCCAAGCTATGAAAAATGAGCTTCATAAGGCCTGAGTCTACTGAATGAGGCCATTATATCTTTTTCCTATGTCAAAATGATTTGTTAAAACCTTATATTTATTTTAGTTGGTTGATCATTATTCAAAGGTTGTATTATCATTGGTAATGAAACATAATAGTCATTTAATCCCAATTAAAAAAATAGTCCATGTGTTTTCTATATCCATAAGACATTAGAAGAAATGTAATTTAATTCATAAATGACTGGGTTGTTACAAGTAAGAGTATTATATTATCTATTTTGTCCCTTGGACTAACAAAATAATGTAATCCAAACCCCTTTTGGAATAAACCGTGGTCAATAAATATGTAATGAATTGCGGTTTTTTTATTTTTTTATATAGAGGTAAAAACCTTTGAATGGGAAATGATAAATAATTCCCCAATAATTTCCAATATAAACACCCAAATCTATCACTTCTCATCAGTCAAAACCCATGGAGTACGTCCTTACTATTCAATCCCCTCTTTAGAGTCCTATGAAGGTGTCATAGCTCTCATCAAACTCCTCCCTAACATTTTAAGTCACAATCTCAATGTAAGTTATTGTTTCCTTCTCCTCTTGATTGAAGTTTCTTTATTTTCTTTTTTCCTTCTATATAAAAATAAAATTATTGTAATATTTATTTTCACCTATTTTTATTAATATGAATTTTCATTCATAATGATGAGATACACCTTCCACTCTTATCTAACCATTTTATGAATTATTATGTGACATTGTCATGCTAAAGAAATTACACAATGAATTTTCATGCCAAAACAATTGAGTAGTTAATACCCATTATAATTACCTATAAATGGTGTTTATTGTTATATTAATATAACTATATTATTGGTTACATATATGTATTCATTCCACAAACTTTGATCATTTAATAAAATTTGATGAACAATGCTTCAATGGTTAATGATATCTGTGGAAAACATAAGTATGATAATGATATGAATGTGACCGGTGCACCATGAATTATATAGTTTTCCAATGCATTGGGTAATGTATAATATCATGAAAATTCTTGTTTGGACAATGAGTATACATGATTAATTTATAGGAATTTTCCAATCATAATTTCATGGGAGTTTTCCTTGACCTTTGTTTATGATACAATGTTCTAAGTTATTTCCACATTTACAATGTTTCCATTTTTATTATCCAGATATATCATGTCTCATTTTTCAGGAATATGATTATTATAAATATAACATATAATTAATATAACCATTTTATAACATGTATTACTGTGTTTAATTTATTCCACATTTATTCCCTTATTGTTCCTTACAGCTCAGCCAGTTCTTATCTATATCCCCAGGTTATCCAATGGAATTTTAAGTACAAATGTATATTTTTAATATGGTAAAGTGTTTTTCAATTAAGTTGATATTTTTCTTTTTTAATTTTGTTATGTAATGTTCCTATTTCCCAAATATACAAGACTTTTTGATTATCCATGATGTATTATATGTAATACTATGTTTAAAATAATATAATAATTTGAAACAAAGTGAAGGGAAGACATAGCTAGAATTAATGGAAAAGTGTTTTTTGGGATTGGGATTAGAAAATTCCCGGTAAATATTTATGGATAAAACTAATTTTTAAACAATAACCCAAAAAATTGGTAACTATATATTAGGTCATTTATAACGAATATACATCCCCAACTAGAATGCTCTTATAGATATGAATCTAGAACATCTATACATAGGGGTAAAACATAAAAATGTGTAATTTATCAAGACTCATTCAAGAACTGGTGAATGAAAACAGGCATTACTAGACACTTGGTTTTAAACTCCTAATGGTATATGATTTGGAAATTCCATTATCTTATTAAGGACCTTTATTAAGGGAAAAAATACCCATATGAATATATGATATGAAATATATCATCGAAAACATAGAATGATTCCTATACATTTATGTGCAAATAATATACATATTATTTAGAAGTTATCAATTTAATTTCCTTGGATACACATCTATGCATTTAATAGTATAAAAAACGTGTCCTAAATTTTACCTTTATTCTACCCAATAGCTAAAAATAGGAAGATTTAGTTAAATATTCAATGTAGTAGGAAAGGTAATGACTTCCCCAAAAAGATTCCAAACACAATGGGAGAGGGAATCCAGAATATTTTGAGGATACTCTCTTAGGTCACTCAGGTTATGAATAATAACCCGGATCAACGTTCTAAGAATGATAAAGTTCTACTAGTAGTTTATCATATATTTGGAGAAGCATACTACTCATAGAAATTGTTCATGAATATGAATCATGTGGAAGATATAAATATACTCAGATGGAATGAATTCCAGAATGTTTTTTGATAAATATCTTCCTTGCACTCTCTGATATAAAATGGAATGCAATTATCTTTCCATTATGACGAAAAATAAATTGAATCGATCAGGTCATATAAAAAATAATTCAAAACAGCTTCACAATATACCGATAGCTTTGTCATTACCATAGAATTTAAGTTCAAACACCTGATTGGTGGGATAAAACCTAGTATAAAAAATTCCCTTGGTATCTGAGACATTTATATATATGATGAAATTGGTTCTTGTGCCTTTAAAGTTGAAATCAGTATTTGTGGATTTCAAGGTTTCCATAGGGATAAGAAGACGAAAGTGTAGTTTTATTCTAGTTTTTTTAATGACAAAATTAACAGTGCCCAGATATTTTTACAATACACAATTGAAAGGGGATGAAAGAAGAACCCTTCATGTTGCAAATGTGTGATGAAGAAATTATTTAGGTTTGGGATGGAAGAACACCTAATTAATGATATTTGATAGTAAAACCCCACTAATGTGTTAGAGGAGATGAATTAACCATTATTCCATCTGACCATAATTCATTAATTCAACAATAACGGACTTGGACACTTAAACAAATGCACCAAGACATGGTTTTTCATGGAAAACCTACAAACACCAATGAAAAAAGGGTGATCTTATTCCATCATAACCACTAACATGGATCCTGACAACGAAGTAGTGGATAGTATGTATGTTATTTATTTAAGAATATTTAATATAACTTTTAGTTCTATTTCTACTCATTGCTTAATATAATAAAATATTATGATAACTATTAAAAATTCATCATAATGCATGGATGTAGAGGAGTTGGAAAATAAAATGGGGAAATTATTCCATCCCTTGTATATGACTCCTCCCCTGTAATAATTTGTGAGACAAACTTCATAAAAATCCTTTTCATAAACCCTTTAATGGAAATTCATGAAATTTTATATATTTATTATCATTCCTTATATAAGGATAGAATAAATTATCTCATGGAAAAAATCACTCTTTGTATCATGAATCAACCCCCAATTCTATAAAAATGTATGTAAGAAGCTGAATTTTCATTATAACCAACATCTCAAGAAATTATCTTATTTCCATATGAGTAATCATATCTTCCTCAATTTATTGAGCCATAGGGAAATATAATCCTCAAAGAAATTCCCATTGTAAGGGATAACACAGATGGGTTTCATATGGAATTTCCTGTTATTCCTCATATCCAAGATGTTGAATTTTCAATCATGGTTTTACATAGGGATTTTCTATTATACAATATTCCATGTAGAATGGATATTGCTGAACTTGATGAGATAATGAAACCACTATAGGATAATCAGGATAAAGATTTCATAATCACAAGTGCCTCACCATACGGTGGTAAAACCTCCTTATCAAGATAAAATATTGGTTAATGAGCATTTTCAATAATTTTCATGAACTCAAAATGATCATAATAAAGAATATGTATCGTTTACCATA